>CM076570.1:338981505-339583317 GCA_034641835.2 Pinus albicaulis | reverse complement strand
AAGCAGCAAATCGAATCCCTAGAGGGATTGCGCAATCCAGGCTAGGAGGGTTGAAATTTTGGGAAGGTCTCTCTCTGAGTGAGTCGACAGAGAGGTAAGACTTCCAGATCGGAATTCTGTCGCGGCAAAGGGAGCAGCACAAAGCTAGTGGGACACAGTTTCTACAGTCAAATCTTGATTTTTCTGGACAAAAAGTGTTAGAAGAAGAAGAAGCAACACAATGAAGATATTTTCTCTCTTGGGAAGTTCCTTGTCGGGGAATTTCACTTTTTCCAAGATCTGAGCAGCAGATCTACGAGTTCCACGAGGAGTGCATAAGCTTGTCTAGTGCTGCGCAGAGGGGGAAGAAGAGGAAAAAATTCAACATTTTGGACGGCCATAGCAGCTCATGGGCTTAGAGACTAATACCAGTTGGAGGGAGCCTCCAAATATGTGATCTGGAAGGCAAGGACCACTTGTCTTCTAGATGAATACGGTCTCAAGCTCTTCGTGTAGAACAAGGTAGTTGTCCTTACAGATCCAGATCAGTTAAAGAAGTACAACGCTGATATGGCAAAGGCGAAAAGGCTAATCCTTGATGGAGTCAAGGATCACATTGTGTCCCATATCGCTGGCAAAGATACTACCAGGCAAATATGGTAAGCTTTGGCCATGTTTATGAGATCTTCTGAACAATGGAAGATTTACCTTGAGAAACAATTGTGGATGACACAGATGCGAAAAGGGGAGCGCATCGATCCATTCCTGTCGAGACTTCAAGAGATTCATGACCAACTTGCGACAGTAAGGTCTACCCCTTCTCCTAGAGCGATGGTGAGACTGGCATTGAATGCAACCATTGATTATTGGCAAGTATTTGTCCAAAGCATCCTGGGCAGAGCAACCTTGCCAGGCTAGGTGGAGATGTGGGCTGCTCTTTAGCAAGAAGAGCTAAGGAGAGACTTGGTCAAGTGAAAACTTGATGGTAGTAGTGGCAGTGGATCAAAGGTGAAGCAGGAGGAGGAAGATGCAGCCCTTGCATCCAAAGGGTAGCAGGAGCAACAAACACATAAGAAAGACATCTCGAAAATCAAATGCTTCAAGTGTGGTGAACTTGGTCACTACACTTCCCAGTGTCCTTTGAAGCATAAAGAAAAGGACAAGAAGCATGATCCTAAGGCTGCAACTGCGAAGATCGATGACGATGAGTACACCATGAGTTCTCACGCATCTCCATGAGGTAGATGGGGCGACATTGAGATGTAGTTCAACAGAACTTCAGTTGGGCAAGATCCTGAAGGAGTCCACCTCTCGGGTCACAACCTTGCTACAGGTGCCCATAATCAGCAGTAGCAAGATGGAGGAGTTTTCAGTCGATGCAGAGGAGTGCAGAAACGACAGATGCAATGGTTAGCAACATTAACATCTGAGTAGCGTAGAGAAGAGTTGCAGCAACTTAGAGGGACATAGTGCATAGCAGCAACAACGCAGTGATTCAGAGGGATAGCGTGCGTCTAACAGTAGTCAAAGTTTCAGCATCGAGATGCATCCTGAACACTTGTTCAGATTCATGGATGTTTTTCAGTTGCTTCTCTCAGCAGTTGAGTTGCAGTACAATGTTAGCAGTGGCAATGCTAGCAGCAGATGCAACATTTGAGAGGGGGTTACAGTACGGATGCAGCGTTGATCATGGCAGGGTCAGTAGAAGTACAGCGCTACAGCAACACAGTGATTGATGGGCAGCATGTCAGAGATCATCAGCACAGAGGGAAATGCTTCAAAGTCCGAGCAGTGTGCAATAGGGCATATCTATTAAAGCACATTCCTCGCTCAGAGGGAGTGTTGATTTTTAGTTGCATCGGATGTGCTCTAAGTCTCAAACTTTGTGGAGAGGCTTAGACACATGCATTACAAATAACCCAGAAACAATTTTATAAGAAAAAATAATTATTTTTAATGAGGACCCTAAGTCTAACTTAGGAAATTAAAATAATTAATCAATATTAATGTAAACTGTGGATGAATCTTTTGTTAGTCAAGGTTGTCATTGATGTCAATATATTGGAGATGGCAAATATGCTTGTGATGTCAATGAACCTCATGCAAACCCTAGAGGTTGCCCTTACATTATGAAGATGATGCATATTCCCTACATCCTTAGTTTCAAGATGCACTAGTCTAATGCCCATGGAACCCTAAGAATAATTCATATGTATAAAGCAACCCTATCCAAGTGAACCCTAACTCCATGATGACCTAACCCTCACCCTAGTAAAACCCTAATCCTTAGATTAAGAAACCCTAGGATTCCCTCATACATATACCAATTAAATGGGCAATATTAATGAAGGCATTCTTAACAAATCCTAGTAAAATCCCATCCTTAGCTTAAGAAACTCTAGGATTCCCTAATACACATGCTAATTAAAGCACATATAACTCTAAGCCTTAAATTCCTAAAGCTCTAAAAACATAAGCCAAATTCATAAATTATAAATCCTAGAAATATATACAAGATAATAAAAAGCAACAGAAAATTATAAATGAAAAAAAAATGTATATATTCACATGAATGCTTCACCAAATCACATGTAATGCTCTCATCGTAATTGGACATTACATAATGAACCTTGCATAAAATATTTCCAAAGCAATACATCAATGAACAAATTTTCTGAATGAATTGTCTTGGAAGGAGGACGCTCGACGCTAAATATTGGACAAAAAAAATTAACGTTGAATTTTGGTTAACCATTCTCCTGGCATGTCGGCTCTCCACAATAAGTTGGCTCCATATACATGTGGGCTTCAAATCCTATGTTGAGCACTGGTCGGCTCCACCATTCGAACGCGATGCTTCAACATGCAAATGTGTGTGTGTGTGTGTGTGTGTGTGTGTGTGTGTATATATATATATATGCATTGCCTGAGAAATCCAAGGTGGTGGAAAAACTCGGACAAACAACACAGGGAAAAAGAAAAGTCGACGAACAGACGACAAAAAAGGAAGATCGTGGACTTTTAAAAGGACGAGTGCTGCTACAGGACTGGACCTAGCTTGGATATGAGAGCATCTCGGTGGAACTCAAATTTATGGACAAAATAGTGTTTAGAGGTCGGATTTCTTGCAGGGAGCTATAGGCAGGCGGCCTGTTAAAATTGGACAACTAGGTCCAAACTCCGGGTTGTGCTGCTCAGATGATGATCCCAATATTTTTATTGGATTCCTCTTTCGGAGAGGTGTAAGATTGATCTAAAGATCATCTCGATCGGATGAGCAGAACATGTACTTTGAATTTATTCCACTTATGTGCTAGGTCGGCCTGGAATAAAATATAGACTTAAAGGACGTGTCACACACCCACAAAGATTCCTATATATTGGAGAGACTTAGAGATCATTTGACACACATTGGTGTGGAGGAATTCTCTCTCTCTGGATAGCATTGGAGCTGTGATATATATGGACTGTTCTTTGTCTTGGGTTGTTCTGGGGTTTTGACCTATTGGAGACTTTGCTGGTAGAAGCATCCTGCTGATCGCCGTAACGCCACCATTTCTTACTTCTGTTTTGGCTTGTCTTCTATCGATCGTTTAGTATGTTCTAT
Source organism: Pinus albicaulis (assembly GCA_034641835.2). Lineage (NCBI taxonomy): Eukaryota > Viridiplantae > Streptophyta > Pinopsida > Pinales > Pinaceae > Pinus > Pinus albicaulis. The sequence goes on along the minus strand of CM076570.1, from coordinate 339,579,731 downwards.
CTTCTTCAGTATTGTGCCCTAATCTGAAATGGCATAGAACATAAGTTGAAATTAACACGGCCACTATCTCATTCATGCAGGCAACCACCATCATACCTGGTGCATAAATTGTTGTGGTTGGACCCATGTGCACATGTTTGTAGCTCGGGATTAAATCACAGTCACGGGACTCAGTGCATCTCCACATCCCTGTGCTATCTTGCTTCCCTCGGACTTCTTGTGGCTTGAAACAGTAGGTTGGAACTGGTGCAGGTCTCACTATAATTATTTCAGACCTGTGCTATCCTTTTTGGTGGCTCAATGTGACCTTGATCGGACATTTACAGGAAGCCTAACTTAATTTGGACACCACAATTTTTGAAGAGAGCTCGGACCAAAACTTGTTGTTTGAAGGATCATTTGGTGGGACAAACTTATACCACATAGCTCAATAGTTGTTGAAGAAGAGTTAAGGCCTATGAACTTTGAAGGACCTTGGAGCACCTCGAAAAGAAGTAGAAGATATCATGTTGAAGATCGCTTAAATCATTGTATAAAATTGAAACATAAACCATTGTTGCAGGCAGTAATGTGAAGCATAACTTATTATGAGAAGACATGAAGAATCTTGGTGATACTTTCTAAGTAGACCTTTGAAGCAGCCCTTATAGCAGTTGTGTAGACATCCTTGAAGCATCCTGGAAGCCACTTGTAGCAATGTATTGAAGATTAATGAAGACATTTTGAAGACACCCTTGGAAAGTTCTTGTGAAGACACTTTGAAACTGAACTTGGAGATATTATTGAAGACCATGATGCATCATTGATGATATCATGAGGTGACTTGGAGAATTTGCTTGGGTACGATGAAGAGCAATGGTGTCACCTTCTAAGAAATCAAGGTTGTCATTGATGATGTGACATGTAGACTAAGTGAGGGGATAGCTTATGATTGACAAGGCTCGTTGAAGAAGACATTGGGAGCCGTGAAGTATAACCAAATATATCTTGACGAAGTAAAGGGTTGGAGCCCAAGAGGTTGGAGCCTCGAAAAGGCAAGGTTGGTGCCTTGCAGAATAGGGTTGGAGCCCTAGAGGATCGGAGTCCTCAAGAAACTAGGTCGAAGCCTGAACCAGAAACAGGGTTGGAGCCCTTGAGGTTGGTGCCTCAGAAGTGACAAGGTTGGAGCCTTGGAAGTCCAAGTCAGTTCTTGGCAAATACTGGTTAGAGCCTTGGAAGTTCAAGTCTTTGTTTGGCAAATACAGGTTGGAGCCTCGGAGATTGAAGATCAATGTCTTCATATAAGGTTGAAGCCCTACATATATTGTACTTGATTTATTGCAAAGAGGAAATTAATAAAAGCCTTTATTCTTATTGTTCATTTTGTGTACTAAATATAAGTGATCTAACTGGTAAAAATAACAATTGAAAAGAAACACTGATTCACCCCCCCCCCCTCTCAGTATTTCCAACATCTTTTAGATAAAGCAGATAAAGTCTAATATAATCTTAGTCGTTGATTGGAGATCTAATCTTTGTCATTGATTTTCCAGCCAGAAGGCTATAAAGGAAGACTTGAGGGTCCTTTGAAAAATACACCGAGAGGATCTAGAGATTGAATTTTCCTGACAGAGCAGTGCTCGGATGAAAATCAGATCTAAGTGATTCTTGATTGCGATTGAGGGGCAGAGACAATTTTGGCAAGAGGATCTTCTCCGGGCCAAGGATCAGTAGCAGAGAAGGAAGAGAAAAACAACGAGGAGGTTGTGAAAAGCCCAAAGTGAGTGACGCAGCACCCAGAAGGGGTGATGCAGGCCTCACGTAGAGGCAGCGCAGTTCTTCGGTAGAAAGTCTCATATCAGCTGGGGAAATCTAGATCTAAGTCGAGAATGGCTAGATCGATTTTCCCGAAGGGATGAAAGAATACGCAGAAGGGGTGACGCGGTTCTAGATCTGACCCCACGCAGGCCTACGCGGCTACTACGCAGAGGCAGCGTAGAGGGAGTTGGGGTTTCGTCATTTCAGCTACCGGATCACTCGGTACTTGCAGAGTGAGGTATACTCATTGATTTCTTTCTCTGTCAATATTTCTCTGTAACTGAATTGTCCATGAGACATTAAGAGTTGTATCGAAAATAACTGTTGCTTAATAATAAAACCCTCAGATCTGTTGCATCAGTGTTCCCGCATTGGGTTTTTTCGGGCACGTTTGTCCAAAAATAATGGTGTCCTTTGTTTGCATTATTTTTCTTGCTCAGATTCTGTTTTTACAAATATATTTTAATGGGTAAAGGTTGCTTCAATAACTGCTTCGATATTTTAAGAAGTAATCTTTAAATAACTTACTAAATCATATTTGCAAGTAGGAAAAGTAGTTCAACTTGTTGCACTAGGGATTCTAGATCTAGATCTTGGAATTTTCACACATTACATTTATACACTTAGGATGTGGACCTCCCTCAGTTGGTCCCTTAACCCTCGCACTTAGCCATTGAGTCATTTCCTTCCATTGCCACCTATTTTCACTAACACCTATGAATTGAAGGGTTGACCTTGGAAATTCCACCTCCCATTAGGGGTTGGAAGCACCTAATAGGATTGATTACTTAACCACCTCTACAAAGGTAGGGAACACCTTTACGAGACTTGTTCTAGCTAGATATTTGAAGGTATCCCTATTTGAAGAATTACTATGCCCTTAACAGTTAAGTATGGACCTCATTGATGCATCCATGGTCATTGTCTCTAATGAATGGTTTATTTCACTTGAGTTTGAGATGGTATTACAAGGTGGTTTTTCCAAGAGCAGTTGAGGGATTAAGGGCACACTATTTCATTCATACTCAACATGATGTCCATGTCACACTACACTTTCGAAGAGCATGATGACCTTGCAAATGTAGTGTAGCATTGGGCACTTTGATGATCTTGGCAATCAATTGACACCCCAGAGCACCCTCAAATGCAAAAACTTTAAGCACATCTTGGTTGGCATTGAAGATTCTTCATGATGTACCCTGCGGACCCAGCATGCCCCTAGATTTTTCATGATACTACTTCATGGGCATGTGTAAATTTTTGAAGATGTTCTATGCTTGATGAAACTTTACCTTTTTATCCCAATATCAATCAGCAATCACATAAACAATAAAGTAAAATGTTGATAGAACATACCAGTAGATGGACAGAAGACAGGCCAGAATATATAAGTGTGTTGGTGCGTTACGGCGGTCAATAGGATGCTTCAACCAGCAAAGTCTCAATACGGTCAGCCAACCAGAAGTGTCACAGAACCCTCTAGGACAGCCAAAACAGTGAACCCCAAAAGTCAACAAAAGTCAACGTTGTCAGTCAACAGTCAACGCAAACAATAGCAATAGCTAGGTCAATTCAGCCAAGTCAAAGTCAACGTCCAGCCTCGGGAATAGTGCCAAAAAATGAAGATTTGGAAATTCGAAATTTTGGGAGAGTTTTAGGTCTGTTTGACCTTGCGTTGACCAAAGTCAACACTGGTCAATGTCGCTGCAGAAACCCTAGGTCGAAAACAGAAAATTGTTGCTTGCTGAAATTTCCCACGTGTGGAGAGAAGAGCCTCCAAGGTGATCGAACCAATTAGATGAGGAGAGAGAAATGTGTGAGGATGAGATGAGTGAAAATGTCCTCCAACGTTGACCAATATATATCCATCAATGAGGGTGTGTGACAAAACTGTTGGGGCACAAAACCTTAACGCTGACCTGCACATATTTTGAATAAATCCAAAATAAATGTTTTGCTCATCGAATCAAGATGATCTTTAGATCGATCTTGCACCTCTCCGAAAGAGGAGTCCAATAAAAATATTGGCATCTTCATCTAAGCATCACAACATGGAGTTTGGACCTAGTGGTCCAAAATTAACACTCCCTCTCAACTAGGGAGAACTCCATCCACCTGTGCAATCCAAACATCGTGTGTCATCCCGTCGTGTTAGGTCCCTATATTACTAGTTTAGTCCCTTATTATTATTAGTATAGCCCCTTATTGTTATTGTTGTACCCCTGTAACCTCAATATTGTTATTATTGTGCCCTTAAATTATTATTGTTAGGTCGGCTAGGATTATATTGTGGCCCCATGGACTCCTATATATAGAAGGAGGTTTTGGTCACTTGTAGCATCCAATAATTGTTCATTCATGTAATGTATTGGAGGTTGCCCCCTCAAAGTGGCTAATTTCTAAGGCATTGATCTCTCTTTTCTTCTATTTTTGGAGCTGGTTTCACAACATTTGGTATCAGAGCTTTGGATTCTAGGGTTTCGCTGCTCCAAACAGGTCATCATGTCATTTTCGCTATAACTTTTGTTCTACGAAGGTTCAGAAGCTGAAATTTTTAGAGCAAGAAGCCGAAATTGTAAATTTATGTAGATGTTCTATGCTTGATGCAACTTTACTCTCTTCAATACTATACAACAATCACATAAATCATTAAGTAAAATGTTGATAGAACATACCAGTGGATCAACATAAGACAAGCCAGAAAATATATATCTGTTGGTGCGTTATGGCGATCAGCAGGATGCTTCAACCAGCAAAGTCTCCTTGGTCAGCCAGCCCAGCATATGTGTCACATCACCCTCATCATACAATCCAAGTCAACCAAATTCAACGCAACCCAAAAGTCAACTCTATCCAAAAAGTCAACATTGTCCAGAAAGTCAACGCAGAACATCAGCAAGTCAAAGTCAACGCAACTCAGTCTATGGTCAACCTTTGACCTCGGTTCTTGTGCCAAAATGTACGAAATTCAGAAATCGAAGTCTATGCCAAAATTCAACTCCTTTAGACCATGCGTTGACCAAAGTCAACACTGGTCAAACCTGCGATGGAAACCCTAGATGCAGCAGAAATATCTTCATCCTTCTTTCCCACGTGTGAACAGAAAACTGCCTCCAAGGAGCTCAAACCAATCAGAAGAGGAGAGAGAATGTGCGAGGATGAGATGAGTGAAATGTCCTCCAACGTTGACTCTATTTACATCAATCACTGAGGGTGTGTGACACATTTGTTGGGGGTGTAAAACCTTAAGGCCGACCTGCACATATTTTGAAAGTATTAAAAATAAATTCAAAATAAATGTTCTGCTCATCGGATCAAGATGATCTTTAGACCGATCTTGCACCTCTTCGAAAGAGGAACCCAATAAAAATAATGGTATCTTCATTTGAGCATCACAACATGGAGTTTGGACCTAGTTGCCCAATTTTAACACTCCCTATCAACTAGGGAAAACTCCATCCACCTATGCAATCCAAACATCGTGCGTCATCCCGCCGTAACTTGCTTTGTTGGCCTCTTTATTTCAGAATAGAAATGGGTCAGTCACAAAGACATCATTCCCGGCTAACAGATTCAGCCCAGAGGTCTGAAACCTCTATAGGACTCACAAGGAGTCTCATACCAACTCGAAGTTGGTTTATCTGACCCGAAGTCAGTAGGAGGTCTGAAACCTCACTTGGACTCAAGAGAGTCATATACTAACTCGAAGTCAGTTGGAGGTCTGAAACCTCTCTAGACTTGATCCCAGATCAAGTGGTTAGACCGTGCCATCCTAGATAGAGAGTACGACAATCTCTGATGCGTCCATCAGTGTTTGCTACTAGTCTCTAGCTTTGCCCACCTCATTGGCCAAATGAGAGGTACTTCCCATGAGTCCGGAACTCAAATGGGTAGGATGCATACGGGGCACAGATCATGAGAGGCGAACCAACTCAATCATCATAACGGTGGGGCGGAAGCACCACAAGGTTTGGCAAGCCTAGCCCCGTGTGTGCTTATAGCTCCGAGAAGCTATCCCCAGAGCCCCCAGAGCTCCAAGAGCTCATCATCCAATAGGACCCTCAGAATAGGGTCGTTCCACGATTCCAAGATTCTCATGGAAGGTTAGGAACATGACCTTCCCCAAGGGCATTGTGAGAATATCTGCGACCTGCTCATCAATTCCTATATGACCGAGCCTTATGGCGCCTCATTGTACCATATCCCGGATAAAGTGGTGACAGCCATCAACATGCTTGGATCGTTCGTGGAACATCAGATTCTATGACAAACGAATCCCCCTCAGGTTATCACAAAGGATAACGACGGCATCTAGCACATGCTCGAACAGCTCACTGAAGAGCTTTCGCAACTAAGTGACTTCACAACAGGCCATACATGTTGAAATGTATTTGGCCTCAGTGGTGCTCAAGGCTACCAACTTCCGTTCCCTGCCCAAAGCAGATCTACGTGCGAAGCAGCATCCAAATGTGTTATTGTGATCCACCACATTGCCAGTCCAATCGGCATCAGTATATCCAAGGAGTGTCATGCTCCTAGCAGTGTATATCAGCCCATGGTCTATCGTGCCCCAGAGATATCTCAAGAGTTTCTTGGCACCAACCCAGTGAATCTCATGATCATCCATGTGTTGACTCAAAGTGTTCACTGCACAACATACACCCGAACAGGTGTTCACTAAGAACATCAGGGCCCCTACGAGTTGACGATACTCAGTAGGATTTGCTAACACGGGCCCAGCAGCGCTGCCACTCAACTTCTTAAAGTTGAGCTCCATCGGTGTCGACACGGACTTGCAGTCCACCATACCAAATCTTTCCAGAAGGTTCACAATGTATTTTCCTTGAGAAAGGAAAATCTCGCCAAGTCTCTGCTAGACCTCCAAGCCTAGGAAATAGTGCATCAGTCCTAGGTCATTCATCTCAAACTCAGCAGCGAGCTCCCTCTTGCACTGATGAATGAGAGGGTCAGCACTTGTCAGGAAGAGGTCATCCACATACAGCACCAGAATGAGAGGCTTCTCCCTGCCAACCTTGAAGTAAAGGTTCGGATCAACATTACTACGAGTGAAGCCCAACTTCATCATGTAGCTATCTATCCTCTCGTACCAAGCTCTGGGTGCTTGCTTCAGCCCATAGAGGTGTTATGAATATAATTCATAACAAATATAATAAATATAATTATTAATAGTTAAATAGGAATTATGTAAGTAATCGTTAAGTTAGTGAAAGGGCATGTCTAAAAGACATGCCCATTGATGAAAGGCCACCTGCGTAGGTATATAAGCAGGGCCTCATTGTAACATTTATCGTCATCTTTTATACATTTTATATATAGTATATTATTATTACAATACCTCTTGTGTATTTTACGATTAAGTCGACAAGCCTACAGCTTTGTTGCTCCATTTGGTATCAGAGCGGCGATCTTCTTGCCTGGAAGGAAGCACCTACGCTACTGTTGGCTGCTTTCAGCTATTACATGCTATGCCTCGAAATCATTGTTGCTCGATGTCTTCATCAATGACGATGGTCAATCGGATAGAAAGGCAAATGTGGCTAAACCGTAGCAAGGCCAAGGAAAATCATAACAAAATAATGCAGAAATTAAATGCCAATTTGGACAAGATAAATCCAATGCAAAAACCAATAGGCCCAAATATTGAACAAAGTCAACAAAATAATTCAGCTGATTCAGAGAATTCAGATAATAATCATGAAGAATCACTACATTCTGCAGAAGATCAAGCTATGAAAATTTCAGATTCAGATGAAGGTGATGTGAAGGAAGATATGAATTCACACTGTAAAAGTGGAGGAAACAGTGCCATTGATGAAGAAGGGGAAGATATCAAAATTGTTGAATTGGAGGAAGACAAAGAATATATGAATGATATGGACAATGGTAGTGAGAGTGAGGAAGTTGGAAACGATATGGAAATTGAATTTAATGACCAGTATGAAAATGATATGAATCAAGATGGTGAAAAAGATGAAGATGATCTCAACAATTGTTGTGACATGAATGACAATCAAAGTGGGTATATAACAACTGAGGATGTAAATACAATTGATGAAGATGAAGATATCAAGATTATTTATTTTGAGGTTGATCGAAATAAGGATCCAAATGAAGTTGGTCCTGATATAGATAAGGATCATGAAGATGAAGATTATGATTCAGATGATGATGTTCCCTTGTCTATGAGGTTTCAGGTAAAACAGTCGACAAAATATCCCAGTGAAAGTTCCAGTAGTCAAAATAGTTATGGGGAGGGAAAACCCACTAGCAGAGACTCTGGATTCGGCCATAAATGTTATAGAGATGGGAAACCGAAACAGACAGATTCTAAAACCAGCCACAGGATCAGCGAAATTGCATATAACTATTTGGACGTTGGAACTGGGAATAAGTCTGTGGAGGTTCGAAAAGCCACAGAAGCTTCTTTGGCCAAAATTACCCGAGTTTGTGGACAAGAATTGATAACAAAGGCCGTGAAAGAATTGCAAGGTCCTGCCTTAACTGTTGTTCTTGAACGATAGAGGCCAGCAAATGTGCTCCAAGAACTTTCCGACCCAGCAAAAGCAGTGGCTATAGGTGCGGGAGCAAGATTGGCAACTAAGAATTCAAAAAAAATTGCAAATGGGGGTGGGGACCGTTCATCTTCACGATCTGGTCATAGACTAACACCTTCAAGAGCTATTCCAGGCAAGGTATCAAAACAAGCTATAGCCATCACTGCTCAGGACTATGCAGTGATCGAAGATCTTGTGATCGAAGATAATGAAACAAAAGCGAGTTCGAAGATCTTGTGGCAGAACTTGAATATGATCTGTCTTTATTTCCCATACAGGGCAGGAAACAAAGAGACATTTTTCTCAGTAAAGGGATATGAATACTTTTTGAAGGAAATAAAGTCCGCGTTATACCTATTATCCTTCTATTACCCCTCTTCCTTTGAAGATACCCGACAGGCGGGCAAAGAAGTGGCCAAGATAATATATGCCATTGGTTTGAAATACCCCAATTATGGCATTGCCTTCTTGCTGGACAATAACACCAAGCAGTTACTAGCCCATCTGTGTGTGCTCAGGGAAGCATCTAACGTATTCCGCGGAATGATTTCTAAGAATTCTTTCAAGGAATCTGTGGACAAATTTATGGAGATCCCCAACATAAAGCATTCGGGATTTGTAGTAGTGATGAAATTTTTCTATACAGGTCACCTTCAATGTTCTCATGTCGACGACGCTTATGCCATTTTCGAAACTATCGAGTTCTATGGCATGAATTCTTTGAAAGTCTCCTGCGAGCACTTGATTGCTTGTGAGTTCGTTGCTGTAGAGAGCGTTGTATTCGTGGCCAAGAAGGCAATAAACTCTTACTGGCGACTCATGTCGCTACAGATCAAACAAAATAATAAACGGGGTCAACAGTCGGTGAACAGGGTTATGTATCGGTGTATCAGTGAGAGGTGTGAAGCTTTTAAAAACATTTACGGTTGATATATATTATAACTATATAGTTCACAACTAATATATATATATATATATATATATATATATATAAAATAAAAAAACAAAAATAAAAATAAATAAAAATAAAAATTATTAATTTAATTCATTAATTAATTAAAAAAAAAAAACAAGAAGTTATATCTATATTTGGATAAGCACAAGAAGAAGGAATTATGAAGGCATATAGCTTTGAGGACAAAGCTTTTAAGGAAAAGGGGATAAGCCCTAATTACAAGGAGTATGAAGACGAATTATACATTCAAAGATGACAACACAAAGTCAAGAAAGTTGGGAAGCAATTAAGGCAAAGAAAATTAGTATCAATAAAACTTTGAGGACAAAGTTTCTAAAGAGAAGGGCAATGTTATGAATATAATTCATAACAAATATAATTATTAATAGTTAAATAGGGATTATGTAAGTAATCATTAAGTTAGTGAAAGGGCATGTCGAAAAGACATGCCCTTTAATGAAAGGCCGCCTGTGTAGGTATATAAGCAGGACCTCATTGTAACATTTATCGTCATCTTTTATACATTTTATATATAATATATTATTATTGCAATACCTCTTGTGTATTTTACGATTAAGTCGACAAGCCTACAACTTTGTTGCTCCAAGAGGGCTTTCTTCAACCCGCAAACATGGGTCTCCCGATCCTGGACTTCAAACCCCAGAGGTTGCTCCACATATACCTCTTCCTTTATCGCATCATGCAGAAATGCGGTCTTCACATCCATCTGATGGAGACTCCATCCTTGCGTAGCAGCAAGGGCTATAATAGATCGAATGGTGGTATATCGAGCCACAGGTGCAAATACGTCATCATAGTCTATGCCTTCCTTTTGAGAGAAGCCACGGGCAACGAACCTTGCCTTGAACTTTTCAACACTTCCATCAGATCCATGCTTGATCTTGTAGAGCCATTTCGAGGTGACAATTGTTTTGTCCTTCGGTCTTGGAACCACATCCCAGACATCATTCTTCACTATGGACTCATACTCTTCGTGCATAACATTCTTCCCAACTTGATGCTTTACGGCTTCCTCAAAATATCCAAGCTCAGATTGTACAAAAGTACTCATGGCTGCTAGATACCCATGGTATCTACTTGGCTTCTTGCTTTCACAAAATGTCCCCCTTGGGGCCATATGTCCCTCGGCATCCTCGAGAGTGTCCCCGAGCCATGGTGGTCTGTTCCCCACTGAAGGAGGTGGATCGATCGGGTCCATCAGTCCTTCAACATCAAGCATCGTCTCATTCTTCGGTTCTCCTTGATTTCCGGGCCTTGCTTCATGATCTTCCTCAGATCTCAGAAGATTGACTACTTTCCTCAAGGAAGCATCTTCATCAAAAGTGACATCGTGGCATATCTCCACTTCCCTTTGACCAGGCACATAGATTTTATAAGCCTTCGAAGTTTCGTTGTAGCTCACAAACATTCCCTTCTTCCTAGAAGCATCCAACTTGCTCCTCTTCTCTTTTGGCACATGAAAATAAACAGGACATCCAAAAACTCTAAAATGTGAGACGTCGGGTTTCTTACCAGTGAAAACCTCTTCGGGAGTTTTAGAGTCCAAGGCGGAATGTGGGCATCGTTTTTGTATGTACACAGCAGTGTTCGCAGCTTCTCCCCACAGAAACTTCGGTAGACCTTGGTCACATAGCATTGCATGGGCAACTTCCACAATGGTCCTGTTTTTTTTCATTCAGCAACGCCATTCTGCTCAAGAGTATAGACAGTAGTGGTCTCCCTCTTAATGTCAGCTTCTTTGCAAAAGTTCTTGAACTCGTCCGTCTCATATTCAGTGCTATTATCAGTCTGTCGGATAGCATCTCATGTCATTGCTCCCAGTGGACTTCCTCCAACCTGGTAGAGTGTATCAACTCTAAACCCAATCGAGATAGCTTCCTTGAAGCTCTTCTTCCACATGCACACCTTACCATCCATGAATGCCACATTGAAACCTTTGTCTTCCATGGCCGATATAGACACAAGGTTCTTCTTCAAATTTGGTACATAGAGTACATCCTGCAAGCGGAGGACTTGACCTTGAGACAAGTGGAGGGTCACAATTCATGTCCCTTTCACGGGATATGTGGCATTATCTCCAAGGAAAATTTCCAGATTAGTGTCCTTCTCAACCATATCAAAGAGTGCTTCTTTGAACCCAGTGATGTGCCTTGAGGCACCACTATCTATCAACCAAACATCCATAGTGTTGGGTGGAGATGTAGTGGAGAGGGAAAATACAAGAATGAATTCATTTCTTTTATCAACAACATTCGATTCCTCATACCTGGAGTTTATTGACCTTTTGAAAGGTTGATCATTTCCGTCGGAGGGAGCCTTCCTCTTTCTCCTGAACTTGTTGTTCCTTTGATTGCGATTCCTCTGGTTGTTGTTGTTGTCATCACCATCGAGAGAATCCTTCTTGAAAGGACATTCTCTAGTATAGTGACCTAGCCTATCACAAGTGAAACACTTGCCCTTCTTTCCTTGGGCCCCTGCTTTTCCTTTGTTCTTTGGACCACCAAAGTTCTTCTTTCTAGAATGAGCAGCGTAGGCAGCATTTCCTTCATTTCCATACTCCTTCATTCTTGTCTCTTCTTGAACGCATCTCGATAGTACTTCATCAAAGTCGGGTATCACATTATTATTTAGAATGGTAGTGTTGAACACATGCCATTCGGATGGGAGCCCTCCAAGTGCGGTGAGTACCATCTCTCAATCAGCTATTGTCTCCCCAATAGCCAACAAATTGTTCCTCATCTTGGTCACCTTAGAAAGTATGATTGAACAGACTCATCCCTGCCTTTCTTCAGATTCTTCAATTGATTCTTGAAGAATAGTATTTGATTTGCATTGTTGACATTGAACATGAGGACCAACTTATCATACATCTCTTTGGATGTGCCTAGCTCAGAGATGTGGGCCACCAGACTCTTATGAATGGATTCCCTGATCATCAGTTTTGCGTTGATCTCCCCCTTCTTGTACTTTGTTTTGGCAACAGCAGTAGCAATGGATGGAGGTTCTTGGATTTTACCCTGCACATAGTCCATGACATCTTGGTCTTCCAATTTAAGATCCAATATCATCTTCCAAGCATGGAAGTCATCCTTCCCAGTCAATTTGTCATCCTCCTTGAAGCCATAGTTTGTGGAACCCATTTTCTTCTTTGGTGATTGCTACAAATTAGGACTTTGTCTTCACCTCAGCTCCGATACCATGTAAATTTATGTAGATGTTCTATGCTTGCTGCAACTTTAATTTCTCTTCAACACTAGATAGCAATCACATAAATCATTAAGTAAAATGTTGATAGAACATACCAGTGGATCAACAGAAGACAAGCCAGAAAAATATATATTTGTTGATGCGTTACGGCAATCAGCAGGATGCTTCAACCAGCAAAGTCTCCTTGGTCAGCCAGCCCAGCATATGTGTCACATCACCCTCATCATACAATCCAAGTCAACCAAAGTCAACGCAGCCCAAAAGTCAACTCTGTCTAGAAAGTCAATGTTGTCCAAAAAGTCAACGCAAAACATTAGCAAGTCAAAGTCAATGCAACTCGGTCTATGGTCAACCTTTAACCTTGGTTCTTGTGCCAAAGTGTACGAACTTCAGAAATTGAAGTCTATGCCAAAATTCAGCTCCTTTAGACCATGCGTTGACCAAAGTCAACGCTGGTCAAACCTACGGTGGAAACCTTAGCTGTAGCAGAAATATCTTTGTCCTTCTTTCCCACGTGTGAACAGAAAACTGCCTCCAAGGAGCTCAAACCAATCAGAAGAGGAGAGAGAATGTGTGAGGATGAGATGAGTGAAATGTCCTCCAATATTAACTCTATTTATATCAATCACTAAGGGTGTGTGACACATTTGCTGGGGGTGTAAAAACTTAAGGCCGACCTGCACATATTTTGAAAGTATTAAAAATAATTTCAAAATAAATGTTCTGCTCATCGAATCAAGATGATCTTTAGATCGATCTTGCACCTCTCCAAAAGAGGAACCCAATAAAAATATTGGTATCTTAATTTGAGCATCACAACATGGAGTTTGGACTTAGTTTCCCAATTTTAACAGAAATCCTAAGGAACATCGTCGCAAAATTTCAGAGCTTGGTTCGCAATATTTTCGGAGATATGATCTGTGGAAGTTAGGGCTTTTTGCAGCCTCTTGAATTTAAACAATGTTACCGATGAAATAGGTAACTGCAATGTTACCTACTTTTTTTTGGTAGCATAAAAAGCACCCGATTTTGAAAAGTGGTGATGCAGAATCACCATTTTTTTTTTTGGTGCACATTTTTGACACTTTAAAATTTTTATTTATGAAGTATGAATATTTGTTTTAAAATGTTAGTGATTTTCATGCTAATTTTGAAATGTATTGATGTAGCATCAATTTTTTTTTATTTTTTTTTTTTTTTTGTAGAGCGGTGATTTTCATGCTAATTTTGAAACGTATTGATGTTGCATCAACATTTTTTTTTTAGAGCAGTGATTTTCATGCTAATTTTGAAACGTATTGATACTGCATCAACTTTTTTTTTTAGAGCAGTGATTTTCATGCTAATTTTGAAACGTATTGATGCTGCATCAACCTTTTTTTTTAAGAGTGGTGATTTTCATGTTGGTAATAAAACACAAAACTTAAATAAAAATATATATATAAAAACAATAAAAAAAACCAATAAAAATGTAAAAAAAAACAAAATTAGCTCATAAAAATAAAAAATTTAAACAAAAATAAATAAATAAAACAAAAATATTTGAAAATTATATCAAAGGAAATGACAAAATTTGAAGAAAAAAAACACATAATTTAAAGAAAAAAAACAAAAATTGACCAAAAAATTAAAAAAAAAAAAATCAAAAACATTTTTTTCTAACTTATTAAAAAAAACAATATATTAAAATATATATATATATATATTTTAAAAAAAAAAATTAAAAAATTAAAATTACAAAATTAAAATTTAGAAAAAAAAAATTTAAAAAAAAAAGAAATTAAATTTAAAAATTTAAATTAAAAAAAATAATAATAATAAGGAAAAAAATACAAATTTTAAAATTTACAAAAAAAACAAATTAAAAAAAAAACAATTAAAATTGAAAAAGAAAAAGAAAATAAAAAAATTATTAAAAAAAAAAACCTATCATTAAAAAACAAAAAAAATGAAAAAAACCACGTGCAAATATTTAAAAAACAAATATACATAAATTTAGTGTTTTTTTTTTTTTTTTAATGAAACCATTTATAGATTTTAAAAATGAAAAACTAAATAAACGAAAAAATTAAGAAAAACAATTAAATTAAATTAAAATTTAAAAATTTTAATAAATAAATTTTAAATTTTAAATTTAAAAAAAATAATTATTCTATAATATTAAATATAAAAAAAATTAAACAAATTGAATTTAAAATAAAAAAATTGAATTAAAAAAATAATTTTAGATATTTTGAAATTCAAATTTAAAAAAAAAAAATCAAATTAAAATAACAATATTAAAAATTAAAAAAAATAAAATAAAAAAATAAATAAAATCAAATACAAAATAGTTGTATATATATATATTACAATTTAAAAAAAAAAAAAGGAATTTTATTTTAAATAAAAATATTAAATTAAAAAAAAAAAAAAAATTTGTAAAAAAAAATTATTTTTTGAAATTTAAAAAAAAATAAAAAATAAAAATAAAAAAATCAATTAAAAAAAAAAACAAATTAAAAAAAATTAATTAAAAAAAAAAATTAAAAAAAAATAATGCGGTGGTGGTTGTTGGCCCGCCCGCTGGGCGGCGGTGGCCGGCCGGGCGGCGCCACCGGGGGCGGCCCAGCCGGCCTCCCGGCCCCCGACGGGCGGAGGGGCGATTCGGGCCAACAACCACCTCCGCATTTTGTTTTTTTAAATTTTTTTTTTTAATTAATTTTTTTAAATTTGTTTTTTTTTAATTAATTTTTTTTTTTTTTTTTTTTAATTTTTTTTTTTATTTTTAAAATATTATTTTTTTTTAAATTATTTAAAATAAATTTCATTTTGTTTTAACTTTTTTTAATTTTATTATTTTGTTGTTTTAAATTTATTATTTTTTTTTTTGTTAATAATTTTTATTAAATTTTGCCATTTTTTTGTATTTAATTGATTTTTTTTTTTTTTAATTTCATAATTTTATATATTTTACGTTTAGTTTTTTAATAAAATTTTATAAAATTCAATAAATTATATATATATTTTTTTAATTTATTTGGATTTAATATTTTTTTTAAATGTTTTACTTTTTTATTTTTATTTTTTTGTTAATTACATAAATTTTTTATATTTTTTTATTTCAATTAAAATTGTTTATTTAAAATTAGATTTTTTTTTTAATGAAACTTTTTTTTTTTTTTTTTAAATTTTTTTTATTTAATATTTTTTTTCTTTTTTTTCAATTTTCCATTTTTAATTGATTTTTAAAGTTTTTAAAGTTTTTCATTTAATAATATTTTTTTTCTTTTCTTTTATATTTAAAATTTATTTTTTCTTTCAAAATTTATTTGTTTATTCATTTATTTATTAAAATTTAATATTTTTGTTTTTAAATTTAATTTGTTATTTTAATATTAACCTTTTTTTTTAATTTAATAAAATTTGATGTATATACCTATTTTAATTTAAGTTCATATATATATTTTATTTTTTATAATTTAAATTTAATTTATTTTTTATAGTTTATTTGTTTTTTTAATATATTTTGTTTTAAATTTAATATTTTCATTGTATTTTATTTTTATTTTTTATTTTTAATTAAATTTTATTTTTTTTTCCTTTTAATTTGAATAGTGTTTTTTTTAATTTTTAATTTTTAAATTTATTAAAATTTAATATATTTATTTAAATTTAATTATTTGTTTTAATTTTTTTTTCTTTTTTAAATTTAATTTCTATATTTTATTTTTTATATTTTCCTTCTTTTTTTAACTTGTTTTTTTTTTAATTTAATATTTTTATTTTGTTTTTATTTTTATTTTTTAATTTCTATATTTTTTTAAATTTTAATCTTAATTTTTTTTTGGTTTATTTAAAAAAAAAAAAATTCCTTAAATTTTAGGTTTTTTTTAATGATTGAATTGAAATTTTTACTTTGTTTTTATTTTAATTTTTTTTATCTTCATATATTTTTAAATTTTAAGCTTTTAAATGTTTTTATTTTTTAAATTTATTTTTTTTCTTAAATTTTAGGTTTTTTTTTAATGTTTGAATTTTAAAAATTAAAAAATGTTACTTCTATTTTTAAAAATGCCAAAAGTATGACAATTTTTTTTTTGTTATTCCAGCATCAACTGGTTTTGTTTTGAGGGTGTTTTTTCAATCCTTTTTTCAAGAAACAATTTTGTTTTTACCATAATTTTATAAAATGTTGAAATTTGACCCTAAAAAAAACGAAGTGCGTTCACCATAATTTTATAAAATGTTGAAATTTGACCTTCAAAAAAAACGAAGTGCGTTCTGGAAGACACGCTTTTTTTTTTTTGGGTGTTTTTTCAATCCTTTTTTCAACAAACAATTTTGTTTTTAGCATAATTTTAGAAAATGTTGAAATTTGACCTTCAAAAAAAACAAGTGCGTTCTGGAAGACACACTTTTTTTTTTTTGTGTTTTTTCATGTTTTTTGAGAGTTTTTGGGCTAGAGTTCCCGTTTTGAGGTCAGGTTACCTATTTCATCGGTAACAGTGTTTTTAACCTAAACAGCTCATCGCGGCATTTTCACTATAACTTTTTTTCTACGAGGTTTCAGAAGCTGAAATTTTCACAAAGCGAAGCCGAAATCCTGAGGAACGTCGTGGAAAAATTTCAAAGATTGATTCGCATTATTTTGGGAGGTAAAATCTGTGGAAGTTACGGCTTATTCAGGCTCCCAAATTTCATCTCAAAGAGGTGATCGTGGGAAAATCTTCATAACTCTCTCTCTGAGCATTGGATTGGAATTCTGTAAAGAGTGGCTGCAAGTACATGGACGGTAGTTTCATTTCTATCAATTTCAAAGCCGAAGGACGAAACAGTGATACGTGGCAAGTCGTACAAGTTCGCTCTACTAAACCATTCCATAATTAGGTCATTGTGGGAGATTGGACCTAACTTTGCCTTCAAGAATCCAAATCAGGTCAACCTTGTGGCATTCGAAAGAGGATTCAGAGGGCTACCTCAGTGCCAAATTTCAGATATTGAAGATATGAAATCACAGAGATAATTCAATTTCAATATCGAGCTCCTCAAAAGCAAGAAAAAGGTGTGTATTTTTTTTCCAAATTGCACAAGTCTTGTGTAAAAAATAAGCTTGAAGTCATTCCAAGGGCCTATTGAGCATATATTTCAGTATTGGTTTCTAAAATGCCTCCTAAAAATAATTCAACACCCATTAAGCCCTCAGAATACTCTACTATGACTCATGAAGATGAAGAATTGCAACATGATCTATCAAAATTACAAGAGCAAGTGCACCAAATTTCGCTCTCGCAAAGAGCAACAAAAAATGAAATGGAAGTTTTGAAGAAAGGCGTGGAAACAAACATGGATGGTTTGAAGAATAATATGGATGGTTTGAAGAAAGGCGTGGAAGCTAAGATGGAGGACATGGAAGAAAAAATGAAAAAAAAAACATGGAAAACATGAAGAATGATCTAAACGCAGACATGGAAGGTTTGACAAAGTTGATACAAGAAATGATTCCTAATGGCGAAAAGATAGTAGAAGAAACTCATGATGAGAACAAAATAGATGTTAATCGTGATTTCATAAACTCTAATGTTGGATGGAAGAACCACCATATTCCAAAGATGGATATGAGGAAGTTTGATGGCAAGGATCCCGTAACATGGATACTACCGATGGAGCAATATTTTGATCTCAATAATGTGCAAAACACACGAAAGGTACGCATTGCAACTTTACATTTAGAACAGAATACATTTGGATGGTATCGATGGCTTTGCTCCCGTAAAAAAATTGTCACTTGGTCAATTTTACAGAGAAATGATAGCACATTATGAGGATACAACAAGCAACACCTTTAGCCAATTGATAAATCTAAAACAAAAGCGTTCAGTGGTGGAGCACATTGAGGACTTCCAAAAATTGAATATAAGGGTAATTGATATTCTAGAGGAACATAGGTTTGATATCTTCATAGGGACTTTAAAGGATAACATCCAACATGAAGTTCACATTTGGGAACTTGATTCATTGGAGAAGGCATTTAGGTTGGCAAGAAAAATTGAATGTAAAATTATGGCGACAAGGAAGCCTACCACTCACATCTATAAAGATGGAAGTGTTCCTACTCCTAGACTTCCACAACCTACAAGGTTGACACCACAACAATTGAAAGAAAAAAGAGCAAAAGGGATTTGCTACAGTTATGATAGCAAATACACTAAAGGTCATAAGTGTGATGAGAAGAAATTATTTTACATAGATTGTGAAAAGGAAGAAGAAAATGAACAAGAATCTTCAAAAGAAGAGGATATACACCAGGAACCAACCCTAGAAGAGGAAGAAATGAGTTTGACCATATCGTGTAATGCATTGGCAGGAATTACCACTCCTCAAACTCTCAAGATAGAAGGACATATCAAGAAGAAAAAGGTAATAGTGTTGATTGATTCAGGTAGTACCCATAATTTTATTCATTGTAAGGTAGCCAAGGAATTGAATTTTTTCCTATACCCAGCACCGGAATGTCAAGTGATGGTTGCAAATGGAGGAACTATAAATTGCTCTGGAAAATGCCATAATATCAAGCTAACCATGGGGGAATATGTATTGACTAGTCCAATGCTTTCCATTCCTATGGGAGGTGCTGATGTTGTACTAGGAGTACAATGGTTACAATCTTTGGGGACGATAGCTTTTAATTTTCAAGAACCTTAATTTTTTCGGAAGGAAAGGAAGTCGAATTACGAGGTATTGCGGGGAATCCGGGAAAGATAATGAGCTCTAATGTCATGACACAAATTATAAAGAAAGAACAACGAGGCGTAATTGCACAATTATGCTCACTAGAAGTTCCAACATCAAAATCATCTATTTTTGCAGATCTCCAACAAGTCTTGGACAATCATTCCAAGGTGTTTGAAACTCCCAAAGGACTCGCACCTATTCGTGATCATGATCATGCTATTCATTTGATTCCAGGAAGTGTTCCTCCAAACATCAGGCCTTATAGATATCCTTACTTCCAAAAGAGCGAAATTGAACGTATGATTGCAGAAATGTTAGAGGCGGGTATAATTCAACCTAGTCGAAGTTCTTTCTCTGCTCCTGTAGTATTGGTACACAAGAAGGATGGATCATGGCGAATGTGTCCGGATTATAGGGAGCTCAATAAGCTCACCATTAAAGATAAATTTCCCATTCCTGTGATTGATGAATTATTGGATCAATTACATGGAGCAATTTATTTTACCAAGTTGGATCTTCGTTCAGGATATCATCAAATTAGAATGAAGACTGAAGATATTCCAAAAACAACATTTCGAACTCATGAGGGTCATTATGAATTTTTGTCATGCCTTTTGGCCTTACCAATGCACCTTCTACATTTCAAGGGTTGATGAATTCCATTTTCAAACCCTTCCTTAGAAAATTTGTGCTAGTATTTTTTGATGATATACTAATCTACAGCAGGTCCTGGAAGGATCATGTTGAACATGTTGACAGGGTGCTCAAACTATTGCGGGAGAAACAATTATATGCAAAAAAATCCAAATGTTTCTTTGGAGTACAAGAGGTGGAATATCTGGGTCATATTGTATCTCACGAGGGTGTTAAAGTAGACCCTAACAAAATTAAAGCCATTAAGGAATGGAAAGTCCCCACAACCATAAAGCAGTTGTGAGGATTTCTCGGGTTAACGGGGTATTATCGCAAGTTTGTTAAGAATTATGGGAGAATAGCAGCACCTCTAACAACATTATTGAAGAAAGATGCATTTTCATTGACTCCTGAAGCAACTAAGGCCTTTGAACATCTTAAAGAGGCAATGTGCCTAGCACCGGTCTTAGCTACGCCAGATTTCACAAAAACCTTTATTGTGGAATGTGATGCCTCAGGAAATGGAATTGGTGTTGTTTTAATGCAAGAAGGAAGACCCATTGCTTTTGAAAGTCGTCCAGTCATAGGAAAGTATTTACAGAAAGTTATTTATGAGAAGAAAATGTTAGCAATACTACATGCACTAAAGAAATGGCGACCTTACCTAATGGGAAGACACTTCAAGTAAAAACTAATCATGATAGTCTTAAACACTTTTTGTAACAAAGACTATCTTCATAAGAGCAGCAAAAATGGGTCACAAATATGTTGGGTTATGACTTTGAAATAATATACAAAAAAGGGAAGCTAAATGTTGTTGCAGATGCACTCTCAAGAAAGAATGAAGAGGTGGAATCATTGCTTTGTGCCATTTCTATTATCCAACTAGATTGGATAATCGAAGCAAGGGATGAGTGGAAGAAGCACGAAGAAGTGTGGACACTCATTCAAAAGTTGCAGCAAGATCCTAGTACATCTGATACATTTAGTTGGAAAAATGATTCCTTATGGTAAAAATATCACTTATATCTTTGTAAGAGTTCCCAACTAAAACAAAATATTCTTTTGGAATTGCAAACTTCTCCTTTAGGAGGTCACTCGGGATTTTTAAAAGCTTACCACAAGGTGAAGAAAGAATTTTTTTGGGATGGCCCTAAATCTGATATTCAAAAGTTTGTAGCGAAATGTTTGGTTTGCCAACAAAATAAAGTTGAGACAATTAAGACCCCGGGTCTTCTACAACCTTTATCCATTCCAAGTCAAAATTGGGAGGAGATTTCAATGGATTTTATCACAAGTTTACCCAAGTCCGAAGGAAAGAATGTCATCATGGTGGTAGTTGATAGACTTACCAAGTATGCACACTTTTGTGCATTATCTCATCCATTTAAAGCAAGTACAGTTGCAACTACATTTATGGACACAATTCAAAAGTTACATGGAAACCCAAAGATTATTGTGAGTGACAAAGATCCCATTTTTACTGGAAATTTTTGGACGGAGTTATTTTCTTGTTTGGGTACTCAACTAGCTCATAGCTCATCTTATCATCCTCAATCTGACGGTCAAACTGAGATAATGAATAAATGTTTGGAAGGATATCTTCGTTGTTTTGTATCTGATAAACAAACAAAATGGGTCAAGTGGTTACCTCTCGCTGAATGGTGCTATAACACTTCCTTCCATACTGCAGCAAAAATGACCCCATTTATGGCACTTCATGGATATCATCCACCGTCCATCACATCATATTTAAGATAAAATTCTAAGGTTCAAGCAGTGGAAGATCACATTGAGCATCAACAAGAAGTTCACCAACTCTTAAAGGATAACCTAAATTTGGCACAAAATCGAATGAATCAACATGCAGATCAACATCACAGCGAGAGAAGTTTTGATGTAGGAGAATGGGTATTTTTACGACTACAACCATACAAACAAATGTCCCTCAAGCAAGCTAAGAAGGATAATAAATTATCGCCAAAGTACTATTGTCCTTACAAGGTGTTGCAAAAGATTGGTACTATGGCATACAAATTGGAGCTTCCTGCTTCTTCGCGAGTACATCCAGTTTTCCATGTTTCGTGCTTAAAGAAGGTTATAGGTGAAAATCTTCCAGTTCAAACAATATTGCCAGAACTTGATGGGGAAGGAAAAATCATATTGGAACCGGAAGCGGTCACGGAAACAAGAACTCGACAACTACGAAATCGATCAATTTCAGAGTATCTCATCAAGTGGAAGAACTTACCCACTGAAGATTCTACATGGGAGGATGAGAATTTTATACAGAAGCACCCAGAGCTACTCAAGCATTGAGGACAACACTTTTTTGAAGGAGAGGGCATGTTAAGTCCCTATATTACTAGTTTAGTCCCAAATTATTATTAGTATAGCCCCCTTATTGTTATTGTTGTACGCCTATAACCCCAATATTGTTATTATTGTGCCATCAAATTATTATTGTTAGGTAGGCTAGGATTATATTGTGGCCCAATGGACTCCTATATATAGAAGGAGGTTTTGGTCATTTGTAGCATCCAAGAATTGTTCATTTATGTAATGTATTGGAGGTTTCCCCCTCGAAGTGGTTGATTTCTAAGGCGTTGATCTCTCTTTTCCTCTATTTTTGGCGCTGGTTTCACACCAAATCGTAACTTGCTTTGTTGGCTTCTTTATTTCAAAACAGAAGTGGGTCAATCACAAAGACATCATTCCCGGCTGACAGATTCAGCCCAGAGGTCGGAAACCTCTATAGGAAAAAAGAGTCTCATACCAACCCGAAGTTGGTTTACTTGACACGAAGTCAGTTGGAGGTCTGAAACCTCACTATAATTGATCCCAAATCAAGTGGTTGGATCGTGCCATCCTAGATAGAGAGTACGGAAATCTCTAATGTGTCCATCAGTCTTTGCTACTAGTCTCTATCTTTTCCCACCTCACTGGCCATATGAGAGGTACTTCCCATGAGCCCTGAAATCAATGGGTAGGATGCATACGAGGCACAAATAATGAAAGGTGAACCAACTCAATCATCATAACCGTGGGGCAGAAGCACACCAACAAGGTTCGGCAAGCCTAGCCCTGTGGTTGCTTATAGCTAAAAGAAGCTATCCCCAAAGCCCCCCAGAGCTCCCAGAGCTCATCGTCCAACAGGACCCTCAAAATAGAGTCGTTCCACAATACCAAGATTCTCATGGAAGGTTAGGAACTTGACCTTCCCCAGGGGCTTTGTGACAATATCTGCGACCTGGTCATCAGTTCCTATATGATCGAGCCTTACGGCACCTCGCTATACCATATCCCAGATAAAGTGGTACCTGATATCAATATGCTTGGATCGATCGTGGAACACGGGATTCTTGGACAACCGAATCCCACTCTGGTTATCACAGAGTATCACGGTGGTATCTAGCACATGCCTGAACAGCTCACTAAAGAGCTTTCGCAACCAAACTGCTTCACAACAGGCCATACTCACTGCAATGTATTCGGCCTCCGCGGTGCTCAAAGCCACCGACTTCTGCTTCCTTCTCATCTATGATATCGAAGCAAAACCAAGTGTGAAGCAGCATCCCGATGTGCTCTTACGATCCACCACACTGCCAGCCCAATCGGCATCAAGATATCCATGGAGTGTCACGCTCCCGGTAGTGTATCTCAGCCCATGGTTTATCGTGCCCCGAAAATATCTCAAAAGATTCTTGGCACCAACCCAGTGAAACTGATGAGGCTCAACCATATGTTGACTCAAAGTGTTCACTGCAAAACATACGTCCAGACAGGTGTTCACTAAGAACATCTGGGTCCCTACAAGTTGACAATACTCAGTAGGATTTGCTAACACGGGCCAAACAGCGTTGCCACTCAACTTCTTAAAGTTGAGCTCCATCAGTGTCGACATGGACTTAGATTCTACCATACCAAATCTTTCCAGAAGCTTCACAATATATTTTCCTTGAGAAAGGAAAATCTCGCCAAGTCTCTGCCAAACCTCTAGGCCTAGGAAGTAAGTCGTAGGTCCTTCATATCGAACTCAGCAGCAAGCTCCCTCTTGCACTGATGAATGAAAAGGTCAGCACCTGTTAGGAAGAGGTCATCCACATACAGCACCAGAATGAGAGGCTTTTCTCTATCAACCTTGAAGTAAAGGTTTGGATCAACATTACTACGAGTGAAGCCCAGCTTCATCAGGTAGCTACATATCCTCTCGTACCAAGCTCTAGGTGCTTGCTTCAACCCATAGAGGGCTTTCTTCAACCTGCACACATGGGTGTCCCGATCCTAGACTTCGAACCCCAGAGGTTGCTCCACGTACACCTCTTCCTTTATCGCACCATGCAGAAATGTAGTCTTAACGTCAATCTGATGAAGACTCCAGCCTCGCGTAGCAGCAAGGGCTATGATAGATCGGATGGTGGTATATCGGGCCACAGGTGAAAATATGTCATCATAGTCTAGGCCTTACTTTTGAGAGAAGCCACGAGCAACGAACCTTGCCTTGAACTTTTCAGCACTTCCATCAGATCCATGCTTGATCTTGTAGAGCCATTTCGAGGTGACAATTGCTTTGTCCTCTGGTCTTGGAACCACATCCCAGACATCATTCTTCATTATGGAATCACACTCTTCATGCACAGCACCCTTCCAAACTTGATGCTTTACGGCTTCCTCAAAAGATTCAGGCTCAGATTGTATGATAGTACTCATGGCTGCTAGATACCCTTGGTATCTATTCGGCTTCTTGCTTTCACAGAATGTCCCCCTTGGGGCCATATGTCCCTCGGCATCCTTGAGAGTGTCCCTGAGCCATGATGGTCTCTTCCCCATTGAAGGAGGTGGATCAATCGGCTCCATCGGTCCTTCAACATCGGGCATTGTCTCATCCTTCGATTCTTCTTGATTTCCAGACCTTGCTTCATGGTCTTCCTCAGATCTCGGAAGATTGACTACTTTCCTCAGGGAAGCATCTTCGTCAAAGGTAACATTGTGGCATATCTCCACTTCCCTTTGACCAGGCACATAGACTCTATAGGCCTTCGAAGTTTCATTGTAGCCCACAAACATTCCCTTCTTCCCAGAAGCATGCTGCTTGCTTCTCTTCTCTTTTGGCACATGAAAATAAACAGGACATCCAAAAGCTCTAAATTGTGAGACGTCAGGTTTCTTACCAGAGAAAACCTCTTCGTGAGTTTTGGAGTCTAGAGCGGAATGCGGGCATTGGCTTTGTATGTACACAGCAGTGTTCGTAGCTTCTCCCCACAGAAACTTCGGTAGACCCTGGTCACATAGAATGGCACGGGCAGCTTCTACAATGGTCCTGTTCTTTCGTTCAGCAACGCCATTCTGCTCAGGAGTATAGACAGTTGTGGTCTCCCTCTTGATGCCAGCTTCTCTGCAAAAATTCTTAAACTCGTTCATCTCATATTCAGTGCCATTATCAGTCCTCAATATCTTGATCTTCCTCCCTGTCAAATTTTCCACCAAGGCTTTGAAGGTACGGAACCACATCAAAGCCTCATCCTTCTTCTTCAAGAAGTATATCCGGGTTTTGCGAGAGAAGTCATCTATGAATGTCATATAATAAGAACATCCTCCCAAGGATGTCACGGGCAACATACCAGACAGATCAGAATGTATCAATTGCAAAACACCATATGTCTTTGTGACACTTGAGAGGAAAGGTCCCCTTGTATGCTTTCCTTCAACACAACCCTGACATACACCTTCATGATTATTTTAGAACTCAGGCATCCTCGTCACCACCTTCCTTGCTTCGGGAAGAGCCTTGTAGTGAAGGTGTCCAAACCTCCAGTGCCATAGTTCAGTATGTCGAATACTGTCACACGTCATCACTCCCAGTGGGCTTCCTCCAACCTGGTAGAGTGTATCAACTCTAAACCCAATCGTGATAGCTTCCTTGAAGTTCTTCTTCCAGATACACACCTTCCCATCAATGAATGCCACATTGAAACATTTATCTTCCATGATTGAGATAGACACAAGGTTCTTCTTCAAAACGGGTACATAGAATACATCCTGCAAGCGGAGGACTTGACCTTGAGACAAGTGGAGGGTCACAGTCCCTGTCCCTTTCACGGGATATGTGGCATTATATCTATGGATAATTTTCATATTAGTATCCTTCTCAACCATATCAGAAAGTGCTTCTTTGAACCCAGTGATGTGCCTTGAGGCACCACTATCTATCAACCAAACATCCATAGTGTCAGGTAGACATGCAGCAGAGAGGGCAAATACAAGAATGAATTCATTTCTTTTATCAACAACATTTGATTCCTGATACCTGGAATTTCTCGACCTTTTGAAAGGTTGACCATTTAAGATTTGAGGAGCCTTCCTCTTCCTTGAACACATTTGTTCCTTTGATTGCCATTCCTCTGGTTGTTGTTGTTGTCATCATCATCGGGAGAATCCTTCTTGAAAGGGCATTCTCTAGCATAGTGACCTAGCTAGTGACAAGTGTAACACTTGCCTTTCTTTCCTTGGGCCCCTGCTCTTCCTTTGTTCCTTAGACCACCAAAGTTCTTCTTCTTAGAATGAGCAGCGAAGTCAACATTTCCTTCATTTTCATATTCCTTCATCCTTGTCTCTTCTTGTACGTATCTCGATAATACTTCGTCAAAATCAGGTATCACATTGTTATTGAGAATGGTAGTGTTGAATATATGCCATTCAGATGAGAGACCTCCAAGTGCGGTGAAAATCATCTCTCGATCAGCTATTGTCTCCCCAATAGCCAGAAGATTATTCCTGATTTTGGTTAGCTTCAGAAAATATGATTGAACAGATTCATCCCTGCCTTTCTTCAGATTCTTCAATTGATTCTTGAAGAATAGGACTTGATTCGCATTGTTGGCCTTGAACATGTGGACCAACTTATCATATATCTCCTTGGATGTGCCCAGCTCAGAGATGTAGGCAACCAAACTCTTATGAATTGAGTCCCTGATCATCAACTTTTCTTTGATTTCCCCCTTCTTGTACTTTCTTTTGGCAGCAGCAATTGCAGTGGATGGAGGCATCTTAGTCTTCCAAATTAAGATCCAATGTCATCTTCCAGGCATGGAATTCATCCTTCCCAGTCAATTTGTCATCAGCCTTAAATCCATTGTAGTTTGAGGAAACCATCCTCTTCTTCGGTGATTGCTACAAACTAGGGCTTTGTCTTCACCTCAGTTTTGATACCATGTAAATTTTTGAAGATGTTCTATGCTTGATGCAACTTTACCTTTTTATCCTAATATCAATCAGCAATCACATAAACAATAAAGTAAAATGTCGATAGAACATACCAGTAGATCGACAAGCCAAAATATATAAGTGTGTTGGTGCGTTACGGCAATCAATAGGATGCTTCAACCAGCAAAGTCTCAATACGGTCAGCCAACCAGAAGTGTCACACAACCCTCTAGGACAGCCAAAACAGTCAACCCCAAAAGTCAACAAAAGTGAATGTTGTCAGTCAATGGTCAACGCAAACAGCAGCAGCAGCTAGGTCAACGCAACCAAGTCAAAGTCAACGTCCAACCTCGGGAATAGTGCCAAAAAATGCAGATTTGGGAGATCAAAATTTTGGGAGAGTTTCAGGTCCGTTTGACCTTGCATTGACCAAAGTCAGCGCTGGTCAATGTTGTTGCAGAAACCCTAGGCCGAAAACAGAAAATTACTACTTGCTGAAATTTCCCACGTGTGGAGAGAAGAACCTCCAAGGTGATTGAACCAATCAGATGACGAGAGAGAAATGTGTGAGGATGAGATGAGTGAAAATGTCCTCCAACGTTGACCAATATATATCCATCAATGAGGGTGTGTGACACAATTGCTGGGGCACAAAACCTTAAGGTCGACCTACACACATTTTGAATAAATTCAAAATAAATGTTTTGCTCATCGGATCAATATGATCTTTAGATCGATCTTGCACCTCTCCGAAAGAGGAGTCCAATAAAAATATTGGCATCTTCATCTGAGCATCACAACATGGAGTTTGGACCTAGTTGTCCAAAATTAACAGCATGCCTTGATCCAGTGCACACATGATGACGATCATCCCCTTAGATAATTAGGGAGGGCTTGTCTTACCTCAGAGCCCTAACATTGGAGAGAGACTACACTGTTGTCTAGATGGCACCCATGGTGATTACACAAGACACTCAAAGCTAGCTTTTGGACATATGGAGATGTTCCAAGACTTGATTTAAGGACCATTCCTCAAATTGTGTTTGATCATGAGACTTGGAGAGACATCTTGCCTTTATATTGCACTTTTGAAGCATTTTTAGCCCTAAAAGGGCATGATGTCATGGTTAGAGAGGCCTTGCGGCTCACACAAGTGGGCAAATGTTGGCATATTTTATTTTGTTTAGCTATTGGGTTGGCTTGTAACCCATTTACTTTATGTCTACTCAAAATAAAACATGTTTAGGGGCTTTTAGTTAAATTAACAAAAGTGATAGACCTCTTATAAAAGGGTGATCATTCCATTCATTTATTCATGATCACTTGTGTGGATTTTGGCCTCCTTAGAGAGAGATCAACTTAGCCTTTGCTAAATGCGGAGATGTGATCTTTGTGTAGCTATTGTTGTTAAAGACTACTTTATGTATTGGAGATGTCTTTTTGGGATTGAAAGAAGACAATTTCTTGGAAAATTGGTGAGTATACATGTTGCTTTATAATGGTTTTACATGTGATGAAATATTGCTAGGGTTTTCTACTATACCTTGTCTAAATGCATACTTTTATTGAAAAGTCTTGGTAAATTATTGCATGTTAAATATATTTTCCTTGAATTCCCTAGAAGACCTCTTAGAGATCTTTCTTCTAGTTAATTTCTCCCATCATTAAAGGAGAGTTAGGGTTTGAAAGTGAGAACAGGGGTTTTCCCCCTTACTCCATGCATGAATATGATATCATTTAAATTTGGCCCCTACAACTCCATCAACCAAATAGGGAAAGGCACTGGGATTTTTGTGGTTGTCAAAACTCATCAAAAGTTATATTTTTCTTCCTTTTCTATTTTCCTAGGCCCTTTAAGGCAAGCCGCTAGGCTAGGGCAAGGGACGAATTCAAATAGGGTTGTTCGAAGAAAGTCGATGGAGCTACATTGGCTTGTCTTCCCCTTGATTGACCTCACACACTCAAAATCTAGCCTCTTTCATGGTGAAAAATACCCTAGTAGAGCTGACATCATCAACATGTAATTTATTATTAGTTTTTGTAGCATCAGATGTGTTTTAGCCATGAAATTTTGTGGAGAGGTTAGAATACATGAGTTCTCCAAAACCCAGAAATAGTTTCTAGAAAGTCCACCTAGGAGTGTCTCAATTAGATTATTAACCAATTTTTAAATATTTTCTAAGTTTAAACTTAGGGAATATGATTAATTAATCAATATTAATTGAGATAAGGTGAGAATCATCTAGACCCTCACACGGATAGACAAGGAATTAATCTGGGCCATCAATTATGTTTTAATCTTGGTCGTTGGTGCTCCAACAAAAGATTATAAGAAGAAGTCGATGGGTAGATGGAGGACACACCATTGCAATTACTCAGTTGCCCATGCAGTTCAATTTTCTCAGTGGTTGTGATTCAGCAGAGGAGATAGAGCCAGAGGGTGAGTAACAGGTGAGAGAGGGAGCAACAAAAGTCCAGAAGGAATATTTCTGGATTCTGGAAGACGCGGAGTGAGGAAGAGTGAATTCCATAGGAGCTTTACGTAGTCGCTGCTCAAAGGGTGATGCAGAGGGTCCATCCTAGGGGCAGAAAGTTGTTGTGGAGTGAGAAAATTCTCAAAAAAATTCTCTCAGTATTTTCTTCAATTTAGATTGTCAGTGGGGCATCTAAAATTCTTGTACTCAGATTTGTTGCTAAGGATTAATAAGAAAACCCTCATCTGCTGCACCGATTTTCCCAAGTTGGGTTTTTCCGGGGACGATTGTCCAAAAATAATTGTGTTAATATTCTTATGTGTGAGTTGTTGTGTTAATAACTGTGTTGTTTGATGTAGTAAATAAACAACATAATTAAATATATAGTTAGAAGAATATTTTCCCGTTGCTGCAATAGATGAACTTTTCACATGCTATCAGAGCAAATATGATTCGTTGGAGAAATCAATAACAAAGATAGTAGTCTCGTTGTTCAGTGTGAGCAACAGATCGAAACCCCAGAGGGCAACGCAATCACCTTGTAGGAAAACCTAGTTACTTGAGGAGAATCATTTTTTCAGAGGAAGTGATAGAAAAATTTGATTTCTCTAGATCGAATAACTCCAGAGGTAGAGGGAGTAGCCCCGTATTTTTGCAAAGAAAATATCTAGCTGGATGCAATAGTTTTGTAGTAGTTTGCTAGAGAAAAATCAATGTAGGGAGGAATGAGAAAAAACACATGAAATTTTGCAGCAGGACCATGGACAAAATTGACAGTCATGAAGCTTCAGATTTATCTTCCAGGTTGGACGACGAATTTGTTTGCTTATCAGGATCACCTTCACCTGGTGCCTAGTATATAAATAGTGGAGCATCAACTCATATGACAGGAGTTAGAGAATATTTCTCTATCCACAAGGAGGAGTAGATGAATTTCCAGATTACTATGGGCAATAAAACAAAATGTACTCCAGTAGGGAGAGCCACCATAGATTTGCAGAGGGAGTCAGGGGCCAACACCAACACTACAAATGTATTGCATGTGTCAAGATTGGATATGAACCTGATTTCAGTGTTCCGGTTGCAAGATAAGGGGTATGATGTCCACTTTGTAAGGAAGAAAGTGTATGTCAAACACTAAAGTTGGAAGAAGGTGAAACAAATTGGAGCTCGAAGCAACAGGTTTTACAGGTTGCAACTCAACTCTCCAATGGCACTAATAGGCAGTGACAGTAGCAGTGGGAAGGAGTTGAACGAGTTATGGCATAGGAGAATGGGACATCTACACCATGGAGCACTCAAGATGATCAAATAATTGTAACAGGGGTTCCAGATCTCAGTACAGGGCACGACGATGTGTGCAGAGCATGCGTACTTGGGAAGTATGCGAAGGCAACATTCCATAGAAGTGACAGCAAATCAGATGGTGTGTGTTAGGACTTATACATTTAGATATTTGTGGCCCGATGTCCACTAGAGCTCTTCGTGGTGGCGAATACTTCGTCACCTTTATTGATGACCATTCCAGAAAGACCTAGTTCTATTTCTTGAAGACCAAAGATGAGGTCTTTGATCAGTTCAAAGAGTTTAAAGCTTTCGTAGAGAATACGACAGGGAGAAAGATCAAGGTCCTTCGCTCAGATAATGGTGGAGAATACATTAATAAAAACTTCACAATTTTTTGTGCAAAGGAAGGCATCAAAATAGAATGGACAACTCCACATAACCCTCAGCAGAATGGGGTAGCGGAGCGGAAAAACAGAACTATAGTTGGGGTTGCAAAGGCTATGTTGTATGATCAAGATTTGCCCAGATTTTTATGGGCAGAAGCAGATAACACAACAGTGTATATTGAGAACAGAATTCCTCATAGAGCACTGGGGAAGAAAATGCCAGAAGGAGTCTTCACAGGGAAGAAGCCTGAAGTAAGTCAGTTGAGGATTTTTGGGAGTGTGGGTTACTTCCACGTGCCAGATTAAAAACGTAGCAAATTGGATCAGACTACAGAGAAGGGGTTTCTCATCGGGTATAGCGAGACCTCAAAGGCATACAAGATCTACATTCCTAGCAGTAGGAAGGTTGTAGTGAGACGATACGTAAAGTTCACGGAGGACCAAGCTTTTAGGAGATCTCGAGAGATGCCAACAAGAGATCAGAATCAGTCAGCAGAAGTTCTGTTAGTCCAACAACAAGGGCAGATAGTGGGACCAGTAGGAGGACAGTCACAAGGATCGAGTATAGTGACTAGTACCAATCAATGTTATCAGAACCGAACCAGTCATTGAACCGAAAAACCTTGTGGACCGGGAACCGGTCGAAACTGGTTTACCAAAAACACAAAAAATATTCATATTTTAAAGACAAAAAAGATATATTCATGTTCATCCATATGAACTCAAACCATTCATACAGAAATATGCAAAAGTTCTCATTTATATAGCAAGTAATAGTGCATATAACCAAAATAGCACTTAGTGCAAAACATCGTTGAACCAAAAATGTTACAAACATCAAGAAGCAGGCTCTAAAAGGCCTCTATAGTCCAAAATAACATCATAGATCATAGTATTATACTACAATCTACAATATTACAACCTACAACTACAACAAAACAATGATCAAATCATCAACCATCAATCATCATCAGAATCATCATCTTGATCATCCTCCTTATCATCATCTATAGAATGAGTAGCATTCAAGTCTACAATGGGATTATGGCTTGATTCCCATGGCCCTTGATTTACCCTCTAAAATTTTGGACAAAATCAACTCCAAAATCCTCTGAAATCAACTATGTAGCAGCCCCAACAAATTTTTTTTTAAAAATCACTGAAGAAAACCCAAAGATCTCTAGGAAAAAAAAAATCTTTGAAGTAGCTTGAAAATCTGCCAACCCAACAACTCTCCAAGACTCTAATAATCTATTCAAATCTGCAAAAAATATCCCTTAGAA
Organism: Pinus albicaulis; assembly: GCA_034641835.2. Taxonomy (NCBI): domain Eukaryota; kingdom Viridiplantae; phylum Streptophyta; class Pinopsida; order Pinales; family Pinaceae; genus Pinus; species Pinus albicaulis. Next base: position 339,547,196 of record CM076570.1, on the reverse strand, counting down.
TAACCCTACAAAATACTCTTTGAATTCTCCTCACCGAACTCAACTCAAGAATTGCAAGAGACTCGAATGAACAGTGTGAGTGAAATAGAGGGGGTGGGGGTGGGGGTGTTTAAGTAGCTTTAGGAGGGGGTAGGGTAGTGTTAGTAACTAGGAAAATAATAATTTAAAAATAAAAATACTTTTTATTTTAAATGCACAGGCTTGTGAACCAGTGGAACCGATCTCCGAACCGGTCGGGACCGATTCAGTGCCAAAACTGGTCGGTTTTCCGGAACCAACTCGGTTTCGATAACACTGGCACTAGTATTTCCTTCAGGGTAGGAGATCATGGGAGTTCTTAGTAGACAGAGCAAAAAGGACAAGAGGAGGAGTTGGTTGAACCTCCCACCACCTTTGGAAGAGCCAACAAAGAAGTTTGTCAGACATTGAGAGATGCAGAGGAGTTTATCGAAACTCCAAAGATGGACAAGAGGCAACACAAACAGACTGACAGATATCAAGCTTTGGTAGCTCAGGTTGCAGAACCTTCCAACTTTCAGGAAGCCGCACAACATCAAGTGTGGGTGGATGTCATGGTAGAAGAGTATAGTTCTATCATGACAAATGATGTTTGGGAGGTAGTACCGAGGCCGGAAGACAAATCAGTTGTAGGTTCTAAATGGATCTACAAGATCAAGTACGCTACAGATGGTTGTGTAGAGAAGTACAAGGCTACGTTCGTGGCAAAGGGGTATGCATATAAAGAAGGAATAGATTACGAGGAGACCTTCGCCCCACTTTCCAGGTATACATCTATCAGATCAGTTATATCCCTAACAACTTAGATGGGATGGAAGATTCACCAGATGGACGTCAAGACAACATTCTTGAATGGGGTGATAGAAGAAGAGGTATACATAGAATACCCAGAGAGCTTTGAAACTCATGAAAGGCAAACTCGTGTGCAGACTGAAGAAAGCTCTATATAGGCTCAAGCAAGCCCCCAGGGCTTGGCATGGTTGAATTGATAGTTACTTGCAACAGTTTGGATTCGTCAAGAGTGATGCAGATCCCAATCTCTACTATTTAATGGTAAAATATGGGCCACTCATTATGGTTTTATATGTGGATGATCTCTTTTTGACAGGATCATCAGGGCTCATAGAAGATTGCGAGAGGAACCTGGTTGTAGAATTCGACATGAAGGATCTGGTGTTGATGCATTATTTTCTAGGATTGGAAGTGTGGCAGAAGAATGGGGAGATCTTCCTTGGGCAAGGAAGATACGCTACATATATTTTGAAGAGGTTTAGAATGCAGGATTGTAGACCCATTACTATGCCCATGATCACAAATTGGAAGAAGATAGATGCATCAGATGAAAAGGAAGCTGACCCCACCTTGTATAGACAACTCATTAGGTCTCTCATGTATCTGGTCAACACTACGCTATGTGAAAATTCCTTAATCTTCATTACAAAAATCCTACTACAGAAATTTGGTTTACTTCTACTTCTGTATTTAACTTAACAAGTTATTTTCAGAAATATTCATGAAAACATTGAAGTAAACACACTACAGCCTACACAATTATACAAACCAGGAACTGAAGAATAAGCACATTTAGACAAAGGACACAAGATTTTTCGGACAAATGTCCTTGGAAAAACCCAATGCGAGAAAACCAGAGCAACTCTTGAGGGTTTTTATTATTATGCAGATTTCTGAATACAAACTAGGGTGCCATAAATGGCTCACCCAACAAAGAATTCCCTTGGCATAAGTACCTCTATCCGAAGACAGATATTATGGCTGATCCAGCTTCAGAATGATTGTTAATTTCAGGCAACTAGGTCCAAACTCCATGTTGCACTGCTCATATGATGATGATTATATTTTTGTTGGATTCCTCTTTTGGAGAGGTGCAAGATTGATCTAAAGATCATCTTGTTTGGATGAGCAAAACTTATATTTTGATTTTATTTTCCACACATGTGCAAGGCCGGCCAGATTTGTAATGTAGGCTCTTAAGCCCATCAGATGTGTCACACACCTTCACTGAAGGATATAAATAGGAGAGAGATGATGCTCATTTCATCATCATCTCATCACACACATTCTACTTGTGATCTTATTGGTTTGTACTCCCTAGGAGAGGCTTCCTTCCCTCACACGTGTGAATCTGAACCTGAAGAAGCTACTGAAATTTTTGGACTGTTTTTAGGGCTTTCTAGACAATGTTGACTTCGGGTCAACTCTTGGATTTTGACTTCGATTTTTGCACATAAATTTCGATCTCTTGAGGCTGCATTAGAGGCAACAAAAAGCGAGGAGAAGCGTTGACTTTGACTGTTGTCTGTTGACTGGAGAGTTGACTTTTGCATTGACCATTTGGGGTTGACTTGCATTGACTTTTTGGAGTTGTCTTTGAGGGGCGTGTGTGAAACTTGAAGAAAGGCTGATTTGATAGTTGGAGAAGTTGGTTTGACAAACTCAAGACTTTGCTGGCTAGGGCATCCTGTTGACTGTTGTAACAAACATTCATCTCTATATTTGTGTGAGCCCTGTTGACTCTACTTGAGCTCCACAGGTGACTACGTCACCCTTCTTCGCCTCTCTCCTGATCTGCGTTGTCACTCGGGATAGCTACCTTCCTGCAACAAAAATTTCTTCGATCTTTTGTTGATGGCGTCAGCTCTTCCTAATCTTCAAATGCTCTGATACCATGTGAAATTCCTTAATCTTAATTACAGAAATCCTACTGAAGAAATCTGGTTTACTTCTACTTGTGTATTCAACTTAACAAGTTATTTTCAAAAATATTCATGACAACATTGAAGTATATAGCCTGCACAATTATACAAATCAGGAACTGAAGAATAAGCACATTCAGACAAAGGACACACAAGATTTTTCGAACAAATGTCCCCGGAAAAACCCATTTGCGGGAAAACTGGTGCTGCAGCTGTTGAGGGTATTTTTTATCTTGCAGATTTCTGAATACAAATTAGGGTGCCATAAACAGCTCACCCAACAGAGAATTCCCTTGGCAGAAGTACCTCTATCCAGATACAGATATTATGGTTGTTCCAGCTTCAGAATGATGAACCCCACAGGTGCCTACGCAGTCCCCAGCAAGCTCTGTGTTGGAACTGCGTCACCCTTCCTAGTGGTTGTGTCACCCTTAATCGATCTGCTGAAACTGAGCCTGATCTACCCCACAGAAACCCCAACGTTGCAGCCTTTGGCTCTGCGTCACCTTCTCCTGGACTGCGTCACCCCTCTGGGCCTGCGTCAACTCTGCATGAGCCCAATTGGGCCTGTGTCACCTTCTCAAGGGTTGTGTTGTCTCTCCTAGGTACATCTTCCTCTCTGCAACTGTATTCTCAGCCTTGAATCCAAAATCCCGCTACCGAACTTCCCCTCGTTGCACTGCAAGCTCACTCCAAAATTCTCAGCAAATTGTGCCCAAGAATTTCGACTTAGCTAAAGTGTTGCTACTCTGTGTGTCTCCTCCAACTGACCCCAAGCCTTCCATTAATACTTTTCCAGTTGACGAATCAACGGGCGTGATCGAATCTCTAATCGACGGCTAAGATTAGAAAATACTTGATCCTCGTTACTTAGAACATTCTCACCCACATGTCTAAATTAATTCACTTTAATTACTTATTTTCCCTAAGTTAGACTTAGGGTCTCCATTAAAATAATTAATTATTTGAATAACTTAAGCTCCAGGTGGAATTTCTCTAAACGATTTCTGGGTCTTGGAGATCTCATGTGTTCTAGCCCCTCCAGAAAGTTTCGGAGCTAGAGCACATCCAATGCTACCCAAAATCAACAGACCAAACATTTGCTTCGTAGTAAACACCCTAAGTCAATTCATGGTAGAGCCGAAGAGGGTACATTGGGCAGCAGCGAGGCACATTTTGATGTATGTGCGCGGCACAGTCGGGTATGGGTTGAGGTATACTCGAGGGGATGACGTCAAACTATGTGGATTCATAGATGCAAATTGGGCAAGCAATTCAATGGACAAGAAAAGTACCTTTGGGTACTGCTTCAATGTTGGATTAGGGATGGTTTCTTGGTGTAGCAGGAAGCAAAAGTCAGTAGCACTGAGCTCAGCAGAAGCAAAGTATACGGAAGCTAGCACAACTACGTGCAAATCTATATGGCTTAGTTGCTTGTGAGCTTGTTCAAGCAGAGGATGGGAGCGACTTGCATCTACTGTGATAATCAAAGTTTCATAAAGCTCTCTGAGAATCCAATGTTTCATGACAGATTAAAGTACATAGATATTAGATGCCATTTCATCAAAGACTATGTAGAGCATGGGGCAACCTAGCTACAGTATGTTCCCACAGGAGAGCAGGTGGCAGACATACTCACGAAAGCTCTAGGGAGAGCTAAGTTTTTCTAGTTTAGGGAACAAATGGGTATGGTGGAGAACCCGTTTTAGTAGTAGGGACAAGGTACTTTGCAGATGTTGAAGTTGCAGCAACAGCAGCAAATGAGAGGGAGTTACAATGCAGATGCAGTTTTCGCAGCAGTTCAGCAGGGTCAGCAGCAACACAAATGCAACTCATATCAAAGTTGCGCAGTGGTTGGTGGGCAACAATAGCCAGACATCAGCAGGGTGACAAGAGATGATGCAGAGATAGGGTGGTGTGGCAACAAGTGCAACACTAGAACACATTCCTCGCTAAGAGGGAGGGTTAGCTTTTGTAGCATTGGATGTGTTCTAGCCATGAAATTTTGTGGAAAGGCTAGAATACATGAGTTCTCCAAAACCCAGAAATCATTTATGGAAATTCCACCTAGAAGTGTCTCAAATAGATTATTAATCAATTTTAAAATATTTCCTAAGTCTAAACTTAGGGAATATGGTTAATTAATCAGCATTAATTGAGATAAGGTGAGAATCATCTAGAAACTCACACGGATCGACATGGAATTAATATGGGCCATCGATTATGTTTTAATCTTGGTCGTTGGTGCTCCAACAAAAGATTATAAGAAGAATTCGATCGGTAGATGGAGGACACACTAGTGCAGTTACGCAGTTGCCTAGGCAATTCGATTTTCTCAGTGGTTGTGTTTCAGCAAAGAAGATAGAGCCAGAGGGTGAGTAGCAGGTGAGAGAGAAAGCAACAGAAGTCCAAAAGGAAGATTTCCGGATTCTGGAAGAGGTAGAGTGAGGAAGAGTGAAGTCCACAGGAGCTTTGTGCAGTCATTGCGCAGAGGGTGACACAGAGGGTCCAATGTGAAGGCAAAGGGTCCATCTCAGGGGCAGAAAGTTGTGGAGTGTGAGAAAATTCTCACAAAATTTCTCTCAGTATTTCCTTCAGTTTAGATTGTCAGTAGGGCATCTAAAATTCCTGTACTCAGATTTACTATTGAAGATTAATAAAAAAAACCCTCATATGCTGCACCAGTTTTCCCAAGTTTGGTTTTCCGGGGACAATTAACCAAAAATAACCGTGTTAATATTCTTATGTGTGTGCTATAATTTCTCTGTTTTCAGCATTTTATTTTCTGCAGTAGTTTATTGTGAAAATTGCAGTTGGGAATTTATTCACTGTTTGTTGTAGCAAATACACTGCATAATTAAATTTACAGTTAGCAAATTATTTTCCAGTTGCTGCAATAGATGAAATTTTCACATTTGTGCCCTAATAAAACTCTAATCTTACACAAGGCTTCAACTTAGGGCTTATTTGAAGGTTTTCCGTCACCTATTATTGATACCATCATTAAGTAAACCTTTTCTTTATTCTTGCATGCCTAGATACACTTTTGTTGAGCAAATCTTGAAACCCTAGGTATCAAGTTCTCTTTCAAGGCTTTGTTTATTGTACATTATTCCATTTACCTAGAAAATTATGCCCTAATCCATAAAGAAAGTGCATTTCTTAGCCTTTCACATATATCACCTTGGGCCAATTGACTTGGAATATTCTTTAGGTGAGAAACTGGTGGAATATTCTTTAGGTGAGAAACTGGGAAGCCTCCAGTGTGATAAAATTTCACTAAAATGCAGGTGGTGTAGTGCTAAGGTGACAATGGCAACTGCCTCATTGTTGCATCTTGGTCTGGTTCTTGCCTTGTGAGGCCTTTCACAAGGCTTGCTAGATATCGAGGCAACAAGGGGTAACACTTCTAAACTGATAGACTATTGTTTTTTCCCTGCACATTTATCTTTGCTTCAACTCTTCATAAATCATGCATTTAGAAACCATTGCCAACAACAGAAAGCATAGAAAAGAAAACAAAGCAATGATTTAGCAAAAAATTCCATAACACAAAAAATAAAAATTCTTTCACAGCAGTCTTACATTTTCTCATCTTCTTGATAAGTGTAGCCTGATGCAACAGCAAGCAACTGGCCATCTCTATTATATGATAAGGATGCAATACTGGAATTATATCTCGGGTACTGTGAGATCACACAAAATAAATATGGAATTACCTCTTCAATTCAAAAAAATAACATTTCACTAGGCTTCCTTTCTATAAAACATTCACAGGTATTCTTACAAAATATAACTGCCTTTTTACATAAAAATCCTAATCCTTCCCTACTTTTTGCTGACTCAAATTATTACCACTTTCTGTCAGTTCTCTGGATTGAAGTTTTGATCAAAAACTGTAAAGCCAATATTTATTCCCTAAAACCTGAAATTGATTACACTCTTTAAAACTGTGTTAGCCTCCCAAGTCTCAACTCTAACTTTTCTACTCATTGATTTTTGACAAGATATTATTCAAAATTTTGCACTTTTGTCTTGAGTTTTGACACTTTCTATGTCACTACAGATTCCCATTTTTTGCCACAACTTTCATGGAGATATAAAGAGAATATGCAGAAATTAACAAAGAGATGAAAACATATCAAGCTCAAAGGAATCCTTGGTGATCCCACAAGGTCATATTCAGCAAGATGCTTGTGGCACAACCAATGACTACATATGCTAGTGCACTTGACATAAATATATATATATATATATATATATATATCAAAAACGAGCGTAGAGATCAAGCATATACCGACAAGAAAGCAAATCAGGTTAAATGTAATATATCACTCAAGTACATGGAACATGAAAATTAAGAAATTTTAACATACAATGCAATTAAAAGATGTAGATAACAAATAACAAGAAATGAAAGCGTACAATAACTAACAACAAAATTGAATCACAGATTGACATGAATTAGCTAAATAAGATGATTGATTCAAAACAAAACAACGGATTTAAACATCCCATAACAATTCCACATAAAAGCAGAAGAATTTTATCTGGGTGAAAATAAATATCCTATGTTGCATTGGTTTTCAGGATGGGGGGACAGCAGGGACAGGGGGACACATCCACAGGACAGCTAAAGCGCACCTCCAAATTTTTCATGGGTCATTGGGTTCAGGATGGCAATAATATATATTATATAAAATAATGCATATAAAAAAAAATCAGAATGCACCATAAACATCTGTAGCTGCTTGTAAGCATAATAGTCTATGACTATATAGTATATAATATTATACACAGCACTTACCAATGATGAAAATACTTACCAATTATGAAAAAGCTTGGGCATGAGCAAAATGCAGTTTGCCTTTAGGAAACTTCAATGTAACTATTTGCAATTTGCAATAAGGTCCATAAAGAGTCTACTAGATGAATGTGTATCTCTATAATAATTTATCTTCCTCATATTTCTTGTTTATGATGATTATATTAAAAGGCAAACCTTTCTCAATAGGTTTTGTAGACTTTCACAGTTGTGTTCAAAAGCTGAAACACTTTGGGATACACGTGCATGCATTCTATAAAGATATTAGACTCATAGATCAGATTCAAAAGGTGATTGAATAGGAATCTATTCAAACAGTTATTCCAATACAAGTCACTAATGGAGGAAAACTGCAACCTTCATTTATTTCCATTAATCCAAGGATACATATATATACAATGACGTCGTGACCTTTGGTTTCAACTTCCAATATCTGAAGTCTCTTCCTATTCTAACGGTTCAGATTTCTCCTTTTTATATATTTACAAAAGATTTGGAATTCACCAAACCCCCAAGGATTAGGTGCCTAACATTCCCCCTTAATTAGAAGAGGTATTTGTGAGTCCCTGTAGAGAGATGAAGGACAGCTAACAATGGCTGAATGTGCTCTCTGAATCTAGTGGCTTTGGGGATGACCACTGTTGGAGAAAGTAACTAGTTTCGGTCTTCATAATTTGTACCATTATGTATTTTAAGTAAAAAGAAAAAGAAAAGAAAATGAAAAATTACTAGTATTTGCCTAGATAAGCATGTTCTTCATGCTTTTAGGTTTTCGAGTCAAAGAGTCAATGCCCTATTTTGGACCTATTGTAAAAGAAAATAAATAAATTTAATGTAAATTTTGAGACATAAAGCCCTCTAGATGCCAAGTTGGCCTTGCCCCAATGGACATGTCTATTCACACTCTTTTGAACAATATAAATAGAGGATAGATGGAGCTCATTTGGACACACATACTTGGACGGATTTGGTCTAAAATATCGCAGAGAAGGGCAGAGAACAAGTAGAGGACGAAGTATGAAAGAAAGGATTTCTTCTTGAAGCTAGGGTTTGAGGAAGATTTGTCTCGGTTTGCCTCTTGTCACTGGTCTCTTGCTGATGAATCTGCGGGAAAGAAGGATGGTTTGGCTTGGCATCTAGACGTGGAAATTTTTGTAGTTGTGGGTCTAGGATATCTCATTTGATCTGATTCTATAAGAAGAAATTTTTTGGGTTTTCCCCTTGGAAGAGTTTTGCCCTGGCTTGGAGCCTATATCTTGTGTTCTATTGTCTTTTGTGATCTTCATGTTTTATGGTAATTGCTTGATGAAGAAAGAAAACATAATAATAATAATGTTGTCAAATTCACAAGTAACTATCATGTAACGGAAATCTAATAATAAGTTAAAAAACTCATGATTTCTAACATGGTATCAGAGCAAGGATCTGGAATAGGAGGCCTAAAGATCACATTTGGATCAAAGTCTGGTGCGTCTCTAAGAATATTGTTGACAAACTATTATAGCTTATGTTTATTTACTATTAAAAGATTTGACATATATTCTAATCATCTATCTCTATGGCTCGATTTTGGTCTAAATTCTACCTCAGTGGCTCGCATACACATCACAATATTTTATACAGTGGCTCGTACTTATGAAATCGCATTCTTTGAAAGTGAATTGCAATGGCTCGATCCTTTCAGGATTCACAAATTTTGAGGAGTTCATACTCTGTAGCACACATTTGTGGTGGCTTTATAGCGCTAACAATGGCTCGCACAATTCATAGTCCTATAAATCTCGATATTTTTTGTTACGATGGCAATAACCTATACATGGCTCGTGAATTATCTTCCTACTATGTGGCATGCTACAGATTCGCATTTGGTGGCTCACTTCGACTCTCGTGGCATCGGCATTACTCTGTACAGTAGTGTGATCGCATCAATGAGGTTCACTTTTCTATAACCATGACGTTTGTGACTCATCGATTTTTCTGTGATACACTAAGACAGCATGGACTCGATATATACTGGATCACATAAATCGCATATGCCTATGAAGCAACCTTATTGCTCATCGCTATGTCTAGTGCTAGGATTAACGATACATATAATTGTGATTCGCTCTCTCATATAGTTCGTAAGCTTAATGAAGATCACAGAAATGTAATTTGTGGCTCACACAAAGACTATATTCATTCATTGTTGAAGACATGCGATCCTATAGTAGCTTAAATTTTGGCATCATTCATGCCTCGCATCCATGATCATAAAAAATTGTTATGACTTAGGATCGGTGGCTCAGAACTATAATAATTCAATGTGTTTTGAAGATTGTCTTTCCAGTGGATCATTCATCCATTATAGCCAGTCAAACTATGAGGCTGAAATTATACGATATCATCATTGTTGCTTTTGTCACCCTATGAAATACACTCTATATGTCTAGGGTCTGCATAATGACAAAGTTGTATGGACAGTAATCAATGAGAAGAACGGAGCCGTGATAGTTGATCCTTGGTATGGCAGAAAATATGATGTTGACAAAGATCTATTGTTCACCGTGATGGCTTATAAAGCATGGCTATCGATTATAAGAAGTAGTCATCATGTAGCCAACCTGAAAGAAAGATAGTGTTTGAAGCATCTTCAATTAATGGACGTACCTAGAAAAGACACGTAAAGAAAGACTTGATCCTTGCAAAGAAGAAGGTATGAAACAAGCACAAAGGTATGTACAATGAACTTTCTTGTTAGGTGTCTATGAGCATAAGAAAGGGTTTGTAAAGTCTTTAGGGTTTTGCAATTAGGGTTTCTCACTTCATTTATGATAGGTTTTGATAATGTAGCTAGGGTTTGTAGATATGTAGTCTTGAAGACTATCTATAATTAGGATTACTAAACCCTAGTTGATTGAATTAACCCTAGGATTAAAAACCCTAACTTGTTGTTCCCTCTAAAGAAAGCGTAGCTCTTGACATCTAGGATTTGCAAATTCAATTTTTGAAAAAGATAATCTAGGGTATATTGTAAAGCCCTGGCAAGGGTTGAAGTGAATAAACCATGGGACTTGAGAGTCAAAACCCTAGGGCTAATTTTTTGCTGAAAGTAAAACCCTAACAAGAGTTTATAACTAAAACCGTAGAGGTGCACCCTCTGAGAAACAATAAACCTGAGATTGACAACATTGGCATCACGCTCCTATCTTTGTATATTTTTCTTGGTTGTACTTGTTGGTGAAAATTGCATGTACATAAAGGAAGCAAGATAAGAAGGATGGAAGAACAATCAAAGAAACACTCGTACTTGTTGATTACTGAAAATGATGAGCATGATGGAAGGAGGGAACTATAAGGAACCTGAAGGAATTGATGCAAAAAGTTCATTGATGATTAAAAAGAGTAAGCATGCATTGTTACATTTTCTAAAAGATTATTTTTTGTTCTGAAGCATGGCATCATAGATAGAAGCGTGTGATAGTAAAAAAATTAGAATCCACTCACTTGATTTTCTTTCGGAAAGATCATCTAGTTTAAAGAGAATGAGAAAATTGGAACCATATTGCATATTATTGTTCATCCAAGCATTTTCTAACATCATGTTAGAGGGAGTCGTTTTGCAAAGAGGGATCCTAAAAATCTTACAAGAATCATCATTTTGGAAGATTCTTGGTAGTAGCATTATGACTAGTATATATTCCATCTAATATGGAAACAATACTCTTGAAGGATGAAGGAATGCAAATGGTCAAAGTTTCAGGTACAAGAAACAACCTCATTCAGAAGGGATGGCTAGATGATTGTATGAAAAGCAAAGGCATGCATATTGCAAGTAACTCTTTAGAAAAAGGTTCATATCTATAAGAATCTTGCAGAAAGAGTTGAACATAAAATGTGTTCGGTAAAATTTCCATCTGGATGCATGATGTCTGAAAGAAGAAATGTGACATGCTTTGGTATAAAAAGAGATGAAGACTCTCTAACAAGATTGCATGGCATAAATATAACAATGTTGATCAACATCAAGTACAGTCTATGAAAGAAAGAAAGATAGTTAACAACGACAACTTCAAGGTGTTAATTTTTCATCACATTGTTTTATGTTGTAACTATTACTTCAGCAATATTTAATAGTATTCAACTTCTTCAATTTTCCAATGACAGTAGAGCAATAGTAGATAGAATAAATAAACAAATGCACATAGAAAGACAACCAAGAGACAAGAGACACAAATTTGGTCAAAGACCAGGGCAAAACCCACTATGGGGAAAACCCTTGCAAATCTTCTTCTTATTAGATTGTCTTCAAATGTTCAGCAGAAAGAGTACATTTTTCAATTTCAATCTAATATTCAAATAGTGTAAAAATGCCAAGCAATGAAGTCAAATATGATTTGCCTGTAGTTTGCCCAAGTCAACAACAGTCAGCCGCTGTCAAAGAATGCCCTAACCAAAGATAGTACAACAGTCCAATAATCATCAAAGGAGCTCGATCTTGATAGGATTTATACGACCTTCTTTACTGAACAAAATGAGCCCAAAACAGACAGAATTAGAACAGTCAAACTTGGTCAATATAGAGATAATGCTTGCGGTCAACTTCTACAATTTAGGGCTTTGGTCAAGGAGCTTGGATTGCCTTGATTTTGACACCAATGTCTGCGGCCTACCAAGACAGAAAGGAGTCACCAAAAAATGTAGTCATATCATGCTATTTAAATCCAAGTCAACACTAGTCAACGTCCTACAATTAGACCTGAAATTCAACCCAATCAGAGACAACCACCTGTACTTCGCATGAGAGAGAGAGGACTTCCACTTCTGAGTTGTACGAAGTTCCAAAGTAACAAAAATCGCGATCGGGATAAAATCGCCGAGGGGAAAAAATCGGAAAAAATCGTAAAAATCGGGAAAAAATCGGCACATACAAAAATATTCATTTTTTTTCAATTTTTTTAATATCTAGAGCATCTACAGCATAAAATAAATGCATTGACACATAAATATGAAAAAAAAACTAATATATAAGATGTGTAATATCATGTCTAGTGCTACATCACACATAAAACTGAATCATGTCCTGAATACTAAGTCCTGAGTCTCAACTCCAACCTCAAAATATCAACAAAAAATATAATAATGTATCTCATATCATGAGTCATAATGTTATATACAAAGATGTAAATACCCTATACTACGTTTGATTTCCTCTTTCTTGCCCTCTTGCGAGAAAATGTAACGACTTTCCCTCTAGAAGAAAGTTGGCGGGGCGGCAATGGACTCTTGTTGTGCTCAGGATCTGAAACACTAGGAGCTAAAGAAGATGGGCCACGTCCCTCTACCGATGAGGTGGGTGATTATGCCTCCTCCTCCTATTGTTGCTCCTCCTCCTCCTCCTCATGAAACTTATCATTGATTCATCGCTACTAGAAATGGGATCATCAACAAGAGATACATAAACATCATCTAGCTCAAAGTCTTCAGACTTGGATTGCTCAACCTTAAAATTCAGTAGAAAAAGATTAACATGCCTAACCAGTTGTTTTCCTTTGAGTGAAGGGTACATTCTTGTTAAGGCCACAGTAGGGGAGTTCAACAATCAATACCCTCCAACATCAACAAGTTCAACAATCAGTACCACCAACATCAAAGGTTCTTAAAGGACTTCATACTCTTGATCAAATGCTAATCTCATACCCTTACACATCATAGAATCAAATGGAAACAATGCAAATCCCCAAACCATGAAACCCTGAAAACCATTAAGTCTGCTGAATTTTGAGTGAAATCTAAAATTCTAGTCTCTCCATATGAAATCCAATGAGGTCGAAACCACTCTTAAAAATAAAGGAAATATCACTTTTACTTTAAGAATTTAACATTACCATGAACTGCCAACAGGGTGTGTCAGGAAAATGAGAGGGCTGCAAAAATGACAAAAAAAAAAATCGATTTTTGAACTTATAGGGTTTCTATTTGATGGGCCCACGATTTTTACCAAAATAATTGCGATTTTTTCGTAAAAATCGCGATTTTTTCGCGATAAAAAATCGCCGATAAAATCGGCAGCCCGAAAAACTCGCGATTTTTGTTACTTTGGTACGAACCAATAGAAGAAGGAGAGAGAATGATATGTGATGAGTTGATGATGTGCACAAATGATGTGCGAGGTATTTTGTATTTAAACCAATCTCAGTGGGTGAAAGGACACCTCTTTTGGGCTTCTGAGCCTACATGTCATTGAGGCCGACCTTAACAATTTGTACAAGTGTGAGAATAAATTAAAAATCCAACTTCCACTTGTCCAAAATCAGCAATCTTAAGGTTAATTTTAGACCTCTAATTTGTACAAGTGTGAGAATAAATTAAAAATCCAACTTCCGCTTGTCCAAAATCAGCGATCTTAAGGTTAATTTTGGTCCTCTCGAAGAGAGGAATTTAATGCAACAATTATCTCCATCCAAGGTTTATTGGGAGCAGGAGCGAAAATGGGGAGCGTGTTGGAAATACTGAGAGGGGGGTGAATCAGTATTCTTTTCAATTAGAGCATTAGTTAATCTTCAATTATTATCAGTGTTTGTACAATGATAGCAGTAAACAAAAGGAACACAAATGCACACAGTTTTTAAGTTGGAAACCCTCTCCGGGACAAAAACCACCTGAATACTTTTCTAATAATTCTTTAATATTCAACTCTAATTAAAAATAAAGCTCCAACTTCCTAGAATCTAGAAAAGCATTCTTCTCCAACTCCCACTGGATGGACGCTCCAATGCCCAAGATTCTTCAGTAGTCAACTGAACGAATGCCCCAAAACCCAATGAACTACAACTCACCCTAGCGCCACCCTGCCACCCTAAAGTTTTCACAGGCTTGAACCTGTTGGTGACTTCATGCACCAGCCTAGCACCACCCTACCACCCTATAGAAGAATAAAACAAGAATGGACTCCCGTACCAGGGAAAATGGTCCACTTTACAATGATATAGAATGATGTAGAAGAAGAAGACACACTAGACCATAATCCCAACTATGGCACAACCACCTAATGATGATCCTAGACCACTTAACACGGCCTCTTCAACTCTTGGCAGATAGACACTTGTACAATTTTTACAATGATGCATTTACAATGACTTAGTACAATGATACCTTTACAATGACTGTATGCAGTGCTACCCACTTGAAGACTTCATGTGTTGAACTTCTTGCTGTTGTTCTGCACCTTGATTGCTGCTCTTTTCATGCTACCCTCTGTTGCACCTTCTTTGCTTTGTTGCCCTAGAAAGTCTGGTCCTTTGCAGCCCTTGACAACACAGGATCTAGCTTTTTCTTGCCTTCTAGGATCTCGATATTGAATCTGGTGTATATCTGTTATTTCAGCTCCCCAATATGTGATTTTTGGTTCTGTAGTAGTTCTCTGAGTCTTCTTTCCAATGCCACAGGTCTGATCCAATTTGGATTCTTCAAGAGAGAGTTATGCCCAATCTCTCACAATGACCTAATTATGGATTGTTTCAGTAGAGCAAACTTGTACGGCGTGCCACGTGTCAATGTTTTTTCATTCGGCTCTGAAATTGATATAGCGAAAACTACAGTCTGTGCACTATCTTCCACTTTTTATAGAATTCCAATCTGATACTTAGAGAGAGAGTTATGACAATTTTCCCAAGGTCACTTCTTTGAGATGAAGTTCAGGAGCCTGCAAAAACACTGACTTCCACAGATCATATCTCCGAAAATATTGCGCACCTTGATCTGAAATTTTACAGGAGCTTCCTTAGGATTTCGGCTTCGCCTCATAAAAATTTTAGCTTCTGAACCTTAGTAGAAAAAAAGTTAGAGCACAAATGCCACGATGACCTGTTTCAAGTAGCGAAATCCCTACATAAGGAGGATATGAGGATCACAATTTATATAAATGCTTACGTTGAAAGGGGCTTCAACAAGTGAATGTGGGAGGGATTTTAGGAGCTTAAAAATTATTATTTATTGACTTTTCAATGACCCATGCCACAACCCCATGGGGTTTTAGCCCACTAACTGGGGTTAAAAACTTCAAACATGAATATCTCTCAAACCGTGAAGAATTACGTGGCATGCCATATATCAACGAAAACAACTCGACAAGTAGAAACCATCAAAATAATTATTGACCTAGAATATATTAACTTGGTAGGTCAAAAATCCCATGCAATATTGGGGTAGCCCCTGGTGTTGCTTGGGTTGACATCAATGACAACCACTAATCAACAATCTCCCCCTTTGGCATTGATGACAACACAAGTACTCCCCCTGCGATCATGACACCTCTTCCTACAACATTCTCTCCCCTTTTGACATCAATGGAAAAGGGTAACTCCCCCTGACAGACAACAATCCTGTGGACCTGTACACACTTCCACTCCCCCTGACACACAACCATCCTGCAGATCTGTACACACTTCCACTCCCCCTTTATATTCTTAATAAGAAAAATCTAATGAGAACTTGGAGAATCCCAAGCTTTTGGCGAAGATATTCCAATGCTGCACGAGGTAAAGGTTTAGTGAAGATATCAGCGATTTGTTCTTTTGTACCAACATACTCAAGTTTGATATTCTTTTCAGCGACTTGTTCTCTAACAAAATGATATTTGATCGGAAAGTGTTTTGTTTTTGAATGCATGATAGGATTCTTGGAGATGCTGATGGCACTGGTGTTGTCACAGAATATGGGAATAGGCTCACTGAATTGTACTTGAAGATCTTGCAAAGTTTGTTTCATCCAAAGGACTTGAGTACAACATGCTGCCACTGCAATGTACTCTGCCTCCGCTGTAGATAACGAGATTGAGGTTTGCTTTTTGCTCAACCATGATACGAGACAACCACCTAGATAGAATGTTGCTCCACTAATACTCTTACGATCATCAACGCTTCTTGCCCAATCTGCATCTATAAAGGCTTGAATAATGAGATTGTTACCCTTGGGATACCACAAGCCATATTCTTTTGTGCCCTTTAGATATCGAAGAATTTTTTTGACAGCAATAATATGTGATTCTTTTGGTGTTGCTTGGAATCTTGCTACTTGTCCAACTGCTTGCATAACATCTGGCCGGGAGGATGTTACATATAGAAGACTACCAATCATAGACCTGTACAACCTCTGATCCACATCCTTAGATGAGTCTTCTATGCTCAATTTGCAACCTGTTACCATCGAAGTAAGGACGGGTTTGCAATCTTCCATTTTGAATTTCTTGAGAATTTCCTTGATGTACTTGGCTTGACATATAAATATTCCTTTCTCTTGCTGAGATATTTGAAGCCCTAAGAAGTATGTCAGCTCACCAAGTAAAGACATCTCGAACTCACTTTGCATATTTGTAGAAAAGTTCTTACTTAGTTGATCATCATTGCTACCAAATATTATATCATCCACATACACCCCAACGATTGTTAAATTATCTTTATCTATTTGTACATAAAGATTGCTATCAACAGTACCTTTCTTGAACCCTTGTTGACGCAGATATCCATCAAGACGAGCATACCATGCTCTGGGAGCTTGCTTGAGACCATATAGAGCCTTCTTTAACCTGAAAACGTAGTCTTCTTTTTCTGATAGTAGAAAACCTTCAGGTTGTTCAATGTAAACTTCTTCTTATAATTCGCCATTCAGAAATGTTGACTTAACATCCATTTCGTAGACTTTGATTTTTTTTGAACATGCATATGCGAGAAACATTTGGATGGCTTCCATTCTGGCAACTGGTGCAAATGTTTCGTCGAAATCAATTCCTTCCACTTGTGCAAAGCCTTTGCAAACCAATCTTGCTTTGTTTCTGGTTCATTCAATTTGTTCCTGAACACCCATTTAGTCCCAATGACATTTTTATCTTTTGGTCATGGAACTAATTCCCAGGTGTTATTCTTCTCGATTTGATCCAATTCTTCATTCATAGCTGCTACCCAATGTTCATTCTAGCTGGCTTCCTCAAAACTACTAGGCTCAAACGTTGCTAGAAAAGAAATGTGAGCTTGTTGTGATGAACGAAGTTGTCGACCTTCATTTATGTCACCAATGATTTGATTTCATGGATGGTTCTTTTGAATCCATTCTTTTGTTCTCTTTGGAGGAGCTTCTTGTTGTTCTTCCGGTATATCTTGATGATCATTATTTACTTCTTCCTGGTTGATAGTTGCTTCTTGTTCTAGAATTTTCTCTGTGTCTTTTTCAGCCTCTATCTCAAGTTTCAAAGATTCTAGATCCTCATCATTATTCGTTAGAACACCATCTTCGTCAAATGTAACATTTATGCTCCCCACTATCTGTTTTCATCTTAGATTATAGCATTTATAGGCCTTTCTTTTGCGTGAGTAACCAACAAAGATACCTTCATCAACACGTGATTCAAACTTACCCAAATTTTGATATTCTCTTTTGATATAACATTTTCTTCCGAAGATTCTGAAATATTTTACATTAGCTAGTTTTCCTTTCCATAATTCATATGGAGTCTTGTTGCAATTATTTCTGAGAAGACTTCGGTTGATAATGAAGACTGTCGTATCAATTGCTTGAACCCAGAATTTTTCATCCAATTTTGAGTCCTTCAACATTGTTCTACCCATTTCCTGTACGGTTCTATTCTTTCTTTCAGCAACTCCATTTTGCTGAGGTGTTCATGCTGTTGAAAATTGTCTTTTTATTCCATTTTCGTCACAGTATTGCTGAAATAATTTGGAAGTGAATTCTCCGCCATTATCTGATCTTAGACACTTTATTTTCAAATCAGTTTCATTTTCAACCAACTCCTTGTAGATCTTAAAGCACTCAAATGCTTCAGATTTTTTCTTTAGGAAACTAACGGCTATCATCCCGGTATAGTCATCTATCATTAACATGAAATATAATTCTCCATCTAAGCCTTTTGTTCTCACAGGACCACATAGATCAGTATGTATCAATTCCAATGGATGTGATGAAAAGTGTTCTTTTGTTTTAAATTGGACTTTTGTCTGCTTGCCATGCCGACATGCCTCACATAGTGTGTTGGAAGGTTTTGAGATTTTCAGCATTTCTCGTACTGCTTCCTTTTTTCTTATCCTGACAAGATTGTCAAAGTTTATGTGACCCATTCGTTTGTGCCATAACCAAATTTCATCTTCTTTAGCTAGTAGACATGCTTTAGTTGCTTCATCCAGAACATATATGTCGTTTGGAGCTTGACTTGCTGTAGCCACAATTTTACCATACCTGCCTTTCCTGATTTCACATTTTGTGGAGTTGAATAGCATTGTGTGTCCTTGATCACACATTTGTCCAACACTAAGCAGATTGTGATTCATGTTTTCAACCAATAGAACATTCTTGGCTATAACATCTTTGCTTCTGAGAGTGATGGTACCTGATCCTATAACATTTGAAGGTCTATCATTTCCAAAGGATATGATTCCATCTTTCTACTCTTTCAGAGATACAAATTTCCTTCTATCTCCAGTCATATGCATTGAGCAACCACTATCAACATACCACACATCTTTGTTGTTTTGAGCCTTGAGAGCGAGAGCACAATTATCAGTCTTCTTCTTCTTCCATGTTCATTCGTTCTGTGGTTTCGAAGATTCTTCTGGAGGATCTTCAAGTCTGCAGTCTCTGGCTATGTGTCCAAAGTTTTGACATTTGTAACGTTCCATATTACTTCTTAAATGTTTAAATTTATTGATGTTTCGTTGAGCCCTGGGAGGTTCATATTTGAAGGATCTCCTGGAATTGTATTGGTTCCTAGGGTATGTGCAACATTCTACAACTTTATGACCAAATTTTCCACATGAATAACAATAGCCATGAAAAATATGGTGGTTCATGGATGGAAATCTTCATCGAGGAATCGTCTTCCAAGGATGTTCTTGCGAATCTTGTCCAATGAAGTCTACATGCATGTCAGATCTCATAGGTTCATTCTATTTTGTTGTAGAAGGTCCTGCTTCTTCTTCTTTGTAACCAAGGCCAGTTCTGTCGCTGTAAGATCGTTGATTGTTGATGAGTTCTTCCAATGCCCTTGAGTTGTTGGCATAGTTCTAGACAGTTTTTCCCTTCTTCACTTCCTTACGCTACGAGACTACTTCAGCTTCTAATGCTTCCCTTTCTTTCTTCCTTTCTTCCAACTTCTTTTGAAATGACTCTTCAATACATTTGTGTTCTTCAACTTCAATTTTGAGACCTTGAACCTTGAACTAGTTCTTCAAGAGTATTGGTAAGCCTAATTGCCTCCTTAGAAAATTCTTCTATGGTCAACCCTTCTTATTCTTTTTTTCATACCTCTTGTTTATTGTGCTTGGCCATAAATAATACTCTCTCTTTGGCTTCTTCTTCCCTGTCATTGTCTTCATCGGATGATGACCTATTTTCTTTAGAGAGAAAGTTCCTTTTGGATCCTTTCTTTTTTTCTTGCTTGTTGAATTTCTTAAAGCCTTTCCTTCCTTTTTAGTTGCCATCACTTTTTTTCGGACATTTTGCTGCGAAATGCCCAACCTCACCACAGTCGAAACATATCAATGAAAGTTTACCTTTGAATTTTCCCATACCAATTTTTAGTTTTCTCGTAAAGTAAGCATATTCTTCATCTGAAAGACCTTCTTCAACATCACCCTTTTCTTCACACTTGCAGGTGCATGTCTTTTCAATTGAAGGTTGTTTGTCCTTATTGGTTTTCTTAGATGCAACGAACGCAATTTCTAGATGCGAAGTACCCTCTTCTTCATCAAGTCTCATTTCATATGCTATGAGAACTCCATGTAATTCCTCTTTGCTGAGTTTGTCTAGATTTGCACTGTATTCTAAGACCGATACCTATGGGTTGAATCTCCCTGGTAATATTCTAAGAATCTTTTGTATAATAGTCTTCTCGTCAACTAGCTCTCCCAATCCTTCCAGAGTATTGGTTATTTCATCAACGTATTGGAAGTATGCAGCAATGTTGCCATCTTCTTTCATTCTGAGTTGCTCAAATTTTGCTCTATAGATTTGAAGCTTTGCTTCTTTGACATTTGAGTCACCTGCATATATATTCTCAACCTTGTCCCATACATTTTTTGCGGTTCTACAACCCAACACCTTATAATAAGCAGATTCAATAAGTCCACTGATAATAATCTTCTTTGTTTTTGCATCATTTACCAAATTATTCTTGTTCATCTGCAGTTGATGTAAATCCATTTTGAACAGTGTCCCATACTTCATAACCTTCCGCCAAGAGATAGACCTCCATTCTTCGTTTCCAGAGTGCATAATTATTTTCAATGAACAGAGGTACACCATTCTTGGTATGCTCTATGACCTCCTTCCAGCTGTTAAACTGTTATTGAAGGAACCAAGCTCTGATACCAATTGTTGTAAATACTGAGAGGGGGGGTGAATCAATATTCCTTTAAATTAGAGCATTAGTTAATCTTCAATTATTATCAGTGATTGGACAATGATAGCAGTAAACAAAAGGAACACAAATGCACACAGTTTTTAAGTTGGAAACCCTCTCCGGGACAAAAACCACCTGAATGTTTTTCTAATAATTCTTTAATATTCAACTCCAATTGAAAATAAAGCTCCAACTTCCTAGAATCTGGAAAAGCATTCCTCTCCAGCTCCCACTGGATGGACGCTCCAATGGCAGAGATTCTTCAGTAGTCAACTAAACGGATACCCCAACACCCAATGAGCTACAACTCACCCTAGCGCCACCCTACCACCCTAAAGTTTTCATAGGCTTGAACCTGTTGGTGACTTCATGCACCAACCTAGCACCACCCTACCACCCTATAGAAGAATAAAACAAGAATGGACTCTCGTACCAGGGAAAACGGTCCACTTTACAATGATATAGAATGATGTAGAAGAAGCAGACATACTAGACCATAACCCCAACTATGACACAACCACCTAATGATGATCCTAGACCTCCGAACACCGCCTCTTCAACTCTTGGCAGATAGACACTTGTACAATTTTTACAATGACTTAGTACAATGATACCTTTACAATGACTATATGCAGTGCTGCCCACTTGAAGACTTCATGTGTTGAACTTCTTGCTGTTGTTCTGCACCTTGATTGTTGCTCTTTTCATGCTACCCTCTGCCGCACCTTGCTTTTCTTTGCTGCCCTAGAAAGTCTAGTCCTTTGCAGCCCTTGACAACACATGATCTAGCTTTTTCTTTCCTTCTAGGATCTCGATATTGAATCTGGTGTATATCTGTTATTTCAGCTCCCCAATATGTTATTTTCGGTTTTGTAGTAGTACTCTAAGTCTTCTTTCCAATGCCACAGGTCTGATCCAATTTGGATTCTTCAAGAGAGAGTTATGCCCAATCTCTCACAATGACCTAATTATGGACTGTTTCAATAGAGCGAACTTGTACGGCGTGCCACGTGTCACTGTTTCTTCATTCGGCTCTGAAATTGATACAGAAAAAACTACAGCCCGTGGACTATCTTCCACTTTTTACAGAATTCCAATCCGATACTCAGAGAGAGAGTTGTGACGATTTTCCCAAGGTCACTTCTTTGAGATGAAGTTCAGGAGCCTGCAAAAACACTGACTTCCACAGATCATATCTCCGAAAATATTGTGCACCTTGATCTGAAATTTTACATGAGCTTCCTCAGGATTTCGGCTTCGCCTCATAAAAATTTCAGCTTCTGAACCTTAACAGAAAAAAAAGTTAGAGCGCAAATTCCACGATGACCTGTTTCAGATAGCAAAATCCCTACATAAGGAGGATATGAGGATCACAATTTATATAAATGCTTAGGTTGAGAGGGGCTTCAACAAGTGAACGTGAGAGGGATTTTAGGAGCTTAAAAATATTAATTATTGACTTTTCAATGTCCCATGCCACAACCCCATGGGGTTTTAGCCCACTAACTGGGGTTACAAACTTCAAACATGAATATCTCTCAAACCGTGAAGAATTACTTGGCATGCCATATATCAACGGAAACATCTCGACAAGTAGAAACCATCAAAAGAATTCTTGACCAAGAATATATTAACTTGTTAGGTCAAAAATCCGATGGAATATTGGGGTAGCCCCTGGTGCTGCTTGGGTTGACATCAATGACAACCACCGATCAACAGAGCGCGAACGGGAGAGACATTTTCAGAAGTTCTCAGTCCAGGAGCAAATCGAGGAGTCAATATATATATTGATGCATATATGTCAACAAAAGCATGTAGAATGATGAATCAGATATAAAAAACATAGAAACATAGATTGAACCATATAAAATCAATCATATAGAAGTTATAATCTTCATCAACCACATCGACAAGTTAGAAACATACAATATTGACTCTTGAGTCTGATAATTCATCGATATTGAAGTTTCAAGCTTTCAAAATTCAATATATAACATTTATCATCATTGATTCAATGATCACCAAAGTTGTACTTGTAAGCTAAGTGTAACCATCACAACAAAAAATATCTAACATGAAATGAAATGTTATAAAATGAAACGAAATGAAACAACTTTCAACTTTCATGAAGCATCATATTCATAATTCATAATGATATATAAACTTATAATTGTCAATTTCAAAGTTTCAAACTTCAAACTTAAATTTTCATATATTGTTTACAAAATATCATAATAAATATGAAAGAGTCAAGTTTCAATAGTTATAAAAAGTTAAAAACTACTAGAAACTAGAAAAGACGAGTAAATCTATTTTATCTATTGCTTGGCCTCTTTCCACGAGAAATGTCTAATTTTTTAGCAAATCGTGGTAATAGTGGTCTTCGAGTAGTCTCCTCCGGCATAATAGCACAACCAGAACTAGAAGACACGTGCCCTCCACGTGAGGATGTAGGTGGAGGCGGCGTCAGCAAAGGAACAATAGTTGGAACTTGAACACTAGCACTACTACTGGATGGTGGGGGTGGTGGTGGCATGGTTGTTTTTGCTTCATCCTCATCTCTCAAAAGCTATGCTTCCAATTCTTCTAGATGTATAGTGCCATCCTCCAAATTATCGTCCTTTGGGTTGTTGTCCCAAATTTTATATGATAGATCCTCATAGGCCCAATCACAATAATGACTCAACAACCTCAAGTTGTAGTGCACATAAACCAAGCTTTCTGTTTGGTTTTCATTGAGTATGTTTCTTCTCACATTATGGATGACGTTGTAGGTGCTCCAACACCTCTTTGCAGAAGAAATATTTACAACCTATGAGAGAACTTTTTTTGCCAAATTTGGCAAAAGTCCCATGCACCATATGCTTCCCACCATGTGAGGGCATCAAATCTGTCTCTATCTTCCATTGCATACAAAGAACCAAACAAACCAATGCAATTTAAGTATCTTCCTAATTCAAGATGCAGATTAGCACAGTCCCCCCTGTCAGGGACCAACTTGTCTAATGCTTTCATATATCCCTCTTGTGCCTCTAGATCTGTATGGGGTTTGATCCTAACCCCACCCCCAGGTTTAGGTTGGCCCAACCGAGATGGAGAGTAGTATCTTGGCATAAGGATATACACCAACGCATGTAGTGGAACATAAAGTTTATTCCACCATGCACACACACAATTGTGAATCATTGAATACAAGTTGGGATCATTTTCCTTAACAACATCTTTTAATTGCCCCAACATGCTATCCATCTACTCATACACCTCCCCAATCATTGGTTTATATGTATCTGCAAAGAGAATCATTGTAATATCCCCAACGGGAAATAGACAGTAATACACAGAAATACAAACAAGCAACTATATAGAACAAAATGCCGGAACTAGAATATGGAGCAAGTACACATAAAATGCAAGAACACTAAGCCATTTTATTAATCTGAGAATATATGTATATGGGTACAAAGATAATCAGAATGAGTGCACCTATCCTTGCTCTAGGCAAGTGGGGACCCTCTCAGAATAAGAAATGGCTGCAACAGAGACTGCGTCCTAGCTGACTGGAGAAACTGCCATAGAAAGCTGCTGCTGCAATGTACTGGAACTAGGGGCTGATCCCCTCACTGGAATGAGCTGAAAACTGGAAGGCTAGCTGAACTCAACCCTCCGGACAAAACCCAGAAATCGTGAAGCAAATGCTCCACCTCCGAAAATCCACCAAATAACCCTCCTCAGTGAATACGCTGCCTCTCCCAGGAACAGCGCAGTAGCTCCAGAAATACGCTGAGGAAAAGGGCCCAAACTCTCCCGGCAAACCTCCCGCATAAAACAACACCCTCCCGTAGCCGGGAAAACGCTCAAAACCACCGCAAATCACCTCCCATTAATTGGTAGTCTTGTTAGTGCGTCCTTCCTATCGGAATTGGCCCCCTCTCTCCTAGACTGCGCAGTCACAAAAAGGGGCAACTCCTCTGCAAAACGTCCACCAGAAAACCACTGCAAATCACCACTGAAACTGAAGGAAAAACCTTGCTCGAGCAGGCACTCGAAGTCCCCCAGAGCCAAGGGTGAGATCTCCGACCGGAGACACTCAGTTCGCACTAAACAGTGCTGCAGACCGACTAAAAAACCGGCGTGCTAAAGTAGACAGAAGTCTAGCTCTCAATATCAATATCATATCAACAATGCCAAATGGAGTGAAAACCCCACCTTATATAATGCTAGCTCCCTCCAAAAACCCTAACTGCGTCCTTCACCCTCCTTGACCTGCGCAGTCACCCTTGGGTCAGCGTGAGGCCTCCTCATGTACGTGTGGAACCCCAAGGCCACCCCTTTAAGTTACAACGTCCATCAACTAGGAAAGCACTTTATTTTGTTAAAGTGAGATGACCCCCCTTATTTCTCACTTTATTTATTATTTTTAGCTAAGGCGGCAAAATTATACAAAAATGAAATATTCCAATTAGCAATGCTAATTAGGAATATTACAGTCTCCCCTGGCAGAACGTTGCTTGTCCTCAAGCAACTGAAGTGATGGATGCTGCAAGATCCTCTCATCCTCCCAAGTGGCATCCTCATCCGGCAAGTTCTTCCATCTCACCAAGAACTCCCTGATCTTCCTGCTCCGCAGCTGCCTCTCCCTAGTGTCAATAATAGCCTCCTGCTGTAACACCAGATGCCCCTCATCATCTGTAGGTGGTAGCTCCTCGGTGACTGTCACATGCTGGCCCAGTGCCTTTTCAGGCATGATACATGAAAGATGTTATGAATCTTGCTGCCTTGGGGCAGCTCCAACTCATACGCAACCTGCCCGATCCTGCGTATCACCCTGTATGGCCCATAAAAATGGGGCTTCGCTCCGCCTCTTCTCGTTTGAGCGAAGACTCACAGATGGTCAGAGTCGTAGGTAGACCAAGTTCCTACCCTCAAAGTGTCTCTCCACCCGACCCCTTATCAGCATACAACTTCGCTGACTTCAGAAGCCGTGGCTATGTTGTCCTTGAGAGCTTGAGGATGTCTTGGCTCTCTTGGATCCCTAACTTGGCTCGCGGAGCCCTGCTAACACCAAACATCATGTCCACAAAAGATAAGGAATGATATCCATACAAAGCATAGAAAGGTGTCATACCGATGGACATATGGTGCGTTGTGTTGTAGCAGTACTCGCCCAAGTGTAGCCATTTCAGCCATGCTCGCTGCTGCCCACTGACGTAGCTACGCAAGTAGCCCTCCAGCCACTTGTTAACTATATCCGTCTGTCCGTCCGTCTGGGGATGATAACTGGTGCTCGGTGTCAATTCTGTCCCCACTAGTCGGAAGAGTTCCTGCCAGAATCCGCCCATAAAACGGCTGTCCCTGTCGCTGACAATGGTCTTGGGTAGACCATGCAATCTGAAATCTCCCTAAAGAACAGCTCAGCCACCTGCGCTGCTGTGTGATGTGTGGATATGGCGAAAAAATGGGCATACTTCGTTAGCCGGTCAACGACTACGAAGATGCAATCCTTGCCCTGCACCGTGGGCAACCCCGTGATGAAGTCCATCGATATGCTCTCCCATTTCCCCTCCGGAATGGGAAGAGGCTGCAACAACCCTGCAGGATGGCTCATCTCTCCCTTGTTTCGCTGGCAAACATCGCACTCCCTGACATGCTGGAGTACGTCCTCCTTGAGGCCCTTCCATGAGAACCTCTCCCAAATAGCCCTGTACGTCTTGGTGAACCCCTAATGGCCCGCCAATGGTGAATCATGTGAAGCCTGGAGTATCTTCTTCTTGAGCTGAGATCCCTCAGTCAAGAAGATCCTGTCCCTGTAATAGATGATCTCATCGACCACCCTGTACCTGTCATCTGCTACCTGCCCATCCAGAACCTCACATGCAAACCTATCCTTGGAGTACTCAACCAGCAGTCGAGCCCTCCAATCAACGTCCAAGCTCATGAGTGATAACGTGGCCGGTCTACAAGAAAGGGCATCAGCTACCACGTTATTCTTGCCTTTGACATACTCTATGTCAAAGTCATAGGCCTGGATCTTGCTGATCCACTTCTGCTGTCTCTCCTACAACTGCTTCTGCTCCAGAAAGTACCTCAGACTGTTATGATCTGTCCTCACCCTAAATCTGCCACCCACCAGGTACTGCCGGAATTTGGCCAATGCATGCATGATGGCCAGCATCTCCTTGTCGTATATGGGATACAACCTCTCGTGTGGAAGGAGCTTCCGGCTCTCAAAAGCAATCGGATGATCGTCCTGCATCAAAACTGCACCAATCCCCTCTCCGGATGCATCACACTCTAGGACAAAGGGCTGTGTAAAATCTGGCAATGCCAACACAGGACAACTGCTCATCACCTCCTTGAGCTTGTCAAAAGCTCGTTGTGCCGTGTCCGACCAACTGAATGCCCCCTTCCTCGTCAAATCTGTGAGGGGTGCAGCAAGCTGAGAGAAACCCTTGACGAACTTCCTGTAGTATGTGCAAATACCAATAAATCCCCGAAGCTCCGTCACATTCCGCGGCTCTGGCCAATCCCTGATGGCCCTGATCTTCTCCTCGTGGACTCTCACCCCGTCCACTCCTATAATGTGCCCCAGATACAGCATCTCTGTCAACCCGAACTCACACTTGGAGAGCTTGGCATAGAATTGTTGCTCCTCCAAGATGTGCAAGACTGTCTCAATATGCTGGAGGTGCTCCTCCCAAGTCCTGCTGTATATAAGTATGTCATCAAAGAAAACCAGCACAAACTTTCTCAGATGACCCCTGAAAATGTGGTTCATGCATGACTGGAAGGTAGCAGGTGCATTGGTCAGCCCAAATGGCATGAACAGAAACTCAAAGTGCCCATAGTGACACCTGAAAGCGGTCTTGGGAATGTCCTGTTCCCTCACGCGTATCTGATGGTACCCGGATCTCAAGTCAATCTTCGAGAAGAACCGTGCTCCTCTCAACTCATCCATCAACTCATCGATCCTGGGAATGGGGTACCTGTTCTTCAGGGTCTTCTTATTCAGAGCCCTGTAGTCAATGCACATGCGCAATGTGCCATCCTTCTTCTTCACCAGCACTACAGAAGAAGCAAAAGGACTCGTGCTGGGCCGAATGTGACCAAGGGCCAGCAACTCCTGAATGGCCCGCTCTATCTCGTCCCGATAGGCCTTGGGATGCCTATACGGTGTGGTAATCACGGCCTGTATCCCCTGCTCAAGCTCGATCGTATGCTCAAACCCCCAATCTGGCGGCTGCCCTGGTGGAATATTCCCGAACACAACTGCATACCTGTCAAGTATAGACTGTAGCTCAGGGTGCACTGTCTGCCTGTATCCACTGCCTCTGAAGCTCGCAACTCTACCGCCCACTCTATGTCTCCCTTGCGGAAGGTCGCCTCCATCTTATGTGCCGATACCGTCTGAGGCGGGTATGTGTGCTGTCCCCGAATCTTCTCATGCCTCCCCGTCTTGGGATCATCCCACTCCATCTCTAGGGCCTTCCAATCTGTCGTGACTTTCCCCAGAGTAATGAGCCACTGAACACCCAATATCAAGTTGGTGTCCGGAATATCTACCACAAAGAAGTGGTCTGTCAATGTGTAAGTGCCCATCGTCACTGATAACTCTGGAACATACCGAGCACATGCCATAGTCTGATCTCCTGGGACCAAGACGGAAAACCCATCAAAGCCCTCTGTCTGTATGCCTCTCCGCTCAACCATCTGGGCATCAATAAAGTTGTGGGTGGCCCCACTATCAACTAAGACTGAAACCCGCTGTCCGCGCACTGTCCCTCGTACGCGCAGTGTCAAGTACTTGGGAACTCCCCGCAATGCGGCTAGAGCTCCCCCAGTGGGTGCAAACGATACCCCACCTGCTGCGGGTGGTGGAGGTGGTAAAGTACTCTGCGCTGCATAACAATCTCCTGCCTCCACGTCATCCTCCTCATCCTCTTCTCCACTGCTCTTGGAGAAGACCTCGATGAAATGTGCCTTCCCTGCCGCACACCTGTGTCCTGGTGCCCATGGCTCCTGGCAAGTGAAGCAAAACCGCTTCCTCCTCAACTCTCTCCTAGCCTCATCCTCAAACTGCCCTCGTCCAGGATTCGCCTTGGGAGGCGGAACCCTCGTGTCCTTGCCCTTAGGCTGGAAGGCCTGTCTCTGGGGATAAGGTGTCCGAGTCCTGGGTAAGACATCCTGTAAGTCCCGAGTCCTGCTGATGGCATCCTGAAGGGTAGCTGGTCTGGTCGACCGGACTAGGCCACGAAGTGGCTCTGACAACCCCTCCACAAACATGTAAACCATCCGAGCTGCAGATAAATCAGGTACCATCACCGAAACCCTCAAGAAGTCTGAAATGTATGTCTCTGCACTCCCAGTCTGTTTGAGCTTGGTCAGCTCGACAAAGTGCTGCTCCGGGTCCCTCCTGTCAAAGCGCTCTACCACCCTCTGGGTAAACTCGGCATATGTCGTCACTGTAGAATGCCCGAGTGTCGCCATCCCATGAAACCACCAGTCCTGGGCCTCTCCATCCAGATGTAATGTTGCCACCTTAATGGCCTCTGACTGCGACATCTGGTTAAGCTGGAAATAGATGTCCAACTTCTCCACCCAGGACTTTGCCGAACTGTTTGATGAGCCATCAAACGTGGGCAAATGGAATCTGCTAGCTGCGCGGTGGTCATCACGGTGGTGCCTGTGCCCCTGGTGATGATCACGGGATCTAATGCCATACTGGACCTGGAGATAGTCTCTGAAGGTGAGAGAATCCATGAATGCGGGTCCGAAAGCCTGATACTCTACAAAAATGCCAGCCATCCGAGCCGGATCCATCTCTCGCTGTGCTGCTGTCCCTGCGTCCTCTGCCAGGAAGGTAGGCATGGTAGATCGCGTGGGTGCTGGAATATCCCTCTGCGCACCTCCCTGTACTCCTGCCCTTGTGTCCTCTGGTAAGAATGTGGGCATAGTGGATCGCGTGGGTGCCTGAGTCGTCACAATGGGGATAGCATCATGCACGGGTACGTGGTGAGACATACCCGATCCCTCACCGACCTGGAAAACCCTAGGGGATTCTCTCTGTCCGAACTCTACGGCCGTGAGCCTCTGTGATATCTCCTGCACGTGACGGAGGAGTGCATCCAATTTCCTCTCTCCGTCTGCCATCGGGTTCCACTGCTCTGTGTCCCGCGCAGGCTGCTCCTGCTCTGAATCGGTCTCAGGTGGCTCCTGATCAGAATCCCCCCCTCCGAAGGGAAACTTCCACCTATTCTCAACGTCCCTATGCCTCCCCTGATCAAAGTAGGGATTATCCCCGGGCGTCATAGACTGCTAGCACCACAGGCTGAGCCAGAACTATGCTCTGATACCACTGTAATATCCCCAATGGGAAATAGACAGTAATACACAGAAATACAAACAAGCAACTATATAGAACAAAATGCCGGAACTAGAATATGGAGCAAGTACACATAAAATGCCAGAACACTAAGCCATTTTATTAATCTGAGAATATATGTATATGGGTACAAAGATAATCAGAATGAGTGCACCTATCCTTGCTCTAAGCAAGTGGGGACCCTCTCAGAATAAGAAATGGCTGCAACAGAGACTGCGTCCTAGCTGACTGGAGAAACTGCCGTAGAAAGCTGTTGCTGCAATGTACTGGAACTAGGGGCTGATCCCCTCACTGGAATGAGCTGAAAACTGGAAGGCTAGCTGAACTCAACCCTCCGGACAAAACCCAGAAATCGTGAAGCAAATGCTCCACCTCCGAAAATGCACCAAATAAACCCTCTCCAGAGAAAACGCTGTCTCTCCTAGTAACAGCGCAGAAGCCCAAGAAAACGCTGGGAAAAGGGGCCCAAACTCTCCTGCAAATCCTCCAGCTGAAACAACACCCTCCCAGAGCTGGAAAAACGCTGAAACCACCGGCAAATCACCTCCCAACAATGCTGCACAACCAGGACTGCGTCCTCCCTACTGAAACTGCGACCTCTCTCCTAGATTGCGCAGTCACTCAAGGGGCAGCTCTTCTGCAAAACGTCCACCAGAAATCCACCGCAAATCACCAACTGAAACTGAAGGAAAAACCTTGCTCGAGCAGGCACTCGAAGTCCCCCGGAGCCAAGGGTGAGATCTCCGACCGGAGACACTCAGTTCGCACTAAACAGTGCTGCAAACCGACTAAACAACCGGCGTGCTGAAGTAGACAGAAGTCTAGCTCTCAATATCAATATCATATCAACAATGCCAAATGGAGTGAAAACGCCACCTTTTATAATGCTAGCTTCCTCCAAAAACTCTAACTGCGTCCTTCACCCTCCTTGACCTGCGTAGTCACCCTTGGGTCAGCGTGAGGCCTCCTCATGTACGTGTGGACCCCCAAGGCCACCCCTTTAAGTTACAACGTCCATCAACTAGGAAAGCACTTTATTTTGTTAAAGTGAGATGACCCCCCTTATTTCTCACTTTATTTATTATTTTTAGCTAAGGCGGCAAAATTATACAAAAATGAAATATTCCAATTAGCAATGCTAATTAGGAATATTACAACGTTATAATGGGCTTTCAAGAAATTCAAAATTTCCCTCACACGTGCCCAAAACAGAGGATCAAGGGCGGTCTCCTCCACATGTTCGAAACCTTGCCTGTTAACTATTGTTGTTGCCCTGTCCTTTAATAGCTGCCAGTGTGGGCTTGATACCATTGCAGCCAATGACTCTCTTACCTTCAAAAGGCGCTTGAAGGTGAGGTAATAGCTAGCAAATCTAGTTTTTGCTATCTTCAACAACTCCGATTTGGAGTGAGTACGGAAAAGCCCATGGGTATTGCTATGATTTGTAATAAATTTTATCATTTTTTTACCTCTCTTGTACAAATCACCAAGCCATTTGTATTGAGGTTGTTTGTTTTTAATGATATCATGCATCAAAAGGTTCATTGTGTGAA
The DNA here is from genome assembly GCA_034641835.2 of Pinus albicaulis. Lineage (NCBI taxonomy): Eukaryota > Viridiplantae > Streptophyta > Pinopsida > Pinales > Pinaceae > Pinus > Pinus albicaulis. Next base: position 339,515,320 of record CM076570.1, on the reverse strand, counting down.
CCAAACACCCAGACCAAAATATGTTGGGGTATTTATCCTCAATAATTGCTCCCGCTGCCTTACAATTAGCAACATTATCAGTGATGACTTGGATGACATTGTATGGTCCAATACATTCAATTGTTTCAAGTAATGGTTCTGCAATGTTGATGTCGGTCTTGAACTTATCTGAATAATCATATGATGAAAGGAATATTACACCACTAACAGACACAACAAGAACACTTATCAATGGCTTGCCTTTTACATTTGTCCATCCATCAGATACAATGGACACCCCATGCTCATTCCAAGAACTTGTCATTCTACTCAAAGAATGAGTTATTTTTGCTTTTTCATGATCAAGTCCTTACGTTCTAGCCTTGTCACACACAAGGCTCTTGCAACTTTGGGGGCACTTCACGGCGGTAACCATTTCATGCCAATAAGGTGAGCGAAGAACATTGAATGTGGTACCTACATGCATAGAGAAACAATTTTTGAATCCACGCCATTCCTACACCCTTCGTCAAGAAAATCCAGAGCATGGTTCTAAAACTCATAGAGCGGAATCTTCGTGCTGTATAGAAATTTAGAATCTTAATTCTTACAGAATTAATTACACAGAATTAATTCCTATTAACTTGTTAAGCTTCTCCTACTTATACAAGTTTTCAACCTAATAAATGCAACTTAACATCAAACAAAACATACAACAAATTCTACCAATCTGCATCTGTAGCCACACATGCACACATAGACAAAGTGAAGGCGCTATTTCTAGACAAACCGTCCTCGGACCTCGAAAACCCAATGTGGGAAAATCCGGGGCCCTTGGTCACAATGATGGGCTATATTATTAAGAATATTTCCGAATACACAACTGTGGGTTTCAAATCTGGAAAACCCTACAGAGAAAACTCTAGATCTGTAGCACCTGGCTGATTTAAGGCCAACAATACTAACTGATCCACACCCTCAAACGAGATTTACAAAACTCTGCCAGATGTAGGCCCAGAAACCCCAGATCTGCCTTTGAAAGACACTGCGTCAGCCTCTAAAGGCCTCCAAATGCTCAGCGCTGTCACTGGAAGGGACTGCATTACCCCAGACTGGGTGACAGAGTCACTACGCTGCGCCTAAGGGTCTCTACGTAACCCCTAAAGGGTTTCCTGAAAATCACGTTGTCCTTGCTGCTGCTGCCTTCCGGCCGTTGCCGCCGATGCCGCCTATTGCCGCCGCGACAAGCCCGATCGCTACCGTTGTTGCCCTCTCCCTCTCGCGTTGTCTTTCCCGATCTCTTTCTCTCGCTTCGGTGGTTCTAAACCCCGAGATCGCATCATCCCCTTGGCCTATGGCCCACTCCCTCCGCAACTCACTCACTTGAGAATTATTAGCAACCCTCGCCCTAGAATCGCTCTCCAGCTCTCGTCTGCCGCTCTGTGTCTTACAAATGACCCCAAGCCTTTCCTTTATACTTTTCGTTGACTACCAATCTATTAAGATTAAACAGCTTGATCCGTGTGACTTAAGACAATTTCATCACATGTTTAATTAAATTCACTTTAATTATTTTATTTTCCTAAGTTTTAACTTAGGAAATACATTAAAAAAATTAATTAATTTAATATCTCCTAAACCAGATGAAATTTCCCAAATCCATTTCTGGGTCTTGTAGATCAGGTGAACTCTAGTCCTTCCTCAAAATTTGGGACCTAGAGCACAACTGATGCTACCCCAAATACACAAAATCTCAACACTCCCTCTTAGCATCAAAGGTGTGCTCTAGCAATACATCACACTATGCATTACAAGATTTTGGGCACTGGTTCTGTGTTGTTGATGCTAGGCCTGCTGCCACTCAACTCTTCACTATTGCTGCCATTCTATACTGCTGCCCATGACTCTGCCACTGCCACTGCAACCTCTGTACTACAACTCCCTCTCAATATGCTACATCTGTGTTGCTCATAGCACTGCCACCGCTGATATGTTGCACTGCAACTTCAGCTGTTGAGAGAAACAACTAAATCTCCGCTTCAATTCACAAACAAGTCGATGTGGCCGCATCCTCACCTACCTGCCCATAGGCCGCGCATCCGTGCCGCATCTAAAGACGCGGCCGCCACAAGCCATGCACATGCGTAATCGACTCCCTCTCGCACCACCGAAGTCACACCGCCCGGCCGAATCTCGTCACACCGCGTCGCACCGCGCGGTCCCCCGGTTTCCTGCATCACGCAACTTTGCACGTATGTTGCGCATCGGCTCGCACCACCGCAACTCTCACATCGCGTAAGCGCATCGCGTTTGGCCGTTGGTCACATCACCCTCTACGCCATCGCTTCTACGCCGTTGTCAGGCGAGGCTCGCGCCGCTCCTCCCGGCCCCCAGATCTACCTCTCTACCGCTCTACCTCTCCGCTCATCCGTGATCTATGCACCCAATCGCTCCACTTATCCTGCTACTGTCTTAAGGCTCTCGTAGCTCGCTTGTGATCCAAGAGATGAGCTGCTCAAGGATCCCACCTTATTTCCATGTAGCTCCTCTACATGTCCATGTCACCCCACCTCCGTGGTTCATGAGCACTCATGGCTACATCATCTCCCGACCCATCATCTGCCACCGCTACTTTGGAAGAAGATGCTTCCTTGTCCTTCTATTATGGACAATGGTTGGAAAAATTTCCCATTTCGCCACACTAGAAGCACTTGATCTTAGAAAGATCCTTCTTCTTCTTCTTTGCTTCTTTGATGCCAAGGTTGCATGTTACTCCTCTTCCTTCTTAACCTTGTTCAACGCAGGGTTGTGTTGCTTCTTGGTGAACCTTCGTAGTTCTTCTTGCCGCAGGATCGACCACAAGTTGTCCCAATCTAGGAGGTCTGCTCTGCCCAAGATACTTTGGACAAAGGTTTCCCACTCATCCGTGACTGCATTGAGGGCAATCCTGACTATCACAGCATCATCCACGGTTGCACCCGTTGCAGTCAACTGATCTCTGATTGACTGTAGTCTGAAGAGGAAGTGTTCCATGTCTTCTCCCTTGGTCATCATGAATGACCTCATTTGGGCCTCCAACAAGATCTTCTTTTTTGACCGATTTTTCCTTTGTATAGCAAAGTCAAGGTCACACATCTCATTAGCTTTCCTTTCGCCCATGTGTGCACAATATGATCCTCGGATAGACTGCCCATTATCGCCCGCTTGCGGCGTTCCAAGAACCTTCTCTATGCTTCTCCCTTAGGAAATCCGCATCCGTCGGCCGCAGCTGTGGTCTCCGCTCTGCATGATCTCTGCACTATGCCTCAAGGACAATCAAGATCCTAGCTTTCCACACCAAAAATTTTGAGAGGCCCTCTAGCCTATCCTGATCACGAAGTCCATGAGGAGCCATCTTCTCCGAATGTGTCGGAGCTCCTCTTCTCTATGCTAGAGATCTTGGATCTAGGGTCCTTTACGAACTGGGAACCCTCTGCTCCCTCTGATACTTGATTTCCCTCCTTGGAAATCTACCAAATCAACTATGATTCAGCTTCTTCTTTGATCCTCTGACCAAACTGCAAGTTTCCTTTGGCAAGAAACTCCCTGAGAAGCTCATCTCTTCCCAAACTTTGTCACTTGTGCTAATGTTAAAAATCTGAAAACTTTAGAAGTTTAACCCCACCAGCTCTTCTGAATTTCTGCAACTTTTCTGCAAACTTTTTCTGGATCTAACAGATTCAAATCTGAATCACATTGACTGGCTTCAAACCCAACCAGTGTTATTTTTGAGCTGCCTCTGCGCAGTAATTGTGTGGGCTTGCTAGGACACAACGCTGGACAGCGTCACCCTTCCGTTTGCGTGAATCTCCTCCTGAAAACTGTGTTGTCCCTTCAGATCTGCTTTTATGCTGTCTTTCCAGCTGCTTTCTGCAGCTAGATCCTTCATATGCTTCAGCTAATGACCCTTCTAGATCTGCAATTGCTCTGATACCATGTAGAAATTTATGAATCTTAATTCTTATGCAGAAATTATTTCTGTTAATCCGGTTAAGCTTCTCTTACTTATACAATTTATCAACTGAATAAATTCAAGTTAACATCAAAGCAAAACACATAACAGATCTCTACCAATTCAGATCTAGAATAAGCACATGCACACATAGACAAAGTGATAGTTATTTCTAGACAAACTGTCCCCGAAAAAACCCAATGTGGGAAAACCGGTCTCTGGCTGTTGGAGGGCTCTATTATTAAGAATATTTCTGAATACACAACTCTGGGTTCCAAATCTGGAAAACCCTACAAAGAAAACTCTAGATCTGTAGCACCTGGCTGATCTAAGACCAACAACACTGATTGATCCACACCCTCAAACGGGATTTACAAAACTCAACCAGATCTAGGCCTAGAAACCCCAGATCTGCCGCTGAAAGACACTGCGTCAGCCTCTGAAGGCCTCCAAATGCTCAGCGTCGTCACAAGAAGGGACTACGTTACCCCAGACTAGGTGACGCAGTCACTACGCTGCCCCTAAGGGTCTTTGCGTAACCCCTAAAGGGTTTCCTGAAAATCACGCTATCCTTGCTACTACTGCTACTGCTGCTGATGTCGCCGTCTGTTGCTGCTGCTGCTGCCGTCTGCTGTTGCTGCTGCTGTCGTCTGCTACTGCTACTGCTACCTTCCTCTACGTTGTCTTTCCTGATCTCTTCTATGCTTCTTGTGCATTCTAGACCCGGGATCAAATCATCCCCTTAGTCTAAATTCCCCTCTCTGCAACTGAAACACTTGAGAATTCTTAGCAACCCCGCCCTAGAATGTCAGCTTAACTTCAGTGCTCTGCCTCTGTGTGTCTTACAAATGACCCCAAGCCTTTCCTTTATACTTTTCTCGTTAACAAATCAACGGCCAAGATTAAATCTTTAATCAATAGCTAAGATTAAAAGAAATCTTGATCTGTGTGACTTATGACAATTTTATCACATGTTTAATTAAATTCACTTTAATTATTTTATTTTCCTAAGTTTCAACTTAGGAAATACATTAAAATAATTAATTAATTTAATATCTCCTAAACCAGATGAAATTTCCCAAATCCATTTTTGGGACTTGTAGATCAGGTGAACTCTAGTCCTTCCTCAAATTTTGGGACCTAGAGCACAACTGATGCTACCCCAAATACACAAAATCTCAACACCAGGTGTGGCTCCATATCCACTGCCATGGGTGGAAGTTGATGGACTTCTTTGTGCATGATGTGATGGTGGATTAGGTTCTAAGAAACCCTTTAATATTTAGATTTGTATTGGGCTTCCTCCTCTTCCCTTATGTATTTGGCTCTATCTGTTGCTGACACACTTACACAAGTTTTGATTCCTATTTGTTTATCTCCATCCCATGGCCTTTTCCCACAAAGGTGCCTTCTAGCGCGGATTTATGAACCTGTGTATTGTTTATTGCAATGGTGACAAAAAAATTTAGTGGTTCCACCCCCTTTCCCTGCTTCAGGCTTAGTAACATATTTCCACAATGGTGTTTGGTCAATTTTAGTTGGTGTGGTCTCCGCCTCATCATCTCCACTCTCTCCTTCCTCCTCACCAAGGTACTCCTCTCCAGGATTTTCATCAAATCCACTATAACCCACTTCTTCATCCTCCTCTTGAACAACCCTCTTTCTTATGCTCTCCAACACCATAATAACAAAAAAAGGAACCAACAACACGAAAATGCCAAGCCATATAGCCATGATGTTTCAAGGTTTTAGCCTGCAAAAAAATGAAGGAATGCCAAATGGGAATGGGAAAGAGAGAATAAAACATTTTCATTTTGCAAAAAATCAACATAAAAAAAAAAAAAAAAATCTAGATTACAGTGTAGATCCTACCTCTTTGGCCTTCAATCCCAAGCTCTAATATCATTTGCAAGCTCCTCAATCTCGCTTGCTCTCTCCAAGCTCCAAGCTCTCCTCTTTATCTTCCCCCTCGCCTCTTTTCCTCCCTTCCCCCCCCCCCCCCCACACATCAGTCGTCTTTCTCCGCCCACTGGCAGGAAGCGTTTTTTCTAAGGGAGGAGCAATCGCTCTTGATCACTCCCTAAAAACCAGGGAGCCTTTTTTGCCCTCGGTTGCGCACTCCCAAGGGGAGCGCGAATTGGGAGCGGGTTTGAAGATGGCAGCGGGCGCTCCCCCGCAACCCTGTCTCCATCAAATAAGTTGTCCAAATTGGAATTTAATCCTAGTCGCATAATTTAACACTCCCTCTCAACTAGGGATAATTCCACCTTTCAATATTTGTCCATTGATCATCAAGTTCTTTTGCCATCATCTCTGCTTGTCTCTGCTTGTCTCATGTTGAACATTCTCGAATCTAAAGAAAAAGAAATGTTGCAAGAGAGCTCCACCTACCACCCTGCCTCTATCACCATTGGGGAGACTTTGCTGCCACACGGAATCATCATCATCATCATCATCATCAACAGGGAGCCATAGCTACCACCTGGATCTAAAGACAATGGACGAGACCAAGCTACCCCAAGCGTAGGGATCACACTCTATCCCAAAGTCCTCGACAATAGCTGAGATCAACTTAAGGATCACACTCTACCATATTGTCCCTAATCATCCATCTGAACCCTAAAGAGTCAGACGGTAGAACACATGCATCCACCAACTTGGGTGAGATCCACCTACTGCAAGGGGTAAGGATTACACTCTATCCCAAGTCCCTCAACCCATTGGCCAAATGGGAAGGTTATCCCACAGAGTGGGCAAGACGCTAAATGGGGCATACTCTGACTAGGGGAGATCTCAAGTCTCAACATCCTATCGATCAAATATCTCCCCAGCAACTCTATAGCTCCTTCCACACCCTGGGAACTCAACCAAGGGGGAAGAGCACTGCTCGGTGTTCATGATCAGCCCAAACCCTTATTCGAAAGGGTCATTTCTATCAGTCCAAACTTCTCTCTAAAGACTAAGAACTTCCCATTCAACAAAGGCTTGGTGAGGATGTCGGCTATTTGCACATCTGTCGAAATGTAGTGGAGTCTCACAGCTCCTCTCTACAACCATGTCTCGGATGTAATGATATATGATCTCTATATGCTTGGACTTTTCATGAAACACATGATTCTCAGACAAACGAATCCCACTTTTGTTGTCGCAATAGATGATTGTCGTGTCCAGGACCTGCTCAAATAGCTCTCCAAAGAGCTTCCTCAACCAAACTGCTTCACAACTCGCAAGGCTAGCTACAATATAATTTGCCTTAGCAGTCCCTAGGGCTACAGATTTCTGATTCCTGCTCATCCATGATATCATGGCAAATCCCATACTAAAACAACATCTAGAAGTACTCTTCCCATTGACAACATTACCGGCCCAATATGCATCTATATATCCATGAATTCTAACAATTCCAACAGCATATCTCAGTCCAAGGTTAATAGTCCCATGTAAAGATCTCAGAACATGCTTGGCAGCAACCCAATGTACATGGTGAGGCTCGGTCATAAACTCGCTGAAAGTGTTAACTGCGAAGCATATGTCAAGGCGAGTATTCACGAGAAACATCAGAGCACCAACCAATTGTCCATACTCAAAAGGGTTTGCAAGGTCCGGTCTAGCGACTTCTCCACACATCTTCTTGAAATTCATATCCATAGGTGTAGGTAAGGACTTGCACTCAGTCATGCCAAATCTCTCTAGGAGTTTCACAATATATTTTCCTTGTGAAAGGAAACTCTCGCCCGACTTTTTCCATACTTGTAATCCAAGGAAATAGTGCATCGAACCAAGGTCTTTCATCTCAAATTCGGAAGCCAACTTCCTCTCACATTACAGAATGAGAGGGTCTGAACCTATCATGAATAAGTCGTCAACATATAATGCCAAAATGAGAGGCATACCTTTGATCGTTTTAGAGTACAAGTTGGATCAGCATTGCTCCTTGTGAATCCCAACTTCATCAAATAACTGTCAATACGAGCATACCAAACACGAGCAGCTAGCTTCAATCCATAGAGAGCTTTCTTTAATCAACATACATGGGTCTTGTTGACCACTAGAGTGGCACCAGATAATAATGTGAAGACTCCATGCCCAAGGATGAACCAAAAGTCACATGTACCATCAAATATCATCAGTTCAATGGAATTTTTAAACTCTATTGCTTCTTCTTCTCATTTTCTTCATAGGTCCTAAGATTCCGCAGCTCTACAGGGATACTGTATATATGTCAGCAGCATGATGAATAAATTCATGTAATAGGCCTAGGATGTTGGGACTCGATCAGCAAACGAGTACACCTTGGAGTGTTTTTTTTACTTGGTTAATTTTTCCTTCTTTTTAGCGGCGAATAATTTTCTAGGTTTTTCACTCATTGCATTACCCCAAAGTCGGGTGACGGATTGAAAATTAAGCCCTAACACGTCTTAATGTCTAGAGTCAATGTATATTACCATGATAGGTCATCTCTAAAATTTCACGGAAATTGACTAGGTCTAGGTAGGATTTTTTAATAATTAAAAATTTCCCGCAAAATGGGATTTTTTAATTAATTTCTAGGTAATGATGTAAATAAGTGGCCTTCAGAAATTTTTATGATGGGTGACTACTCGAAAATCATCCTCAAAGGCCCAACATTATCCTAGGATCCACTTTGAGAGTCAAAAACCGACTTATAGTCCTTTGAAAGCTCATTTTTCTAATGTCAGTGGCAAAAATGAGGAAAAAAATGCAAAAAAATCATTAATTGGAAAAAATTTATAATTTTTTCCAAAGTCAAATAATTCAAATTTTGACATGGAAAACTCAGTGAAAGTCAAAGGTGATGTGGCAGCCATGTGGGGCCTACCACATAAGGTACAAGCTCAAGTCAAAAAAATTCCAATAAAGTCAAAGGAACTCATGAGATATACGTATGGCTAAAAATTCGCTTTGGATTTAATTTGAACATGGTGGAATTAAAGTGCAAGGCATAATATAAAGCTGAAACTTTAACAAAGTTAGTGGGGGACAAAAGGTGTGACATGGAAGCCACATGGTAGCTCGAGTTATCCAAGCCAACGAATCAGTCAAGGAGGCCCACGAATCATCAAAAATGAAGTTAAAATCAGTTTATGGATTTGTAAAAGGAAAGTGGGGACAAGACTACCACATGGGACAGACCTTGTCTCCCATTTGTTCCCCACTAAACACCACTTAGTTGGCAGTCTATTGAGAAGGAACGCAACTCATTTTGATCTCAGATTTGGTTGTGACGGTTTTGACACATGGGACAGAAGCTTGTCCCCTATTCATTAGAACAATTTCCAGTTAGCTCCACTAAGAAGATACGCAGCCTGTTTTCAAAGCTCCAGTCAACAACATCTACACACAGCAGATTTGCCTCTACGCTAGCAGATCCACGCACATGCCAAAAGAAACCTCCACGCAGATTGGTGGACAGGAAGTGAAGATTTTTTAAGGCAGAAAATCAAGGAATTAGCTCCCCTTTACGCTGGCATATTTTAACCAATACGCAGACCTGTGTATAATAGTTCGATGGCAGTGGATTGGCACATGATCATAGGTGTCATACATGCATTTTTTTGTGAGAGATCAGTGGTAGTTTCCTCCACATAACCGGTCCTCCTCGTACACATGCACCAAGCAACCAGCAGTAAGAGTTACGTACAGCAGTTTTGGAATCTTCTACGCAGGGAAAACTGGGCTCATCTTGTAGTGATGGCATCACACAAAAGTTTGGTTGATATTTTCATGGAGTTTGTTGCCCACTCCTGCCACCTCACAATCACACTGCAACTTGGAGACTCAGCTTATCTTTGGGATTATCTCCATTTTTTTGCCAGTTGTATGAGGGTCTTTGCATTGGGATTGGTTCCCATTTGCCTATTTAAATGAGCCTTGGCTCTCATTATTGTATCACGTTATGAGCGATTGGGCTTGAGGTAACTCTGCCATTTTGAAATTGCATATTAATAAAATCAAGACTTTGGGGTTACGAAGCGGATGTTCTCTGGGAGTAATGAGGTGATTCATTTCCATGTTTGTGTTTATTATGCTTGCATTTCCTTATATGTTTGATCTACGTTAATTCATATTTGCCATATAGCGTGGATTGGTACATGCAAGCTATCTTGCATGTGTCATTGTTTTAGAGTGTTATCTTGGAAGTAAGTTTGCTAAGGCATTTTAGGCGAAATGCTTAGTCTATCTTGTTTCATTTAATATTCTAATCCTCTTGCGAGTTAACGTTTGATTTGTTGTGTAGGAAAGATCTGTTTTTACATTGTGTGCAGGAACTCCTTTCGGGCATGGGAAACGTCTCAAATAGACTAACTCATTCCTAGACTCACAACGATCCAAAACTCAGTTTCTCCACCTCTAAGTTTTGCATCAATCGAAAATCAAAAGGCAGTGCCCTCCTCTAAGCTACTTGATCATCAAATTTAAATTTAAATATCCAAAAATTTTCCTTTGTAGAGTGTTTTAAAGCCACATTTGCTACTTAAAGAGCGTTTTCTAGACTAGGCAAGAATGGGGGTTCACTCCCATTTCTTGGGCTAGCATCTTTGTATATTAATTTGTACTTTAGATCTTGTTTATTTCGTTCTAAATTTCAATTTTCTTTCGCAGCCCATAATCTTGAGCGTGGACAACAAGGAGCTCGAGGAAAAGATGGCAAAAAACTATTGATCCTCCTTGCATCCAAAGCCTTCCACTACCTAAAAAAAATCGATTTTTAGGGAGGTCATGATCACCTTTAGGACAGCAGCAACATCATCTTGGTCGTGGGCCTTGGAGCCTTGTAAAATCTATGTTTCAAAGGTTTTCCCCATGACCTTTTGTTGTCATCTTTGAGGAGGTGATCTAACTTTTTCCAAGCTCTATCTTTGTAAAAAGAGCTCCTTTTGGGTAGCATTTTTAGAGGCTCTTTCTTCTCATTTGTAACCGCTAATAAAATAACCTTTTTGCTTGAGGGCGCTTGGGATCTTTTTTCCATGGTATCCCCCTTCCTTGGTTGAAGAGGAAGGAACTTCTTGGGTGGATTGACTCATTTTCTGATTTTCATTTCATGCACGCTAAAGAATTAACAACTAATACACTCTACATCCATCTCACTGAATCTTGGGTTAATTAAACTTACATGCATGAGCTCCTGAAGCTTCATTCTTGAGGAAATCTCCTTTCATATGTCTGAGCAATTTACATGGTTGGCTAGTTTCAATTAAGTTAATGTTTATGCTTCATTATTTAGTCCATACATGTTAATACATTTGAGGAATTATTGAAACATTTTCTTCAAGTAAAGAGATTGTATCTTAATGAGAACTTATTTCATTCCACTTGCCCATTTAATACTAGAACACAGATAAGTTTATTTGTCTCTCAAAGTTTGGTTCATTATTGCAAGTAAGCACTATCTCATCTCTTGTGGAACATTGCATGTATCATTTAATTGGGATAAATCAACATCGCTCTCATACCAGCACTCATTAAAACTTTACCTCCAACATAAGTTGGTTGTATTGACCACTCTGTGTCAACGACCTCATAACAGTACTTCCCTTTTTTTCGCAAAAGAGATCTATCATGTTCGAGTGTCTTTGCCATTCAAATTTCATCATTCAGTCGACAGTTTTGTAAAAGATGTAAACCCATTCTGCATGTTTATAATGTAAATGATCCTAGTAAGACCATCATGTATGCAATAACCTAGGTAAGCCTAGTATTTTGGTGACGATTTTTATGCTAGGAGATTTTTCGTCTCACTAATTCATTTGTCTCTAGACACAGATGATCGGCAGAGTTTTTCCCCTCCAACCTCGCCCCAAAGCTAGGGTGGATTTTGTCGTCAAGATATTAAGTGAGTCCTAGTGTTTTTTTTTCGAGTCTTTGTAAAAGTAATATAGGAATAATCCTAGCTAATTGGCTAGATTATTTTAATATGAATTACTGAGTCTACTAGATCATACTTTGAGTCGCAGAATTGGGTAGATTATTGAGGGTTTATTACGAATGGGTGTTCCCCCTCATGCGTTTAATGTATTAATCTTATGTAAAGAAGGTTGGAAAAATAATTAATCCCGTCATAAGTCAATTAATTAATTTTTTTAGCCCATTAAATTAAAAATCCTAAGATGAAAATTTAATTAATTTTATGTCCTAGGTAAATTTAAGTTTTTCGAAGGTTAAATTCGTGAGTCCCTGAAAAATAACTTTTTAAAGATAAGGTCCAGGGCCAAGGGGATATTGAAAATTTTGAGAAATTTTGGACCCCTGGGCCTTGATAGTTAAGTCAAAGTCCTTCTCCCGCTCATTCATTTCCTTTCACCTCCATGTTAACCTAACCTAACGCACAAAGAAAAATAACCATAATTTTTGTAAAGTTTCAATTTTTTTTTTTCTGACTTTTCAATTTTATTTTTTGGTTTGGCCTTTAAGCCTTACTTTAAGTTTAAATTAAATATTTCATTAAATTTTCAATCTTGACATTTAAAATTTAAAAAAATTTAAAAGCCTTAACTTTTAATTTATTTATTTTTTATTTGTACATTAAAAACAAAATCAAAAATTCATAAAAATTTTAACATTAGTCAAATTAAATTCAAATTCATTTTGTATGATTCTAAAAAAAAAATTGGGGAAAATCAATTTGAGGGACATTGGGGTTTTGAGCCATTTAGATGATAAAATTAAAAGCCCTTGGGAAAAATATTTAATTGCAGAAAAATTTGTATCTTTGACATGATTTAAATGTTTTAAATATCATAAGTTCAACTATAGGAGAAAATCAAAAAAAATATTGGGTTTGCATTATTTTAGAAAATCATTTAATCCATAAATTGCTTGACAAAGTGTTAATTTAGCATCGAAATTTCATGGTATTTCTTAATGATTAATTACTGAGATTTAAGTGTTGAATACTTTCATATGCTTTAGCTAAGTTTGATGATCATTGGCATGAGGTTTTTTAAATGTTTGTTATCTTTTAAAATCGCCTATAGTTTAATCAACTCTTGTTTCATTTACTTGAATTATTGAATATTTAAGTTTTGGGAAATTTTTCAAGTGTGATCGATATCTTTATTCAATACTCTATTGTGGATCTGTGACAAATTGTATATATATTTTTTTGGGTAATTTTTGGCATCTTCATAATTGGCATTTTCGCTTAAGTACTTATGGTTAAATCAGATATTTTGTAATCCAAGTGCTTTGGGTTTTAACATCACATTTCACTAAATCGCCTTCTTTTCTCCTTGCATTTCCACATTTTAGGATCTGCATTACATATAGGATAGTTATTCATCCCAGCAACAGTTTCTCATCAAGTACTTGGTCCTAAATTCTTAGCGATATAGTTGACTCCATAAGGCACTGGTATCAATCATTCAAATCTAATCGAATCCTTTAATCTTGCTAAATCTATTAGAAGTATTTGGTTGTTAAACTGTGTCTCCCAAACTGGTTGGTTCCCAACTAGTTCTCCTTCATTCCATTTCCATAGGGTCTACCCTCCTTAGTCTACTACAGGGAGGCAACTTAAATAGAGAGATTGGGGATCAGGGTGACAGCCCCCGATCTGAGCAGTTGTCGCGGTGCCTAGACATTTTGTGCTACAACATTTTTTGGCATCGTTGCCCGAGATAGAGTTTTTGTTAATTTTAGATAACCATGGTATGTTCTATGCTTAATGTAGTTTTACTTCAATCTTTCTTATAGGCCCAATTCAATTTAGCAATCACATAAACATGAAAGTAAAATGTTGATAGAACATAATAATAGATCAACAGAAGATAAGCCAAATAATGTAGATCATATTTTACAATTCTTCTTGTCCAGCAAAGATAGAGAGTGATGTGTATTACGGCAGTCAACAGGATGCATCAGCCAGCAAAGTCTTTCTCAACATCAGATCCGCCAACCTTCCAAGTGTCACACACACCCTTCAAAGACAGCTCCAAAAGTCAACGCAAGTCAACAAAAGAATCCCTCATCCAAATTTCTGGCATCCATTTCCGACATCCAGATTTCCGACATCCATTTTTCCGGCATCCATTTCCGGCATTATCCATATTTCCATCATTATCCATATTTCCGACACCCATATTCACACGTGGGAGAGAGAGGAGCCTCTTCTAGGCTGTACGAACCAATCAGATCATGAGGAATGTGTTTGATGAGATGACGATGAAATGGACATCATCTCTCTACAATTTATATCAGCCATTGAGGGTGTGTGACAAATCTATTAAGCTTGTGAGCCTACATTACAAATCTGGTCGACCTTGCACACGTGTGGAAAATAAAATCAAAATATGCGTTCTTGCTTATCTAAACAAGATGATCTTTAGATCAATCTTGCACCTCTTTGAAAGAGGAAACCAACAAAAATATAATCATCATCATATGAGCAGTGCAACTTGGAGTTTGGACCTAGTTGCCCAAAATTAACACTCCCTCTCAACTAGGGAAAATTCCATATGCCCACTTGTGCCATCCAGAGATAAGTACCATCGTGTATTATCATATATCATCATGCGTCATCCTGCCGTAACTTGCTTTGTTGGCTCCTCTTCGCAAATAGAACAAAAAGGTGACTCACAAAGACATCACACTTTGCTGACCCGAAGTCAGCTTTGACGTTAAAACCTCTTTTGGACTCAAAAAGGGTCTCATCCTAACCCAAAGGTACTTTACTGACCCGAAGTTAGTTTAGAGGTTAGAACCTCATCAGACTTGATCCCAGATCAAGGTGTTGGACACATGTCATCCTAGACATAGAGAGTACGGCAATCTTCGATGCGTCCATCGATCTTGCTATTGGTCTCTATCCACATTTCCCACCTCATTGGCCAAATGAGGGGTACTTCCCATGAGTCCGAAGCTCCATGGGTAAGATGCGTGCAGGGCATAGATCAAAGAAAGGTGAACCAACTCAATATCATAACAGTGGGGCAGAAGCACAACAAGGTTCGGCAAGCCTAGCCCCGTGTGTGCTTATAGCTCCAAGAAGTTATCCCCAAGCCCCTTGGAGCTCCCAAAGCTCATAGTCCAACTCAAGCAGAACCCTCACAATAGGGTCTTTCCGCGATTCCAAACTTCTCACGGAAGGATAGGAACATGACCTTACCTAGGGGCTTTGTGAGAATATCTGCGACCTGCTCATCAATTCCTATGTGATCGAGCCTTATGACGCGTCGCTGTACCATGTCTCGGACAAAGTGGTACTTAATATCAATATGCTTGGATCAATCGTGGAACATGGGGTTCTCAGAAAGACGAATAGCACTCTGGTTATCACAAAGGATAATAGTGATATCTAGCACATGTCCGAACAGCTCACTAAAGAGCTTTCTCAACCAAACAGTTTCACAACAGGCCATACTCACTGCAATGTATTCGGCCTTAGCGGTGCTGAAAGCCACCGACTTATGCTTCCTGCTCATCCAAGATATCGAAGCAGAACCCAAGGTGAAGCAACATCCAGATGTACTCTTGTGATCCACCACACTGCCAGCCCAATCGGCATCAGTGTATCCATGGAGTCTAAAACCCCCGGCAGTGTATCTCAACCCATGGTTGATTGTGCCCCGAAGATATCTCAATAGATTCTTGGCACCAATCCAGTGAATATGATGAGGCTCAGACATATGTTGACTCAAAGTGTTCACTGCAAAACATACGTCCGGACAGGAGTTTAGTAAGAACATCAGGGCCCTCACGAGTTGTCAATAGTCAATGGGATTTCCCAGCTCGGGCCCAACAGTGTTTCCACACAAATTCTTAAAGTTGAGTTCCATCGATGTCGACACAGACTTACAATCCACCATGCCAAATCTCTCCAGCAGCTTCACGACATATTTTCCTTGAGAAAGCAAAATCTCACCTGGCCTTTGCCAGACCTCCAAGCCTAGGAAGTAATGCATCAGTCCTAGGTCTTTCATCTCAAACTTGGAAGCTAGCTCCCTCTTACATTGATGAATGAGAGGGTCAGCACCTGTTAGGAAGAGATCGTCCACATAGAGAACTAGAATGAGAGGCCTTTCTCTATCAACCTTAAAATAAAGGTTTGGATCAGCATTACTTCGAGTGAAGCCCAGCTTCATCAAGTAGCTATCTAGCCTCTCATACCAAGCCCTGGGGGCATGCTTCAACCCATAGAGGGCTTTCTTCAACTTGCATACATAGGTGTCTCTATCTTGGACTTCGAACCCCAGAGGATGCTCCACATAAACCTCTTCCTTTATTGAACCATGTAGAAATGCAGTCTTTACATCCATCTGAAGGAGACTCAATCCTTGCGCTGCAGCAAGGGAAATGATAGATCGGATGTTGGTATAGGTGCAAATATATCATCATAATCTATGCCTTCTTTTTGAGAGAAGCCTCGGCCAACAAATCTTGCCTTGTAATTTTCAGCACTACCATCAGATCCGTACTTGATTTTATAGAGCCATTTCGAGGTGACAACAAATTTGTCCTCCAGTCTCGAGACCACTTTCCAGACATCATTATTCATAATGGACTCATATTCTTCGTGCATAGCATCCTTCCAAACTTGATGTTTTACGGCTTCTTCAAATGATCCAGGCTCAGATTGTACAATTATACTCATGGCTGTTAGATACCCTTGGTATCTATTCAGCGCATTGCTTTCACGGAATGTCCCCCTTGGGGCAATATGTCTCTCGGCATCTTTGAGAGTATCCCTAAGCCATGAGGGTCTTCTCTTATTTGAAGGAGGTGGATCAATAGGATCCATAGGTCCTTCAACATCGGGCATCGATTCATCCTTCGGTTCTTCTTGTCTCCCTGCTTCTTCGTCTTCTTTATCTTCCTTGGAGATAGGAAGATTTCTTAATTTCTTAAGTGCAGCATCTTCATTGAAGGTGACATCGTGGCATATCGCCACTTCTCTTTGACCAGGCACATAGATTCTATATTCCTTTGAAGTTTCACTGTAGCCCACAAACATTCCCTTCTTTCCAGAAGCATCCATCTTGCTTCTCTTTTTCTTTAGGCACATGAAAGTAAACAAAACAACCAAAAACTCTAAAATGAGAAACATCAGGTTTCTTACCAGAGAAGACTTCTTTGGGAGTATTGGAGTCCAAAGCGGAATGTGGGCACCTATTTTGAACGTACACAGCAGTGTTCGCAGCTTCTCCCCATAGAAACTTCGGAAGACCTTGGTCACATAGCATGGCGCGGGCAGCTTCCACAATGGTCATGTTCATTCTTTCAGCAACACCATTTTGCTCAGGAGTATACACAGTTGCGGTCTCCCTCTTAATTCCAGCTTTATATAAAAGTCATTGAATTCATTTGACTCATACTTGGACCCATTGTCGGTCCTCAAAACTTTGATTCTCTTCTCGATTTGATTTTCCACCAAGGCCTTCAAGGTACGAAACCATTTGAATGCTTTGTCCTTCTTCTTCAAGAAATATATCCAAGTCTTGTGGGAGAGGTCATCTGTAAAAGTCATGTAATAGGAACATCCTCCCAAGGATGTCACAAGCATCATACCAGATAAATCATAATGTATCAACTGCAAGATATCAGTTGTCTTTGTGACACTTGAGGGGAATGGTCCCCTTGTATGCTTTCCTTCGGTACAACCCTGACATATACCTTCATGTTCATCTTTAAATCCGGGCATCCCTGTCACCACCTTCCTTGCTTCGGGAAGGGATTTGCAATGAAAGTGTGTAAACCTTCGGTGCCATATCTATGTTTGAAGAGTTGTATCACATGACATAGCCCCCAATGAACTTCCTCCAACCTGGTAGAGTGCATCAACTCTAAAACCAATAGTAAGAGCTTCTTTGAAGTTCTTCTTCCAGATGCATACCTTTCCATCAACGAATGCCACCTTGAACCCTTTGTCTTCCATTGTCGAAATAGATACAAGGTTATTCTTCAAATCAGGTACGTACAACACATCTTGTAAACGGAGGACTTGACCTTGAGATAGATGAAGGGTCACAGTCCATATCCCTTTCACGGGATATGTGGCATTATCTCCAAGGATAATTTCTAAATTAGTATCTTTCTCAATCAAATCAGAGAGGGCTTCTTTATTACCAGTGAGGTGCCTTGAAGCACCATTATCAATCAACCATACATCCAGGGTGTCGGGAGGAGATGCAGCAGACAAGGCAGATACAAGAATATATTAATTTTTCTTATTATCAACAACATTAGACTCATCGTACCTGGAATTTCTTGACCTCTTGAAAGGTTTTCCATTTCCACTACGATCAAAGGGAGCCTTCCTTTTTCCTTTGAACCTGTTGTTCCTTTGATTGCCATTCCCCCTAAAGTTGTTGTTGTCATCATCCCTGGGAGAGTCCCTTCTATTGGGGCACTCTCTTGCATAGTGACCAGACTTGTTACAAATGTAATATCTTCCCTTCCTTCCTTTGGGTCCCGCTCTACCATGGTTTTGATTTCTCGAGCCACCATGGTTCTTCTTCTTTGCATGAGCGGTAAAGGCAGTAGGGTCACCTCTATTTACATTAGAGGGATGATCTCTCTCCATCAATCTTGTCTCCTCTTGAGTGCATCTAGTCAACAATTCATCAAAATCAGGAATCATATTATTATTAAGAATCGTAGTATTAAATACATACCAGTCTCGGAAAAGTCCTCCAAGAGCAATGAGGATGAGCTCTCGATCAGCTACTTCTTCTCCTATGGCAAGGAGATCATTCCTGATTTCTATGAGCCTCATAAAATATGATGGAGGCTCATGAATCTTCCCCTGCACATCGTCCATGACATCTTGATCTTCTAATGCCAAATCCAAGGACATCTTCCATGCATGATAATCAGGCTTGTCAGTTAACTTATCTTCAGACCATTGGTCTTTGACCAGACTTCTTCTTCGGTGATTACTTTTCACACTATCTTGGGCTTTGCCTTCACCTCAGCTCTAATACCATGTTAATTTTAGATAACCATGGTATGTTCTATGCTTAATGCAATTTTACTTCAATCTTTCTTATAGGCCCAATTCAATTTAGCAATCACGTAAACATGAAAGTAAGTAAAATGTTGATAGAACATAATAATAGATCAACAGAAGACAAGCCAAATAATGTAGATCAGATTTTACAATTATTCTTGTCTAGCAAAGATAGAGAGTGATGTGCATTACAACAGTCAACAGGTGTATCAGCCAGCAAAGTCTTTCTCAACATCAGATCAACCAACCTTCCAAGTGTCACACACACCCCTCAAAGACAGCTCCAAAATTCAACGCAAGTCAACAAAAGAATCCGTCATCCAGATTTCCGCCATCCACTTCCGGCATCCATTTTCGACATCATCCATATTTCTGGCATCCAGATTTTCGGCATCCATTTCTGGCATCATTTCCGGCATCCAGATTTTCAGCATCCAGATTTTCGGCATCCATTTTTCACAAGTGGGAGAGAGAGAAGCCTCTTCTAGGTTGTACGAACCAATAAGATCATGAGGAATGTGTTTGATGAGATGATGATGGAATGGACATCATCTCTTTACAATTTATATCAGGCAGTGAGGGTGTGTGACACATCTATTAGGCTTGTGAGCCTACATTACAAATCTGGCCGATCTTGCACACGTGTGGAAAATAAAATCAAAATATATGTTATGCTCATCCAAACAAGATGATCTTTAGATCAATCTTGCACCTCTCCGAAAGAGGATCTAGCAAAAATATAATCATCATCATATGAGCAGTGCAACCTAGAGTTTGGACCTAGTTGCCCAAAATTAACAGTTTTTCTTTCCTTGACACTTCAATGACATTTTCTAATTGTCTAATATTTTTCGCCATTCATTAGCCCATCACACGGCATAACATTTTTTGGCACCATTTCATCTCTTCATCTTTTCATCACCATATCTTTCGTCATCTCACTAATCCTTCATTTTCTCTATTTGCACCTTTAGCACCTGGACATTTCGGTTGGTTTCTTGTTTGGGTGGCGACTCTGCTTATTTATCCATTTACTCCCAGACAAGAATCCCTCCTTGATATCTATCCGCTTCTCTCGACTAACTTTTCGGTTTTAGAATTAGATTCATGTTCAAGTGGCAACTCCACTTCTTTCATTTCTTACAAGAATTTATGCTAAGAAGCTCACTTCTTGTGGACCTCTTGACTTTTCTTGAACAAGGATCTCTTTCTCTAACATCCACTTGGCCTTTAAGCAAGTCATCATGGATGATACCCTTCATGACATTCCAGAAGAAGCCATTCATCAATTGCCTTTGTTCTCGGGTGGTGATTCAATCACTGTTGCAAAGCATATCTTAAAGTTTAATCGTTGTATCGCAAAATTTTGTAGCTCTGCACAATATAATCATGAAGATGTCAAGATACGTCTCTTTGGCTATTCCTTAAAAGGTGATGCTATGGATTGGTTTCGAAATTGAACTGAGGAGTATTTTTATTCTTTACAGTACATCATCAATGCATTTAAAGATAGATATATGAAACAAGGTGGCTCACCTCGTGCAAAGAATGAAAGTGATCTTGTAGAGAACTCAACTATCAACAGAAGATTTCAAGACAATTGTCAGGATGAATCCACTTGTACCACAACAACACAAATCCATGATAGTGGTGAAGCAGAAACAAGTTGTCAAATCAGTGTTGACAAGGATAAGCATCTTGTTAAGGAATTGATTCAGATGGTGAAGGATATACAATTGAATCAAGCTCAAATAATCAAGAATATAGAGGTTAATCAGGCTCAGTTTATTAAATATATGGAACTTAACCAAGCAAGATTAACAGTTGATCATGTCAGGGAAATTGATTCCATACAAAACAAGTTATTAGCCTTAGAGGAAAAGATCATGATCATGGAATTCAATCATTCCAATCAAATCACTGCCATGGAAGAAAAGCATATTGAAGAAATGACGATCATGGAATTTAATCACTCTAATCAGATGGCCACCATGCAAAATCATTTGATCACCATGGAAGCAAATCATGAGAAAAAGATGAACTATATGCAAAATTGTTTCATGGCCCTGAAAGAGAATAATGATACAATGATAAAAGACATGGAAACTGGTCAGAGATCTCTTCAGCACAAGTTGTTGATTGTTGAAGAGAGTCATGCAATGGAAATCAGTGCTATAAAGGTTAAGCATTCTAATCAAATGATTGTTATTCAGAATAAGTTGGAAAAAATGGAAAGATCACATACACAGAATTTCCAACCCAAGTCAGAATTGTCAACAAATCATAAGTCTCCCAGTTTGCTAAAGCAAGACCCATCCTATTATGAGGAGACCATTTCTTCCATTGAAAAGTGTTTGACTGAAGGTGACCCGGATAAAAGGAAAACTAAAGGGAATCAAGTTAATACATGTAAATTTAATCCATCACCCTTGACAAAGCAGATGCAAAATGAAGAAAGGCATGTCACACATATCTTGAATACTTCGTCTAAAAGTTCTCAAGCACAATGTTCCACATCATCAGCAATACCACCTACCACGAAGAAAAGCCTAAAGCGAAAAAAAAAAAGAATAAGGAAGTGGTTTGATGCATCTAACGGTCATGAGCGGCTCGATTTTTGGATAAGACAAAGTCCTAAAGTAATTAAGATCACACATGGCACATTTGAAGAGCAACATACAGATCTGCCAAAGAGCAGGAAAATGCTCAGTATGCACTTTATTGAACACATATGATGCCACGAGGCATCCTTTGTATTGTATCTCTAACCTTACACCATGTTATTTCAGCATTTTCATGTTAGTAGATTAGTCAATAAATGAAAGACCTCCTATTTTCATGTACTTAATGTTATATGATGAATTTTGGATGGACGCTACTTATATAATCTTGTGTGTTGCTTGGATGCAGATTCTGGATTCTCACATTCCTTCGATGAAACAACGTTTCCCCAAGTAGAGCTAGATGTTGACCACTCTGCTAGGATATTCCGACACATAGGAAATAGTTAAGTATAACTTGATCTAGCGTAGAGTTAGGTAAATTGTGTTTCTGTACTATGTACTTTTGTAACTTATAATCCGATGGTCACGATATGTAGTGATCCGACAGTTCATTCTCTCCTCGGTATTACCGACACTTGATCAGTGGCTTAACACCTGATTGGTCCATGATCTCTATTTAAAGAGCATGGAGGGTCATTTATCTGGTGACCGTTTATGAGAGAAGCTTATGTAAATTTTCTTTCTTTATATTAATAAATTGCCTGAATTGGCCCCGTTGGCTCAGGGCGTGGACTATTTCCCTCATTGAGTGTTTTAACCACGTCAAATATTGGTGTATTGATCTGTGATCTGTTTGTGAGCGGTGACCTTAGGTGTTTGATCTAAGGAACTTACCCTGTAAATTCATACATGGTATCAGAGTTGTTTTGAGGGCCACATCCATTGTTGATACAAATCTGAAGTCGGTTTGATTGCATTTGACTATCATTTTCCAGATCTACTATTTCTGACCACTTTCGGGCCGGGAGAATTGCTTTGTTGTATCCAGAGTCTCTGTTACAGTGGGAACCCCTTTCGTTTCATGCGAAAAAGTTTCTGATTGCCCAAGTTATGTCATTTTAGATCTGAAGGTATAAAGTTTTTTTTTTCAATTATATTTATTTATCCCTCTGTTTATTTCAATGTTCCACCAAGTCCCCTGGAGGTGGGAGCTCGGGGGCGAGGGAGCGCGGGAGCAGCCTATGCAAAAGCTCCCTACCAATTTTCAGGAAACGTGGGGGACGTCAAAGTCATAAAAATTATAAAATATAAAAATATAAATAATATTATAATATTATATATGATATATCATTGAAAATTTAATAATAAATATTTGTAATGCAACTGTATTTTTCATTTTTGCAAGGAATGTAAATACAATCATCATACACTTACATCATGAAAGATAAATCATAAATGATAAAATTTTAAAATTATAAATCGATGAATGATGAATCATCTAACTGAAACAAATTTAAAAGTTAAAAGTTAAAACATACATCATAGATTCATATGTAACTTTGTAACTGTATAATCATTAACGTAACTACTAACAATGTACAATGAAAATAAAGTTTAAGATATCATATGAGTCGTGACATATATGATATTATATCAAGATTCAAAATAAACTTTAAACTGAAGTTTACAACTCAAGTCTAAAATATAAATATTAAAACTTAAAAGCAAATAAGTTTAAAGTTATGTCTAAAACTGTGAAACATAAAACAAAAAACATAGCTTCTTCCAACTGCGAGCTTCTTCCGGCGGCTGCGGCAAGTGCTTTGGGCGGCAAGTGCTAAGGGTTGGGCGGCAAGTGCTAAATGTGAATGATACAATGATACAATGAAAACAAATGAAACCTAAAAATTAATTTAATTAAACAATCGATTATTAATTTTTTTTTTTTTTAAATTCTGGGCCCCACACGCCCCCTCCCGTCCCCTCACGCCCCCTCACGCTCCCTCACACCCCCTTCACGCTCCCTAAAGCACCCTCGACCCCTCACTCTGAGTAAACGTCCCCTTTGACGTCCCCTTTAATTTCCTGATTTTTGGGGGCGTCGGGAAATGTCCCCTAGAAGTCCCCAAGACCCTGGAGCACGAGGGGGCGAGGATTCTAGACCCCTAGGTGGGGGGGGCGAGTCTCCGTGTAACACTGGTTTATTTCGGTTTATAGTCTTTTTTTATTACTGGATCTATACCCTCTTCTCTGTGTATGCTCTTTGCTCTATGTTGTGTGCGATCTGGTAAATCAGAAACAAGAAGAAGAGATTTTTCTGCTATGTATGCTCTTTCCCCGCGACTTAATTCGATTTTGGAAAATCATAAATAGCGAGAAAAATATGTAGTTGCCAGACAGACTAACTAGAAATCTAATGTTATGCCGTAAGACTTGTATTTTTTTATTGTCTACATAATTGTTTTTTTGCAGGAAAAAGGCACACAACCCAAAGAGCAAAAAAAAAAACACCCCTTCCTCCTTTCAAACAATTACAGAATCCTTTTATTAGCTCACTTGGTGTAAAATTACTTTATGAGAATAGACGTTTTGGGTTCAAGTCTCTTTGTCAAGCTTCTTTTTCTAAAAAGCTTGATGTCAAGTTACTTTTTTCTTAAAAAAAAATTTGGCAACTTACCTTTTTTTAAAAAAGGTTTTATTTAAAAAGCACATGTAACTTGTGTTTTAAAGTTACTTTATGTAATGTTCCCAACAATATGCTCAAACGAAATACAAACTTGGCTCCGATACCATTTTATTACTAAATGAAACTGGATGATCTTATTACACAACAATAACAGACTCGATCTTCACTGAGATAGACTGTTGTGGCTTTTAACAGATAAATATCCTTGCATGGCAAGATAAATCTGTAGGCTACCTGGCATAGTGTTTCTCACCCATTATAAAAAGTGAGCCACTTACCGTCTAAATTCACTTTATCTTTTATTTAAGTTGCAGTCTACTTGGTCATTAGTTCATAAAATAACATTGTAAAAGTGACTCCCACTTATTTATCAAAGCGGGTCACACAAACTAGTAGTTTTTAAAAAGTGAGCTTATTATATTAAGTTTGGAAAAGGGTGGGGATTTTTTTTTAAGTACAACTTCATCATCAACTTTCAACATATCACGTGATTACTCGGCATCTACTACAACTTTTCTTCAAAATGGCATAACTTCTTCATCCGAAAGATGTTTTCATAGCCATTTTTCTTTTAACCGGCCTAATTTTTGGTGATCTTTCCATTGGAGCAATTAGTTTTAACCTTTTCAACTTCAGTTTTTTAAAATGGAATGTGCATGCCTAATTATTCTTAATAGCACCAATTATTTCCAATGGCTATCCTACATGATAGAATTACTTAGAAGTAAAGGGCTTTATAGAATAGCCTTAGAACAAGAATCTAAACCTACCGATGCAGATAAAAAGGCTAAATGGGAAAATAAACAAGATCAAGCACAAGGGTTGCTAGGAATGTCCATTGCTCAAGATCTTAGATTTCATCTCCAAGAAATTGACTCCCTTGTTGAAGCTATGAAAAAACTAAATACTATTTTTGGCATTCAAAATGAAATCAAAGCCCACCAGCTTGAAAATGAGTTGCTTACTTTGGACCCCAATAATCTCTCCTCTATTGAAGATTTTTTGTCCAAATTCAAGACCGTTAGACTTCTTTTAGAATGTTGTAAGCTCAAAAAGGAAGATAGTAGTCTTATCTATTCCATTCTTGCTAAGTTAGACCCTGCATACTCTGTATTTCTTTCCACCTTCCATTCCACTAGAGAAGCCCTCATTTCTCAAGGAACAGCCTACAAGTCCCCCTCTTTTGATGCCTTTTGTGATTCTTTGATAAGAGAACAAGAAAAACTCTTACACCTTGGTCTTATTAATATGGAAACTCTTCTAAGAAAGCCTTAGCAGCCCAGCAGCAACCATATCCAAAGAATCCTAAGAAGCAGCATCCTAAAAAGAATGGTCCTAAACCAAACAAGGGTCTTAAGCAATTTCAGCCGCAAATTGAAAAATCAACTCAACAAATTAATAAGGCAAATAAAAACAAAGGGAGGAAGACAGATAGACATTGCAACTTTTGTAATCGTGATGGCCACGTAGAGTCAAAATGTTTTAAGAAGATGGAAGCCTTGGAAGCAGCAATGAAGAAGCACAACATCCATTTGGAGAACTCTTCAACTTCATCTTTGGGAATGGAACTTTCTGCTTGTGGTTGTCAAGCATCAAGATCTGGTTATGCATTGAATGTATCTTCTTCTTCTCATTCTCATGAGTGGCTCATTGATTCTAGAGCCTCTTACCACATGGCCAAAAATAAAGCCATGTTTTTTTTCTGTACATGATTGTAACACCAAAAACATTTATGTTGGTGATGATAGATCTCTTAGTGTTGTAGGGTCTACAACCATTCATCTAGATAATGGTCAGTTTAATGATGTATTATGTGTTCCTACCTTCTCCTGCAACCTTCTATCTGTTTATCAGATAACTCATTCAGGTGAAGGGAAAACAATAGAATTCTCACCTCATGATGTTGTAATTAAGGACCTAAGAGATTCTAGACATATTTTAGCTACTGGCATTGTTGATGATTTCACAAGCTTGTATAAGTTCGACAACTTTGGGGCATCATGTCTTCCCTCCGCTTTTGTTTCTCATACTAATGAAGTGAGAAAACTTTGGCATGAGTGATTTGGTCACTTAAACTATCGCTCTCTTCAAATTCTATGTAAAGAAAATATGGTGACAGGCTTTCCTATGGTATCTTGCCAAGATGGTGTTTGTTTCGGTTGTGTACTCGGAAAACATCATCGGGATAGTTTTGACAAACGAGCCTCTTGGCACGCTTCAACCCCTTTGCAGCTTGTGCACAGTGATTTATGTGGTCCACTTGCAATTGTTTCTTTCTCTGGCTACAAGTACTTCTTAACTTTCATTGATGATTTTTCCAGACACACTTGGGTATACTTCTTAAAACTCAGGAGTGAAGTTTTTAACATGTTCTTGGCCTTTAAGGCCTTTGTTGAGAAACAATCTGGACATCACATTCTTAAGTTAAGATCTGACAATGGAGGAGAATATGTTAAGAACAAATTTATCAACTTTCGCACTGAGCATGGCATTCAATTGCAACATACTGTTCTGTATACTCCAAAACAAAATGGTGTAGCTAAAAGGAAGAATCGCACTCTAAAAGAAATGGCTAATTGTATGCTTCAATCTAAAGGACTTAGTCTTAATTTTTGGGCAGAAGCAATTAACTAGCAAAATTACATAGTAAATCACACTCCTACTAAGGTTTTAAGGAATATCACTCCAAAAGAAGCCTGGAGCTCAATCAAACCAGATGTAAGTCACTTTCGTGGTTTTGAAGTGAAGCTTGGGCCCATATTCCCGATGAGAAACATAAAGCCTTAGAACCTAAGAGTGAAAAATGCATTTTTGTTGGATATTCTGAAGATGTCAAAGGATATAGACTTCTTCAACCCAAATCCAAAAATGTAATCATTAGAAGAGATGTAAAATTTGATGAAAATATATCGGCCTGCAAGCCTAGTTCGGCGAGTGTGCCATCTTTGGCCTGCGAGCCTGATTCGACATATGTGCCACCTCTCTCTATCTCTTCTACTTCTGACAACATTCCTTCTACTTCGGATGATGAGAGCGAGGATGACAATCCTCCTCCACCTCCTCAAGATCTTCCTTCAGCTCCACAGCCTCCAAAATGGGTCTGCTCTACTCGGGATGCTGCAGGTTCTCTTGCAGGTGACCCTGCAGATCAACGTCGTACACGTTCTCAGTTCGACAAAGCCTCTTCCTTATTGGCTCAAGTTCCAGAAAATCATGATCCAGGTACATTTGAAGAAGCTTCAGGTCATCCAGATTGGGATGCAGCTATGAATGAAGAATATTGTTCCTTATTTGCAAACGATACTTGGGATCTTGTTCCTCTTCCAAAGGGAAGAAAACTTGTCAGATGCAAATGAGTTTACAGAACAAAGTTTGGACCAGATGGAAAAGTGGATAAACATAAAGCTCGTCTTCTTGCTAAAGGAATTTCACAAGTTGAAGGCATTGACTATACTGAAACCTTCTCCCCTATTGCCAAAATGACGCCTTGTTCTTTCCCTTGTTGTTGTACTTAAATGAGAAGTCCATCAGATGGATGTTAAATATGCCTTCCTACATGGGGACTTGCATGAAGAAATCTACATGGAACAACCCCCTGGGTTTATCCAAAACGACTCTAGCCTTGTTTGTTGCCTTAGGAAGTCTCTCTATGGTCTCAAACAAGCCCCTCATGCTTGGTATGCAAAATGGATAGCTTTCTCTTAGATAATGGCTTTTCTAGATGTCATTCCGACAACACTGTCTCCACCAAGAAAGTGGGTAAGTCCTTAATCATCCTTGTTATTTATGTTGATGATCTTATCCTTATTGGTAGTGATCCCAACCATATAAACCATGTGAAGTCTAGCCTCAAAAAGAAATTTGAAATGACAGACTTGGGACACTTGCATTATTTCCTTGGTCTTCAAGTCTTGCAATGCAAAGAAGGTATTACCCTTTCTTAGTCCAAGTATGCCTATGATCTTCTACGCCACTTTCACATGGAAGACTATAAGCCAACCCCTTCTCCCTTTCAGTCTGGAGTCAAGCTTTCAGTCACTTGTACTTCCCCTGAAGTTGATGCTACCTTATACCGTCAACTTGTTGGTAAACTTATGTATCTAACCCATACCCGTCCTGTCCTTTCCTTTGTTGTTGGTCTTGTTGCTCGGTTTATGCACAAACCTCATGAAAGTCGCTGGAAAGCAGCTAAAAGAATACTTCGATATATTCGAGGTACAGTTCAGTTCGAGATTCATTACAGTGCAAGAGCATCTCCATTGTTGATTGGTTTCATTGATTCTGATTGGGCTGGTGACCCTAAGGATCGAAAGTCTACTACAGGTTACGTATTCACTCTTGGTTCAGGACCCATTACATGGTCTTGTAAGAAACAAAGTGCCATCTCTCTTTCTTCGACAGAAACAGAGTATCGTGGTGTTGTTCAAGCCAGCAAGGAAGACTTGTGGCTTCGTCAAATCCTGTCCGAATTTGGTCTTCATCAGTAGCATCCAACTACAATTTGGTGTGATAAGCAGAGTGCCATTCAACTATGCAAAGATCCAGTTCAGCATCAGCGCATGAAACACATTGAGCTACACATACACTTCATCAGAAAGCTCATCAATAATCGTGTACTTGAAGTGTAGTATTGTTCAACCAATGATCAAGTTGTTGATATCTTTACAAAGGCTCTCACAGAAGCGAACTTTACCAAACTTCGATCTATGCTTGAAGTTCAAGAAAGTTATCATTAAGGGGGGATAGGCTCTAATGCCTCCTTCCTTCTCCTATTGTGTCACCTTTGTAAATCCTTCAATCATATCCCAAGTTGTTCTTAAGGGGGGATGTTAGGATATTCCGACACATTGGAAATAGTTAAGTATAACTTGGTCTAGCGTAGAGTTAGGTAAAGTGTGTTTCTTTACTATGTACTTTTATAACTTATAATCCGACAATCGCGATATGTAATGATCTGACGGTTCATTCTCTCCTCAGTATTACCGATACTTGATCTGTGGCTTAACACATGATTGGTCCATGATCTCTATTTAAAGGGCATGGAAGGTCATTTGTCTGGTGACCGTTTATGAGAGAAGCTTATGTAAAATTTATTTCTTTATATTAATAAATTGTCTGAAGTGGCCGTGTTGGCTCAGGCCGTGGACTGTTTCCCTCTTCGAGGGTTTTAACCACGTCAAATACTGGTGTACTGATATGTGATCTGTTTGTGAGCGGTGACTTTTGGTGTTTGATCTAAGGAACTTACCCTGTAAATTCCTACACACTCTGTGTCAACAACCCCATAGCAGTACACCCCTTCTTTTCGCAAAAGGGATCTATCATGTTCAAGTGTTTGTGCCATTTAGATTTCATCATTCAGTCGACAGTTTTGTAAAAGATGTAAACCCATTTTGCATGTTTATAATGTAAATGATCCTAGTAAGACCATCATGTATGTAACAACCTAGGTAAGCCTAGTATTTTGGTGACGATTTCTATCCTAGCAGGTTTTTTGCCTCACTGATTCATCTATGTCTCTAGACACAAATGATTGGCAGAGTTTTTCTCCTCCAACCTTACCCCAAAGCTAGGGTGGATTTTGTCATCAAGATATTAATTGAGTCCTAGTTTTTTTATCTAGTCTTTGTAAAAGTAATTTGGGAATGATCCAAGCTAATTGGATAGATTATTTTATTACAGATTACTGGGTCTACTAAATCATATTTTGAGTCGCAGGATAAGGTATATTATAGAGGGTCTATTACGAACGGGTGTTCCCCCTCATGGGTTTAATCTATAAATCTTATGTAAAGAGGGTTGGAAAAATAATTAATCCCCTCATAAGTCAATTAATTAAATTTTCTGGCCAAATTAAATTAAAAATCTTAAGCTGAAAATTTAATTAATTTTATGTCCTAGGTAAATTTAAATTTTTCAAAGGCAAAATTCGTGGGTCCCTGAAAATTAAATTTTTAAACGTCCCAGGCCAAGGGAATAGTAAAAATTTTGAGAAATTTTGAACCCTTGGGCCTTGGTAGTTAAGTCAAAGTCAATTTTTTGAGGTGATTAACTCAAAATTATTATTTTTGAGTTAATTAAAAAGGAATTAAATGAAAAAATCAAAATTCCTAAAAAAATAATAATTTCGACAGACGAGATTAAAAGATAATCAAATCATTTTCGACAGTCGAGATTACTTTGATGGAGATCAAGCGAACTAGCAGTTGGAGAATTTATCTATAAATTAGAGGTCAGTGTTAGTCTTTTTTTTCATCCGATCTTTTGATCGTGTACTATCTCTTGAAGCTCTCATGTACTACTTTCTGGAATAATACAAACAGAGTCTTTGGGGTTTTATTTGATGATGGTGTTCCTCTTCGGCATTTTATGGTAACCTTAATTCTTAATATTATGTCGGTGATTATTTTAATGAGTTGTTGATTGATAGCTCTTGTAGAGTAATCTATTGCACAGATATCTTGCTTAGGTTACTGGATTTAGGGCAAGAATTTTAATTGGATTGAATTAGCAGGTATCTCTAATTCTTGACAATTTTATTTTTATCTCATTTCTCTATTGATTTAACAGTTTAACTTAAGTGTGCAAAAATCTCTCGGATTTAGAATTGGGCGTTTGGGGAAGTCCTTAGTTGGACCAACTGACTCCCAAGGAAATAAGATCTGAAGAGCCCTCCAAATCTAATTCCCCAAGCTTATCTTAAGTTCTCTTCTTGCAGGGTTTTCTAGAGTTTGTGCCTAAATAAGAAAATTTATCTCAACTTTTATTTATCGAATTTATTGTTAGATCTCGCTGGTAAGAGCCTTAGATCTTGAGATCTAGGAGCGAAGTCGGACTTACACTCCTCATATCTGACAGATCTGCAACTCTTGTGCATAGATCTATAGATATGTTGTATAGGTTTGTAATTTTAACAGTGTAAATATTTAGAAATTTTCTTTAGTTTTTGATTTCGAAGTCGGGATCAGGGTTTTCATTTCAATTTTTGTATTTGTGTTGGTTATCTGAGTTTTCTTGTTTTTGGATTGTGCTGGCAATATTTTAGGGTTTTCAGATAAAAAAAATTTATCCAAGACAGATATAGGCCCTGGAAGGTAAGATCTAATCTCAGGATCATAATTTTTTAAGGAACATTCAATTAAATTTTTTGAATCTGAGTTTATCGGGTGAAATAAATTACTGGGCAAGGAAAAGTTCAAAAATTTGTAAAATGTACCAGTTGTGTCTGTGTTTTTCTTTTGTTGGTTGTCTGCTCTCGTTTCTCTACAACATCTTCTCATATTTTCCTCACGCAGTCCTTTCCCTTTCATGTTGCTTTGTTTTTCTCAATATTCCTACTGTTGTTCGAATTTTTTTTCTTCATCTTGCTCCTTATCCTTCTACGTTTTTTTCTTTGTTGTAGCCTTTGTCCTCTCTGCATTTCCAGATCTTCATTTTGTTCTGTCCTCCATTACCCTCGACTTCAACTTTCGTTGCTCTGCACGCTCATTCCTTGGTGTCGTTGCTTCCTTTCCCTTTGTGTTGCTCTCCATCTGCCTGCGCCAACTCCTCACGCTGCCATTCCCGTGTCACTTCTACCTCTGATAAACCCGCAACTCTTCATTTCCTACACACTAAATATCACCACAGCCCCCTTGAGCTCCCTATCCATCGTTGTTGGTTCCTCTCGTTGGTCCATCCCCTCCTCCTGCTGGTTCTTCTCGTTGGTCCAGTTGCTCCTTCTCTCGCACGTCCATTTCCTTTCACCTCTATGTTAACCTAACCCAACGCACAAAGCAAAATAACCATAATTTTTGTAAAATTTCAATTTTGTCTTTCTAACTTTTCAATTTTATGTTTTGGTTTGGCCTTTAAGCCTTACTTTAAATTTAAATTAAAAATTTCATTAACTTTTCAATTTTGACATTTAAAATTAAAAGCCTTAACTTTTAATTTATTTATTTTTTATTTGTACATTAAAAACAAAATAAAAAATTCATAAAATTTTTAACATTACTCAAATTAAATTCAAGTTCTTTTTGTATGATTCTAAAATTTTTTTTGGGGAAAAATCAATTTGTGGGGCATTGAGGTTTTGAGCCAATTAGATGATAAAATTCTGAGCCCTTGGGAAAAATATTTAATTGCGGAGAAATTTTTTAAATACCCTAAGTTCAACTACAAGAGAAAATTAAATTTTTATTGGATTTGCATTATTTTAGAAAATCATTTAATCCATAAATTGTTTGATGAAGTGTTAATTTAGCATCGAAATTTCATGGTATTTCTTGATGATTAATTACTGAGATTTAAATGTTGAATACTTTCATATGCTTCAGCAGAGTTTGATGATCACTGGCATGAGATTTTTAAATGTTTGTTATATTTTAAAATCGTCTATTGTTTAATTAACTCTTGTTTCATTTACTTGAATTATTGAATCTTTATTGAATATTTAAGTTTTGGGAAATTTTTAAGTTTGATTGATATCTTTATTAAATACTCTATTGTGGATCTGTGACAAATTGTATATCTTTTAATTGGGTACTTTTCACTTAAGTACTTTGTGGTTAAATCTAAGTGCTTTGGGTTTTAACATCACATTTCACTAAATCACCTTCTTTTCTCCTTGCATTTCCACACTTTACGATCTACATTGCATATAGGATAGTTATTCATCCAAGCAGCAATTTTTCACCAAGTACTTGGTCCTAAATTCTTAGCGAGATAGTTGACTCCATAAGGCACTGATATCAATCACTCAAATCTAATCCCGAACTGGATGGTTCCCAACTAGTTCTCCTTAATTCCATTTCCATAAGGTCTACCCTCCTTAGTCTGTTATAGGGAGGCAACTTAAATAGAGCGATTGGGGATCAAGGTGACAGCCCCCAATCTGTGTCGTTGTCGCAGTGCCTAGACATTTTGTGCGACAACAAGTTGTCTAGACCTTTAGGAACCCTCTACTCTCCTACCGACTCCTCACTGTGAGATCCACATGATCTAGGCGAGGGTGAGGTTTGGGGATTGAAGAGTTGACTTGAAATCTTTGTTGTAGAGATAGTTAACTAAAATTAACCAAGAGCACTCTTCATCAGATTTCCATTTACTTGATTTTTAATGGTTGTTGATCTCATGCAAGTGTTGTGATGCTCACTTTCCATATTCGCGCAGTCTAATTTCATATTTAGCATCTAATTTTTTAGTTGTTTCTAACTATGGCAAGATATGTTTCAATGTTGTGATTTGGTTATCTCATAATCATTTTTATTTTAAAAATATCTTGTGCTAACAACTTTTGTTTCCATTTCAAGATTATCGTGTTCTCATCTTTTTGAGCATTACTTTTACTTTTTGAGCAAGTTATTTGTAAAGGCATTGGTTGAATGGTTTGTCATTATTATTTCAAAGTTGCTCATAAATGCTCAAAAATCTCTAAAAAAGTAAACTAATTTCACTCTAATATTCTCCTAGAAACTCAAACCTTTAACTTAGATTTCCTTTAGGGACCACCCCCCTTAGCTGACCTAGGAGAGAGCTAAAACGGAGAGAGTCGAGATCAGTGTGACAACCCCTTCTCTGAGATCCTTGCCACCAACCACACCTTGTGGGGTTGAAGGCTTTTTCCACCGACTTGTAGGTAGGTGTAGGAGGCAAGGAGAAGCGATAACATTTTTGGCACCGTTGTCGGGGACAAGCTTTCTTGTACCTGGAAAATCGGCTAACTTTTGGTTTTTGCATGTTGGATTTTAGAGTTAGATTCTTATTCAAGAGGTGACTCTACTTATTTCATTTTCTGCCAAGATTTCTGCTTGAAGTCTTCTTCTTGTAGAATTCTTGCTAATCTTGGACAGGAGCCTCTCTCTGATATCCATCTGCTCTTTCATGGTCAAGTGAGCATGACATCATGAATGATCTATTCGCCCCTTGTGATTTTACTAACACTCCAAGCTATCCGAATTTTATTTCGGATGAAGCCATTGAGGTTGTTGATGAGTTGCCTAGTTTTCTAGGTAACAATTCCATTACCATCGAAACTCACCTTAGGAATTTCCACCTTTGTGTGAGAAAATGGTGCCATAATATTAACCATGAGGATGTTAAAATGAAACTCTTCATCTTTTCATTAGATGGTGATGCTATGGATTCGTTCATAGACTTACCTGCTAACAGTTTCGATTCTCTAGAATCAATCATTGACGCCTTTGAAGAAAAATATGGGGATGAAAGAAAGATCAAAGTAAAAAATCAAGCAAATGAGAATGATAAGGATCTCATCAAGAGTTTGACTCAAATGATTAAGGATATGCAACTCAACCAAGGTCAACTCATTAAGACCATGGAGGTTAATTACGCACAAGCAATAAAGACCATGGAAGTCAATCATTCCAATCAAATGACCTCTATTCAAAACAGGTTGCTCGCCATGCAAGAAAAACAAGTACAATTAATCAACACCACGGAAACAAATCATGCCAAGGAGATAAGTGTTATGAAGGCTAATCAGGTCACTTTTCACAATAGGTTGGAGGGAATGGAAAGATCACAAGTACAAAAATTCCAACTTAGGTCAGATAAGGAATGGGAAAATAACAAAGAAACAGATCACAAGCCTCCCGATCCACTAAAGCAAGATTCACCTTATTATGAGGAGGTCATTTATTCCATTGAAAATTGGTTGATTGAAGGTGACTTGGACAGAAAGGAAACTGAGGGGAATCGGATTTATACTTATGAGATTGATTCGTCACCCATGTCAAAACAGATGCAGAATGGAGAAAGGCGAGTCAAAGAAGTCTTGGATACTTCGGATTTTCCATCTAAGCATCTTCAACATCGTACAGAAAGGTCTACTTTGATTGCATCAACATCAACATCACAATCTATTAAGAAGAAAAGAAAAAAGTTGAAATCATTTGGTAAATCTGATGACCAGGTACAACACAGTGTTGGGACAGATCAAAGTCCTAAGATATTCAGAATTGGACAAGGCACATCAGAAAAACAGCCCATGGATCTGCCTGAAAGTAGCCAGGTTCTTAGCATGAACTACATTGAGGACATCTGATGCCATGGAGCATCTTTTTGTATCATATTTCTAACCTTATCCATTGTAAATTTTGTTTAAATAAATTTATTTCATGAATAAATTATGCTCTTAAAATAAAATTTCCATTTCTATACTTGATTTTGTTTTATGATACTTTGAATGGATACTGCTAATATATATCTTTGGTTGGTGAATGCAGATTCTAGGTTTTTGGGCACTATCACTTCATATCTAGCATGCATCCCCATATGGAGCCACATGTTGACCACTGGAGTAGCACTTAAGGATAATGTGAAGACTCCATGCCCAAGGATGAACCAAAAGACACTTGTACCATCACATATCATTAGTTCAACAGAGTTTTTAAACTCAACTGCTTTTTCTTCTCATTTTCCTCTTCAGTTCTCAGATTCTGCGGCCCTATGGGGATATTGTATAAATGTCACTAGCATGATGAATAAAGCCATGTAACAGGCCTAGGATGTTGGGACTCGATTAACAAGCGAGTACACCTTAGAGTGTTTTTTTTTACTTGGTTAATTATTCCTTTTTTTTAGCGGCGAATAATTTTCTAGGTTTTTTCACTCATTGCATTACCCCAAAGTTGGGGTGACGGCTTGAAAATTGAGCCCCTAATGCGTCTTAGTGTCTAGAGTCAATGTATATTACCATGCTAGGTCATCTCTAAAAAATTCGTGGAATTTGACTAGGTCTAAGTACGATTTTTTAATCATTAAAAATTTCCCACAAAACGGAATTTTTTAATAAATTTCTAAGTAATGATGTAAATAAGTGGTCTTCTAAAATTTCTATGGTGTGTGACTACTCGAAAATCATCCTCAGAGGCTGAGCATTTTTCTAGGACCACTTTAAGGATCAAAAAACGATTTATAGTCTCTCAAAAGCTCATTTTTCTAATGCCGGTGGAAAATAAGCAAGAAAAATCATTAATTGGAAAAATGTATAAATTTTTCCAAAGTCAAATAATTCAAATTTTGACATGGAAAACTCAGTGAAAGTCAAAGGTGATGTGATAGCCATGTGTGGCCCACCACATAAGGTACAAGCTAAAGTCAAAAAAATTCCAAAAAAGTCAAAGGAACTCATGAGATATACATATGGCTAAAAAATCACTTTGAATTTAATTTGAACATGGTGCAATTAAAGTGCAAGGCATAATATAAAGTTGAAACTTTAACAAAGTTAATGGGAGACAAAAGGTGTGACATGGAACCCACATGGGAGCTCGAGTTAGCCAAGTCAACAAATCAGTCAAGGAGGCCCACGAATCATCAAAAAGGAAGTTAAAATCAATTTATGGATTTGTAAAAGGAAAGTGGGGACAAGACTGGCGAATGGGACAGACCTTGTCTCCCACTTGTTCCCCCACTAAACTCCACTTGGTTGGCAGTCTATTGAGAAGGTACGCAACTCATTTTGATATCAGATTTAGTTGGGACAGTTCTGATACATGGGACAGAAGCTTGTCCCCTATTCATTAGAACAATTTGCAGTTAGCTCCACTAAGAAGATATGCAGCCTGTTTCAAAGCTCCAGTCAACAACATCTACACACAGCAGATTTGCCTCTACGTTGGCAGATCCACGCACATGCCAAAAGGAATCTCCACGCAGATTGGTGGACAGGAAATGAAGATTTTTTAAGGCAGAAAATCAAGGAAGTAGCTCCACCTTTAGTCTAGCATATTTTAACCAATACGCGGACCTGTGTATAATAGTTCGATGGCAGTGGATTGGCACATGATCATAGGTGTCATACAAGCATTTTTTCGGTGAGAGATTAGTGGTAGTTTCCTCCACATAACCGGTCCTCCTCATACACATGTACCAAGCAACCAGCAGTCAGAGTTACGTACAGCAGTTTTGGAATCTTTTATGCAGGAAAAATTGGGTTTTATGAGGTTCGCCATTAGGTTCGTTTATATATATATATATATATACATAATTTTAAAAATATTTAAAATTATATAAATAGTGAGAAAACTTTCCATAAAAAATCACATCATAAGTGCTTTGTCAACACATTCCGAACTTTCTAGTGTGGTTCATTGCCATGTAAAATCAGATTTTGGCATCATAGTAAATAAAGAGAACATCATGTAGAGACAATCAATTCTAATAGCTATAATGTAACAGCTAATATTGAATAAGAAAATAATATTTTAGAATGATATATTTAAAAATAAAAATAAAAAATAATATAAATACAAATTAATAAATAAATTTAAAAAGGAATGACCAACTAACTATATTCGTTATAATTAATATATATTTAGAATTTTTATCATATATTATATTAATAAATTTATAATTTTCCTTAAATATATATTTTATTAATAAATTCATAATTTCCCATAAATATAAATTATATTAATTTATAATATTTATAATAATAAAATTTGAAATACAATACCCTAATTTTTTTCATGTTAAATAATTTAAAATATATAAAAATTAATTATTGTAAATATATATTATTTTTAAACTATGTTAACTTATCTTTGCAAATAGTAATTTTATAATTAAAATATGTTAAGAGTCGAACCTTTCATAACATTATTACATATAAATTTCACCCTATCTATCATTTTAACATTTCAACGCAGTCTACCAAATTATGACTTAGAAGAAAAGGTGTTTATGTGAGAATTGACGGAAAGAATCCAAAACCACTTTCTGAACCGTGCATTATTGACTTATCCGCACAGGTTCGAGATGTTTCTGCAATGAAATGCGCACAATTGTCAGTGTTGTCGTTGCTGCTAGGATGGGAATCATTTGATCCGGTCATTACACCCATGTGTATATGAGATTCTCAAACGCAGAGATAAAAAAATCACCATCCCGGCAAGAGACGGCAGTCATTTGCCCCGATCCTTACCAAACCATTCGTTATTACCAAACGTCAACGCAGAGAGAACTAAGATAAAGCCGAACCTCTTCGAACCTGAACGAACTTTTATAATTTTTTTGAAATTCGCCGAATTTCGGACCTCAACCTTTAGGTTCGACAAACCCTGTGACACTGATTGTAGTGTGGCATCACACAAAAGTTTGGTTGATATTTTCATGGAGTTTGTTGCCCATTCCTGCCACTTCACAATCACACTGCCACTTGGAGACTCGGCTTATCTTTAGGATTATCTCCATTTTCTTGCCACTTGTATGAGGGTCTTTGCATTGGGATTGGCTCCCATTTGCCTATTTAAATGAGCCTTGGCTCTCATTATTGTATCATGTTATGAGCTATTGGGCTTGAGGAAACTCTGCCATTTTGAATTGCATATTAATAAAATCAAGACTTTGGGGTTACGAAGCAGATGTTCTCTTGGCATAATGAGGTGATTCCTTTCCGTGTTTGTGTTTATTATGCTTGCATTTCCTTATATGTTTGATCTATGTTAATTCGTATTTTCCATATAGCGTGGATTGGTGCATGCAAGTTATCTTGCATGTGTCATTGTTTTAGAGCGTTATCTTGGAAGTAAGTTTGCTAAGGAATTTTAGGTGGAATGCTTAGTC
Source organism: Pinus albicaulis (assembly GCA_034641835.2). Lineage (NCBI taxonomy): Eukaryota > Viridiplantae > Streptophyta > Pinopsida > Pinales > Pinaceae > Pinus > Pinus albicaulis. The sequence goes on along the minus strand of CM076570.1, from coordinate 339,476,624 downwards.
TATCTTGTTTCATTTAATATTCTAATCCTCTTACAAGTTAACGTTTGATTTCAAGTGTGTAAGAAATATCAGTTTTTACATTGTGTGCAAGAACTCCATTTAGGCATGGGAAGTGCCTCAAATAGACTAACTCATTCCTAGACTCACAATGATCCAAGACTCAGTTTCTCCACCTTCAAGTTTTGTATCAATCGAAAATCAAAAGGGAGTGCCCTTCTCCTCTAAGCTACTTGAACATCAAATTTAAATTTAAATATCCAAAATTTTTCCTTTGTAGAGCGTTTTAAAGCCATATCTGCAACTTAAAGAGCATTTTCTAGACTAGGCAAGAATGGGGGTTCATTCTCATTTCTTGGGCTAGCATCTTTGTATATTAATTTGTACTTTAGGTCTTGTTTATTTCGTTCTAACATTCAATTTTCTTTCACAACCCATAAGCTTGAATGTGGACAAGAAGGAGTTCGAGGAAAAGCTGGCGAAAAACTATTGATCCTCCTAGCATGCAAAGCCTTCCACTACCTAAAAAAATCGATTTTTAGGGAGGTCGTGATCACCTTTAGGACAGCAGCAACATCATCTTGGTCATGGGCCTTGGAGCCTTGTAAAATCTGTGTTTCGAAGGTTTTCCCCATGACCTTTTGTTGTCATCTTTGAGGAGGAGATCTAGCTTTTTTCAAGCTCTATCTTTGTAAAACGATCTCCTTTTGGGTATCATTTTTAGAGGCTCTTTTTTCTCATTTGTAACAGCTAATAAAATAACCTTTTTGCTTGAGGGCGCTTGGGATCTTTTTCCCATGGTATCCCCCTTCCTTGGTTGAAGAGGAAGGAATTTCTTGGGTAGATTGACTCACTTTCTGATTTTCATTTCATGCATGCTAAAGAATTAACAACTAATGCACTCTACATCCATCTCACTAAATCTTGGGTTAATTAAACTTACATGCATGAGCTCCTAAGGCTTCATTCTTGAGGAAATCTCCTTTCATATGTGTGAGCGATTTACATGGTTGGCAAGTTTCAATTAAGTTAATGTTTATGCTTCATTATTTAGTCCATGCATGTTAATACATTTGAGAAATTATTGAAGCATTTTCTTCAAGTAAAGAGATTGTATCTTAATGAGAACTTATTTCATTCCACTTGCCCATTTAATGCTACAACACATAAGTTTATTTGTCTCTCAAAGTTTGGTTCATTATTGCAAGTAAGCATTATATCATCTCTTGTGGAACATTGCATGTATCATTTAATTGAGATAAATCAACATCGCTCTCATACCATCACTCATTAAAACTTTACCTCCAACATAAGTTGGTTGTAGAGACCTTTAGAGACCCTCTACTCTCCTATCGACTCCTCACTGTGAAATCCACATGATCTGGGCGAGGGTGAGGTCTGGGGATTGAAGAGTTGATTTGCAATCTTTGTTGTAGAGATAGTTAATTAAAATTAACCAAGAGCACTCTTCATCACATTTCCATTTACTTGAGTTGTTGATCTCATGCAAGCAGTGAAACAGGAATCAGCGACTTAGCCGATTAGTCGCGATTCCTAATCTGCTCGATGGCCAAACGAGCAGAGTCGCCTCTGCGCGAGTTAAACTCGCGTTGACCGAGTTTGACTCGTGGTCAACGCGAGTTTGACTCGCGCAGAGGCGATTAACCCGACTTGCGCGATTAACAATCGGTCGATAGGTTATTCGCCCGCTCGCTATTCATTCGCCCTCCTGCTATTTTATTTAGTAATTTACACGACGACTGTTTGCCGCCATCGCTCTAAATTTTGCCATCGCTCGGTTGTGTTGGAGTTTGCCGGAGCTATGCTGGAGTTTGCCATCACTCGGTTGTGCTGGAGTTTGTTGGAGCTGTCCATTGCCGGAGCTGTCCATTGCCGCCGTCCAAGAGTTCAAACATTGCCACCGTCGAGTTTTCCCTGGACATTGCCGCCGCCATTATGACTCTCAGTTATTGATTTTTTAGTATTTACTGATTTGCTTGGCAATGTCTACCCTTGACGACTATAGTGAATTGAAATGTCTACCCAGTTATAACCAACGAACGTAATATGCACATTTTCGGAAGACCACCCTCTTCAACAGCGTGGACTGTGGTGTGGTTTTTTGTAGTTTAGTTTTTATTCAAATTAGTTTATCAGCTATGTACATTACTACATTGGAGTGATTTATCGTGATTTATCTCTCTCAATTTTTAAAATTAGTTAGTGTTGCCTACCGCTAGCAAAATCAAATTTTCATGGTTGCCGCTCTCTTATCATCAAATTTAAATTATCACGATAGGGTTTAGATCAAAAGCCTTTCTCAAAATCATTTTCAGTTATGCTTTTAAGTTTTATCTATTATAAATATGTTTTCATTATATTTTATAATTTTATTATTATGTTTTCATTTTCAGTTATGCTCTTATATATTATAAATATGTTTTCATTATATTTTATAATTATATTATTATGTTTTTACAGGTCAATATATTTTACTTATTGAATGGGATGGATATTACTACCCATAATATATTTTAAATAATTTTTGTTTTAAATATGTATTCATTATATTTTATAATTTTATTATTATATTTTCATTTTCAGTTGTGTTTTTATCTATTATAAATATGTTTTTATTATTTGATGGATTTCAGAAGTGCATTATATTAGATGAATAATTTACTTAATTCAATTGAACCTCAAAAATGATATCTAATTTTCTCATTATATTTTATAATTATATTATTATGTTTTAAAAATTCAATATATTATACTTATTGAATAGATGAATATTACTATTCATAATTTAAATAACTTTTGTTTTATTTAATGTTTTAATAACATTATTTATTATCACATATAATTTGATTTAAATAGATTTTGTTTAATTTATTTTTTAATGACTTTATATCAATATTTTTTAAATAATCTTAAAATTTAAATAATTAATATGTTAGTAAGTTCTAACTAAATTTTATTGATTGTACCATGAATGTATTGAAAAAAATTGAATTTAGGTAATATAAAGTGATAATAATTTTATATTTAAAATAAATTTCTAAATATAAATTTGTAAATAATTTAGGTAATATAAATACTAAAAAATCAGTAAATACTAAAAAATTGTAAATAATTTAGGTAATATAAATTTTATATTATTTACATATATGAGATACTTATTCATTCATGATATTTTGGACATCTATTGATATTATGCATTGTTTGGACATGGCTTTATTGAATATCAACGAAAAATATTTGTTTTATTTCAATATATGTGTATTTCTTTATTTATTGAATTTGCCGATTTTTTCCCGATTTTTTCCCGATCCGATTCAAACTCTTCGCTCTTTTGCCTCGCCGATTTATTGCCGATTCCGAGTCTGGTAGCATTGCATGGAAGTATTGTGATGCTCACTTTCCATATTCTTAAAGTCTAATTTCATATTTAGCATCTAGTTTTTTAGTTGTCTCTAACTATGGCAAGATATGTTTCAATGTTGTGATTTGGTTATCTCATAATCATTTTTATTTTAAAAATATCTTGTGTTAACAAATTTTGTTTCCATTTCAGGATTACCATGTTCTCATCTTTTTTAACATTACTTTTACTTTTTGAGCAAGTTATTTGTAAAGGCACTCATTGAATGGGTTGTCATTATTATTTCAAAGTTGCTCATAAACACTCATAAATCTCTAAAAATGTAATCCAATTTCACTCTAATATTCTCCTAGAAACTCAAATCTTTAACTTAGTTTTCCTTTAGGGACCACCCCCCTTAGCTGACCTAAGAGAGAGCTAAAATGGATAGAGTCAGGATCAGTGTGACAGCCCCTTCTCTGAGATCCTTGCCACCAACCACACCTTGTGGGGTTGAAGGCTTTTTCCACTGACTTGCAGGTAGGTGTAGGCGGCAAGGAGAAGCAATAACAGGGCTTTCTGTCATGAAATTCAAATCCTGGAAGTCGTTCAACGTACACTTCTTCTTGAAGTCAACCATGTAAGAAGGTGGTCTTCACATCCATTTGGTGGAGAGTCCATCCCTGACTTGCTGTAAGGGCGACTATCGAGCGGATGGTTGTGTATCGGGCCACTGGAGAAATTATATCATTGTAATCTTCTCCCTCCTTTTGAGTGAAACCACGGGCTACAAACCTTGCCTTGTATTTTTCAATGCTTCCATCAGCCCCATGCTTGATCTTATAGAGCCATTTGGATGTTACCACAGATCTTCCCTTCGGTCTCGGCACAATATCCCATACATCATTTTTCATAATAGATTCATATTCTTCTACCATTGCATCCTTCCATACTTGTTCCTTTATAGCTTCTTCAAAGGTACTAGGTTCGGCTTAAATCATCTTGCTCATGGCTACAACATAGGCTTGGCACCTGCATGGTTTCTTGCTTTCCCTGAAAGTTCCCTGAGCATCAACAAGTTTCTCAACATCTTATAATGTCTCCTTGAGCCAAAGTGGTTTTTTTCCTTGTAGGGGGGTCGCATGGAGGAGGATCCAAAGGGTCCATAGCTTCCATGGGATCATCCACGATCTCCTTCTCAAATTTGGGCATAAAAGGACCTTCTAAAATATCCATCTCATCATTCTTGTCATCAAGAGGAGTAGGTGGAGGGAGGTCCCTTGCTTTTCTAAGGACAACATCTTCATCGAATGTTACGTCCCTGCTAACTTCAACCTTCCTTTGACCAGAAATATAAATTCTAAATGCTTTAGAATCTTCAATATATCCAACAAGCGTACCTTTCCTTCCTGTAGCTTCAAGGTTGTTTATTTTGTCCTTCGACACATGGAAGTATACGAGGCAGCCAAAAATTTGTAGATGACCAATATTGGGCTTGACACCCGTGAATACTTCCTCGGGAGTCTTGTTGTCCAAAGCTTGTTGAGGCAACCTGTTTTGAACATATATTTGTTGCTTCAGCCCAGAGGAACTTTGGCAGCATTTGATCATGGAGCATTGCTAGGGAAGGTTCTACAGTGGACCTGTTCTTTCTCTCAGCCACTCAATTTTGTTCGGGTGTGAAAGGCACAATGGTCTCCTCCTTAATTCCTTCTTTCTTGCAAAAGTCTATGAATTCATTTGAGATGTATTCTCCGCCATTGTCAAACCTGAAGATCTTTATTTTATTTCCGATATGATTTTTCACCAAAGCCTTGAATTCCTTGAATATTTTGAATGCCTCATCCTTGTGCTTCAAGTAGTAGATCCATGTTTTTCTTGAGAAATCGTTGACGAAAGTGATGTAATAAAGATGAACTCCAAGTGAATGCGCGGGCATTGGACTGTTGATTTTTGTAGCATCGAATACTGCTAGAAGTCTCAAATTTGGTGTGGAGGCTTAGACACTTGTATTTCAAAGAAATCAGAAACTGTTTGGGGAAATCCACTCAGTTCATGTTTTAATAAAATAATTAATAATTTTAATGGGGACCCTAAGTCTAAACTTAGGGAAATTAAATAATTAAAGGGTATTAATAAAACAGAGTGTGAATCATCTAGAGAACGAAGATCAAGTCATGTATTAATCTTAGCCATCGATTAGACATCTAATCTGGGTCATTGATTTGTCAATGAGAAGATTATAAAAGGAACGCTTGAGGATCATTTGAAAACACACGGAGACACTAAATTGATCTAAGAGTTCGAAATTTCTAGGGCACGGTTTGCTGAGAAAATCGAGCTAGAGATTTGAGCAGTGAGGGGTAGAGATAGCATCTAGAGAGAAATATTTTCTCAATCTAGTGGAGCATCAGTCAAAGAGAGGCAAAGGTGATCTAGCCTAGCCAGCACAGAAGGAAAGGGGTTGACGCAGTGACTGCTTAAGCTCACGCAGAAGCAGCGCAGAGGCAAAAGGAAGGGTTTTCAGAATTTGTTGGTGGATCAGTTTCGAAGGTCAGGATCCGAAAACTGGCACCGGGAGGTTGTTCCTCAGCATCCACAGAGGAAAAACGACTTGGCTGGGGCTGAACGCTGAGCCCGGAAGGGGGTGACGTAAAAGCTGCAAGTTGCAGCATTGGGACTGCGCAGAGTCTACGCAACTCCCCAAGGCAGGTTTTTCTTCATCTGGATCAGCCAAAAACTTAGTGATTGAGTGAGGTATTTCTCACAAATTCTTTTGCCAATATTTCTCTCTGTAATTGAATAACCCTTGAGGGTATTCAGAGATGTATTCAAACATTGCTATTGCATAATAATAAAACCGTTAGATCTATTGCACTGGTTTTCCCCCATTGGGTTTTTCCAAGAACATTAGTCCAAAAATAACTGTGTCATATGTGTGAATGATTTCCTTGTCTAGTTTCCTTGTTTCTGAATCAATTTTAGTGTAGGTTGCTTTAGTAGTTGCTTTAATAATTCATATCTGAATTAATTATGTAATGTAATTTACTTAATAGGAGTACACTCAATTGTTTCAGTAGGATGCATTAGATCTGTTTAGATCTTGGAATTTTCACATGGTATCAGAGCATTGATGTGAAACATGAAGGACATCTGATTTCTGAAGTGAAGGTCGTTTTTGGTGCAGTGCAACAGAACGAAACCCCAAAGGGATTGCGTAGATCTAGCCAGGAGGGTTGAAGCTTCGAGGTTGTCTCTCTCTGAGTGAGTCGACAGAGAGGTAGAACTTTCAGTTCGAGGTTTTGTTGTGGCAGAGGGAGCTTCACAAAGCCTCCACGCAGAAGACAGAGGGACACAGTTTTTTGAAGTTGTTGCTGGGCAGAAAGCGTCAGAAGGAATCAGAGGAGCACATATTTGTGGAGTTTCTTCCTCGGTGATTTCCTAGCTGAGGAAAATCAACATTTCTCAGAGCTGAGCAGTAGAGGAGTTGCAGAACTTAAAACTCCACCAGGGAGTGAGTAAGCAGATTTGACAGTTTTTCGGTTGATATGGCATCTCACGGACTTCGTGATCAAGATTGGTTGGATGGCTCCTCCAACTATATGATCTGGAAGGAACAGGCTATGTTTCTTCTAGATGAATATGATCTGAAGGCGTTCGTGGAGAATGTGGTAGTTGTACCTACAAATCCGGATCAACTCAAAAAGTACAACGCTGATATGGCGAAGGCGAACAGGTTGCTCCTCGATGGTGACAAGGACCACATTGCCTCACATTTGGCTGCCAAGAATACTGCCAGAGCTATGTGGATAGCTTTGCATGACCTATATGAGGGATCTTTTGGGCAGTGGAAGTTGTACTTGGAGCAGAATCTCTATATGATCCAGAAGCGGAAAGGGGAGCATGTGATTTCATACTTTATGTGGTTTCAGGAGGTTCGTGATCAGTTGTCAGCAGTAGGTGCTACACCTACAGCTGCAACCATGGTATGAATGGACCTTAACGGTGTCACGGAGGAGCGGAAAGTGTTTGTCCAGAGCATACTGGGTCAAACAGCATTACCTAGTTGGGAGAATTTCTGGGCAGCTTTTCATAAGGAAGAGTTGAGCAGAGACCTCATCCAGTGCAAACTTGATGGCAGCAGTGGAAGCGGACCGAAATCCGTGGAGGAAGAGGAAAACGTGGCCCTTGCATCGAAGGGACATCAGGCGCAACGGAAACCCAAGCGCGATGCTTCAAAGGTCAAGTGCTTCGGATGTGGAGAGATGGGCCGCTATGCTTCTTAGTGTCCTCTAAAGAAAAAGGACAAAGATGAGAAGCATGACCTGAAGGTTCCAGTCGCGAGAATCGAGGAGGATGAGGTGGCCATGAGTGCCCATGCTTCTAGTGAGAAGCGGGGTGATATGGAATTGTAGTTCTTTGAACTTCATTTGGGCAGGATCCTTGAGGAGCCCACCTCATGGATCATACCTTGCTACAGGAGCCTATGATCAGCAATAGCAGGATGGAGGAGTATTCAGATGGAGACGAGGAGTGATGGAGACGACACTACAGTGGGTAGCAATGCTAATTTCTGGAGCAGCATAGTGCAGAGGCAGCAGTAGCAGCGCAGTGCACAGTGGTGCAGTGTAGTGTAGAGCAGCAACAGCGCAGAGCATCAAAGGGACAGCGCAGTAGCTATCAACAGTCAGATTCTTCAGCACCGAGGTGCATCCACTGAACACTTGATCAATTTTGGGTGAGTTTTCAGTCATTTCTCTCAACAGTTAAGTTGCAATGCAGATGCAGTGTTAGCAGTGGAAGTGCTAGCAACATAGTAGATGCAGCACTTGAGAGGGAGTTTCAGTACAGATGCAGCAGTGATAGTGGCAGTATCATGGGCAGCAGTACAGTGGCAGCAGCAGCACAAAGACTGATGGACTTCAGCAGCGCGAAGGATGCTTCAGGGACAGAGCAATATACAGCAGGCATTATTGCTAGAGCATTTTCCTCGCTAAGAGGGAGTGTTGATTTTTGTAGTATTAGATAGTGCTCTAAGTCTCAAATTTGGTGTGGAGGCTTAGACACTTGTATTTCAAAGAACCCATAAACTGTTTGTGGAAATTCCACTCGGTTGATGTTTTATTAAAATAATTAATTATTTTAATGGGGACCCTAAGTCTAAACTAACGGAAATTAAATAATTAATGGGTATTAATAAAACAGAGTGTGAATCTTCTAGAGAACGAAGATCAAGTCATGTTTTAATCTTAGACATCGATTAGACATCTAATCTGGGTCGTTGATTTGTCAACGAGAATATTATAAAAGGAAGGCTTGAGGGTCATTTGAAAACACACGAAGACACTGAATTGATCTAAGAGTTCGAAATTTTTGGGGGCGCAGTTTGCTGAGAAATTCAAGCTAGAGAGCTGAGCAATGAGGGCAGAGATTGCATCTGGAGAGAAAGATTTTCTCATTCTGGTGGAGCATCAGTCAGAGAGAGGCAGAGGTGATCTAGCCTAGCCAACGCATAAGGAAAGGGGTTGAGGCAGTGACTGCATAAGCTCACACAGAAGCAACGCATAGGCAAAAGGAAGGGTTTTCGGAATTTGCTAGTGGATCAGTTTCAGAGGCCGGGATCCGAAAAGTCGCATCGAAAGGTTATTCCTCAGCATCCATAGAGGCAAAACGACTTGGCTGGGGCTAAACGCTAAGCCTGGAAGGGAGTGATGCAGAGGTTGCAAGTTGCAACGTTGGGACTGCGCAGAGCCTCCCTAGGGCAAGTTTTTCTTCATCCAGATCAGCCAAAAACTCAGTGATTGAGTGAGGTATTTCTCACAAATTGTTCTGCCAGTATTTCTCTCTGTAACTGAATAACCCTTGAGGTTATTCAGAGATGTATTCAGACATTTCTAATGCATAATAATAAAACCCTCAGATCTGTTGCACCGGTTATCCCACATTGGGTCTTTCCGGGGACATTAGTCCAAAAATAACTGGCATATGTGTGAATGATTTCTTTGTCTAGTTTCCTTGTTTCTGAATCAATTTTAGTGTAAGCTGCTTCAGTAGTTGCTTCAATAATTCAAGTCTAAATTAACTATGTAATGTAATTTACTTAATAGGAGAAGTACACTCATTTGTTTCAGTAGGATTCATTAGATTTGTTTAGATCTTGGAATTTTCACATGGACCACATATATTAGAATGAATGAGATGAAGAATTTCTTCCGTCTTGTTTTCGCTAGAGGGGAATGGTCTCCTAGCCTTCTTTCCACTTGCACACCCAAGGCATACTCCATCATGTTGAGCTTGAACATCGAGGATCCCAAAGACCAACTTCTTCAACTTTGGAAGTGCATCATAGTGAAGATGAGCCAACCTTTGATGCCACAACTCGCTTTGAAGATTTGTATTATGGATCATAGCTAGAAAAGGTCTTCCAGTTACTCTATAGAGTCCTTCAGATCTCGTTCCCAATGTGAAGGCATTCCTCATGTAGGAGTCAGCAGGCGAAGTAAGTGCTTTTCCTTTAATAAAAGAAACCCTCATTCCTTTATCCTCCAAGGCAGATATCGAAACCAAATTCTTCTTCAATCCCATCATGGAGCAAAATGGATTCCCCAAAGTTCTAATGAAATTTGACGGAACCAAATTCCTTTATGGTATGAGTGGTATTGTCGCCAAGAATAATGTTCAAATTTGTCTCCCTCTCTACCAAATTAGAGAGAACCTCCTTATATCCAGAAAACTGATGAGTAGCCCCATTATCAACCAACCAACTATCCCAAGATTCTGGAGGAAATGAACTAGCAAATGCAGAAATAAGAATATATTCAGATTGATTAGTAATATTGCCTTCATACATGGAGTTCCTTGGCCTTTTTGGAGGACGATAGTTATCATCACGATCATCGAGGGAGCCTTTTCTTCTTTCATTCCTTCTTATATCATCTCTTCTTTCATATGACCTGTTGTTGTTGAAGCCACGATTATTGTTATAAGACCTTGAAGAGTTCCTTCTTGGAGTATCTCTCTTTTTGGGACAATCTCGAGCATAGTGGCCCTTTCGATGACAATTGTAGCATTCAACATCTCTATTTTGCCTTCTTGATTCCTTGGAATCTTGATTGGATGGAGGAGGTTTTCTTTATTTGGATAGCTTTCCCTTTCCTTTCTTCGCATTCTTCTTCTTTCCTTGAGCAACATAGGCAGAGGGCTCTCCTTCATTTGATCCTTGAATTCTTCCCCTTGATATCATCTTGGATTCTTCTTGTGTGAGCTTTCCAACAAGTTCATCGAATGTAGGGATGCTATTGTTGTTTCTTATGGTAGTAATGAAGTTTCCCAAATGGGAGGGAGACCTGTAAGAGTCACAATCACCAATTCTTTGTCAGGTGTGATTTCCCCAAATCTTAGCAATTGATCTCTAAGTCGAGATACCCTCATAATGTATGATTGCACGGATTCTCTTGTGTTCATCTTTGTGTCTTTGAGTTGATATTTCAAAGAGATGATTTCATTCAAATTGTTGACTACATACATGCCAGCAATCTTGTCATACATGTACTTGGACCTTCTCAAATTTCCAACATAAGCAAGTAGATTATCTTGTAGACCATCAACTATAATTTTCTTTGCTTTAACTCACCTTTCTTATGCTTGGTTTTGACAACAGTGGAAGCATTTTCGAGAGGCTTAGGTACTCTAGCAGCACGATGCAGCAGATTGAGAAGGAGCTGCAACACAGATGTGGCAGTGGCGGTGGCAGCGTCATGGGCAATAGTACAGGAAAGCAGCAACAGCGCAGTGATGAAGGGCAGCAGGCCAAGCATCAGCGCAGAGACCCACACCAAAGATCAGTACAGAGCTTCAGGGTGAAGTAGTGTTGTGCTAGAGCACTTTCCTCACTAAGAGGGAGTGTTGAGATTTGTGGAGCGTTGGGGTAGATTCGGATGTGCTCTAGCTCCCTGTAATATTCCCAATTAGCCTTGCTAATTGGAATATTGCATTTTTGCTTTATTTTGCCGCTTTAGATAGAAATAATAAATAAAGTGAGAAATAAGAGGGGTCACCTCACTTTAGTCACCTCACTTTATAATAAAGTGTTCTTTTTCCTAGTAGATTGACGTTGTAACTTAGAGAGGGGGCCTTGGGGGTCCATGTGGATATGATGGGGGAGGCATCAGGCTAACCCAAGGTAAACTGCGCAGATCCAGGGAGAGTTAAGTTTTGGAGGGAGTTTGATGTTATAAAAGGAGAGGCTCTCACCTCATTTGATCATTCAGGATTTGATATTATTATTGATAGCTGGACTTCTGTCTGCTTCAGCACGCCGGTTGTTTAGTCGGTCTGCAGCACTGTTTAGTGCACGAGTGTCTCCGGTCGGAGATCTCACCCTTAGCCTCGGGGGACTTCGAGTGCCTGCCCTGGTAAGGTTTTTCTGGTCTCACCCTTAGCCTCGGGGGACTTCAAGTGCCTGCCCTGGTAAGGTTTTTCTGGTCTCACCCTTAGCCTCGGGGGACTTCGAGTGCCTGCCCTGGTAAGGTTTTTCTTGTTTCACCCTTAGCTTCGGGGGACTTCGAGTGCCCGCCCTAGTAAGGTTTGTTCTGAGTTCTATCTTTCAGTTCCAGTAGCAGAGCAGCAGCAGTTTCTAAAGCAAATCTGAGGAGGAGGGAACCCTCTAGTGGCTGCGCAGTTCAGTGAGGAGAGGACGCTGTCTCATCAGGAGAGAGGACGCAGTTTTATTCAGGAGGGTGAGGACGCTGCCCCAGGAGGGACGCAGTCCAGATCTGGCAAGGGAGAACGCTGTTTAGTGAGGAGAAGGACGCTGTCAAGCTTGGAAGTAAGGACGCTGTACATTTCTGAAGGAAAGGGTTGCAGATCTGAAGGTTCATTGTTAGATCCATCCATGAGAAGGGGAGATCTGAGCAGATACTTGCAGATCTAGTCTTGTATGTTGTAGATCTGGAGGTTTAGCCCTAGATCCAGCTTGGGGAGTTGCAGATCTGAGGAGATATTGGCAGATCTAGTCCAGATCTGAAGGGTTAACATCAGATCCAGCCCTAGAGGTTGTAGATCTGAAGAGATATTGTCAGATCCAGCATAGATCTGAGGGTTTGATAGCAAATCTGATAGGGAGGACGCAGATCAGGAAAGGAAGGACGCAGATCTGGTTTGGAGGCTTCAGATCTGTCAGATCTGAGTGTTCAGGAGCAGATCCACTTGGTAGGACGCTGATCTGATGAGCAGACTTGGGAGAGGCAGGCTCAACAACGTTTTCTAGCCTTCAGAGGCTGATCTATTTGTCTGGAGGATTTGGTGACTGGTGCTCTATCTGTTTCTGCGCTGTCACTAGCAGAGACAGCGTTTTTCATTGTGGAGGGTTTGCAGTTGGAGATCAGCAAATTTATCAGTCTTCAGCCCCAGTACCAGCGCAGTTCATCTTCAGCTTGCAGAGCAGCTAGGACGTTGTCCTTGTTGCAGCCATTTTCTGTTGAGAGGGTCTCCACTTGCCTAGGGCAAGGATAGGTGCACTTACTCTGATTTATTGTACTCCTCTCTATGTACTTTCTGATTAATAAAATGGCTCAGTTTCTGGTATTCTATGTGTCATGATTCAGTGATCTGGTTCAGCGTTATATTTTCTTTATCTGCTTGGCATATTTCTGTTTATTACTGGTTATTTCCCTTTGGGGATATTACAGTGGTATCAGAGCATATTTCTGGCTCAGCCTGTGGTGCTAGCAGTCTATGACATCCAGGGGTAACCCTCGTTTCTTTGGGGGGAGTGATTCTGATTCAGAGACAGAACAGCGGAATCCAATGGAGGCCATGTTTGCAAAGTTTACTGAGAAGATGGATGCATTCATGCAGGACGTGAAGAAGATTGCAGAGGGGACGCAGAAGGAACCCCCTAGGGTTTTCCAGGTGGGGGAAGGATGTGGCGTATCTAGCTACATAGCGGATGCTATTCCCATTGTGACAGCACAGAGGGTCGATCCCGCACCCACACGACCTACCATGCCTACCTTTCCGGTAGAGGAAGAGGAGCAGACAACACCACGAGATGGGAATCTAGATCAGCATGCGGCTCTGTTTGCAGATTGGCGGAGCATGGGGCAGGAGTTCATGGATGCTTTTCCTTTTAATCAATATATCCAGTTCCGATGTGGCGGCAAGTCTCATGATCGAAATAAGGGACGGGGCTCCCACCGTGATAGTAACCGTGCAGCCAACAAATTTCACTTGCCGATGTTTGATGGTTCACCAAAGACTACAGCCAAGTCTTGGGTGGAGAAGCTAGACCTCTATTTTCAGCTTAACCAGATGCCAGAGAGGGAGGCCATCAAGATGGCTGCATTACATCTAGAGGGAGAAGCCCAGAACTGGTGGTTTCATGGGTTGACCACACTAGGGCATTCGGTAGTGACTACATATGCTGAGTTCACCAGGAGAGTGGTGGAACGTTTTGACCAGAAAGACCCGGATCAGCCTTTCCTCGAGCTGACCAAGCTCAGACAGACAGGTAGTGCAGAGGCATACATCTCAGACTTTTTGAGGGTTTCAGTGATGGTACCTGACATATCAGCAGCTCGGTTGATCACGATGTTTGTAGAGGGGCTGTCAGAACCACTTCGTGGTCTAGTCCGGTCGAACAAACCGGCTACACTTCAGGACGCTATCAGTAGGGCCCGTGACCTACAAGATGTCTTGCCTAGGACTCGGCCACCTTATCCCCAGAGACAGGCTTTCCAGCCTAAGGGTAAGGACACGAGGGTTCCGCCCCCAAGGCGAATCCTGGACGAGGACAGTATGATGATGAGGTTAGGAGAGAGCTGAGACGGAAGCGATTATGCTTCACCTGCTAGGAGCCGTGGGCACCAGGACACAAGTGCACAGTAGGGAAGGCACATTTCATAGAGGTCTTCTCCGAGGGCAGTGGAGAAGAGGATGAGTTGGATGATGAGGAGGCAGGAGAATGTTATGCAGCGCAGAGTACCTTACCACCTCCACCACCCGATGCAGGAGAGGCATCATTCGCACCTACTGGGGGAGCTCTAGCAGCATTGCGAGGAGTCCCCAAGTATCTGACATTGCGCGTACGAGGGACAGTGCGGGGGCAGCGTGTTTTAGTTCTAGTCGACAGTGGGGCCACCCACAACTTCATCGATGCCCAGATGGTCGCACGGAGAGGCATACCCACGGAGAGCTTTGATGGGTTTTCAGTTTTGGTTCCAGGAGATCAGACCATGGCTTGTGCTCGATATGTACCCGAGTTATCAGTGACGATGGGCACCTATACATTGACCGATCACTTCTTTGTGGTGGACATTCCGGACACCAATGTGATATTGGGAGTGCAGTGGCTTATCACTCTGGGGAAGGTCACAACAGATTGGAAGGCCTTGGAAATGGAGTGGGATGATCCCAAGACGGGGAGGCATGAGAAGATCCGAGGACAAAACACATATCCGCCCCAGACAGTATCGGCACACAGCATGGATGCGACATTCCGCAGGGGAGATATAGAGTGGGCAGTCGAGTTGCGGGCTTCAGAGATAGTAGATACGGGAAGGGCGGTGCACCCCGATCTACAGACTCTTCTCGACAGGTATGCAGTAGTTTTTGGAGACATTCCACCAGGACAGCCACCAGATCGGGGGTTTGAGCACACGATCGAGTTGGAGCAGGGGATACAGGCAGTGATCACCACTCCTTATCGGCATCCCAAGGCCTATCGGGATGAGATAGAGCGGGCCATTCAGGAGCTGCTGGCCCTTGGGCACATTCGACCCAGCACCAGCCCTTTCGCTTCTTCAGTAGTGCTGGTGAAGAAGAAGGATGGCACATTACGCATGTGCATTGATTACAGAGCTCTGAACAAGAAGACTTTGAAAAACAGGTACCCCATTTCCAGGATCGATGAGTTGATGGACGAGTTGAGAGGAGCACGATTCTTCTCAAAGATTGATTTGAGGTCCGGGTACCATCAGATACGCATGAGGGAACAGGACATTCCCAAGACTGCTTTCAGGTGTCATTATGGGCACTTTGAGTTTCTGGTCATGCCATTTGGGCTGACCAATGCACCTGCCACTTTTCAGTCTTGCATGAACCATATCTTCAGGGATCATCCGAGGAAGTTCGTGCTGGTTTTCTTTGATGATATTCTCATATACAGCAGGACCTGGGAGGAGCACCTCCAGCATATTGAGACAGTCTTGCGCATTCTGGAGGAGCAGCAGTTCTTTGCCAAACTCTCCAAGTGTGAGTTTGGATTGACAGAGATGTTGTATTTGGGACACATCATAGGAGTGGACGGGGTGAGAGTCCATGACGAGAAGATCCGGGCTATCAGGGACTGGTCAGAGCCGCGGAATGTGACAGAGCTTAGAGGGTTCATTGGTATCTGTACTTACTACAGGAAGTTCGTCAAGGGTTTCTCACAGCTTGCTGCACCCCTCACAGAGCTGACGAGGAAGGGGGCATTCAGTTGGACGGATACCGCCCAGCGAGCTTTTGATAAGCTCAAGGAGGTGATGAGTAGTTGTCCGGTGCTGGCACTGCCCGATTTCACTCAGCCCTTTATCCTAGAGTGCGATGCATCAGGGGAAGGGATTGGAGCAGTTTTGATGCAAGAGGGTCATCCGATTGCATTCGAGAGCCAGAAGCTCCTTCCACATGAGAGACTTTATCCCATCTATGATAAGGAGATGTTGGCCATCATGCATGCATTGGCCAAATTCCGGCAGTACTTGGTAGGCGGCAGATTCAGAGTCAGGACAGATCATAACAGCCTGAAGTACTTTCTGGAGCAGAAGCAGTTACAGGAGAGGCAGCAGAAGTGGATCAGCAAGATCCAGGCTTACGACTTTCACATAGAGTATGTCAAAGGGAAGAACAACGTGGTAGCAGATGCTCTTTCCCGTAGACCAGCCACGTTATCCCTCATGAGCTTGGACGCTGATTGGAAGGCTCGACTACTGGTTGAGTATTCCAAGGATAGATTTGCATGTGAGGTACTGGATGGACAGGTAGCAGATGGCAGATACAGGGTGGCCGATGAGGTCATCTATTACAGAGATAGGATCTTCTTGACTGAGGGATCTCAGCTCAAGGAGAAGATACTCCATGCCTCTCATGATTCACCATTGGCGGGCCATCAGGGGTTCACCAAGATGTACAGGGCCATCCGGGAGAGATTTGCATGGAAGGGCCTCAAGGAGGACGTACTCCAGCATGTTCGGGAGTGTGAGGTTTGCCAACGGAACAAAGGGGAGATGAACCATCCCGCAGGGTTGTTGCAGCCGCTTCCCATTCCAGAGGGGAAGTGGGAGAGTGTTTCGATGGACTTCATCACGGGTTTGCCCACAGTGCAGGGCAAGGACTGCATCTTCGTGGTAGTTGATCGGCTAACAAAGTATGCTCACTTTTTCGCCATTTCGGCACATTATACAGCAGCGCAGGTGGCAGAGCTGTTCTTCCGGGAGATTTTCAGATTACATGGTCTGCCCAAGACCATCGTTAGTGACAGAGACAGTCGTTTTATGGGTGGTTTTTGGCAGGAGCTCTTTCGATTGGTAGGGACTGAGTTGACACCGAGCACTAGCTATCATCCCCAGACAGACGGGCAGACAGAGATAGTCAACAAGTGGTTGGAGGGCTACTTGCGTAACTACGTCAGTGGGCAGCAGAGAGCATGGTTGAAATGGCTACATCTGGGCGAGTACTGCTACAACACAACCCACCACATGACCATTGGCATGACACCTTTCTATGCGTTGTATGGATACCATTCCTTATCTGTTGTGGATGTGATGTTTGGTGTTAGCAGGGCTCCACGAGCCAAATTATGGATCCAAGAGAGCCAAGACATCCTCCGGGCTCTCAAGGACAACATAGCCACCGCACAAAATCAGCAGAAGTTACATGCAGACAGGGGCCGAGTGGAGAGACACTTTGAGGTAGGGGATTTGGTCTACCTACGGTTACAGCCATACCGCCAGTCTTCACTCAAACAGAAGGGGGCAGAGAAGCTTAAGCCTCGCTTTTATGGACCATACAGGTGATTCGTAGGATCGGACAGGTTGCATATGAGTTGGAGCTGCCCCAAGGCAGCCGGATTCATAACATTTTCCATGTATCATGCCTGAAGAAGGCATTGGGCCAGCATGTGACAGTCACCGGGGAGCTACCCCCAACAGATGATGAGGGGCACCTGGTATTACAGCCAGAGGCCATTATCGACACCAGGGAGAGACAGCTGCGGAGCAGGAAGATCAGAGAGTTCTTGGTGAGATGGAAGAATCTGCCAGATGAGGATGCCACTTGGGAAGATGAGAAGATCTTGCAGCATCCCTCACTTCAGTTGCTTGAGGACAAGCAACGTTTTGCCGGGGGAGACTGTAATATTCCCAATTAGCCTTGCTAATTGGAATATTGCATTTTTTCTTTATTTTGCCGCTTTAGATAGAAATAATAAATAAAGTGAGAAATAAGAGGGGTCACCTCACTTTAGTCACCTCACTTTATAATAAAGTGTTCTTTCTCCTAGTAGATTGACGTTGTAACTTAGAGAGGGGGCCTTGGGGGTCCACGTGGATATGATGGGGGAGGCATCAGGCTAACCCAAGGTAAACTGCGCAGATCCAGGGAGAGTTAAGTTTTGGAGGGAGTTTGATGTTATAAAAGGAGAGGCTCTCACCTCATTTGAGCATTCATGATTTGATATTATTATTATTAATTTGACTGCCCGCTCAAAGACGCGGCTGTTTAAGCCTGGTCACAAAGACCGTTTAGTGCACGAGCCTCCTGTCGAGATCCACCCTTTAGCCCTGGGCACTCGAGGCTCGGGCTCCGGTACATTCTTTCCCGGTCTCACCCTTAGCCTCCAGACTTCGAGTACCGCCCGGTAAGGTTTTTCCTGTCTCACCCGAGCCTCTGGGCACTTCGAGTGCCTCGCCCGTAAGGTTCTTCTCGGTTTCACCCTTAGCTTCGGGGGACTTCGAGTGCCCGCCCTAGTAAGGTTTGTTCTGAGTTCTATCTTTCAGTTCCAGTAGCAGAGCAGCAGCAGTTTCTGAAGCAAATCTGAGGAGGAGGGAACCCTCTAGTGGCTGCGCAGTTCAGTGAGGAGAGGACGCTGTCTCATCAGGAGAGAGGACGCAGTTTGATTCAGGAGGGTGAGGACGCTGCCCCAGGAGGGACGCAGTCCAGATCTGGCAAGGGAGAACGCTGTTCAGTGAGGAGAAGGACGCTGTCAAGCTTGGAAGTGAGGACGCTGTACATTTCTGAAGGAAAGGGTTGCAGATCCGAAGGTTCATTGTTAGATCCATCCATGAGAAGGGGAGATCTGAGCAGATACTTGCAGATCTAGTCTTGTATGTTGCAGATCTGGAGGTTTAGCCCTAGATCCAGCTTGGGGAGTTGCAGATCTGAGGAGAGATTGGCAGATCTAGTCCAGATCTGAAGGGTTAACATCAGATCCAGCCCTAGAGGCTGTAGATCTGAAGAGATATTGTCAGATCCAGCATAGATCTGAGGGTTTGGTAGCAGATCTGATAGGGGAGGACGCAGATCAGATCAGAAGGAAGACGCAAACGCTTGTCACTGATGCATCTAGCGACCCGAGCATTCAGAGTTGCATCCACTTGGTAGGACACCGGACCGATGAGCGCACTTGGGAGAGGCTCAACACCGTTTTCAGGCCACGAGCCGATCTTATCCTCGTTTGGAGTGTCCGTGACCAGTGCTCCATCTACTGCGCCGTCACCAGCGTAGGCCGGCGTTTCATCGAGAGGGTTTTCGCTTGAGATCACCATTTTTACTGGGCCAAATGCGCACTCATAGCTTCATCTTCGCATTCGAGCGCCCAGACGCTGTCCTTGTTGCAGCCATTATCTGTTGAGAGGGTCTCCACTTGCCTAGGGCAAGGATAGGTGCACTTACTCTGATTTATTGTACTCCTCTCTATGTACTTTCTGATTAATAAAATGGCTCAGTTTCTGGTATTCTATGTGTCATGATTCAGTGATCTGGTTCAGTGTTATATTTGCTTGGCATATTTCTGTTTATTACTGGTTATTTCCCTTTGGGGATATTACACTCCCAAACTTTGTGGAGGGACTAGAGTACATGAGATCTCCAAGACCCAGAAAGGGATTTGAGAAATTCAATCCAGTTTAAGAGAAAATTAATTAATTAATACTTTTAATTAAGGACCCTAAGTCTAACTTAGGAAAATTAAAATATTAAAAGTAATTAATTTAAACATGTGATGGAAATGACTTAAGTCACACGGATCAAGCTTTCTTTTAATCTTAGCCGTCGAATCAAGATTAGATCACGGTCGTTGGTTTCCCAATGAGAAAAGTATAAAGGAAAGGCTTGGGGTCAATTGGAGAACACACACACGGAGGCAAAGCACTAAGACTAAGCTGGAATTCTAGGGCGTGGTTTGCTAAGAATTTCCAAAAGTGTTTCAGCTGCAGCGAGGGGTAGTATTGGCTAAGGGGATGATCTGATCCCAGAGCCAACAGTCAGCAAGAGGCAAAGAAGCAGCAACCAGAGCAGCGCAGAGGGAACAGAGGCTACGCAGTGCAGAGGATTTCAGCCGCTATGTAGGCCGATAAAGGGCAATATAGAGGCAGCATGAGGCCATCAAGGCTTACGCAGGGCCAGCCAGGGCAACGTAAGGACTGTGTCACCCAATCTGGGGGTTATGGAGCCCTCTCCTGAGCAGCGCAGGGGCATCAAAAGGCTAGCAAAGCTAACGCAGAGGGCTTCAGAGTAGCGATGGGGTTTCTAGAGGCTGAAAGGGGTTGAGTTTTGTAAATCTCGTTTGAGGGTGTGAATCAGTCCAATTTTCCGTCTCTGGAACAGAGGTATTGCTGCAGATCTTATATTTCTCTATCGGGTTAACCAGTAAGGTGCCCAAATTTGTTCTACTTAGATTCTACTTAATAATATAAACCCTCCAGCAGCCAGAAGACGGGTTTTCCCGCATTGGGTTTTTCCGGGGACAATTGTCCAGAAAATCTTGTGTGTCACTTTGTCTATGTGCATGTATTCAATTTTAGATCTATATCTCTGAAGAACTGTTAATGTGTTTACTTTTATGTTAATGCTGAAATTTCATATTAATAACTTGATTAAGTAGGAGAAGTATAACCAAATTTAACAATAGGGTTTCTGCATAAGTAATATTCAGAAAATTTCACAGCTACAAGATGAGATTGAAGGACCTCCAAAATTGTGCTTAATGTGGGAAGCTTCAGGGGTGCAAAATACAAGTAAGGCTAATAAAATACTCAATCAATTGGAACTTCTAATGAAAAGGCATTTCTCTTTCAATATGGAATCTCCGAATGTTGTATTTTCCTTCCCATTGTATAGTGAGGTTGTTGAATTTGCTTATTATAAAGACACCATGGTCCACATAGTTGTACGTGCTTTGACACTTGCTATATATAGAGGTGATGAAAGTGTCAACAAGTTTATCACAAGTTGCACAATGTTATCATACTCAGAATTGGTGAAATGCCTCAAGGAGAAAGCTTAAAATTAGATGTTCTTGTTGTTCATGTAGTACAGGTTGATGATGCTTCTGAGATTATTGTTGATTTTTGTAGCATTGGATGTGCTCTAGCCTCAAGGTTTTGTAGGGAGGCTAGGACACATGCATTCTCCAAAACCCAAAAATCGTTTTGGGAAATTCCATCTAGAGATGGCTTAGCTAAAATAATTAATCATTTTTAATGTATTCCTAATTATAAACTTAGGAAATGTGATTAATAGTGTATTAATTAAGTCGGATGAGAATATTCTAGATAAAGACGAAGATTAACTCCTAGTTAATCTTAGCCTTTGATTATGTTTTAATCTTGGTCGTTGATATGTCAATGAGAGATTATAAGAAGGAGCTCAATGGGCGTTTGGAGAACACACCGAGATAGCGAGTGCAAGAGATCAAGAGATTGAATCCTCAAGAGAAGCAACGTTGAGCTTTAGGAGAGTGATCAAGTGAATTTCTTGCAGTGAGGAGCAAGGATAATTGGTCGAAGGAAGATTTTCTTGATCTGGTGAGTGCATTGTAGAGGAGGCATCGAGAGGTCCAGAGAGGCAACACAGTGCTTCAGAGGGAATCCGCAGTTTTGCTCGGGAGCAATCGAGATCTAGTGTTGGAAGTCGAGGTGTGAGACCAAAGGGCCAAAGATCCGAGTTTCCATTCAGCAAAGATTAGCTAGAGGGGTGACGCAGTTCCTGGAGGTTGTGGCGCAGTGACAGCGCAGAGACTGTGCGGAGGCAGCGTGGGTCAAGCCATCCAAAGCCCAGATCAATGTCGGATCGCTAGTGACTATGAGATATTTTCTCACTACCTCTTTGCCAGTTTATTCTTTGTATCGGATTTCCAGTTTGGGGATCCAAAGATTTGTATTCAAAAAACTACTGCATAATAATAAAACCCTCAGTTGTTGAACTGGTTTTCCCGCATTGGATTTTTCCGAGGACATTTGTCCAAAAATAACGGTGTACTTATGTGTGTTTCTATCTTTCTTGCTCAGTATTTTATTTCCGCAGTATTTTATGTTGTGAACGCTGCAGTAGATTTTATTTCAATATTTACTTTGTAACACCGTAAATAACTTGATTCATAAATTAACAAGTAGAAGAAATTTAATCAGCTGCTGCAGTAGGGATTCTGATTTAGGAATTTTCACATGGTATCAGAGCGCAAGTGAAGCAGGAAGAGCTCAGTTGCAGACGGAAGAGGGATTTCGAAAGCACTGCGTAGGCAGCAATTCAAAACCCCGGAGGAGTTGCGCGCTCCATAGTCCAGAGGACAAATTTTCATGGAAAATTATTTCTCTAAGTGAGTCGACAGAGAATAAGATTTTCCGGATCAAAATTTGTCAGTGGCAGAGGGAGCAGCGCAGCAGTTTCCACACAGAGCAGATCTTCGGCTGGGATGCAATTTTTCTATAGCAATTTGCTAGAGCAGAAAAGCGTCAAAAGGGAAGAAGAGCACATGCTAAGGGAATTCCTACCTCAGAGAATTCTTATCCAAGGAACTTGATTTCCACTGCAGAGCAGCAGTAGCCAAGAACAAATCTACTTACTCCAGTAGGGAGTGTGTAGAGCCAGTTAGCAGTTGCGCAGAGGAGAGAGGAGGAAGTTCGACTTATTTGATTGGCGAGATGGCATCAATTGGCTTGAGAGATCAGGATCGGTTGGAGGGTGCCTCCAACTATATGATCTAGAAGGCAAGGATCTCCTTCCTTCTGGATGAGTTCGATCTCAAAACTTACATGGATAGTGTGGTGGTTGTCCCCGCAGATCCAGATCCTTTGAAAGCGTACAAGAAGGATATGGTCAAGGCCAAGTGGTTGATCCTCGACAGAGTGAGAGATCACATTGTATCTCACATAGCAGGCAACGGCACAGCCAAAGAAATATGGGATGCATTGGC
This sequence comes from Pinus albicaulis, assembly GCA_034641835.2. Lineage (NCBI taxonomy): Eukaryota > Viridiplantae > Streptophyta > Pinopsida > Pinales > Pinaceae > Pinus > Pinus albicaulis. The sequence continues at coordinate 339,453,816 of CM076570.1, read as the reverse complement.
CACGTTATATCAGGGATCTTCCGAGTAGCGGAAGATGTACTTGGAAGAGAAAATGGATGCACAAGGATGCAGAATGGCGAGCGCATAGACCCCTTCCTTACAAGGCTTCACGATGTCCAAGATCAGCTGGCAGTTGTAGGGTCAGTGCTTCAGCCTACAAAGTTTGTGAGATTAGCCATAGTTTTATAACTCGGTCGTCCAGGCTCGGAACCAGCCGAGTTGACCGAGCCAGAGCCTTGGCCGGTCCGACTCGATGGTAAAACCGGTCCGGTGGCCGATTTGTGACCGAGTCGGCCGAGCTGTACACCAACTCGATCGGCTCAGTCACAAACAAGTTGGCTCGGCCGAGCCCAAGCTAGCTCGGCCGGACAGTTCCCAGCCGGCCGCGGGCCCCAAAAACTGCAAAAAACGGACTTCAAACTGGTTTTCAATTTGCTGTTAGGGTTTTTTAGTGTATCTAACCCCTCCCCATCCTATTTAACCTACCCAACCCCTCTCAATACCTCACATCTATCTCATTGAATTTACTTGAACAATTGTGAGGAATTTGTGAAGAGTTCCGGAGTTGGTTTTGGAGCAGCTTTGAGGAGTCCTTTGGGCAAGCTTTGGAGCAGCAGTGAGGAGCTTATTGGGCAAGCTTTGGAGCAGCATTGAGAAGTTGGTTTGTTGGAGCTGCATTGAGGAGGCTAGAGGCTAGAGGTGTTTATTTTTTCTCTTCTAAAATCTGTCTTTTCTTGTTTTATTTATTTTGCAAATCTGAAAATGGTAAACATAGTTTTTGGTGAAAGAAATGAACATAGAATGAATAGTCTTTTTTTGTTTTCATTTTCAGATTTAAACCTTTTCTTTCCAAGTCAAAAACTCAATCCAAAATGGCCCCTAGAGTGAAAGATGCTGCTTGGGCATATGCTGAAATGGTTGATGATCAAATGCATTGCAAATTTTGTAAGAGAAAAATTAAGGGGGGTGGAGGGGGCATTCATAGACTAAAACTACATTTGGCTAGTCTTAGAGGCCAAATTACTCCATGTTAAGCACAAAACATTAGGTTAATTAGGAAGGAGTTGAAAGAGCAATTTCAGAAGTTTGAGGAAGAAAAAATTAGGCAAAAATAAATAGAGGCTGAAATTGGGAGGAAGAGAAATCTACAACGCATGATGGTTGCCAACCCAAGTTTTGATTATGAAGGTTCTTCATCTATCCCTTGCACTGATGCATCAAACCCCTTTCGCTATGTTCCTCCCTCTATGGAGTCTATTTCTGAAAAGGGTAAGGATGCAACGAGAAATAAGGGTACTATCAAAAGTTTTTTCATGCCCTCTTCTCCCTCTGATAGTGCACATGGTCCTAGTCTTCCAAGTAGAGGTCAAGTGCAGCCCACTTTAGATGCTCATTGGAAAAAAGAATTGAAAGATGTTGCTTGTGATTACATTGCTAGATGATGGTATGATGCTGATATTCCCTTCAATGCTACTCGTTCACCATATTATGAACCTATTTTTTATGCCATATATGTTGTTGGAAAGGGCTTCAAAGGCCCTACTATGCATGACTTAAGAGGATCTCTTTTGCAAAAAGAGATTATGTCCATTAATGATTATTTGAAAGAGTTCAAAAACTCATGGGCACATACAGGATGTACCATCATGTCAGATGGATGGACTGATCAGAGGAACCGTACCATCATAAACTTTCTTGTCTTTTGCCCATGGGAAACCATGTTTCTAAAATCAGTTGATGCATCTGATAGGGTGAAAGATGCACATTTGTTGTTTCATCTTTTGGATGAGGTTGCTGAAGAGGTGGGGGTGGCAAATGTTGTTCAAATCATCACAGATAATGCCTCTAACTATGTTCTTGCTGGTAAATTGTTAGAGGAAAAACACCCAACGATCTTTTGGACTCCATGTGTTGCACATTGCATAGACCTCATGCTTGAGGATATTGGCAAAACAGACTAGATCAAGAACACTATAGAGCATGCCAAAAGCATCACCAAATATATTTACAATCACTCATGGATTCTTAATCTAATGAGGAAAAACACAGGGGGCAAGGAAATTATTAGGCTTGCCATCACTAGATTTGCAACACATTTTTTTGACATTGCAATCTATGCTTGCCCAACATAGAAACTTGCAAAAGTTGTTTTCTAGCGATGAATGGAATGAATGTCAGTGGGCTCGCAAACAAGATCGAAAAGATGTGAAAAGGAAAGTCAATGAAGAAATATTCTAGAAAAAGGCAGCAGAGATTGTAAAACTTGTTGAGCCACTAGTTAAGGTGTTGCGCTTGGTGGATGGGGAAAGATTGGCTATGGGCTTCATTTATGAGGCTATGGATCAAGCAAAGGAGCAAATAAGGGCAGCATACAAGGACAGAGTGGGTAAGTATGGGCCCATTTGGTCAATCATTGATCAGAGATGGAACAATCAACTCCATCGCCCTATACATGCAGCGGGGTATTTTCTAAACCCAAGGTATCATTATAAAGCTTAGGAAGCAAGAGCTTTGAATGGCGAGGTTAGAGATGGATTGATTGATCGCATGATCCCCACAGAGAGTGAGCAGTTGAAGATACACAATCAGATCACTATGTTCAGCCAAGCCACAAGTACCTTTAGCAAGAACCTTGCAAGGATTGCAAGGGAATCAGATGAGCCAGGTAAACAAAGAATTTCAATTTTCAAATTCATATTTATTATTTTGTATAATTGTTTATAATTTCAATTTCAAAGTTGGATATAAATTGTTGAGCTAACTAAAACTCATTTTTTGCAGCACAATGGTGGGAGCGTAGGAATTTACAAGGTATGTTGCGTAGATCAAGAACCAAAGGTCACGCTTACAAACAGATCAAAAATCAGTACACCAGTATAATCACGTGGTTAAAACCCTCAAAGAGGGAAACAGTCCACACCCTGAGCCAACGCGGCCACTTCAAGGAATTTATTAATATAAAAGAAAGGTTACATATGTTTCTCTCATAAACGGTTACCGGACAAATGACCCTCCATGCTCTTTAAATAGAGATCATGGACCAATCGGGTGTTAAGCCACGGATCAAGTGTCGTTAACACCGAGGTGAGAGATAACCGTCGGATCACTACAAATCGTGACCGTCGGATTATAAGTTACAAATGTACATGGTAAAGAAACACACTTTACCTAACTCTACACTAGACTAAGTTATTCTTAACTATTTCCTATGTGTCGGAATATCCTAACATCCCCCTCTTAAGAACAACTTGGGATAGGATTGAAGGATTTACAAAGGTGACAGAAAAGGAGCCTATTTCCTATGTGTCGAAATATCTTAACATCCCCCCTTAAGAACAAATTGGGATAGGATTGAAGGATTTACAAAAGTGACACAATAAGAGAAGGAAGGAGGCATTAGAGCCTATCCCCCCTTAATGACAACTTTCCTGAACTCCAAGCATGGATCGAAGTTTGGTAAACTTCGCTTCTGTGAGAGCCTTTGTAAAGATATCGGCTACTTAATCATTGGTTGGACAGTATTGCACTTCAAGAACACGATCATGAATGAGCTTTCTAATGAAGTGTATGTGGAGTTCAATGTGTTTCATACGTTGATGCTGAACTGGATCTTTACATAGCTGAATGGCACTCTGATTATCACACCAAAGTGTAGTTGGATGCCGCTGATGAAGACCAAATTCAGACAGGATCTGACGAAGCCACATGGCTTCCTTGCTGGCTTCAACTGCACCACGATACTCTGCTTCTGCTGAAGAAAGGGAGATGGCACTTTGTTTCTTACAAGACCAAGTAATAGGTCCTGAACCAAGAGTGAATACATATCATGCAGTGGACTTCCGATCATCAGGGTCACCAGCCCAATCAGAATCAGTGAAACCAATCAACAAGGGAGATGCTCCTACACTGTAATGAATCCCGAACTGAACTGTACCTCGAATATATCAAAGTATTCTTTTAGCTGCTTTCCAGTGACTTTCATGAGGTTGGTGCATAAACCGAGCGACAAGACCAACGGCAAAGAAAAGGTCAGGACGGGTATGAGTTAGATACAAAATTTTACCAACAAGTTGACGATATAAGGTAGCATCAACTTTAGGGGTAGTACAGTTGACTGAAAGCTTGACTCTAGAATGAAAGGGAGAAGGGGCAGGCTTACAGTCTTCCATGTGAAAGTGGTGTAGAAGATCACAGGCATACTTGGACTGAGAGAGGGTAATGCCTTCCTTGGATTGCAAGACTTGAAGACCAAGGAAATAATGCAAGTGTCCTAAGTCTGTCATTTCAAACTTCTTTTTGAGGCTAGACTTCACATGGTTGATATGGTTTGGATCACTACCAGTAAGGATAATATCATCAACATAAAGAACAAGCATGGTGATGGAATTACCCACTTTCTTAGTGTAGACAATGTTGTCAGAATGACACCTAGAAAAGCCATTATCTAAAAGAAATCTATCCATTTTGGCATACCAAGCCCGAGGAGCTTGTTTGAGACCATACAGAGACTTCCTAAGGCGACAAACAAGGCTTGATTCTTTTTGGATAAAGCCAGGGGGTTGTTCCATGTAGATTTCTTCATGCAAATCTCCATGTAAGAAGGCGGATTTAACATCCATCTGATGGACTTCCCATTTAAAGGAGGCAGCAAGGGAAAGAACAAGGCAGATAGAATTCATTTTGGCAACAAGGGAGAAGGTTTCAGTATAGTCAATGCCTTCAACTTGTGAAAAACCTTTAGCGACAAGACGAGCTTTATGTCTATCCACTTTTCCATCTAGTCCAAACTTTGTTTTGTAAACCCATCTGCATCTGACAAGTTTTCTTCCTTTTGGAAGAGGAACAAGATCCCAAGTATTGTTTGCCAATAAGGAACGATACTCTTCATTCATAGCTTCATCCCAATCTGGATGACCGGAGGCTTCTTCAAAGGTTTCTGGATCAATTTTTTCTGGAACTTGAGCCAATAAGGAAGAAGCTCTTTCGAACTGAGAACGTGTACGTCGTCAATCGACAGAGTCACCTGCAAGAGAACCTGCTGCATCCTGAGTAGAGAGGACCCATCTTGGAAGCGGTGGAGTATAAGGAACAATTTCACGAGCTGGAGGAGGATTTTCATCCTCGTTGTCATCATCTGAACTAGAAGGAATGCTATTAAAAATAGAATAGAGAGAGAGAGGTGGCACATATGCCGAATCAAGCTCGCGGGCCAAAGGTGGCACACCCGCCGAACTAGGCTCGCAGGACGATATATTTTCATCAAACTTTACATCTCTTCTAATGATTATATTTTTGGATTTTGGTTGAAGAAGTCTATATCCTTTGACATCTTCAGAATATCCAACAAAAATACATTTTTCACTCTTAGGTTCTAAAGCTTTATGTTTCGCATCTGGAATATGGGCCCAAGCATCACTTCCAAAAACACGAAAGTGACTTATATCTGGTTTGATTGAGCTCCAAGCTTCTTCTGGAGTTATATTCTTTAAAACCTTAGTAGGAGTGCGATTTACTATGTAATTTGCACAGTTAATGGCTTCTACCCAAAAATTGAGACCAAGTCCTTTAGATTGAAGCATACAAGTAGCCATTTCTTTTAAGGTGCGATTCTTCCTTTCAGCTACACCATTTTGTTGTGGAGTATATGGAACAGTATGTTGCAATTGAATGCCATGCTCAGTGTAGAAGTTGATAAATTTGTTGTTAACATATTCTCCACCATTGTCTGATCTTAACTTAAGAATTTGATGTCCAGATTGTTTCTCAACAAAGGCCTTAAAGGCCAAGAACATGTTAAAAACTTCACTCTTGAGTTTTAAGAAATATACCCAAGTGCGTCTGGAAAAATCATCAATGAAAGTTAAGAAGTACTTACAACCATAGAAAGAAACAATAGGAAGTGGACCACATAATTCACTGTGCACAAGCTGCAAAGGGGCTGAAGCGTGCCAAGAGGCACGTTTGTCAAAACTATCCGGATGATGTTTTCCGAGTACACATCCAGAGCAAACACCATCTCAGCAAGATACCATAGGAAGGCCCGTCACCATATTTTCCTTACATAGAGTTTGAAGAGAGCGATAGTTTAAGTGACCAAATCGCTCATGCCAAAATTTGCTCACATCATCATTATGAGCAACAAAAACAGAGGGAAGAGATGATGACCCAAAGTTGTCAAACTTATACAACCTTGTGGAATCATCAGCAATGCCAGTAGCTAAAATATGTTTAGGATATTTGAGGTCCTTGATTAAAACATCATGAGGTGAGAATTCTACTATTTTCCCTTCACCTGAATGAGTTATCTGATAAACAGATAGAAGGTTGCATGACAAGGTAGGAACACATAGTACATCATTAAACTGACCATTATCTAGATGAATGGTTCCAGATCCTACAACACTGAGAGATCTATCATCACCAACATAAATATGTTTGGTGTTACAATCATTTAAAGAAGAAAACATGGATTTATTTTTAGCCATGTGGTAAGAAGCTCCACAATCAATGAGCCACTCATGAGAAGAAGAAGAAGATACATTTAATGCATAACCAGATCTTGATGCTTGACAACCACAAGCAGAAAGTGCCATGCCTAAAGATGAAGGTGAAGAGTGCTCCAAATTGATGTTGTGCTTCTTCATTACTGCTTCTAAGGCTTCCATCTTCTTAAAACATTTGGACTCTAAATGGCCATCACGATTGCAAAAGTTGCAATGTCTATCTGTCTTCTTTCCTTTGTTTTTATATGCCTTATCATTTTGGTGAGTTGCTTTTTCAATTTGTGGCTGAAATTGCTTAGGACCCTTGTTTGGTTTCTGACCATACTTTTTACAATACTGCTTCTTGGGATTCTTTTGATATGATTGATGTTGGGCTGCTAAGGCTTTCTTAGAAGCGTTTCTAGCAGTGATAAGACCAAGGTGTAAAAGTTTTTCTTGTTCTCTTATCAAAGAATCACAAAAGGCATCAAACGAGGGATTCTTGTAGGTGGTTCCTGAAGAGATGATGGCTTCTCTAGTGGAATGGAAGGCGGAAACAAAAACAGAGTATGCAGGGCCAAGCTTAGTAAGAATGCAATAGATGAGGCTACCATCTTCCTTTTTGACCTTACAACCTTCTAAAAGAACTCTGAGGGTCTTGAATTTGGACAAAAAATCTTCAATAGAGGAGAAATTATTGGGGTCCAAAGTAAGCAACTCATTTTCAAGCTGATGGGCCCTGATTTGATTTTGAATGCCAAAGACAGTATTTATCTTGTCCAGGGCTTCATGAGGGGTGTCAATGTCAAGGATATGAAATCGAAGATCTTGAGCGATAGACATTCCTATCAACCCTCTTGCTTGATCTTGTTTATTTTCCCATTTAGCAACTTTATCATCATCAGAAGGTTTAGTTTCTAGCCCTGTGGCTATTCTACAAAGCCCTTTACTTCTAAGTATATCTACCATGTGAGCTAGCCATTGGAAATAATTGGTGCTGTTAAGAATAACCGAGCATGCACTTTCCATTTTTTTTTTTAAACTGAAGCTGAGAAAAGCTGAAACTAACTGCTCCAATGGAAAGATCTCGAAAAATTAGGCCGTTTCAAAAAAAACGGCTCGAAAAACGATTTCCGGATGAAGAAGTTATGCCTTTTGAAAAAACTGAGTTGTAGATGCCGAATAGTTACGGGAATGGGATGAAGTGCGACTTTTTTTTTTTTAAATCTGCCCCTTAAACAAATTTTTTTTACAAAAGAAGCTTGAGAAGGAGACTTGAACCCAAGACCTCTATTCTCATAAACTAACCCCTCACCCTGTAAAAGGATTATGTTATTTTAGAAAGGAAGAAGGGGGGATTATTATTATTATTATTATTATTGGGGGTGGTGTGCGTGCCTTTTCCTGCACAAAAAACGAGCAAAAAAAAGAAATGCAAACCCTTACGGCAGAATGTTAGATTCTCGGTTAGCCTTACCGGCAACTATCACTTTTTTCACTATTTCTGATTTCCTGAGATCGCACAGAGACGCGGGGAAAGTGCGTACGTAGCAAAAAAATCTCTTTTTCCTGTTTCTAATTTGTCGAGATCTCATGGAGCGCACAACAAAGAGCATACATAGAGAAGAGGGTATAGATCCGGCAAATAAATAAAACCTTAATACAGGAAAAAAAAACCGAAATAAGCAGAACTATTACCAAATATAACTGCAAAATAGATGCTTTATACCTCCAGATCTAAACTGACATAACTTGGGCAGCCGGAAACCTTTTCGCATGAAACGAAAGGCGTTCCTCACTGTAACAGACGCTCCGAACACAACCGAGCAGTTCTCCAAGCCCAAAAATGTTCAGAAATAGTAGATCTACACAGCGGCATTCGCATGCAGTCAAACCGGCTTCGGATTTTGATCAACAACGGACACGGCCCTCAAAACAGCTCTGATACCATGTAGGAATTTACAAGGTAAGTTCCGTAGATCAAGAACCAAAGGTCACCGCTCACAAACAGATCAAAAATCAGTACACCAGTATAATCACGTGGTTAAAACCCTCAAAGAGGGAAACAGTCCATGCCCTGAGCCAACGCGGCCTAAAAGAAAGGTTACATATGTTTCTCTCATAAACGGTTACCGGACAAATGACCCTCCATGCTCTTTAAATAGAGATCATGGACCAATCGGGTGTTAAGCCACGGATCAAGTGCCGTTAACACCGAGGTGAGAGATAACGGTCGGATCACTACAAATCGTGACTGTCGGATTATAGGTTACAAATGTACATGGTAAAGAAACACACTTTACCTAACTCTACACTAGACTAAGTTATCCTTAACTATTTCCTATGTGTCGAAATATCCTAACAGGGAGGCATTTGGTAGCCATTGTCCTGAATTACAGAGGTTTGCAATCCGCATTTTGAATCAAACTTGCAGTTCTTCTGGGTGTGAGCGCAATTGGTATGTCTTTGGGAGGATTCACACAAAGAAGAGAAACCATTTGGAGCAAAAACGGTTAAATGATCTAGTGCATGTCCAGTACAACCTCTGACTAAGACGCAACCAATCGATGAAAAAAAGACCTGATTCAGATCCCATTGTGTTGGAGGATATTGATCCAACATCAGATTGGGTAGTGGAGACTTGTCCACCAGAATGTGACTCTGATGAGGATATTGGTGTGGGGATGGACTTCGATACACACGTAGTGCCAGAGGCTATGCTCAACGCAGATCCACTAGTAGCAGACCCAGTCCCAAGCCCTCCAGTTGCAGGCGCAGGCACTTCCTCTACTCAGCCACAACGGAGGCACATAACTTGTCTATCTCAGGGTGGTAGGGCTATAGTTCCAGAGGAGGATGTTGATTCAGAGGAGGAGCGAGCGGTTTCGCCCTCTGGTTCAAAGTTTGAGGAAGAGGACATTGGCTTGTCAGATGTCTAGTTGCTAGCAGTAGTGATTATTCATGTTTTGCTGTGGAGGCCATTTAGAACCTCCTTGTTTATGTTTTTTGTTTTGATCTCTATCTCATCATCATGTATTGGACAGTGCACTGGGTGCAATTTTGATATAATGGATATATTCATGAGCCTACTTTGATCATATGTTGTCTTTTGTCTATATTGTAATGCTTTGTGTTTGGAAACATGAATAAAAATATTTAAAATTATGTTTTTTTACAAAAAAATTAATATTTAATGTATTTTTTACAAAAACCGAGTCATTGAAACTGAACCGGCCGAATCGATACCAAGTCGGAGTCGGAGTCGGAGCTAACCCTCGGCCGAATCAGAACCCGAGTCCGACTTTTAAAACACTGAGATTAGCCCTGAACAATGTCTCAGAAGAATGGCAAGTTTTCATCCAAAGCCTTATGGGCAAAGAAAGAATGTCGGATTGGTAGAGGATGTGGTTGATCTCCAACAAGAAGAGATGAGGCATGATTTGATGAAGAGCACCATCAGTGGTAGCTGCAGCAATGGGACGAAGGATGAAAATGAAGAGGAGAATGCAGCCCTCGCATCAAAGGGGCAGCTGGAGCAGTGCCAGAGAAATAAGGATATTTCGAAAATCAAGTGCTTCCGATGTGGTGAGATGGGCCACTTCAGTTCTCAGTGTCCTCTTCAGAAGAAGGAGAAGGAGGAGGAGGAGGATCAGCCAGATGCATCCGCAGAGATTGACAGGTTTTCCTCCAGATTGGAGAAAGAGTTTCCATGATCACCAATATACCTCTAGGGGTGAGGTGGGGTGATTTGGTTTTGCAGCCCAAGAGAGCTACAGGATGTGCAGGATCCTTGAGGAGTCCACCTCTTGGATCAAAACCTTTCTATGAGAGTCCATAACCGCAGTAGCAGGATGGACCAGTGGCAGTTGGTGCAGTCGTGTGCCAGAGTGACAGATGCAGTGGTTAGCAACGTTAGGAACTGAGCAACGTAGAGCAAAGTTGGTAGCAATGCAGTTGGCACAGTACAGAGTCAGTAGCAGCGCAGAGGTTTCAAGTGACAACAGAGAGGCTTCAAGTGACAGTGCAGAGGCTAGCAGTAGTCAAAACTCAATTAACAAATGCATTAGACTGAACACAGTTGAGTCAGTATTTTGGACAATTCTTAGTTGCAGTTGCTGCAGCAGCAGATGAGAGGGAGTTGTGGATGTTGCAGTAGCAGCAGCAACAGAGTTGTAATACAGATGTAGTAGTTGACAGCAGTTCAGCAGGGTCAGCAGCAGCACAGATGCAACACAAAGTTAGAGCAGCGCAGTAGTTGGTGGGCAGCAGCAACCAGACATCAGCAACGCAGTTGGGATGGTGCAGAAGTCAGAGTGATGCTTCAAGAGGTTGCAACACTAGAGCACATTCCTCGCTAAGAGGGAGTGTTGATTTTTGTAGCATCAAATGTGCTCTAGCCTCGAGATTTTGCAAAGAGGCTAGGACACATACATTCTCCAAAGCCTAAAATTCGTTTTGGGAAATTCCATCCAGAGATTGCTTAATTAAAATAATTAATCATTTTTAATATATTCCTAAGTCTAAACTTAGGAAATGTGATTAATTAAAATGTATTAATTAAGTCGGATGAGAATCTTCTAGATAAAGACGAGGATCAACTCCCAGTTAATCTTAGCCTTTGATTATGTTTTAATCTTGGTTGTTGATATGTCAACGAAAGATTATAAGAATAAGCTCGATGGGCATTTGGAGAACACATCGAGATAGCGAGAGCAAGAGATCGAGAGATTGAATTATCAAGAGAAGTAACGTTGAGCTTTAGGAGACTGATCAAGTGAATTTCTTGCAGTGAGACGCAGGGATAGTTGGCCGGAGGAAGATTCTCCTGATCCGGTGAGTGCATTGCAGAGGAGACATCGAGGTCTAGAGAGGTAGTGCTATGCTTTAGAGGGAATTTGCAGTTTCGTTGGGGAGCAGTCGAGATCTAGTACCGGAAGTCGAGGTGTGAGACCAAAGGGCTAGAGATCCGAGTTTCCAATCAGGAAACGATCAGCTAGAGGGGTGATGCAATTCTTGGAGGCTGTGACGTAGTGACTGTGCAGAGACTGTGCAGAGGCAGCGTGGGGCAAGCCATCCAGAGCCCAGATCAATGTCTGATCGCCAGTGAGAGCGTGAGATATTTTCTCACTACCTGTTTGCCATTTTATTATTTGTATTGGATTGCCAGTTTGGGCATCCAAATATTTGTATTCAGAAAACTACTGCATAATAATAAAATCCTCAGTGGTTGCACCGGTTTTCCAACATTGGGTTTTTTCGAGGACATTTGTCCAAAAATAACGGTGTACTTGTGTTTTTTTCTATCTTTCCTTCTCAGTATTTTATTTCAGCGGTATTTTATGTTGTGAAGGTTGCAGTAGATTTTATTTCGAAATTTACTGTGTAACATCGTAAATAACTTGATTCAGAAATTAACAAGTAGAAGAAACTTAATTAGTTGCTGCAGTAGGGATTCTGATTTAGGAATTTTCACAATTACAACAACATTATTTTCGATAGTTGAAGAAATCAGAGATGACCTTTATTACTGCAGTGACATAAGTTATGCCAGTATTTTTTATTTGAGGAGACTGATGACACATTTTTTCTTCATTTATTGGCTTTGCAAAATTTGCTACCATCCCTAAATTTATCTCTTCCCAAGATGAGCACTCTTACATCATTGTATATAACGTCTCGTCTTTTACAAGTGGTCAATAACAAAGAGTTAGTGAATAGTATTGCTACTGCTTTTCAGTGCCCACAAACATTGGCCACTACAACCTTCAACCCTGAGTGCAATGGTCATTTATTTGTTGGAGACTTGCCAAATGAGAGCACAAAGGTAGCTGCAGGATCTGGAATTTCTATGGTCAACACTAGTATTCGAACTGAAGAGCTGCAAAGTCAGGGCAATTTTGTTGGTCCTTTGGAAACACAATTTATGAATATTACTCTTTTGGATACAAATAAAAAGACAAGTTCAAGTGGATTGCTATCATTTGTTTTTTGTGGGAACAACAAATTGGTGTTGGCATCTTTGAGTTTGTTGGTTGTCCAATTGCAAAGTGAAGAGTTGGATAATTCATTGTTGGATGTACTGGGTATTCTTCCTCAAAGAGTGCAACATAAGCACTCGCAAGGTGACCATGGTAAGGAACAAGGATCTAGCCAGAGCATGCCAATGTGCCAGGTTCTTGATACACTGATAAGGCTTCTTTGCTGGAGACGTTTGTGTACAGAAAAAGCATATCATGCAGCCTAGTTTTTTCAAAATCTAATTCCATCCAACAAAACAAAATTTAATATTCATAATTCTAATGTTGCTTATGAGAATGCTCATGACGATCTTATGAAAGAACCACATTATCTTGTTTGAAACGTCAAACAAATCTTATGATTTGAGTAATCCGAAAGACATTTATCTACATTATGGATCACAAAAGCCTTAGATCTAACTTATGAAAGAATTCAATGATTCGTGTTGTGATCCTATTCCAAATGTTATTTTGGAGTGGAAAGACTGCAAGAAAGCCTTAGAGATCCCCGCACTTCAAGAAGATTTCAAGTTCATTCTTCTACTTGATTCTCGGCCACATGTTCCAGATGGTGACGATTCTTCTTACTTTATCAAAGGAAGGAAACTGGCAGCAGAAATAAAACATCTGGAAGGTAAAAATTGAATTGGTGAAGGCAAGCCACTTGATTATGCGGCATATTCCATGAAATATGGTTGTGTTAGTTTGGAGGGCATTGAGGACTCTAGCCAGAACTGCAATGTTAAAGTCTGAAATTCATTATTGATGGACTCAGATTGCTCTACCTTAATGGGCATTCACTTTAAGTTTGCAACTATACATGGAAGATTTGTTGCATACCTACTAGAGGAAACATGTGAAACCTTGAATAGAGATGCCATGCTAGGGGCTTATCATTTATGGGCCTAATGGTGCTAATGCAATAGCTACTTTTGAAGCCTTGGAGAATGGCTCTGTGCCTATTGGGATCTGGAAAACCATTCTACTACGGACTCCATGGTACTAGAACAAGATAGAGTTGCAAGTTCAAAATAGATGGGAAACTTTACAAGTATATGCAAGATTATTAAAATACCTTTTGGTCTCAACAATGGCACAAACATCATTTGTTTTAACAGTCGTGGGGATGAAAGCATTATGGCTCTTGTATCCAGGTTTTTGATTAAAGTATGGGACCCGGGCATACAAGTGGATTGCTTGGGACAAGCAATCTTAGGCAGGGAGAACTGTAATATCCCCATGTAATATTCCTAGGGAATTTTTACAGTAAATAACAAAGCATGCATAGACATAAAAACCATGAAAAATAAGCACACAAATCAGACCATGAAATTGCACCAAAAACTACGTTGTTGAGCCATTTTATTAATAAATCAGTGAGTACAATATGGTGCTGGAAAGAGTGCACTTGGGCTTGCACAAGGCAAGCTAGCAAAGCCCACGGGAAAGATATGAAGCCCCTCTCTGATCTGTTGTTGCTCTCTGTTGAATACTGCACTGAAACTGCCCAGAAATATGCCGCTAGCTGCAAATAATTGCTGCTACGACATCCTCTGATGCTTAGAAAATTCTGGGAAATTAACCCCGCTCTATCCACCAATAACCCACAAAAACCCACGAAGGAATTGGCCAAATGTTAACCTCAGAATTTCGGCCCAATTTTCCCCTAGCTCCTCTAGCTGCTGGCTAAGTTGGGATCCCTGTTTGGCCCCTCAATTCTACCCAGAAAATTTTACCAAATTAATCTTTGCCTCTCCTCAATTATCCCAGAAAATGGTTGATGCTCCCGAGTCCCAACTAACCCCCAAATGCTTGGCCCTCCTCAACAAGCAGCAGATGTAACCTGTAGCAAATGTTGTGTTTGTTGCTCCAACAAAATGCTAGAAAAAGCCCCCACAACACTTCCCCGGACTCCACCTCAAGTTTCAGCCCCTAACTCCTATCACTCCTCAACCTCCAAACGTGGCTCTTCCAAGGGCTACAGAATCATTGCGTTGCTACTGTTGGAACCTCCCCAAACTCACAACCTTTGCTGATGGTACGAACTAGAATAGGTGAGACTCCCTCCTTGGGCTGGGACTCGAAGTCCACCAAAGCAAGGGTTGGGATTTCCGCTCGGAAACACTCGTGTGTTGAACAACACATGCAAACTTGGCTTCAGCTCAAGCGTGCTTGTCTAAGACAAATTCTCAAATGATCATGAATGCCCCAAATGAATGCCTCTTGCTCTTTTATCAAAGAGTCTCCAAAACGCCCATGTGGGCCCAGCTCAACTTTCCCCCACCAACTCCGCTCCAATGAGAGTGTATTCCTCGTGTGGGCCGTAATTCTCCATGGGGTGGCCCCCACGCTCCACTAGAGCCGCAAGATTTCCCTTCCTTCCTAATGTTTGGGCCCCCACTTAATGCCAAAATTCATGTGGGGCCTTTGAACCCACATCTCCCAAGTGCAAACATGAAATAAGTCAAAATTGGGCAAGATTGATATTTCCCTTAGCAATATTGCTAAGTGGGAATATCACACCCCATCATTTGAACAACAAGCATATTTTGTACATTTTTGGCATTCTTGGTTATTTTGGCATAGGGGGGAAATATTATTTTATTGGAGAATGGCGGAAAATGATTATTTTATTGGAGAATGGCAGCAAATGAATATTTTATTAAAAGGAGGCAAAAAACTATATCGTGGAAAGTGGCCCCCACTAATAAAATAACATTTAAAAGAAATTCTAGAGGCTGCTCAAAGAGAAATTATAAAGATGGGAAGGAGCTCATGTAGGGATAATTCTAACTTACCATTCTACTTTCAGCTGAAGGTGAGCTCAAGAGAGTTCAACCAGAGCACCTAAAGGGAGATCCTCAACCTAGCTTCGGTAGATTCAATTTCTACCCTACCTTGTTTTCCCTTCTTCGGTGGACATTCTTGCCACCCTAATGGGATTTTATTTTTGTGCTTATTTCTGAAGATCCGACGAGAATTTAGGCACAGAGATTATTGGCATCATAATCTGATTTTGCAGGTCTCATATTCCTTCCTCAAAGAAGCACGAGTTTCATTGTTTCCCAAGCCAGAAATTAGTCAAGTTTGTGGGTCGACTTCCCTGAGTTCTGTAGAGGCAGAGATTATGAATGAAGGGGGCCACATTCCTTGCTTTGATACAGGCCCTGGGTTATTATTACTTGTTGGAGGCTTCCTAAGGGTGATCGAGCTGAATCCCTTGCCAATACAAAGGCCGTGGTAATTTTCTCTTGCAAATGGACACATTTTGGGCATAAAGGCAGTGTGCCTCTCTGCTGTAACTAAGTTCAGGGACACCCACAGTGCTGAGGAGTATTATATAGACACCAGTGCCACAAATCTACCAATTTCTGGGCCGTCTGGAGCTGGAGAGAGAGTACTGAAGCAGTGTTAAGAATTCTGGGTGCACCTGGACAGTTTGTGGGCGAAATTTATATGTCATATCAGCCTCAAAGGAAGGGCCACGAGCTTCCCGTCTGCTGGATTGCAAATCTGTTAACTATGGACCACTGAAACCTTAGTACCCTGAGGGCAGAACACATAGAATATTTCCTTGCTGAAGTTTATGATGTATTGCTGGTCGCATCCCTTCTTTAACTGCCACTCTGGAAGCACACAGTGAGACAGAGGTCACAGGTTCCTTGATTTTCTTATGTCTTTGTGTATTTAGTAGGTTAATGTGAAAGAAGCTCCTCTAGCTTATTTCTCTGTGATGTACCAGCTATATACATATGTAATTTTCTTAACTTTCATAAATCTGTTTGAGCGCTTGGGAGTACTTTATTTTGGTATGCACACTTAATTGGGTGAAATTTGTAAAGGCGAACCTACACAGAAACACATGGCTAAATTGTTGATAGAACACATCAGTAAACCTCACACACTCAGAAATCTATTGAAAATTTAAGGCTTTTCCGGAAAGGAACATTACAGAACCATGCAAGGAGCAAAATTCTAAGGAGAGAGAAAATCAAGTTAAAGACAAGAAGAATATCCCTTTTGTTGATCGAATTTCTGTGCATTTGAACCATGCAAGGAGCAGAAGTCTAAGGAGAGAGAAATCCAAGTTAAAGACAAGAACAATATCCTTTCTGTTGATTGAATTTCTGATATGGACAGCTCGCATGTGTGAGGACAGAGTTATGTGAAAAGGATGAAATTCTTTGTGCTACTGCAGGCCTGAAATTTCAGAAAGTTGACGAGAATGCTAGGTTTGAACTGCATTGACTTTGACTCTTGGAGGTGACTTGGAGGAGGGCTGGATTTGGCATTTTTGGTGGCAGTCTTGGTTTTGGTCTTGGTCTTGTATATCTCAATTTGATCTGATTCTATAAGAGAAGGATTGTTGGGTTTTCCCCCTTGTGGGGTTTTTTCCTGGCTTGGAGCCTAATTTTGGTGTCTCTTTTCTCTTTTATTTTTCTTTAAACACTGAACATTTGTATAATTGCTTAATGAAGAACACATAAGAAATAATAAGAAGATATTTAACATTCACAAGTAATTATCAGGTAAGAGAAATCAAGCCTAATTTTACTACACTTGGTTTCTCAATACCCCCTGTGTCTCCTCAAAAGGAGGACATGGAGAAACGTTTCCCCAAGCGTCCCCCCATCCCAGGGACATGGGATGCTTGAGGTGCGTGCACCGCACCCTGTGGGACGTGTCCCCGAGGAACACTACCCACATGTCATGTGCCAGCTAGCAAGTCAGGATGACATGCATTGTGTGCTTTCCTAACACATTAGACGTGCATTTGACAGTGTCCTATGGCACATGACAAATGCATGTCTGCAATCCTACTCGAGCATGCTCCAAATGTGTTAGACACTTTGGACACAAAAAAAAAATCACAGAACTTCAAAATCATATAGAGTTGTGTCTCCATGTATCAATAAATGTGTCCAAATGTGTGATTGATGTCATTCTATTTTCTAAATGTTCAAAATATATTTGTCTTTTATGTTTATAATTTTCAGTAATTTTAATCTACACACACACACACGTCCCCTCCATGCTGTATTTTGGGGTGTCTATGTGTCACACGTATATTTTTCCTTTAGTTCTATTTATACACACACATGTCCTCCATGTTGTGTTTTGGAGTGTCTATGTGTCACATGTAAGACACCCATATCCACATGTCCCATGTCATGTGAATTATAGGTACAAACTGTAAGTATACACACACACAACATTCACCATGTTGCATTTTGGATGGTCTACATGTCGGATGTCAAACACCCATATCCATGGGCCCATGTCATGTGAATTATAGATACAAACTCTATGTATACGGAGCAGGATAGAGATAACCAGAATAAATTTTTATAAGATTCTTAAAATTAAAAATTCAGAAACAAAAACACCCATGCAAATGTTACTGAAAATGGCATATTTAGACACTATACTCTTCACAAAATCACTGTGAATAAACTGCACCTTTGAAAAAACAAATGGCCCTGGAACAGAATTTGCAATAGATGGCAGTTTACAAAAACCTCACAAATACTGATTCCCAGAAAAATTCTTCAAATTTTGAGATTATATATGCAAGAAGAAATGAGGATATTAATATGCACTATCAACTATAAATAAGTTACGATAAAAAAGGCATTTGATCTCTTTTCTTTACTTAGCCTCCCTATTACTTTCAATGTACCATAGTTCCAGGCCCATTACCAGTGTGAAAAGAATATTGTGAATTGACAAATCTAATGCTTAAATTGCTTAGCCCTCTTAACTGATCTTATTCCAATGAATTAGTTTTTGTGGCTAATTCATTATTTTACATTCTAATATATGAAATATACATATATATACATACATCTATTTAAATATAAAATATAAAATATAACAAGTTACAAAGACAGAAAACTAAAGAAATATGATATAAGGTCATCTAATTTAACAATAAGCAATGACAACTACAATTGTTAAATTACCTGATACAACATCTTCCTTTTCTCACCATCCCATGTGAGACAGTAACCATCGTTGTCTCCAGTAGTGAAAGTACCATAGCTACAGACAGACCAACAATCAGATTTTATTTTGATTTCCTAACTCAAGTATTGGTTTTACAGATGATATAGCTAAAAGATTTAAGTGCCTTACATGGGATGGTATTCAATAGCATTCACTGCAGCAGGTAGGGAACATATCGCATTCCTTGATTTTGGAAGGCACCGGAAAGCATAACTGGCATTACAAACATGCATACTCAATTACTTTCCGATTTTCAGTGACTTCTAGTAGTGATGAATTTCATCTTCAATAATGTAAACACAGCTTGTCCAAGAAGGTCAATCACATTACCTTCGACTCAAGTTACAAAAAAAAATTAACACTTTTAAGTCTTCAAAAACAATGCACTGCACAGCAATTATTTTACAGAAAATGAATTTACAATGCTGCCAGAATATGCTATAAACCTGGTAAAAGTATGGCTGGAATCTAAATGTATAGACAAAAAAGGAAAAAAAGCATTTAGCATAGAATTCTGCCATTAGGCTTGTTACACCTCATATTGTAGGAGGTTCCACATTGTAAATTTCGTCCAATTGATGGAAATTTCTGCTGGTTCCATTGAGATACTGCACTGACTTGGGGAATTCATCTTCATGGAGCACCTTACCTTCATGGCATTATATCATTTGATGGAGATCTTTGGTTTGTTAGTTTTTGTAGCATCGGATGTGTTCAAGCCACAAAATTTGACGGCGAGGCTAGAATACATGAGTTCACCAAGACCCAGAAACCGTTTCTAGAAATTCCACCTAGAGATGGCTTAATTAGATTATTAGCTGATTTTTAAATATTTCCTAAGTCTAAACTTAGGGAATATGGCTAATTAATCAGAATTAATTAAGTCAAAGAGCGAATCATCTAAAAACTCACACGGATCGACTCCAAGATGATCGTAGATATTGATTAAGGTTTAATCTTGGTCGTTGGTGCTCCAACAGTGGATTATAAGAGGAAGTCGATGGGCACTTGGAGAAGACCCACCAAGACACCAGAGGTTTGATTTTCTTGGCAGATCGATTTCCAGAGAGCAGCAGCAGTTGCCTGAGAGCCAAAGATCGAAGGAGGGACAGCAAGGGACCGAGTTATTCTCAGTGAGGCAGCGCAGAGGACTGCGTAGTTGCTTCAGAAGAGCAACTCAATTTAGCTGGAGGAGAAATCGTTTTCAGATCTAGATGTCGGGCAAAGGGTCCAGAGTGTCGGACAAGCGATTTCCTCGACAGAGATAGGCATAACGACTTCATCAAAGGCAATTCACAGGCTAGACGTCATAGGGTCTGTGCAAGCACTGTGCAGAGGCTAACACAGAGGGTCCAGGAGGACGAGTTTCTAAAGGAAAGTTGTGTCGGGGTTGTGAAGTGAACAAAGTTCCTTCTCAAGTTAAATATTCCAGAACACTTGAAATATCAAGATATCCATTGAGGATACAAATATTATATTAAAATGTATGATGAATGAGATGACTGATAATTACAAATGAGGCCTGCTTATATACTTAGGCAGGTGCCTCTTCAAGAAAGGTCATGTCTCATCAGACATGGCCTTTCAACCTAATTACTAATTAACTAATTAATCAATATTTATATTATTTTATTCATTACATTGCCTTCCTCCTCAAAAAGCTTTGTTGATGAAAGGCCTTGATTTCTTTTCCTGCTATGAACGTCTTCTCGTCTTAGGGCAGTGACCCTTGTCGATACAAGTTGATATGATCCTCGAAGTGACAAACAAAACTGTCGCACTAAGTAGGGATCAGACCATCCTAAATCAATCTTTTGTGGAATCTTGCAGCGACTTGAAACTTGTGATGAATTATCACTTGAGCGAACTGTACTAACATGAGAATTTTTCAAAACATCAGCTTGTTGATTCTGTTTTGAATACGTAGCTTGATCGAGTTGTCTACTCCCGTGATTTGGATGTCGATAAGGAACTTTTTTGGTTTGACTTCTTTAATTTTCTTCTAGCAAGGATGTTATTGAGTTGGTTATAGAACCTTCACTTAGAATGTTCCTCGTATGAACTACAACATCTAAGTTTGCATCTTCTGCAACTTGCTTGTCTTCTTCTTGAGTTGTGACATTTACTGGATCAATGTTCGTTTTTTCTTCAACTTGAACTTCTACATTTAAAGATTTCGATGCTTCATTTTTGACAAGTTGTTGCACCTTGTTTTCCAATGACTTCTTGTCTTTCTTCAGCTTCTTAATTTGCGTTAGTAGTTTATCGTTGTGGTCCTTGAGGCAAGCAACTTCTTCATTCTTGTTAACAGTGATTTTGTCAATTTCCTTTTGCATATTATGGGTCGCCTTTTTACTTTCTTGAAGAATTACTTTTGAGATTTCTTGTATGTCTTCAGGCGTCACTGAATGTGGCTTCAACTTCACGTCATATAGCGTTATTTTCTTCTTTTTGTAGGAGAATGTTAGAAACTTCTTTTTCGTATTTAGGATAACTGAACCTAGGGTTTCCATCCATGGTGAACCCAACACAATATCACTATTATCCAAAAGTAAGGTTTTCATGGTAAATTGAGAGATAAAAGTATAATCCCCAATATTTAGTTGTAGACTTTTAATGTCGTATTTTTTCTTGTCAAAAAAGTCTAATTTTTCGATTATATTTGACTCAGGAATCACCAACTGGTTGGCAATTTTAGGGTTTATATAATTTTTCTCTTCGGCGGGTGATATCGTAATAGTGACATCTTTTCCTGCGAGAGTTCCTTTAATTTTAAATAGCACTTTAGCGTCACAAGGTACGGTGTCTAAAAATCTTCCTTCCCTCAATTCTGATTTTGACTTCATTTTGTCAAGATAACTTCGGGGTTTTTAACTCTTATTAAATGACCCTTTTACTTCCCAAGGAAGCTTAATATTGCGTTCACAATTCTCAACTCTCTTTATAAATGTTTCTTCTCCTTATAATATAATTCCTCTCCTTGCTTTGAATTAGCAACTTTTTTAAGCTTAATAACTTTTTACTTCTTTGTAACTCAATATATATATTTACAAGTCACTCCACTTAGTATTTATTTATTTACTTTTATTAGTTGCTTTTTTACTCGAATTCTAGCAGTTCAACTATAATACAGTGATTAAACTCGTTAATATAATTGATATAATTATCAAGGGTTGTAATGTTTGACCCTTGGCTTATGCCTCCTCTTCTTTTTTGATATCGATTCTATAGAAAATTTCGAATTATATAATTTATTTTTATTGTTTTTCTGTTGTGGAGGTTGGCAGCAACGCAGTGACTAGGAAAGATACGTAGCGTGGAGCGAGGAACAAGGACGACCTGTGGTGACAACGGAATAGCAGAAGAAGGAACAGAGGATTGATGGGAGAAAAGGAGCAGACTCGAGCAGGGGAAACAAGTGGAGTACAAGGGAGCACGGGGCCATGGACAGGTTAACGCAGATAGGGTAATGCAGCAGACAAAAGGTGACGACACAGTGTGAATGGTCGCAATGCAGGCACAATGGCAGCGTAATAAACCTAGCAGAGGCGTGGGTGATTTGAATGACGACGACTGTGGCAATAGAACTATCGGCGACTTGCTTCAATGGTGGAAACAACTGTTTTTAGGTGGAAGATGGAATGCAACGAGTGGTTTAATGCAGCTTCGATTGGTCCCTTCAAGCGACAATGGTGGTCTGTACATCACAGAAAGGATAGTAGACTGTGATACGACCAGACGTCACGTAAGCACAAGCCAAGGTGGATCGTGTTGCCTTGTAAAGAGAACGTCGGCAGTGGGTGCAACGACAAGGACAACAATTTGAGTAGCGGCAATGATGGTATCGTGGGCAGTGGCAGTTTTGTGTGGCTTGTTCGACAACAACTGATTTTTTTGTTTCTTTTTTTTAATAATTTTTTTTTATTATATATATTTGTTATTTATTTATTTTTATTTTTATAAATCACTCCCCTTTTTTTTCTGATAGGTAATTTTCTTTTCTTTTCATTTTTATCTTTTTCTTCTTTCCTCTTTTTTTTTTTTTTTTAAAATAGATGGCCAAGGGCCTTGTTGTTTAGCCACCCCATACATCAAGAAAAAGATGTAGCCAAGATAAAACCAAGGAGATTTACGAAGATGGCAGGGTGAGTAAGTTGAAAGAGACTATGAAACGAAATTTTCTTAAGGCATAAGCGCGGATAGGAGACTTGATGTACAACATAGCCTAACATGGAAGCCGCGCTTAGCATAGCGGAAATCCAAATAAATCAAGCATTGGCGGGGTTTTCCGGGGGCATCAAAACAAGGCGAAAGGACAGGAAGGATTACCCCTGGAGACGGTGACATCACTTGGTGGCGGACTAATTACAAACATTCTGTGGGGTGGTAGAATGGGGCACAAGCCCCTTATGAACCCCGCCAGAATTTTAAGTGGGCCCATCAAGAGGGACATCTGACGCAAGTAAAGGTAAGGTAAGTTTAGGGAGGGCGGTACGAAACCGGTACATGCTTTAACCCGGCACGTGGTTCTCACCCACTCGGCTCCTGATAGCCAATAACCTATCGCCACGTGTCCCATTGTCGACGTCAGCCCTACAGTTGTCACCCTTGCCTCGTATCCCACAAAACTCGGTCTGATATAATCTCGTTTTAATCCCAGACCAGGTAAAATATTTGTTTTTCACGGGTCTGTCGTGTAGCGAAGGTTAAATCTCCATTGCCAGGGCGTTTTCAACCCCGCGTCGCTTTCCCCTCGGGCTTCCTCACTGTTCGTAGGTATTTAGTCATTCCTTCATCCCACCATTTTCCTTCTGTTTTTACTGTCCAAATGATCATGGGGAAAACGAAATCCAGAAAGTCTGAGCTTGAAACCCCACAAGCCTGCAAGGTCAGGGTCGTCCCTGGACCTGAACCCCTTATCAACGCCCATGCCCGAATTCATGACCCATTCTACCCTTTCAGTGTAGCCCGCGTCAGACCCGAGCTGTTAAAATGTCATTTAAAGGGTCAAGACAAGTTTAGAGTTGTTGAGTCGGGTCTGTACTACCAAGTTGCCCCAACCACATACCCAGTTCCCAAATTCATTCGTTGGCTCGGTGAAGCTTATGACAAGCGCAAGGACTTGTTCCTGTCTGCTCAAGGCAATAAGATTTTCCGCATATCGCCCGAACTCACAAAGAAAGCCCTTCGTTTTGCTCACAATCAAAATTATGTCGAGTTCACTAAGGTTTCCCTTTCCTATCAATTCTCAAAGTTGCCCTAGGAGCAACAAAGCGACTTCCTCAACCTCCTCTCAGATTCCCGCCTAACAGCTCTCCCGCATTCAGACGTTTTTCCCTTGTCTATGTTCAGAGATAATGTGCAACTGGTCCTAGCCCTTATTTCAGAGTTGTTAGGGCTTCTAGAGGTCGAGAAGGTGTCAAAGGGTTGTTCGAAACTGCTTTCAATTGGAGTCGAACAGTTCGACTGAGAGTGGAATAAGTTAGTGGAGGCAGGCCTCCCATCATGCTGGCACCCAGAAACATCCGCATTCTCCAAGCTAACAGCTTATGAATAGAAAATGACAGACATTATGAACAATGCCAACTTACCTCTGGAAAAGACTGCCCGTCTGAAGGCAAATACCATAATAGCCACTCTAAGCAAAGAATTCTTCCTCCTCTGCTAGGTCAAACAATTCTTAGCCATCCGAGTAGACTATACCGAGCTCACAGATATACATGCACTAGTTGAAACATTTGCCACCATGCCATCTCCAGGAGAGAGCGCGTGGCAAAAATGCAGTGAATACGCCAGCACACCGGTATCGTCATCTTCTCATCAGTCGCTACCTCCCTCTAGTCGCAAAACAGGATCATCCTCGTCATCAGCTCGGCCACATCCACAGCCATCAAGCACCCCTCATCGCCATCACAAATGAAACTCATGATTTGGCCCACGTGGCATATTTACTTTTATTTTTATGAATTGTAAAACTGGGTGAAATTTACTTTTATTTTTATGAATTGTAAAACTGGGTGAAATCTTGATTTCACCCTATGCACTCTTTATTTTTCATTTACTGTTATGTTTTAGTTAGGGCCTTTGTCAGGCCAGGTTGTATGTGATGAGAGGTCGTTTTTCCTCATCACCAGTTTTGGTTTTTGATTGAGACCATGAACAGAAAATACCTTCAGAGAATATTTTGTTTTGAAAATATCTTCTCTCGAAGCTCATCTAAAGAGCTCTAAAAGATGAAATGAGAGACCAAGAAAAGGTTCCGGATTTTCAAGAGAAGAAGTTGTTAACTATGAATTCTCTCTTTCTGTAAATTTAGAGATCCTCTCTTAATGTGTATCTGAAGATCCCTTTCGACAAAGGAAATGAAGCTAATATGTTGTCGTGGTGGATTCCAACTGAGGCTATTGAACAGTATGTATTTTCTTAGCAGTGTTTAAATATAATGTTCATTGTGTTCTCATCATTCCCTTATTATCGTAGCTTTCGGAATGTGAATGTTCAAACTAGTTGATGTGAATTTATCCTAAATGATATTCATGTCTTCTGTTCTGTAACATTTTAAATATGGCTCGAGGCGCTATTTTTGTTTCATATTCTGCTCACAGGTCGTCGTTCTTCTAATGTTAGTGGACGGTGGATTCTTATGTTCGTATAAGCCTACCTTACTCTCATACTTTCCTCATTTTCTTACATTGTGTCTCATACCCATTTATCCTTGTAACTTTTCACTGATTTCATATTCAACCCAGCTCACAGCAATTTACTTTCATGACTGCTTTGGATGTATTCTTTGAGACTCTTTATCTATACAACTAGATATCGTTCTTGTCAATATTCTATCTCTGATATCTTGGACCAACATCAAAACTTTAACCATCTTTACATAACAAGAGGTTCCTTCCTATCAGCATGCAAAATACCTTTTAAATCCTCTTGTCTTTAAGATGTCCTAGGCACTGGTCTTTAACAACTCAAGGCTGTCTCTAGGAGTTGCAACATCTTTTTGGCGTCGTTGTCGGGGATTCAAAGTTGAAAATCTTTTCCCTGGAATACGACAATCCAATTCACCCTTCAAATCAGGCAAGCATGAAGGGTTGAGAGTTGTAGATCCCTCACCTTGGCGACTCCACTGCTCTTTAAAGTCAAAGTCATTCGCAATCTTGGCTTATCACAAGCCCCATCTAAGGTTAGATACCTCCCAGCTGAGAACACCCTTAGTTTCCGACCCTGAAAAAATCATATTCAAAAAAATTTGGAAAGAGAAACAGCCAGCTCAGACTAATATACCCAGATTCTCACTAGAAGACTCCCCGTCCTCTTCTCAGCAAGCCCAAGTCCAAGGCCCCAGTTTGTAATATTCCCAATTAGCCTTGCTAATTGGAATATTCCATTTTTGTTTAATTTTGCCGCTTTAGTTGGAAATAATAAATAAAGTGAGAAATAAGAGGGGTCACCTCACTTTAGTCACCTCACTTTATAATAAAGTGTTCTTTTCCTAGTAGATTGACGTTGTAACTTAAGAGAGGGGCCTTGGGGGTCCACATGAGTATGATGGGGGAGGCATCAGGCTGACCCAAAGTAAACTGCGCAGGTCAAAGGAGAGTTAAGTTTTGGAGGGAGTTTGGCATTATAAAAGGAGAGGCTCTCACCTCATTTGGATCATGCATATTTTGATATTGATATTGAGAGCTAGACTTCTGTCTGCTTCAGCACGCCGGTTGTTTAGTCGGTCTACAGCACTGTTTAGTGCACGAGTGTCTCCGGTCAGAGATCTCACCCTTAGCCTCGGGGGACTTCGAGTGCCTGCCCTGGTAAGGTTATTTCTAGTTTCACCCTTAGCTTCGGGGGACTTCGAGTGCCCGCCCTAGTAAGGTTAATTTCTGAGTTCTATCTTTCAGTTTCAGTAGCAGTTTCAGGTGGAGATTCGGAGAGGAAGAAGCCCTCTAGTGGCTGCGCAGATCTAGCAGGAAAAACGCAGTTTCAGCAGCAGGAAGGACGCAGATCAGTCTTGGAGTAAGGACGTTGTTTCAGCAGGAAGAGGAAGGACGCAGATCTGAAGGCACAGTGATAGATCCAGCCTTGGAGATTGTAGATCTGAGCAGATATTTGCAGATCTGGAGGGGTGGCACTAGATCCAGCTTGGGAGGTTGCAGATCTGAGGAGATATTGGCAGATCCAGCCTAGATCTGAAGAGAGAACATCAGATCCAGCCTTTGAGGTTGCAGATCTGAGGAGATATTGGCAGATCTAGCATAGATCTAAAGAGCTAGCAGCAGATCTAGCCTTGTAGGACGCAGATCTGGAGAGATAGTAGTAGATCCAGCCTTGTATGACTCAGATCCAGCAGATCTGGGCAGAGAGGACGCAGATCCAGTCAGGGAGGACGCAGATCTGATGAGTAGGGTCTTTATGTGGGGTTCTGGCAGTATTTTTCAGTGTTTTCAGCCTTGAGGAGTTGGTCATCTCATCTGGAGGATTTGTGGGTAGATCCCGCCCTTTTGCCAGCATATTTCTTGAGCTTCTGAGCTGTTCCTGAAGGCACAACGTTTTTGTAGGAGGAGGGTTTCTGGGGGCGATTTTCGGAGGTGGTCCATTTGCTTCACGGTTTCTGGGTTTTGTCCGGAGCAGCGAGTATAGGTGATCCGTAGATTTTTAGCTCATTCCGGCAAGGGGATCAGCCCCTAGCTTCAGTTCACTCCAGCAGCAGCAGTTTACGGCAGTTTCTTCCAGCAGCTGGGATGCAGTTTCTGTAGTAGCCATTTCCTATTTTCTGAGAGGATTCTTCACTTGCCTTGAGCAAGGATAGGTGGCCTCATTCTGATTTTCTTGTACTCCTCTCTATGTACTTTCAGATTAATAAAATGGCTCAGTTTTCTGGCATTCTATGTGTCATTGTTCCATGATCTGGTTCAGCATTGTATTTTCTATATCTGTCTGGCATATTTCTGTTTATTACTGGTTATTTCCCTTTGGGGATATTACAGTGGTACCAGAGCATAATTCTGGCTCAGCCTGTGGTCTATGACATCAGAAAATAGATCATACAGAGCAATAGCAGTTGCAATACCAGAAACGCAGTTGGAAAAAGGGCCAAAATAAAAAGGGTAAAATTTTGAAGTTTGGAATTAGGAAAAACGTTTTCTGGGTTTTTCTGGGTTTTGGACGAGGATCACTTTCCCAAATTCCTGGAATTTTCTGAATAGTTTTCAGTGGGTAAATCGGAGGTTGAAGTTAAGCAGCAGTATGGTTTGCGACGGCCGTCTCGTTACGAGGAGCACAGCAGGCACCTGAAAAGCCAATGGCGGAGATGGGGGTCCAGCTCAACATGCGGCCATTTTTGCAGACTGGCAGGGCCTAGGTCAGGCGTTCATGGATGCTTTCCCCTTAGAGCGCTAGATCCAGTTCCGATGTGGCGGCAAAGCCCATGAGCAGGACCAACACAAGGGACGTGGATCCCACCGTGATAGTCACCGTGCAGCGAGTAAATTCCATTTGCCGATGTTTGATGGATCGCAGAAGACTACGGCAGAGTCTTGGGTGGAGAAGTTGGACCTCTACTTTCAGCTTAACCGGATGCCAGAGAGGTTGGCCATTAAGATGGCTGCATTGCATTTAGAGGGTGAGGCCCAGGATTGGTGGC
The DNA here is from genome assembly GCA_034641835.2 of Pinus albicaulis. Classification (NCBI taxonomy): domain Eukaryota; kingdom Viridiplantae; phylum Streptophyta; class Pinopsida; order Pinales; family Pinaceae; genus Pinus; species Pinus albicaulis. The sequence continues at coordinate 339,425,671 of CM076570.1, read as the reverse complement.
TCCATGGGATGGCGACACTCGGGCATTCTACAGTGACGACATATGCCGAGTTTACATGGAGGGTGATAGAGCACTTTGACAGGAGGGATTCGGAGCAGCATTTTGGTGAGCTGATCAAGCTCAAACAGACTGGGAGCGCAGAGACATACATTTCAGACTTCTTGAGGATTTCGGTGATGGTACCTGATTTATCTGCAGCCCGGATAGTTGGCATGTTTGTGGAGGGGCTGTCAGAGCCACTTCGTGGCCTAGTCCGGTTGTACAGACCGGCTACCCTTCAGGACGCCATCAGCAGGACTCGGGACTTACAGGATGTCTTATCCAGGACTCGGACACCTTATCCCCAGAGACAGGCCTTCCAGCCTAAGGGTAAGGACACGAGGGCTCCGCCTCCCAAGGCGAATCCTGGACGAGGGCAGTTTGATGATGAGGCCAGGAGAGAGCTGAGGAGGAAGCGGTTGTGCTTCACTTGCCGGGAGCCATGGGCACCAGGACACAGGTGTGCGGCGGGGAAGGCACACTTCATTGAGGTCTTCTCCGAGAGCAGTGGAGAAGAGGATGAGGGAACACCGGATTGCAGGGAGTTCGAGGATACACCTAGTGAGACACAGGACTCACCATCATTAGAGACCTCCTTGACCGTGCCGGTTGATATCGTAGTGGAGGAGGTAGAGCCTACCCCGGTAGAGCCATCCACTGAGGTGATGACTGGAGCCATGTCCGAGTCTTCGGGTGGTAGCGGCACACGACAGATGGGTGAAGTATCAGGAGATATATCCACTATCGATGAGGCACTAGGAGATACAGAGGTATTGGACGATGATCGCAGACAGCGGTATCATCGGCTTCGGACGGACCTTCGAGTTTTTAGGGAGAAGGCCGCGTCAGTACGGGAGACCGTTTTGTTGCAGGACCAGGAGCTGGAGGGTATGAGAGCGACTTGTGCCAAGTCGGCGGCCAAGTTGGTCCGCATTGGGGAACAACTGGATTCCCTGATGGTACAACCTAAGGGCACATTGCAGCATCAGATCATTCCCTTTCAGGCATGCATGGATGGGACTAGCAGTATTGTTGGATCATCTCTTCCCGTTGGAGATAGAGAGGAAGAGCCACCTAGTCAGGTCTCATATGTTGACTTGGATAGTGGTATGAGACGATCAGAGTTGCACAGGGTACAGCAGCCACGTGTTGAGATTGGATGGCGAGAGATTTTGAGTTGGTACTCGGTGGAGCAGACTATGGATGAAGGGGAGGTCTCAAGGAGAGATCTTACTAGAGATGCACTTCGACACACCATGGGGTGCAATGACTTTCTTCCCTTCTCACGAGAGCAGATAGAAGATGGAGGACATCTTCGGATGGATAACATCCCTCATGCTTGTGTTGGACAACCCTTGAGCCATACACATCATGATGGGGGGTTTTTGCCTACCACCTATTTGATTCTTGATAGGGTCTCATTGATCCTTGAGAAGTTTATACTTCAAAATCCCATGAAGTGCAAAGTCAGAAATTTGATTTGGGAGGATGGTAGCCCTCATGGGAGGAGTACCAGGATGAGGAGGAGGCATCCACAAGTGATTGAGTGGATGGGGATGATGAGCAAAGAGCTAGGAGGCTATTTGCAGATCTATGACACCAGGCAGCAGGAGGCTTGGCTGCGCTGGTTACTCTTGAAAGAGTTTGGCCATCACTTGGCAAACACTCTTCCTAAGAGTAGGAGGTTGGGGAAGAGATGGATGGATACTTGCATCATTGAGCAGCATAGAGTATGGATGCATGGTGTTGATGTGTTACTCATATCATTCATTGTGTCTTCGTCACATGAGTTGCATGATGGAGGTATGGGGAGGCAACACAATTTCTTGTTGCTTTGCTGGGGAGAGCAAGGGCAGATTTGCCCCCACACTTTGCATGATGTTGCGGGAGGAGGAGATGGCACTATCTCCATGGTCTTGGATGGGGAAGCACTTCCATCTTGGGAGGTATTCCATATTTATTGCAGCATTATTAGAGGAGTCTTTGACAAGGAGCATGTCAAAGAACAGAGTCTTGTACTGACAGGAACTCATTTGCATGAGCTCACAGCGTTGTCACCTTGGAGCAGAACATTATGGATGAAGTGTGCACAGCAAAGATATGGTAGATCTATAACCCATAGGTCCCAGGATCACGTCATATTTGTTGCACAAAGGGGAGGGAATGATGATAGAGACATCTATGGCATGTTCTTCTTGACTTGGGTTTCCAAGCATAAGGAGGATTACCTTCTTGCACCACATGAGACCTTCAGCATTTCCTTCATTTTGCTCTTGATCATGTCTTCACTTGCTGATATAGATCAGATCGGTATGGGAGGCTTGATTATGAGGGAGGCACATGAGCTGAATGTGCCTTTGAGCATCTTCTGCACTACATGTTCTAATAGGAGCATGGGAAGAGGCATGGCCACCACTACTACATATGTGTTCTCTTTTGAGGTGGGCCATGAGATTGATATTCATCCATTGTACAGCTATGGGCAAGTGTTTGGCCTTATGTTGTTGTCATATTCAGTCATTTACTATCCATTAGTAGATGTGAGGGATCTTGTACATTGCTTGCCATGTGATTTTCTAAGGTTGCAGTGGATGAGACTGCGTTGTATCCTTGTGAGATATTGTTTGCACTATGTATCCTCATGTAGAACCTTCAGCAAACATCTCATTAGGGTGATCCATGATGACCATGTCATATTCTTCAGGGATGGTTTATTTTGGGCCAGTTTGTTCTTCATTGATGGAGGAACCTTCTATGGTGGATTGTTTTTCACTTTTCCATTGGAGGGCAATGATTTGGCAGCCCAGGATCAGCATAGACTCTACACTTTCCATGAGTGGAGGGAAGGACAGCATGGGGTAAGCTATGATGCTTGCCAAGTTCATATTCTCAGCCCACCTTCATTACCAGAGCTTGAGGTGGGAGGAGATTTTCAGGAGTTGCCTTGTTGGGAGGTGGCTCATTTTGGTTGGATGATTGCTTGGGGATGGAGGATCCACATGAGAGAGATGTTCCTCACTTCATGCCTTGAGTGGAGAGGGATGATGAGCTGGTACACAGTCGATGGGACAACTTACACATTCATAGATGCAGAGCAGCAGCAGTCATGGTCTTTAGTCATAGCCAGAGGCAGTGAGCAGTCCGAATCATGGGGCTTGGGCGATTATTGGCCACAGTGGCGATGGGATCCGGGAGGACTATTGATGGGCTGGTACCATGAGAGGCCAGTTTGGGATCCTGGCATTGAGATATCCCTTCATATCAGGGTGATGCAGGAGACAGAGGTTTCAGTGGGACCCAGGCACATTTTGCAGTATCGGCGGGGAGCATCAGCTAGAGAGTAGGCTTGTTCAAGCATTGCTTGAGAACAAGCCATTTTTGCCGGATGAGGATGCCACGGGGGAGAGTGAGCAGACTTTACAGCATCCATCACTTCAGTTGCTTGAGGACAAGCAACGTTTTGCCGGGGGAGACTGTAATATTCCCAATTAGCCTTGCTAATTGGAATATTTCATTTTTGCTTTATTTTGCCGCTTTAGCTAGAAATAATAAATAAAGTGAGAAATAAGAGGGGTCACCTCACTTTATAAATAAAGTGTTCTTTTCCTAGTAGATTGACGTTATAACTTAAGAGAGGGGGCCTTGGGGGTCCACATGAGTATGATGGGGGGAGGCATCAGGCTGACCCAAGGTAAACTGCGCAGGTCAAAGGAGAGTTAAGTTTTGGAGGGAGTTTGGCATTATAAAAGGAGAGGTTCTCACCTCATTTGGATCATGCATATTTTTGATATTGATATTGAGAGCTAGACTTTTGTCTGCTTCAGCACGCCGGTTGTTTAGTCGGTCTGCAGCACTGTTTAGTGCACGAGTGTCTCCGGTCGGAGATCTCACCCTTAGCCTCGGGGGACTTCGGGTGCCTGCCCTGGTAAGGTTATTTACACAGTTTCTTAGCAGCCGGGGGACTTGATGCACTTCTGTAGGTTAATTTCGAGTTCTATCTTTCGGTTTCAGTAGTTGATTTCGGTGGAGGGGAGTCGGAAGGGAAGAAGCCCTACGAAGTAGGCTGCGCACGAGATCTAAACGAGGAAAACGATTTCGGCGACGGGAAGGGCCCGCGAGATACGGAAGGCATGATGATAGATCGACCTTGGAGATTGTAGATACGGCGGATATTTGCGGATCGGGTTACGCCAGAGTTGCGAGATACGGAGGGTAGCACTAGATCCGGCAGGGTGCGAGATACGAGGAGATATTGGCGAGATCCGGCCTAGATGCGAAGAGATAACATCCGAATCCGGCCTTTGAGGTTGCGAGATGCGAGGAGATATTGGCGGATCCGCATAGATCTGAAGAGCTAGCAGCAGATCTAGCCTTGTGGGACGCAGATCTGGAGAGATAGTAGCAGATCCGGCCTTGTATGACTCAGATCCAGCAGATCTGGGCAGAGAGGACGCAGATCCAGTCAGGGAGGACGCAGATCTGATGAGTAGGGTCTTTATGTGGGGTTCTGGCAGCATTTTTCAGTGTTTTCAGCCTTGAGGAGTTGGTCATCTCATCTGGAGGATTTGTGGGTAGATCCAGCCCTTTTGCCAGCATATTTCTTGAGCTTCTGAGCTGTTCCTGAAGGCACAGCGTTTTTGTAGGAGGAGGGTTTCTGGGGGCGATTTTCGAAGGTGGTCCATTTGCTTCACGGTTTCTGGGTTTTGTCCGGAGCAGCGAGTATAGGTGATCTGTAGATTTTTAGCTCATTCCGGCAAGGGGATCAGCCCCTAGCTCCAGTTCACTCCAGCAGCAGCAGTTTACGGCAGTTTCTTCCAGCAGCTGGGATGCAGTTTCTGTAGTAGCCATTTCCTATTTTCTGAGAGGATTCTTCACTTGCCTTGAGCAAGGATAGGTGCCCTCATTCTGATTTGCTTGTTCTCCTCTCTATGTACTTTCAGATTAATAAAATGGCTCAGTTTTCTGGCATTCTATGTGTAATTGTTCCATGATCTGGTTCAGCATTGTATTTTCTATATCTGTCTGGCATATTTCTGTTTATTACTGGTTATTTCCCTTTGGGGATATTACACAGTTCCACTGCACGAGTACTTGAATACCCTCCAGATAACCTTGTTTTGGGTCATTCTGAGATAAAAGACGAAGCAGAGTCAGTAAATATGTCTGAGCTCCCCTTGCATCCTACTCCTGAAGCTGAAGAAACCAAACAGGTTACCATCCCCGAGATCCTACTCACTCAGATAAATTTGTAAGCCACCACTCAGCACATACCTGTCATCATTCATCAAAACCCTCAACAGAATCCACCACCTCCCATGGTTGCTCCCGGATTTTTGCTAAAGAAATATGCTCCTCTGGCACTTCCCCAAATTCTAAATGATATGCCTCACAATTATATGAAGCTCCTGCCTCGGTTCACCGGGGAAGACAATAGTGCTACTCAAAAGCATATCGAAGACTTCTATGCTTTTGCCGAGAATTTCAATGTGGAACACATGGATGTAGTTTTGAGGCTATTCGTCCAGTTTTTGGATGGAGAGGCTCGAAAGTGGTTCAAAACTCTGGGTGACCACACCATCACCACCTAGGAGGAGATGGAGAATGCCTTCACACGAAAGGGGGGGAGAAGAGAGATCATGGCTATATTCTTACAGAATTCAATGCTTTGAAGAAGAGACACAATGAGGGCGTGACTGAATTTATCAAGAGATTCAACAAGTTATATAATAACCTGCCTGCTAATATGAAACCTCCTCAGACAGCGGCCAAGGTAGTCTTTGTGGGAGCTTTTGAATCAGAGTTTGGTTTCACTTTAAGGGAAAGAAAATCCGCATCACTGGATCAGGCCCAGACTGATGCATTAGAGGTAGAAAAAAACTTCGCTTCTACGGGGAAATCAAAAGGGAGAATATACCATGATTTCAGACGAAAAGGTAAAGAAGAGGCTTCTTCTTCAAATCAAAAAAGGGAAGTGGTAGATTATAAGATTGAAGAAATGAATAAGATGATAAAGAATCTCTCAAGTAAGTTGGTGAAACTAGAGTTGGAAACTAAGAATGCCTCTTCTCAGCCAACTCAGGTCACTCCTAACAGGGGATATAACCCACAGTATCGAAAGTCGCCCCTGCAAATACTACAAAGAGACAGGAAAGAACAACAAGATCATATACAGCCTCCTCTCTATTTGGAAGGACAAATGGAAGGCCCTACTAAAGATGTTCCTAACGGGCAAGACGATCAGTATCTTGCTTACTCAGAAGGTGAAGAGGTAGAGCTTACTCTACAGGAAGATGAAGAAGAGAAAGTAAACTCCACAGAAGATCCAGACATCGATGACTATTGCAGACAGTTTGTGGACTTCATGCAAGCTCAATTCCACAAGAAGTACAATCTCCGATCTTCTAGAAAGAGGACTTGGACGCAGGATCAAGATGAAGAGTCACCTCCAAAAGAGTCGATCCCCCAGAAAGTTGATAGCAAAGGTAAGAAGCCTGTAGAGGAGCCCTCGCATCAGAAAGCTACCACACCTTCTTCATCTAAGTCAGTTCTTGAACCTCTTGCAAATACTAAAGATACTTCAGCGATCATGAAGCCACCTGTCCTCCCTAAAGAGCAACCCAAATAAGTCATCCCAGAAAAGAATCATGTTGTTTTTAACCTCCAAAAAGAATTAGAGAAAGTGAAAATCCCTCTCCCCTTAGTCGAGCTTTTGAAGCAACCTTCTTACAAAGCTCAGGTGTCGCAATTTATGCTCCCTCATGGAGTAACCCCTCCTTTAGATAGTCTTAACCTTCAGGAAGAAAGACCGATGGTAGTCTTTGGCACACATGTCGAAGAGTTAGACTCAGCAACCCCATCGTTTTATGTATCCCTGGTCATTCATGATTTACTATTGCACAATTGCATGTTGGACTCAGGGGCCTCACACAACCTGTTGCCTTTGTCAGTCATGGAGCAATTAGGATTACAAATTACTCGCCCATACAAAGATCTTTATTCTTTTGATTCCAAAAGAGTCAAATGTTTGGAAATAATTAAGGACTTGGTGGTGAGCTTGGCTCAAATCCCTGCCAAGAGTGTCGTCATGGACATTGTGGTTGCTGATATTCTAGCCCGATTTGGAATGTTGTTGTCCAGGTCATGGGGGACTAAGATAGGTGGGTCGATTAAGCTTGACCTCACTTATGCTACCATCTCGATATTCGGCGGACAAGAAAGGAGGTTTTATCGGGAATCCAGATTTGTGAAGATGGTCACCAGAGCTAATGGCTCAGTCAATTCCCCAGTGTACAGCAAGGAAGGAGAGTTTTCCTGTCTGATGCTTGAGGAGGATGAGGATTTTTTACAGGAACCAGCATTCAATCCTTTGAGGCTGGAACAATCTGCAAGTAATGAAGAGAAGGGCATATGGACTATGCACTTTGATGGGGCAAATTCGAGGGAAGGAAACAGAGTTGGAGTCCTTCTAATCTCACCCACGGGACAGTTGGTCCCCTTTTCTTTCAAGCTGGAGTATGAAACTACAAATAATGTGGCAGAATATGAAGCACTTCTCTTGGTGTTGCAGACAGCGAAGAACATGAATATTCAAAGCCTCAAAGTCTTCGAAGATTGGGAACTGGTGGTGAGACAAATCAAGAATCAATGCCAAGCTAAACACCCTCGGCTAAGAGCTTACAGGAACGAAGTATGGGATCTAGTGGAGAATTTCTTCCTAGCTTTTAACATACAATTCATGCCGAGAGATCAGAATAGGATGGTTGATTCCCTTGTTGTGATAGCAAGCAATTTTCGTCCACCACAAACAAAACCCGCTCCTCAAATATGAAGTTGAAGTACGTTATCGTCCCTCTATCCCGGATAACGTCAAACACTGGCAGGTGTTTGAGGACGAGGAGCAAGTGAAACGCTTTATAGAAACCGTTGGAGAATTCTCTAACCTGGTCATTGATGCTGTAGAAGAGGAAATTGAAGAGAAACCTCAGAATAAGTGGGAAGAGACAGTGGCAGGACATCAGGTACTGCAATTAAAGGGGAATGTCATACCCAGAGGCCTTGTGCCCTTGGAAAGATTATTCGACAAGAATGATGTCCCGATTAGCCCCAACAAATTGACCCAAGAAGACCAGGTGGATGACATAAATATTGGGACATAGGGAGATCCGCAAATTGTAAAGTTGTCTAAAGGAGTCCCAGAAGAGTATAAAGATCAATACTTCCAGTTATTTCAATCTTACAAAGATGTTTTCGCTTGGTCATACCAAGACCAGAAAACGTTTGATGTGGAAATCATACAGCATAAGATCCCGCTCAGAGGGGATGCTGAGCCCCATAAGCAAAAACTGACACAAATCAATCTGTTGTTACTTCCCTCCATTGAAAAAGAAATCAAAAAGTTGTTGAAAGCCGAGATCATAGTTCCCTTGAGATACTCTGAGTGGGTGGCAAACCTTGTCCCGGTCAGAAAGAAGAATGGGGAAACAAGGCTGTGTGTAGATTTCCGGAATTTGAACAGGGCATCTCTCAAGGACAACTACCCTCTCCCCAAGATGGATAACATATTGCAGAAGGTGGTGGGATCCTCACGGATGTCTATGATGGATGGTTTCTCCAGTTATAATCAGGTGGCGGTCCTCCCTGAAGATCAAAAGAAAACAACATTCACTACACCATGGGGAACGTTCATGCATGCTCGAATGCCATTCGGCCTAATAAATGCAAGAGCAACTTTCCAGCGGGCAATGGATATTGCTTTTGTTGATGAGCAAGACAAATTCGTGGTGATATACCTAGACGATATCACCGTGTTTTCAAAGAACGATGCTAAACATATTGAGCACCTGCATCGGACCTTTGACAAGTGCCGCGGGTATGGTTTATCACTTAATCCTCAAAAGTCCATGTTTGCAAATTACTGGGACATATTGTAACGAAGGGAGGGGTTAAGATTGACCCCAAAAGAGTAGAGGTGATCAATGGCATATCACTACCTCGAAATAAGAAGGAAGTCCAGGTGTTCCTGGGACGCATAAATTTTTTAAGGAGATTTATTCCGAACTATGCTGAAATAGTTTGACACATCACTAAGATGCTTAGAAAAAACAACGAAGTAAAATGGATGACAGAGTCACGAGAGACCTTCAATAGAATCAAAAGTGCCTTCGCAGAAGCTCTAGTATTGGCAGGTCCTGACTACAGTAAGTCGTTCATGATATTCTCATTTGCGTCTCCACACACAATAGTTGCAGTATTACTGCAGAAGAACATAGATGGGTATGAGCAACCCATTACTTTCGCTAGTCAAGTACTGCGAGACGCGGAGTTGAAATATAATATCCTGGAGAAGCAAGCATACGCCTTAGTTAAGTCCCTGAAAGCTTTCCAAATGTACGTGCTGCAGTCTACCATAACCGCTTTTGTTCCCACAGCTGCGGTGAAAGACATCCTGATCCAGGGAGATAGTGAAGGCAAAAGAGGCAAATGGATTGCCAAGATTCCAGAATACGAACTGGACATCCGCCCCACAAAGCTCATTAAAGGATATGGGCTAGCAAAAATCTTGTCCGAGTCAAATTGTCAAGCATTGGGCATAAATTTAACCATGGACGGAGGAGAGGTACCTGAAGGTGCGGAGGAACAGCTGCGAATAGAAACTACAGTACAAAAGACGCACACGAAGTACCTGATTAGTACTTGGTACAAAGATACTGTACAATATCTTTTAACTCTCAGGTGTCCCTTAAACCTCGATAAGACAAAGTATCGAACTCTGAGGTTGAAATCTCAGAAATACATTGTAGCAAATGGCCGACTATATTGGAAGGACCCTTCACGAATCTTGCTCTTATGTCCGATAGAGTCAGAGGTGGAGGAAGTCATGGTCGAATTCCACGAAAGCATTTGTGGGGGCATTACAACTAGCGGTCCACGGCTCATAAGATACTGAAAGCTGGTTTCTTCTAACCTCAGTTGTTCGGAGATGTACATACTCGGGTTCGGGCATGCGAAAAATGCCAAAGGTTTGCAGAGAAACAGAAATTTCCTCCCTTGACAATGATACCAGTACATATCAAAGAGCCTTTTCAGCAGTGGGGCATTGACTTTATTGGAGAGATTCACCCCGCATCAAGTGGTCAGCACAACTGGATCCTCACTGCCACTGACTACTTCACAAAATGGGTAGAGGCGATACCTGCAAGAAATGCTACTGATGCGGTCGTGATCAAGTTTATGGAGGAGAATATCATATCAAGGTTTGGCTGCCCAGCTAAGATTGTCACAGACAACGCTCAAGCTTTCATATCCACCAAGTTTATCAACTTCTACCAGCAGTATAATATCACTTTGGGGCATTCTATAGCCTATTACCCCCAAGGGAATGGGTTGGCCGAATCTTCGAATAAAAACTTGGTAAGGGCATTGAAGAAGGCTATAAGCGAAAACCAGAAGAACTGAGATTCCCAGCTAAAATTCGCACTCTGGGCAAACTGTATTACCAGTAAAAGATCCACAGGTAAGTCTCCATATGAACTAGTCTATGGCCGAGTAGCAGTTTTTCCAATTCAACTCGCCATACCTGTTGCCAGGTTTCTTCAAGATAGCCATGAAGAGCTGAACGACCTCATCCGGAGAATGAACCAGCTAGTCGAGTTGGAGGAAACTCGAAGCCAAGTGAATCGCAGGTTATCAGAATATCAGGAGAAGATGAAAGGCTTGTTTGACCAGCACGCGAAAGATAAAGAAATGCAAGCAGCGGACCTGGTCCTGAGATGCGATATCAGGAGAGCAGATAAAGGTAAACATGGGAAGTTCGACCCCTTGTGGTTTGGACCATTCAAGGTTGCTGAAGTGAAGGGAAACAATACTTTTGTATTGGAAAATTTGGAAGGCGACTAGCTCGAAGCGCTCGTGAATGGGTAGTTCTTGAAACCATAATTTCAATACTAACAAAAGGTCTTAAAGTCCTATTGTACATATTGTATATACTTTCCATTTTACATTACTGTTGTTGTTTGTTTCATCATAGGAGTGCATGAAATTTTTGGAGGGGCCCCAGATTTTGATGAATATGGGGGGGGGGGGGGGCGGGGGTCTGCGAAGTTCTCGACACCCTCGAGGACGAGCGCGTCGTCCCCAGGTGGAGCCAATGTTGTTTAGCCACCCCATACATCAAGAAAAAGATGCAGCCAAGATAAAACCAAGGAGATTTACGAGGAAGGCAGTTCGAGTAAGTTGAAAGAGACTTTGAAAGGAAATTTGCTTAAGGCATAAGCGCGGATAGGAGACTTGATGTACAACATAGCCTAACATGGAAGTCGTGCTTAGCATAGCGGAAACCCAAAGAAATCAAGCATTGGCGGGGTTACCAGGGGGCATCAAAAGAAGACGGAAGGACAGGAAGGCTTACCCCTGAAGACGGTGACATCACTTGGTGGCGGACTAATTACAAACATTCCGTGGGGTGGTAGAATGGAGCACAAGGCCCTTATGAACCCCGCCAGAATTATAAGTGTGCCCATCAAGAGGGACATCTGGTGCAAGTAAGTAAAGGTAAGTTAAGTTTAGGGAGGACGGTATGAAACCGGTACATGCTTTAACCAGGCTCATGGCTCTCACCCACTCGGCTCCTGATAGCCAATAACCTATCGCCACGTGTCCCATTGTTGACGTCCTTGCGACGTCAGCCCTACAATTGTCACCCTTGCCTCGTATCCCGCAAAACTCGGTCTGATATAATCTCGTTTTACTCCCAAACAGGGTAAAATATTTGTTTTTCACGGGTCTGTCGTGCAGCGAAGGTTAAATCTCCAGTGCCATGTCGTTTTCAACCCTGCATCGCTTTCCCCTCGGGCTTCCTCACTGTTCGCAGGGATTTAGTCATTCCTTCATCCCACCATTTTCCTTCTGTTTTTTTTGTTCAAATGGTCATGGGGAAAAACGAAGTCCAGAAATTCTGAGCCTGAAACCCCACAAGACTACGAGGTCAAGGTTGTCCCTAGACCTGAACCCCTTATCGTCTCCCATGTGCGAATTCATGACCCATTCTACCCGTTCAGTGTAGCCCGCATCAGACCCGAGCTATTCGAATGTCATTTAAAGGGTCAAGACAGGTTCAGAGTCGTTGAGTCGGGTCTGTACTACCAAGTTGCCCCAACCACATACCCATTTCCCGAATTCATTAGTTGGCTCGGTGAAGCTTATGACGAGCGCAGGGACTTGTTCCTGTCTGCTCAAGGCAATAAGATTTTCTGCGTATCGCCTGAACTCATAAAGAAAGCCCTTCGTTTTCCTCGTAGTCAAAATTATGTCAAGTTCACTAAGGTTTCCCTTTCCTGTCAATTCTCAAAGTTGCCCTGGGAGCAACAAAGCAACTTCCTCAGCCTCCTCTCAGATTCCCGCCTAACAGCTCTCCCGCATTCGGACGTTGTTCCCTTGTCTACGTTCAGAGATAATGTGCAACCGGTCCTAGCCCTTATTTCAGGGTTGTTAGAGCTTCCGGAGGTCGAGAAGGTGTCAAAGGGTTGTTTGAAACTGCTTTCAAGCGGAGTCGAACAGTTCGACCGAGAGTGGAATAAGTTAGTGGAGGCAAGCCTCCCATCATGCTGGCACCCAGAAACATCTGCATTCTCCAAGCTTACGGCTTATGAACAGAAAATGACAGACATCATGAACAATGCCAACTTACCTCTGGAAAAGACTGCCCGTCTGAAGGCAGATACCATAATAGCCGCTCTAAGCAAAGAATTTTTCCTCCTTTGCCAAGTCAAACAATTCTTAGCCATCTGAGTAGACCATATCGAGCTCACAGATATACAGGCACTGGTTGAAACATTTTCCACCATGCCATCTCCAGGAGAGAGCGCGTGGCAGAAATGCAGTGAATACGCCAGCACTCCGGTATCGTCATCTTCTCATAAGTAGCTACCTACCTCTCGTCGCAAAACAAGGTCATCCTCGTCATCTACTCGGCCACATCCGCAGCCATCAAGCAACCCTCAACGCCATCACAAATGAAACTCATGATTTGGCCCATGCGGCCTATTTACTTTTACTTTTATGAATTGTAAAACTGGGTTAAATCTTGATTTCACCCTATGCACTCTTTATTTTTCATTTACTGTTATGTTTTAGTTAGGGCCTTTGTCAGGCCAGGTTGTATGTGATGAGAGGTCGTTTTTCCTCATCACCAGTTTTGGTTTTTTATTGAGACCACGAACAGAAAATATCTTCAGAGAATATATTGTTTTGAAAATATCTTCTCTTGAAGCTCATCTAAAGAGCTATAAAAGATGAAATGAGAGACCAAGAAAAGGTTCCAGATTTTCAAGAGAAGAAGTTGTTAACTGTGAATTCTCTCTTTCTGTAATTTTTCAGATCCTCTCTTTATGTGTATCTGAAGATCCCTTTCAGGAAAGGAAATGAAGCTAATATGTTGTTGTGGTGGATTCCAACTGAGGTTATTGAACAGTATGTATTTTCTTAATAGTGTTTAAATATAATGTTCATTGTGTTCTCATCATTCCCTTGTTATCGTAGCTTTCTAAATGCGAATGTTCAAACTAGTTGATGTGAATTTATCCTAAATGATACTCATGTCTTCTGTTCTATAACATTTTAAATATGGCTCGAGGCGCTATTTCTGTTTCATATTCTGCTCACAGGTCGTCGTTCTTCTAATGTTAGTGGACGGTGGATTCTTATGTTCGTATAAGCCTACCTTACTCTGATACTTTCCTCATTTTCTTACATTGTGTCTCATACCCATTTATCCATGTAATTGTTCACTGATTTCACATTCAACCCAGCTCACAGCAATTTACTTTCATGACTGCTTTGGATGTATTCTTTGAGACTCTTTATCTATACAACTAGATATCGTTCTTGTCAATATTCTGTCTCTGATATCTTGGACCAACATCAAAACTTTAATCATCTTTACATAACAAGAGGTTCCTTCCTATCAGCATGCAAAATACCTTTTAAATCACCTGCACTCAAATTAGTACTTAACCCAATTTTTCTTTCTATGCATATGACCATGCATCTCCAACTTTTCAGGCCTTTGCACTTATATGCTTGATTTAGAACAACTGTAATATTAGCTCACAGCATAATATACCAATATATTGTAAATTTTTCACCCAGTGTTTCGAAATGCTGCATAGTATCCTTGACTTTGTCTTAAACGCCAACGCGTCAACATTCGATATATATTAACATAAATAAATTCTTATATGCTCATGGTTTCCTCATAATATATATATATATATATATATATCTGAACCTTGGAATCGCGGTTATAACTCTTCACCTTTCACATTTAACCCAACGCGCTGGTTAAACAATTACTATGTAATAAACCTCGGCTCCGGGCCCACCTCTACGTCCAATCACCCAATCAAATGCTCGTATTGTACCCGGCTATCCTCCGCGCATCTTGGTTAAACTCCGGGCAAGTCCGACGCGCGATCACCGTCCAATGGCCCTTTCCCAAATCAACGGCTCGTACGCATATCACTCGGCGTCTTGGTACGAACTATAACGCGCGATGGCGCACTTTAAATGGCGGTTTTCCAATTTCGTTCAGGGACACGCGTCAGTCAGTCTATGGAATCGCTTGCGAATGGTGGAAACCGCTTGCCCGACGGATGGTGGTGCGATGAAACCCACGGTTTCGCTCCAAACCGCCGTCACTGTTCCTCTCGGTCACGGTTCCATTCTCCACTCCAGGTTCTGTCCTCGCCTGATCCACTCTTTTATGTGTTCCGCTCCTTTCGATATATATATAACTATTCATCGCATTTCACCGCTGTGATTTCATCTGTTACTACGCATAGCTCCATTCACACTGCGCATTTGACTATGGTTCCGCCTCTCCTTTTGTGACATCAATCCTTCCAGCCCTTCAGATATATATGTGCAGAATCTCGAATGAGCCCTTATTTCAGAGTTATTCGATCAATACAACACATCTAAGTTCGGAACAGAGGATCTTCATATATCTATACTAACCCTTATTTTATATATATCCTCCGCGCTTCAGAATTATTTATAAATCAAACCATTTGCATTAAACCTTATTACAATTACTCAACAACACCGAATTCCTTATTTTATGCAGGGCATTTCCACGACCCTTCACACACAGTTTTCAACACTGTTTTCATACTTTCTATAATATGTTCCCACACTCAGAACCAGTTTCTCAAATCAAATATCTCTGCTCCTTGACTGATGCTGCTCCTTGCTCCTGAAGCTCCTCTGCTGCTCCTTTGACTTCTCCTTAGCCATCTCCTTCGCCATCAATGACAACATTTCCAACAGTCTCCCCCTTTGGCATTGATGGCAATGCACTTCCTCTGCTTTCCTTTTAAGACAAGACCCTTTCTTCTGTTACTATCCTCCCCCTTTGACATCAATGGCAAAGGGTTGCTCATTTCCTTTCTGCTTTCTGCATTTCCTCTCTCTAAGATCTTCTGACTTTGTACCCTGCTGCTCCTAATTTTGGATTAAATCTAAAATTCTGATCCTTTAGCCTTTTCATTGACTCTTGTATGCTGGGTGTATTCTTTCCATAATCCTTTGACTCTGAGGACCTGTTTCATGCTTTCCTTGTTGGCTGATCTCCCCCTAGAATGATATTTTCGTTTCTGTTCTCCCCCTGAAGCTGTGCTTTCTCTTCCTATCAGAGAGTAGCATCTACAGATACTACCCCTAGTTTATCTCTCAAATATTCAAATGGTTCTCTAGCAAGAAAGTTGGTAAATATATCAGTTGTCTGTTCTTTTGTTGGCACATACTCCAGCTTTACTATCTTCTGAGCCACTTGTTCTTGGAGAAAATGATACTTGATTGGGATATGCTTTGTTTTTGAGTGAAGCACAGGATTTTTTCATATACTTATAGCACTTGTATTATCACATTTGATTGAGATAGGTTCATCAATGCTTACCTTCATGTCTTGGAGAGTTTGCTTCATCCACATGACTTGTGTACAACATGCTGCTGCTGCTATATATTCTGCTTCTGCTGTAGACAGGGAGATAGATGTTTGTTTCTTGCTTAACCATGCCACCAGACTTTCTCCTAGATAGAATGCACCTCCACTTGTACTCTTTCTGTCATCCACACAGCTGGCCCAATCTGCATCTGTGTATGCTGTCAAGGTGAAGCTTTTGCCTTTAGGATACCAAAGTCCATATTGTGCTGTTCCTTGTAGATATCTGAATATTCTTTTGACTGCAAGAAGGTGATTTTGTTTAGGTGTTGCTTGATATCTAGCCACTAGTCCTACTGCTAACATGATGTCTGGTCTTGATGCAGTCAAATACAATAGACTTCCAATCATGGATCTGTAGAGTTTTTGATCTATATCAGCAGACCCATCATCAGCACATAGCTTGCAACCTATGGTCATGGGAGTTGACACAGGTTTGCAGTCCTCCATTTTGAACTTTTTCAGCATTTCCTTTAATTATTTTTCTTGTGAGATGAATGTACCTGTGTTCTTTTGCTGAATTTGAAGTCCTAAATAGAAAGTGAGTTCTCCAATCATAGACATCTCAAACTCTATTTTCATCTAATCAGCAAACCCTTTTGCTAGTTCTTCTCTGTTGCTTCCAAACATAATGTCATCAACATATACTACAACAATCAGGAGTTCATTTTCATGGGCTTTTATGTATAGATTGTTGTCTACTCCACCTCTTTTAAAGCCTTGTTTTTGCAAATACTTATCCAGTCTTGAGTACCAAGCACGAGGAGCCTGTTTCAGTCCATATAGGGCCTTCTTCAGTCTACACACATAATCTTCTTTGTCTGTCAATAAGAAGCCTTCTGGTTGTTCCATGTAGACTTCTTCTTCTAAGTCTCCATTCAGAAATGTAGATTTTACATCCATTTGATATACTTTGAAGTTTTGGTAGCATGCAAATGCCAGGAATATTCTGATAGCTTCCATTCTGGCTACAGGGGCAAATGTTTCATCGTAATCAAGTCCTTCAATTTGTGAGTATCCTTTGCAGACCAGCGTGGCTTTATTCCTGATTACTTGTCCTTGCTCATTCATTTTGTTTTTGAATACCCATTTTGAACCAATGATATTTTTCTCAATTGGTCTAGGAACTAGTTCCCAGGTATTGTTCTTTTCAATTTGGTCCAATTCCTCATTCATTGCTTTTACCCAAGACTTGTCCTTGCTAGCTTCTTCAAATTTCTTTGGCTCTATTTGTGACAGCATGGCTATGTATACTTCTTCAGTTTGTTCTGTTAGCTGCCTTCTTGTCTGGACCCCTGCTTTCTTATCTCCTATGATTTGATCTTCGGGATGATTCTTCTGAGTGTATCTTGAGGGGGCTTTCGAGCTCAGCTCTTCATTTTCTATAGTCTTGCTTGTTTCATCATCATTCTGGTCTTCTTCTTCATGGTTATCTGATGGACTGCATCAGTCAGTATCTCTTGTATTGTTTTGAAGTTCTTCATCAAATCTTACATCAATGCTTTCTACTATTTTCCAAAGAGTCTTGTTGTAGCACCTGTACCCTTTGCTTTTGGATGCATATCCTAGAAATATTCCTTCATCTGCTCTTGCATCAAATTTTTCAAGATTTTCATCATTATTCTTTATGTAACACTTGCTACCAAAGATTCTGAAATGTTTGATTGAAGCTGGCTTTACATGCCATAGTTCGTAGGGAATCTTGTCACTGCTTGGCCTTAAGTGAGCTTTATTAAGGATATGTACTGTTGTGTGCACTGCTTCTGCCCAGAAGGTTTGAGCAATATTATTCTCTTGCATCATGGCTCTGGCAATTTGTTGAACAGATCTGTTTTGTCTTTCTGCTACTCCATTTTGCTGAGGTGTTCCTGCAATAGTGAATTGTTGTTTTATGCCATGTTCATTGCATAGGTCAGCAAAGTCATAATCAGTGAATTCACCTCCTCTGTCTGATCTGATGCATTTCAGCTTGCATCCTGTCTAATTTTCTGCTAATGCTTTAAATATTTTGAATTTGTCCAGAGCTTCCGATTTATTCTTGAGAAAAGCAACCCATGTCAATCTGGAGAAATCATCTATTATCAGCATGAAGTAGGATTCTCCACTTGGTGTCTTAGTTCTAGCAGGTCCACACAGGTCCATGTGCACAAGCTGGAGTGGTCTTCTTGTTGATAACTCATCTTTAGATTTAAAGGATGTTCGGGTCTGTTTGCCCAATTGACACGATTTGCATATGGTATTTGAAGGCCTTTTTATTTCTGGCATATCTCTGGCAGCTTTCTTCTTGCTCAGTCTGATGATATGATCGAAGCTAAGATGTCCCAATCTCCTATGCCATAACCATGACTCCTCAAGTTTGCTAAGATGGCATGCTTCATCTTCCTCTTTCACAATGTAAACATTGTTTTTTGTTTGAACACCTTTGAGTAGAGTCTTACCTGTGGTGCTTGATCTGACTTCACAGTCTTGTGCTCTAAATAGAACTTCGCAACCTTTGTCACACATCTGACTGACACTCAGTAAATTTGCTTTCAGCCCAGCTACAAATAGTACATCTTAGGCCTTTCCTCTGCCATTGTCTATGCTGACTAAGCCCTTTCCTTTGATCTTTCCTGACTTATCATTGCCAAAAGTAACATTGCCAGATTTCTTTTCATCAAGAGTTATAAACTTACTTTTGTCTCCTGTCATGTGTTTAGAGCAGCCACTGTCCAAATACCATTGACTTTTCAGATCTTGAGTAGTTAGAGCCAGGTCACACTTATTCACCTTTTTTATCCACTGGAGGCACCCTTTTGTTTTGTATCTTTTGTGAGGTGATGACCTCCATCTTCTTAGAGGACATTTGGAAGGTATATGTCCAACTTGATTGCATACACAACATTTGGTCATAATTTTTGTAGAATTATGAGTATGAACAGAATTTCTTTGATTCATAAACCTTCTTGAGGTGTTAAACATCAATCTTTGTCTATACTTTCTACACTCAATGATTTTATGACCGAATTCCTTACAATAAAAGTAGTAACCATAGAAGCTATTTGCATACCTGATGTAAGGTTGTCTCTTCCATTTGTTTGCTTGAGGCAGTCTCTTCAATGTTTGCATCTTTTGCTGGTTTGAATTACTCCTCCTTGCATGACAATATGCAGCAATGTGTCCCAGCTTGTGGCAGACATAACAGGTGGCATTCTTCATTGGAGGGAAGAATCTCCTTTGATGGTTTCCAAATTTTACATATTCAGGGGTCTTTGTGTTTATTACATTCTTTGCTACTAGTGGTTTCTTCTGATCTCTGTCTTCCTTATTGCAGATTTCTTCTTTTGTAGGAATTGTTTGAGCTGCTTCATCATTCTTCTTTGCTTTTACAAAAATAATCTCTCTGTCAACCTTTTCTTTTCCTTTACTTGATTCTCCTTCATAGCCTATTCCAGTCTTTATCATAGGGGATCTTTGAGCAATCAAAATTTCATTCAACTTACTAGAGCTTGTTGTTTGGGAAGAGTTTATAACCACTTTCCTTTGAGCATTTTCTAATTTCTTTCTGAGACATACTACTTCTTCTTCCAACTTTTCTTGTTCTTGAGTTTTTTCTTTGATTTGCTTAAGTAACGTGTCCTCTATCTTCTTGGCTTCTTCAAGCTCTATTTTTAGCTGCTTAAGGACTTCTGAATTCTGTTCTTCTCGTACATATTTGAGAAGAATGTCCTTTTGTTTTCTGCATTTCAGTTTGAGTCTATCAATCTCTTCTAGAGCACTTCTTAGCTCCCCCTCAAGATCGACTTCACCTTCTTCTTCTTCATCTTCTAGCAGGAGACCTTCAAGTTCTTCTATGGCCATCAATAAGAATTCAAAGGTTCCTTCTTCACTTGAGGATTCATCAGAATCTTCAGATGTACTGCTGTCTTGTTGAGCATAGAAGGATTTTCTGCTGAACTTCTTTCCTTTCTGCCAGTTCTTTGATTTATTTTTCTCTGACTCTTGAGCCTGATTCCTTACTTTCTTGTGAGGACACTTAGCAGCATAGTGTCCCACATTTCCACAGTTAAAGCATTTGAAGGGGAGTTTACCTTTGTATTTACCTGAGCCTCTATCCAATTTCTTGACAAACTTTGCCTCTTCTTCATCCGAGCAGGAGCATATGTCTCCCTCTTCTTCTTTCTTCTTTTATGTTTTAAAGGTTGCTTCCCTCGTACTTGGCTTCTTCTGTGGGAGCCTCATTTCATAGGCTGTTAGATTTCCAAGTAGCTGGTTCATGGTCAAGGTCTCAATCAGCTGTTTCTTCTATTGCAGACACCTTTGGATTAAACCTGGATAGAAGAGATCTTAGAATCTTTTGCACAATTATACTTTCTGGCATTTTTTCTCCAAGAGCTTTCATATTGTTAATAATTTCTGCAGCTTTTAGGAAGAAACTGGCAATGTCTTCATCATCATTCATTTTTAAGTTTTCAAACTGGGCTCTATAGACTTGAAGTTTGGCAGTGTTTACTTTCTTGTCTCCCTCATGTATGTTTTCAAGAGTATCCCATATTTCTTTGGCAGTGTCTTTGTGCATTACTTTGATAAGCTCTGCTTCACACAATCCATTCAGGATGGTATTCATGGCTTTTGCGTTAGCCACAAAATCTTGTTTTGTTTCTTTCTCTGTATCAATTGCCTTTGGGGCATATCCTAATTCCACAGCAGCCCAGACTTCTATTCCTAGAGACATTATGTATGTCCTCATTCTGATTTTCCAGAAAGCATAATTTTCACCAGTGAAGAAAGGGGCTTTATTGGTTGAGCATCCTTCTTTACTAGCCATCATGGGAACCTAGGATCTCCTTTCAGTTGTTAGACTTGTACAAAGGAACCTGCTCTGATACCAATTGTTGAAACCTTAGATAAACTGAGAGGGGGGGGGAGGTGAATCAGTTTAACATATTCATGAACTTTTACAACTTTTCATTAAAACTTATTTACACTTTCATTCCATGTCCAACTTAAAATATGAGTAATCTTAGAATGTGAGCAGCACGTATTAATATGATATAACAGTAGACTTAATATGAGAGCAGCAGGTATTAAGCAGATGATATAAATCAGATCAACACATAAACATCATGCACAGAGACACCAGATATAAGTGGAAACCCATAAAGGGAGAAAACCACATCTTATTATTGTTGTGATGCAAAGGCAAGCTCCAACTCCCTCTCACCACTGTTTTTCTGCACGCACCAACCTACAGGAGGCTCCTACCTCAATTCTGCAAGCTACAACTTGCAAGGAAGCACCAACTCCCTTCAATTTTCTGCAGGCACCAACCTACAGGAGGCTCCAACCGACAGTTATCAAGCTGCAACTTGATAGAGAAGCTCCAACTTCCTCAGTTTATCAAACTGAATGTTTGCTGATTTACCTCAGATATCAGCTCTATTCTATAGCTTCTCTTTCTGCTCTTCTTTTCTTAATCTTCTCTGCCTTACACTTCTATACTCTGCCTTCACAATATTTGCTCTCTCTCACCTCACTTGTGCATATCAATGTGATATTATATATAGAGTTTCTCACATGACTGTTTGTATTTCATAAAGAATTTGGAGTGAACGGTCATGACTCTTTGGCTTCTGTCTTCTTATTCCTTTATCCAACTCATTTTTAAAATTACTACAATATGTACAAATTTCCATGCTATAGTGGGATTTTGTCTTTTCCTTAGGATACTTGCCTTTGCATCACAAACAATATAAACAACAAAAAATATTTACATTTTCAGTTACACATTTCAATATCACTCAGCTCTTCTTCTGAACTTTGGCTTTACTGGATTTTGTCTTTTTCTACTGCTGTTAAGAAACTGTTCAGCATTCTCTTTGTTTACTGTCATCTGTATATTTCTCCTGTTCACTGCACTTTTGAATCCCTTTGTTGTACATCTCTTCAACTCTACAAATTTCGTTTACCTCTGTCAGGCCTCATACTTCCTCTTCCTGTGTGCATATAAAATGAATACAGCAAATTTGTACTCAATCCAACTGTTGATCTGGGCAATTTCAATACTCCATTTTCTGGGCTGGCAATTTGAATAGTTAAAACTTACTTGCACATAAAATCACCTGCACTCAAATTAGTACTTAACCCAATTTTTCTTTCTATGCATATGACCATGCATCTCCAACTTTTCGGGCCTTTGCACTTATATGCTTGATTTAGAACAACTGTAATATTAGCTCACAGCATAATATACCAATATATTGTAAATTTTTCACTCAATGTTTCGAAATGCTGCATAGTATCCTTGACTTTGTCTTAAACCCCAACGCGTCAACATTCGATATATATTAACATAAATAAATTCTTATATGCTCATGGTTTCCTCATAATATATATATATATATATATATCTCCGAACCTTGGAATCGCGGTTATAACTCTTCACCTTTCACATTTAACCCAACGCGTTGGTTAAATAATTACTATGTAATAAACCTCGGCTCCGGGCCCACCTCTACGTCCAATCACCCAATCAAACACTCGTATCATACCTGGCTATCCTCCGCACATCTTGGTTAAACTCCGGGCAAGTCCGACGTGCGATCACCGTCCGATGGCCCTTTCCCAAATCAACGGCTCGTACGCATATCACTCGGCGTCTTGGTACGAACTATAACGCGCGATGGCGCACTTTAAACGGCGGTTTTCCAATTTCGTTCAGGGACACGCGTCAGTCAGTCTATGGAATCGCTCGCGAATGGTGGAAACCGCTTGCTCGACGGATGGTGGTGCGATGAAACCCACGGTTTCGCTCCAAACCGCTGTCACTGTTCCTCTCGGTCACAGTTCCGTTCTCCACTCCAGGTTTCGTCCTCGCCTGTTCCGCTCTTTTATGTGTTCTGCTCCTTTCGATATATATATAACTATTCATCGCATTTCACCGCTGTGATTTCATCTGTTACTACGCATAGCTCCATTCACACTGCGCATTTGACTATGGTTCCGCCTCTCCTTTTGTGACATCGATCCTTCCGGCCCTTCAAATATATATGTGCAGAATCTCGAATGAGCCCTTATTTCAGAGTTATTCGATCAATACAACACATCTAAGTTCGGAACAGAGGATCTTCATATATCTATACTAACCCTTATTTTATATAAATCCTCCGCGCATCAGAATTGTTTATAAATCAAACCATTTGCATTAAACCTTATTACAATTACTCAACAACACCGAATTCCTTATTTTATGCAGGGCATTTCCACGACCCTTCACACACAGTTTTCAACACTCTTTTCATACTTTCTATAATATGTCCCCACACTCAGAACCAGTTTCTCAAATCAAATATCTCTGCTCCTTGACTGATGCTGCTCCTTGCTCTTGAAGCTCCTCTGCTGCTCCTTTGACTTCTCCTTAGCCATCTCCTTTGCCATCAATGACAACATTTCCAACAAGACCAACTGTTCTCTCCTCCAAATGCTCAACAACCGGGTCTGCAACTCTCAGCCAATGGTCTCATGGTCTCTCATACATGACGACAATATGGACTGCATGTGTGCTATGACAATATCAGGATTGATGTCTCCTAATGCTGAAGAAGCATTGGAACATCTGCAGGATCAAGTCATCACACTCAAGGTCAAACATGATGACATAAGTCTCGAATGTGGCCATACTCCATAAAATCTCAAGCCTCTTCCCGAAGGTAGAGCTTGCACTGTTGTCCAAATCCTGAAAAGTCTCTACTATCAATCTCATAATCCTCCTCATAACTTCATCACTGTATGGAGTTATAGGTGTGGTCAACTTCATGATATTGGAATGCATGATGCAACTAGAAGGCTAACCTCCTCACACGGTTCCTCCAAGAATTTGGGCTGTATAAGAGCAAGCATAGCAGGTTTTAGAGCCCAAATCAGTTTCTTCCCTTCTTCTTGGCTTATTTTGGGCAGAAGTTCATTAAGCTCATCGAGTTTGGACAAAACTCTCCATGACACCTTCATGTGTTTCAAATCTGTCCCAAGTGCAAATATTCTGTGACCAATTCCCAATTCTTCCTGTTAGTCTTTTGGCTATCCCTTTTGAAGGATGGCATAAATCCCTCTTGAAAAGGGTCTGCTGTTTGGTTTTGTTTTCCGGTCTTCTGATGCATGGTGGTTCAAGGAACCAACTTTTATTCTTCTCAAGCTCTTTCGGAATCCCTCCATGGTTCAACCAATGATGTGGTCACTGTTTTACTAAGCTTTTATATTGATGTAGGTGTTTCTCCCACCAATGTAATTCCAACCAATGACATAATAAACAATGTGCATTCAAAGGGAACTTCAAAAGTTATTACTGTTATGTTTAATGCCTCAATAAATGCTTGTTGTTCTTACACAAATATTTAACCGTTTTACTCAAGATTGATGTTTTACTGACAACATTTTATAACCAGGGCATGTTGGACATTAAAATTTGATTCTCAAAATTTCAAAGGGACACAAGAGAGAGTATGAAGGGAACCTGGTGTTTGCTTCAGCAAAACAGTTTGTGGAAATGACAGTCTTCTTTCAGCAATAATATATATATACTCTTTCCCCTCCAAAGGCGCAAGTACGCCCAGAAAACTACGCACATGAGCGATGACTCATTTTCTGATAGAAATCAGTCCGGCAATGAGAATGTGTGGGCCTTGAGAAGACATTGTCACCCTCTGGCCCGTGTGGCAATTTGACCAATGCGTGCACAGGAAATAAAATGGAAATAATGCAGCCTTTCTTCATATGATCATAAAAATGTGGCCCCCACGCAAATATTTGGTTCGAAGATAAATATTCAACCTTGGAAATTATATTTTGCTTCATAATTTTCCCAATTCCCTTTGCGGAAAAATTTGCCACGGATAAGGAACAAAGGGTTCGGGCCCAGTCGCTGAGTTAATTCGACGTCGATCCCAAGGATTCGGTCATGGAAATGAAATTCAGCCTCAAAAAGGCAGAATGAGCCTTCCGCAAATACACTCAGCCTTCACAAAATATTTTGACGGAACCTCCCATCATGCAAATAAAATGCAGCAAGCTTATACCCACAGCCTCTAATTGCAATTCAACTCAAAAATGACGCAGCCCATTTAGTGACCACAATAGAGAAAAAAAATTGCCCACCCGTCAGGAATCGACGATTTGGCTTTATCTTGTCGTGTCTTCATGAAATAATTCGGCCACTGCTTGTGTTTGGTCATTCCGGTCTCAGTTTTCAAAGAAGGACCCCCGCCCACTGCTCTGTCACGAGAATCGGCCTTATTAAACTCTGTCTGGCCCCATTTAGCTCGTGGTATGCAGAAACGATACCTCAACTCCTCGAATCTTGTGGCTCGGCCCCCAACACTAATTAATTTGCTGCAGAATTTGTGGGTGTCCGAATTTAAATTAGACGATGTGGGATTTCACCAATGCGTGGCTCTCTCTAATGCTTCATGCCAACAATATAACTCCTATTTATTTGCACTGTGTTACGACCCTTCACCAATGAATTTCGACGAATTCTTAATATTTCACGCCACAATCACCCTTCACGCACAAGGAAAAAAAAAATTGTGGCTCTCTTGCAAGGTCTTGGACCACAATTCCCAAGAAAAAATACTCGTGTCCCCTCAAACCTTAGATGGCGAAATTTTATTTTTACTAAGCGTGGAGTTCAAGAAAATAACCTTGGAATTGCATTCCCTCGTTGTTTTAAATAATACACAAACAATGTCAGCTCGTAACATTATAATATGCATCCTTTTTGGTCTTATGGAGCATGAATCGCTCAAACACAACGTTGTCGGCCCCCTTTTTACTGAATCTTCATTCTGCAATAGGAACTGGGTTTTGACTTCTGCAGTGATCATTTTCTTTCGGTACCTTCAATATAAACCCTCGAACTTGGCTTTTTCAAATCAATCCCACGGCTGAGCCAAGAACAACGCTTTGATACCACTGTAATATCCCGAAAGGGATATTTTAACTAAAAATGCAGAAAAATAACTAAACTCCACATTATGTCGTAAAATCACTATTTACTCAACAGAAGATTGCCATGTAAAATAAATACGCATAAAACACTGCAATCCATTAACAAATAGAATAGGAAGAATCTCAGCTTTTATTATAAATAATAATGAGGGTTACATATAGATCTGACCTCAAAAAGAGCTGAGATGGAAAACTGGTCTCCAAGATAATTTGTTGCACTGCGCTAGCATCCAAAACTGAACTGTTGCACTCTCCCTCCGGCAACAGCTGTCACTGAACCCACTAAAGATAATGATGCACAAGTTGAAGACTTGAATGATCCTCACACCAATCCCTGAAGCTCTGCAAAACTTCTGAGTGAAGTCTCCTCGAGAGAGTTGGGTTTTCGTCCAACACTCACAAATCACTCGAGGGTTTCCGTCCTGGGGCTATGGCTGAAGTAGAGAACCACGTCTCACACCTCTCATACAATAAAATGATATGGTCCAAAGATATCTCTCAATGGCCTCCTCCCTTTCTTTTATAGATCTCTTGTAGCCTTCTAGAGCATTATTTTATTATTATTTTATTCATGGAGCACTTTTCCCTCTTATTAAAATATTCCTTTTTAATGCAGAAAAGGGTAAATCAGCTACCATGCCTCCTCCAATCACTGAAACCCATGTCAAACTGTCCCACCATGTAGGTATCCTCGTCCCAGTTCCAATGAGCTATTACACTAAGGTGTTCCATCATGTATTCCTCCCGGAACGCCACCGTGAGCGTAATCAACTGAGTTAAGCCCATAAATAACTCAAATTTCATAAAGTTATCGGAATGCACCGGAACGAAAGCCAAACTGCTCGGATGATGGAATATATCAAGCGAATGCCACCCAACTGCATAGAAACTCCTCAAAACTCCTCCAAAAAGCCCCTGGGCCCGCTGATGACACCAACCTGTACTTGTGACTGGTCTGCTTCTAACTTTGGAAGTCCATCTTAGCCCTGTCATAGGTGACACCAAAAAAGGGAATAGTACAGATCATGACAGGTTGGATGGGGCTTCCAACTATCTCATCTGGAAGGCTAGGATATCCTTCCTTCTAGATGAATATGGCCTAAAATCCTACATAGATAATGTGGTGGCAGTTCCCCAGAATACAGATCAGCAGAAAGAGTACAAGAAGGAGATGGAAAGGGCAAAGCAATGGATATTGGATGGAGTCTGAGATCATATAGTCTGATGACACCAACCTGTACCTGTAACTGGTCTACTTCTAACTCTGGAAGTCCATCTTAGCCCTGTCATAGGTGACACCAAAAAAGGGAATATTACAGATCATGACAGGTTGGATGGGGCTTCCAACTATCTCATCTGGAAGGCTAGGATATCCTTCCTTCTAGATGAATATGGCCTAAAATCCTACATAGATAATGTGGTGGCAGTTCCCCAGAATACAGATCAGCAGAAAGAGTAAAAGACGGAGATGGAAAGGGCAAAGCAATTGATATTGGATGGAGTCTGAGATCATATAGTCTCAAATGTGGCAGACAAGGGAGACAAGGGAATAGCCAAGGAAATGTGGGATGCTCTCTCCACGCTTTATCAGGGTACTTCTGAGCAACGGAAGATGTTTCTGGAAAAGAAGTTGAGATGCATAAGGATGCAGAAGGGGGAAGGCATAGATCCCTTCCTCGCCAGGATTCAGGAGGTTCGTGACCAGCTTGCAACTATTGGGGCAACGCCTCAACCTTCAAAGTTAGTGTGATTGGCACTCGGCAATGTCTCAGAGGATTGGTAAGTATTTGTCCAGAGTATCTTGGGCAGAGATACTTTGCCAAGGTGGGACAGAATGTGCACCGATTTGCAGCAGGAGGAGTTGAGGCAAGCTCTGCTAAAGAGCTCCATCAGTGGCAGCAGCACTAGCAGTGGATCGAAGGTGGTGAAGGGGGAGGAGAATCTGGCCCTCACATCTAAGGGTCCCAGTCAGGGGCAGGGGGGGCAAAGAAAGAAGAAGAAGGACTTGTCGAAGGTCGAGTGCTTCAGATGTGGTGACCTCGGTCACTACAGCATGCAGTGTCCTCTCAGGAAGAAGGACAAGCAGGAGAAGTAAGACCAGCAGGCAGGGTTAGCTGAGATCGACAAGTTGGCTTCTAGGTTGGAGGAAGACTTTGTGATGATGGAAGCGATACCGCCAGGAGTGAGGTGGGGTTACTTGGAGTTGTAGCCCCAGAGAACTACAGAGATGGGTAAGGTGCACTGAGGAGTCCACCTCATGGATCATTACCTGGCTATGGGAGCTCACAGTATTCAGTAGCAAGATGGATCAGTGTCAAGAGATGCAGTTGGAACCAGAGTGACAATTGCAGACTAGTAGCAATCAGATGCTAGAGAGCGCAATGCAGAGTTGACAACAGTGCAGGTGGCACAATGCAAAGTCAGCAATAACGCAAATTCTTCAAAGACGGTGCAGAGGCTAGTAGCAGTCAGACACTCGGGTGACAGATGCATCATTTTGAACACAGTTGATTCAAAATTTTGGATGTTTCTCAGTTGCAGATGTTGCGGTAGCAGATGTTGCAGTAGCAGCAGCAACAACTGAGAGGGAGTTTGCAGTGCAAATGTAGTGTTGACAATAGTACAGCAGAGTAAGCAGCAGCACAGATGCAACATCCGAGTTGCGCAATGGTTGGTGGGCAGTGACAGGCAAGGACATCAACAGCGTGACAAGAGGTGATACAAAGTCAGGGTGTTGTGGCAGAATGTGCAGCATTAGAGATAACACAATCCTCGCTAAGAGGGAGTGTTAGTTTCTGTAGCATCAAATTTTCTAGCCACGAAATTTGGTGGAGAGGCTAGAATACATGAGATCTCCAAGACCTAGAAATTGTTTCTGGAAATTCCACCTAGAGATGACTTAATTAAATATTAGCTGATTTTTAAAAATTTCCTAAGTCTAAACTTAGGGAATATGGTTAATTAATAATAATTAATTAAGTCAAGGTGTGAATCATTTAGAAACTCACACGGATCGACTCCAAGATGATCCTAGCCATTAATTAAGTTTTAATCTTGGTCGTTGGTGTGAAAATTCGGCTAACCCTGAATCCTGTTGCAGCAACTGGAAATAATTTTCCTAATTTTTTAATTAACCAAACAATCTATTTGTAGTTTTCTACAGCAAACATTGAATTACTCACACTGCAACCTACACAAATAAGCTGCGGAAGAAAAATAAACGCAAGAAGAAATATATGCACACACACAAATAACATCGTTATTTTTGGACCAATGTCCCCGGAAAAACCCAACTCAAGAAAACCGGTGCAGCAGTTGAGGGTTTTATTATTATGCAGCAGTGAAATCTGAGTACAATCTATGGATGCCCAAACTGGCAATCCAAACAAAGAAATTGGAAAAAATATCTAGTGAGGAAATTCCTCACTCCACAGGTGAATCCAACACTGACCTCAAATCGAAATGGAGTCGCCCTAACTACCTCTGCGTAGTCACTACGTCACCCTACACAGTCACTGGGTCACTTCGGCTCGGAACTGTGTCACCTCAAGCTCTCTCGTCGGCTACTGTCTATGAAATTGATTCTCGTGACCTTTGGAACCTCTGCCCAGCTTCTACCACTGAATCTTGACTTTTCCCCAGCAAACCGAAATTTCCTCTAGAGGGCATTGTGCTACGTCACTCTCGCACTTCTACCTCTCTCTGCAAATGTACTCACCGGATCTAGAATGCCTCCTCCGGCTTCACTTCTTCGATCTCTTGTTAGGATATTCCGACACATAGGAAATAGTTAAGAATAACTTATTCTAGTGTAGAGATAGGTAAAGTGTGCTTCTTTACCATGTACATTTGTAACTTATAATCCGACGGTCACGATTTGTAGTGATCTGACGGTTGTCTCTCACCTCGGTATTAACGACACTTGATCCGTGGCTTAACACCCGATTGGTCCATGATCTCTATTTAAAGAGCATGGAGGGTCATTTGTCCGGTAACCGTTTATGAGAGAAACATATGTAACTTTTATTTTCATATTAATAAATTGCCTACAATGGCCGCGTTGGCTCAGGCCGTGGACTGTTTCCCTCTTTGAGGGTTTTAACCACGTGATTATACTGGTGTACTGATTTGTGATCTGTTTGTGAGCGGTTACGTTTGATTCTTGATCTACGGAACTTACCCTGTAAATTCCTACATGGTATCAAAGCTATATTGAGGGTCGCGTCCGTTGTTGATCAAAATCCAAAGCCGGTTTGACTGCATGCGAGTGTCGTTTTGTAGATCTACTATTTCTGAATATTTTTGGGCTTGGAGAACTGCTATGTTATGTCCGGAGCGTCTGTTACAGTGAGGAACGTCTTTCGTTTCATGTGAAAAGGTTTCCGGCTGCCCAAGTTATAACAGTTTAGATCTAGAGGTATAAAGCATCTGTTTTGCAGTTATATTTGTTAATAGTTCTGCTTATTTCGGTTTCTTCAGTTTATTTTCGGTTTTTTGGGTTTTATTTATTTGCCGGAGGCCCAGATCTATACCCTCTTCTCTGTGTATGCTCTTTGCTCTGCCCTGCGTGCGATCTCGACAAATCAGAAACAGGAAAAGGGATTTTTTTTGCTACGTATGCTCTTTCCCCGCGTCTTTGTGCGATCTCGGGAAATCAAAAATAGTGAAAAATTTGATAGTTGTCGGTAAGGCTAACCAAAAATCTAACATTCAGTCGTAAGGCTTGCATTTAATTTTTTTTGCTCAGTTTTTGTGTTTTTTTTGTGCAGGAAAAGGCACACACACCGAAGAGTAAAAGAAAAAAGAAAAAAAACCCCTTCCTCCTTTCAAACAATAACAGAACCCTTTTACTATCTCACTTGGTGAGGGGTTAGTTTATGAGAATAGAGATCTTGGGTTCAAATCTCTTTCTCAAGCTTCTTTCGTAAAAACTTTTTGTTAAAAGGGGCAGAATTTTTTTTTTTAATGTCGCACTTCATCCCATTCCCATAACTATTCGGCATCTTCAACTCGTTTATTCACAAAGGCATAACTTCTTCATCCGGAAGTCGTTTTTCGAGCTGTTTTTTTTTAAACGGCCTAATTTTTCGAGATCTTTCCATTGGAGCAGTTAGTTTCAGCTTTTCTCAGCTTCAGTTTTTTTTTTTTAAATGGAAAGTGCATGCCCGATTATTCTTAACAGCACCAATTATTTCCAATGGCTACCTCACATGGTAGATATACTTAGAAGTAAAGGGCTTTACAGAATAGCCACAGGGGTAGAAACTAAAACTTCTGATGATGATAAAGTCGCTAAATGGGAAAATAAACAAGATCAAGCACGAGGGTTGATAGAAACGTCCATTGCTCAAGATATTCGATTTCATATCCTTGACATTGACACCCCTCATGAAGCCCTGGATAAACTAAATATTGTCTTTGGCATTCAAAATCAAATCAAGGCTTACCAGCTTGAAAATGAGTTGCTTACTTTGGACCCTAATAATTTCTCCTCTATTGAAGACTTTGTCCAAATTCAAGACCCTTAGACTTCTTTTAGAAGGTCGTAAGATCAAAAAGGAAGATAGTAGCCTCATCTATTGCATTCTTGCTAAGCTTGGCCCTACTTACTCTGTATTTTTTTACGCCTTCCATTCCACTAGAGAAGCCATCATTTCTTCAGGAACCACCTACAAGAATCGCTCTTTTGATTCCTTTTGTGATTCTTTGATAAGAGAACAAGAAAAACTCTTACACCTTGGTCTTATCACTTCTGGAAACGCTTCTAAGAAATCCTTAGCAGCCCAACAGCAATCATATCAAAAGAATCCCAAGAAGCAGTATCCTAAAAAGTATGGTCCAAAACCAAACAAGGGTCCTAAGCAATTTCAGCCACAAACTGAAAAAAGCAACTCACCAAAATGATAAGACATATAAAAACAAAGGAAAGAAGACAAATAGACATTGCAACTTTTGCAATCGTGATGACCATATAGAGTCCAAATGTTTTAAGAAGATGGAAGCCTTAGAAGCAGCAATGAAGAAGCACAACATCAATTTGGAGCACTCTTCACCTTCATCTTCAGACATGGCACTTTCTGCTTGTGGTTGTCAAGCATCAAGATCTAGTTATGCATTAAATGTATCTTCTTCTTCTCCTTCTCATGAGTGGCTCATTGATTCTGGAGCTTCTTACCACATGGCTAAAAATAAATCCATGTTTTCTTCTTTAAATGATTTTAACACCAAACATATTTATGTTGGTGATGATAGATCTCTTAGTGTTGTAGGATCTGGAACCATTCATCTAGATAATGGTCAGTTTAATGATGTACTATGTGTTCCTACCTTGTCATGCAACCTTCTATCTGTTTATCAGATAACTCATTCAGGTGAAGGGAAAATAGTAGAATTTTCACCTCATGATGTTGTAATCAAGGACCTCAAAGATCCTAAACATATTTTAGCTACTGGCATTGCTGATGATTCCACAAGGTTGTATAAGTTTGACACCTTTAGATCATCATGTCTTCCCTCCGTTTTTGTTGCTCATAATGATGAAGTGAGCAAACTTTGGCATGAGCGATTTGGTCACTTAAACTATCGATCTCTTCAAACTCTATGTAAGGAAAATATGGTGACGGGTCTTCCTATGGTATCTTGCCGAGATGGTGTTTGCTTCGAATGTGTACTCGGAAAACATCATCGGGATAGTTTTGACAAACGTGCCTCTTGGCACGCTTCAGCCCCTTTGCAGCTTGTGCACAATGATTTATGTGGTCCACTTCCTGTTGTTTCTTTCTTTGGTTGCAAGTACTTCTTAACTTTCATTGATGATTTTTCCAGACGCACTTGGGTATACTTTTTAAAACTCAAGAGTGAAGTTTTTAACATGTTCTTGGCTTTTAAGGCCTTTGTTGAGAAACAATCTGGACATCAAATTCTTAAGTTAAGATCAGACAATGGAGGAGAATATGTTAACAACAAATTTATCAACTTCTGCATTGAGCATGGCATTCAATTGCAACATATCGTTCCATATACTCCACAACAAAATGGTGTAGCTGAAAGGAAGAATCGCACCTTAAAATAAATGGCTAATCGTATGCTTCAATCCAAAGGAATTGGTCTCAATTTTTGGGCAGAAGCCATTAACTGTGCAAATTACATAGTAAATCGCACTCCTACTAAGGTTTTAAAGAATATAACTCCAGAAGAAGCTTGGAGCTCAATCAAACCAGATGTAAGTCACTTTCGTGTTTTTGGAAGTGATGCTTGGGCTCATATTCCAGATGCGAAACATAAAGCCTTAGAACCTAAGAGTGAAAAATGCATTTTTGTTGGATATTCTGAAGATGTCAAAGGATATAGACTTCTTCAACCAAAATCCAAAATATAATCATTAGAAGAGATGTAAAATTTGATGAAAATATATCGGCCTGCGAGCCTAGTTCGGCGAGTGTGCCACCTTTGGCCTGCGAGCCTGATTCGGCATATGTGCCACCTCTCTCTCTCTCTTCTATTTTTAATAGCATTCCTTCTAGTTCAGATGATGACAGCGAGGATGACAATCCTCCTCCACCTCTTGAAATTGTTCCTTATACTCCACCGCTTCCAAGATGGGTCCGCTCTACTCGGGATGCAGCAGGTTCTCTTGCAGTATTCTGCCATCATTTCATCACACGTTTCTCAACAGAGTGAGCTGCCTATTATTCAAGTCTTTTGCAAAATATTGATCCGTAAACCTTGAAGAAGCCTCCAAGCCATCCGTATTTGGGATGGTTACAGAATGAAGCATATCGTCTCTATCGCTTTAATAATACCTTGGATCTTGTTCCTCTTCCAATGGGAGGAAAACTTGTCAAATGCAAATGGGTTTACAGAACAAAGTTTGGACTAGATGGAAAAGTGGATAAACATAAAACTCGTCTTGCTGCTAAATGATTTTCACAAGTTGAAGGCATTGACTATATTGAAACCTTATCCCCCGTTTACAAAATGAATTCTATTTTCCTTGTTCTTTCCCTTGCTACCTCATTTAAATGTGAAGTCAATCAGATGGATGTTAAATATGCCTTCTTACATGGGGATTTTCACAAAGAAATCTACATGGAACAACCCCCTGGCTTTATCCAAAATGACTATAGACTTGTTTTTTTCCTTAGGAAGTCTCTTTATGGTCTCAAACAAGACCCTCAAGCTTGGTATGCCAAAATGGATAGCTTTCTCTTAGATAATAGCTGAAAAAATATTCTATAACATCAAATACACTAAGAAAGTGGGTAAGTCCTTCACCATCCTTGTTCTTTATGTTGATGATCTTATCCTTTACCGGTAGTGAACCAAACCAGTAAACCATGTGAAGTCTGAATTTCAAAAAGAAGTTTGAAATGGCGAAATGAATATTTGCATTATTTCCTTGGTCTTCAAGTCTTGCAATCCAAGGAAGGCATTACCCTCTCTCAGTCCAAGTATGCCTTTGATCTTCTACACCACTTTCACATGGAAGACTGTAAGCCAGCCCCTTCTCCCTTTCAGTCTGGAGCAGTGTTTTAAAAAACGGAATCGAGTTCATATGATCAAAGTACGCTCATGAATATATCCATTATATCAAAATTTCACCCAATGCACTGTCCAATACAGGATGATGATATAGAGATCAAAACAAAAAACATAACCAATGTCACTAACATCAAGGTACATAAAGGGATTGGTGCTCTTGATTAAATACGAGTTCCATACCCTAATATATGACAAAATTCGATGGAAACATTACAATAACCCAATCTTAAAATCCTGAAAAACTGATAAGTCTGCTGGATTTTGAATGAGATCTAAAATTCTACTTTCTCCATATGAAATCCAATGAGGTTGGAACCACTCTCAAACATCCTGAGTCATTTCATGGTAATGTTAAAAATTTAAGTAAAAGTGACATTTTACTTTAAGAATTTAACATTACCATGAAGCTGCTCCAAAAACCAACCCCACAACTCTTCAGAAAACCCTCACAAATGCTCAAGCAAATTCAATGAGATAGATGTGAGGTATTGAGAGGGGTTGGGTAAGTTAAATAGGATGGGGAGGGGTTAGATAGCCTAAACAAAACCTAACAGCAAAAAAAAATTCATTTTCAAGTCCGATTTTTTATTGTTTTAGGCCCCCCGGCCGGCTGGAACAAACTGGCCGATTTAACTCGGACCAGGCCGAGCCGGCCACTTTGTTACTAAGTCGACCGAGTCGATATACCGCTCGGCCGACTCGGTAACAAACCGGTTTAACCGCCGAGTCGGACCGGCCTACCCTTTGGCTCGGTCGACGCAACCGGTTCCAAGCCAGACCGGCCTGGTTTTAAAACTATGGTCTGGAGTCAAGCTTTCAGTCAACTGTACTATCCCTGAAGTTGATGCTACCTTATATCGTCAACTTGTTGGAACCTTTTGTATCTAACCCATACCCGTCCTGACCTTTCCTTTGTCGTTGGTCTTGTCGCTCGGTTTATGCACCAACCTCATGAAAGTCACTGGAAAGCAGCCAAAAGAATACTTCGATATATTCGAGGTATAGTTCAGTTTGGGATTCATTACAGTGTAGGAGCATCTCCATTGTTGATTGGTTTCACTGATTCTGATTTGGCTGCTGACCCTGAAGATCGAAAGTCGACTGCAGGATATGTATTCACTCTCAGTTCAAGACCTATTACTTGGTCTTGTAAGAAACAAAGTGCCATCTCTCTTTCTTTAGCAGAAGCAGAGTATCGTGGTGCAGTTGAAGCTAGCAAGGAAGCCATGTGGCTTCATCACATCCTGTCTGAATTTGGTCTCCATCAGCAGCATCCAACTACACTTTGGTGTAATAATCAGAGTGCCATTCAGCTATGTAAAGATCCAGTTCAGCATCAGCGTATGAGACACATTGAACTCCACATACACTTCATCAGAAAGCTCATTCATGATCGTGTTCATGAAGCGCAGTATTGTCCAACCAATGATCAAGTCGTCGATATCTTTACAAAGGCTGTCACAGAAGCGAAGTTTACCAAACTTCAATCCGTGCTTGGAGTTCAGAAAAGTTGTCATTAAGGGGAGATAGGCTCTAATGCCTCCTTCCTTCTCCTATTGTGTCACTTTTGTAAATCCTTCAATCCTATCCCAATTTGTTCTTAAGGGGGGATGTTAGGATATTTCGACACATAGGAAATAAGCTCCTCCTTTTGTGTCACCTTTGTAAATCCTTCAATCCTATCCCAAGTTGTCCTTAAGGGGGGATGTTAGGATATTCCGACACATAGGAAATAGTTAAGAATAACTTAAATTATGTGTAGAGTTAGGCAGTAAGCGTGCTTTTACCATGAAGATGAATTCAGTAATCCGACTGGCTACTTATTTAGTGATTCAACTTAAAGTATTCTCACTCCTGTGATAATAACACTTGATCCGTGGGTTTACACCCATTGGCTCCGCTATATCTATTTAAAGAGCATGGAGGGTCATTTGTCCGTAACCGTTTATGAGAGAAACATATGTAACTTTTCTTTTTATATTAATAAATTCCCCTTCAAGGGTCAAGGCGTGGAACAAAAGCCGTGAACTGCTTCTCTGATAGGGTTTTAACTGCATTATAATATAGTGTACTGTATCTAGATCTGTTTGTGAGCGGTGACCTTTGGTTCTTGATCTACGGAACTTACCCTGTAAATTCCTACATCTCTCACTAAATCACTTCTAGCAACACACAACTACTACTCTGGAAATTGATTTCTCAGTAAAATCGAATGCTCAACTGCTTTTGTGTATATTCACCAAGCCCCATCGATTTCTTCTTATAATCCTTCGTTGAGACATCAACGGCCACGATTAAACCTTAATCAGTAGCTAGGATTAACTAGAAATCGATCCATGTGCTTTTCTAAAACATTCCCACCATGACTTAATTAATTCTGAGTAATTGATCATATTCCCTAAGTTTATACTTGGGAAATATTTAAAAATTGACTAATAATCTAATTAAGTCATCTCTAGGTGGAATTTTTAGAAACGATTTCTGGGTTTTGTAGATCTCATGTATTCTAGCCTTTCCACCAAATTTCAAGGCTAGAACACATCTAATGCTACAAAAACTAACATTCCCTCTAAGCGAGGAATGTGTTCTAGTATTGTTGCTCCTCTAGCAATACTCTGCTTCTGCACCATCTTCTGTCACATGGATGATGTATGGCTACTGCTACCCACCAACCACTGCGCAACACTGATATGCATTGCATCTGTGTTGTTGCTGACACTGTTGAACTGTTGCCAACACTACATCTGCACTACAACTTTGTTGTTATTGCTACTACAACATCTGCAACTCTCTCTCATTTGATGTTCTTGCAACTGAGAATTATCCAAAATATTGAACCAACTATGTTCAGTATGATGCATCTATCACCTGAGTCCTTACTGCTACTAGCCTCTATGCTGTCACTGAAGGCTCTACGTTGTTGTTGACTCTACACTGTGCCGACTGCACCGCTGCCAACTCTGCACTGCGCTCCCCAGCATTTGACTGCTACTAGTCATTGCATCTGTCACTTTGGCATCTGAATACACCAACTTCCATTGTTCCATCCTGCTACTGCATATTGTGGGCTCTTGTAGCAAGGTATTGATTCAAGCGGTGGACCTTCTCAAGAATCTTGCCCAACCTGTAGCACTCTGGGGCTACAAAACCAAGTCACCCCACCTCACTCCCTGAGGGATGTCTGCAAACATGGCGAAATCTTCCTCTAGCCTGGAGGACAGCCTATCAATCTCGGTTGAAGCTGCCTACTGGTCCTACTTCTCCTCCTTGTCCTTCTTCCTAAGAGGACATTAAGAACTGTAGTGGCCTAGCTCACCACACCTGAAGCACTTGATCTTCGACAGGTCCTTCTTCTTCCTATGCTCCACCTGTCCCTAACTGGGACCCTTCGATGCCAAGGCCACATTCTCCTCTTCCTTTACCTCCTTCGATCGACTGTTGTTGTTGCCACTGATGGTGCTCTTCATCAAGTCTCGCCTCAACTCCTCTTACTACAAGTTGTTGCCAGTCTGCCCACATTCTATCCCATCTTGGCAAGGTTTCTCTGCCCAAAATGATTTGGACAAACACCTTCCACTTCACGGAAACACTATTGAGGGCTACTCGTACCAACTCTATAGGTTGAGGCGCTGACCCTACAGCTGCTAGCTCATCTCGGATCTGCTGAATCCTAGTAAGGAAAGGATCTATGCACTCCCCCTTCTGCATACGGGTGCATCTCAGCTTTTCTTCTAAGTACATCTTTCATTGCTTGGAAGATCCCTGGTATAGTGTGGAAAGAGAATCCCACATCTCTTTGGTTATACCCAAAGCCGCTATGTGAGAGACCACATGATCCCGAACTCCATCAAGGATCAAACTCTTCGCCTTAGCCATCTCCTTCTTGTACTATTTCAGCTGATCTGGATCCGTGGGGACGGCTACCATGTTATCGATAAATGCTTCGAGATCATGCCCATCTAGAAGGAAGGAAATCCTTGCCTTCCAAATCATATAGTTGGAGGCTGCACCCAACCTATCCTGTTCTAGCAATCTGACTATTGCCATCTCAACAAAATATGTTGAAAACCTCTTCCCTTCTGCTCAGCTGCTGCTAGGCTCTGCGCACTCCCTGCTAGAGTGAGTAACTCTGCTCACAACGACTACTGATTTGCAAGGGAAATTGAACTTCTGAGACTAGAAGTTCCCTGAGGAAAATTTTCCCTCATTGTGTGCTCTTTCTTCCACCCGACGTTATTTTGCTCTAGCAACCTGCTGCAAAATTACTACTTCCAGCTATAGATCTGCTCTGCAACAAAAATACGGTTGCTCCCTCTGCCTTTGGTAATCCTTGATCTCGAGAAATCAGATTTCTCTGTCGCTCTCTCAGAGAAATCGATTTTCCTCAAGAAATTTACCCTCTTGGCCAAGGAATTGCGCCGCCCCTGGGAGTTTCAAATTGTTGCTCACGCAGAGCAACGAACCTCCTCTCTCCTTCTGCTATTGAGCTCTCCAACTGATCAATTGCTCTGATACCATGTGAAAATTTGGCTAACCCGAAATCCTATTGCGGCAACTGGAAATAATTCTCCTATTGATTTTTTGTAGCATCAGATGTGCTCTAAGCCCCAAATTTTGTGGAGAGGCTTAGAGACATGCATTACAAACAACCCAGAAATCGTTTTGGGAATTTCCACCCACAAACAGTTTTATAAGAAAAAACAATTATTTCTAATGAGGGCCCTAAGTCTAACTTAGGAAATTAAAATAATTAATCAATATTAATGTAAACTGTGGGTGAATATTCTAGATAAAGCCGATCAAGTCTAACATAATCCTAGCCATTGATTGGAGATCTAATCTCGATCGTTGATTTGTCAACGAGAAGGCTATAAAGGAAGACTTGAGGGTCATTTGTAAACAAACACCGAGAGGATCTAGAGATCGAATTTTTCTGACGGAGTAGTGCTCGGAAGAAAATCAAATCTAAGTGATTCTTGATTGCAGTGAGGGGAAGAGTAAATCTGGTTGGAGTTTTGACTGAGTCGGGATTACATCGCAAAGAAGACAGAGAGCAAATCAGCAGAGGCAACGTAGCAGCTACGCAAAGGCAGCGTAGCAGAGGCAGCTCTGCAGCCTTGAGGGAATCTGTAATTCAGCTGAGGGTCAGCAAAATCCAGTGCCGGAAAGTCGGGGTGTGAGACCAGAAGGGGCTAGAAGGGCAGATCCAACGAGCAAAAGACCAACCACGCTGTCCCCATGCAGAGTGATGTAGAGACTACGCAGCGCAGTGGAGGGATTATCGTCTGGGGTTTGTTGGTCAGTCGGGTTTCTAGATTTCAATGTGAGATTTCTCTCATTAACTCTTTGTCAGTCATATTCTCTACAGCGATTGCCAGAAAGGCATCCCAGATTTGTATTCAAACAATTACTGCATAATATATAAACCCTGAGATTTGTTGCATCGATTTTCCCACATTAGGTTTTTCCGAGGACGTTTGACCAAAAATAACGGTGTCCTGCGTTTGCATTATTTTTCTTGTTCATTTAATGATTTCACAAATATAGTTCAATTAGTGAAGGTTGCTTCAGTAACTACTTCGATATTGTAAGAAGTAATCTCATAATAACTTGTTAAATCAGATTTGCAAGTAGGAGAAGTAGTTCGGCTAGTTGATGTAGGGATTCCAGATCTAGATTTTGGAATTTTCACATGGTACCAGAGGTTGCATTGTGAAACAGGAAGAGCATATCCAGCGCTGAGACGGAGGCCAAAGAGCTGCAGAAAGCAGCAAATCGAATCCCCAGAGGGATTGCGCAGTGCAGGCCAGGAGGGTTGAATTTTCGAGAAGATCTCTCTCTGAGTGAGTCAACGGAGAGGTAAGACTTCCATATCGAAATTTTTGCCAAGGCAGAGGGAGCAGCACAGAGCCTCAACACAGAGCTGGTGGGACGCAGTTTCTGCAGGCATATTTTCATTTTGTCGAGCAAAAAGTGTCAGAAGAAGAAGCAGCACAGTGACGAAATATTCTCTCTCAAGAAGTTCCTAACCGGGGAATTTTGGTTTTTTCCAAGATCAGAGCAGCAGATTTGGACAGCAGATCTACAAGCTCCACAAGGAGTGCGTAAAATTATCCAATGTTGCGCGGAGGGGGAAGAAGAGGAGCAGATTCGATAGATTTGACGGCCATGGCAGCTCACGAGCTTCGAGATCAGGACCGGTTGGAGAAACCTCCAACTACATGATCTGGAAGGCAAGGATCACTTGTTTTCTAGATGAATATGATCTCAAGCTCTTCGTGCAGAACACGGTAGTTGTCCCTACTGATCCAGATCAGTTGAAGCAGTACAACGTTGATATGGCGAAGGCGAAAAGGCTAATCCTTGATGGAGTCAAGGATCACATTGTGTCCCATATAGTTGGCAAAGATACTGCCAGGCAGATGTGGGAAGCCTTGGCCACACTATATGAGGGATCTTACGAGCAGCAGAAGATGTACCTTGAGCAGCAACTGAGGATGGCGCAGATGCTGAAAGCGAGCGCATTGATCCGTTCCTGTCGAGACTTCAGGAGATTCATGACCAACATGCAGCAGTAGGGTCTACCCCTTCTCCTACAGTGATGGTGAGACTGGCATTGAATGCATTCACTGATGATTGGAAATTATTTGTCCAAAGCATCCTGGGCAGAGCAACCTTGCCAGGCTGGGTGGAGATGTGGGATGCTCTTCAGCAAGAAGAGCTAAGGAGAGACTTGGTCAAGTGCAAACTTGATGGCAGTAGTGGTAGTGGATCGAAGGAGAAGCAGGAGGAAGATGCATCCCTTGCATCCAAAGGGCAGCAGGAGCATCGAAGACGTAAGAAATACGCCTCGAAGATCAAATGCTTCAAGTGCGGTGAACTTGGTCACAACGCTTCCCAATGTCCTTTGAAGCATAAGGACAAGGACGAGAAGCATGATCCGAAGGCTGCAACCGCGAAGATAGATGAAAATGGGTACGTCATGAGTGCTCACGCATCTCCAAGAGGGAGATGAGGCGACATTGAGTTGTAGTTCAGCAGAACTGCAGTTGGGTAGGATCCTGGAGGAGTCCACCTCTCGGATCACAACCTTGCTATGGGTGCCCATAATCAACAGTAGCAGGTTGGAGGAGTTTTCAGTCAGTGCAAAGGAGTGCAGGGATTACAATTGCAGTGGATAGCTACGCAACTTCTGAGCAGCGCAGTGCAAAGTACCAGCAGCAGCGCAGTGTATCAGAGGGACAGCGCAGTAGCTATTAGCAGTCAGTGTTTTTAGCACCTAGATGCATCCTAAACACTTGTTCAGATTTTTGGACGTTTTCAGTTGCTTTTCTCAACAGCTGAGTTGCAGTGCAGAGTTAGCAATGGCAGCGCTAGTAGCAGATGCAGCATTTGAGAGGGAGTTGCAATACAAATGCAGTGTTGATCGTGGCAGTGTTAGCAGCAGTACAGTGCAGCAGCAGCGCAGTGATTGATGGGCACCAAGTCAGACATCATCAGCGCAGAGGGAGATGCTTTAGAGTCAGAGCAGTGTGCAGCAGGGCATATCTATTAGAGCACATTCCTCGCTAAGAGGGAGTGTTGATTTTTGGTAGCATCGGATGTGCTCTAAGCCCCAAATTTTCTCACGAAAAATTTTTGGTAGATGTTCTCACGAAGCCTCTAGTGAAGGGAAAGTTTGTGAAGTAACAGGATAAGCTTGTTGATTTTTGGTAGCATCGGAAGTGCTCTAAGTCTCCAAATTTGTGGAGAGGCTTAGGCACTGGTATTCCAAAGAACCCAGAAACAGTTTGTGCAAATTCCACTGAGAATATGTTTTATTGTAAAAAATAATTATTTTAATGGGGACCCTAAGTCTAAACTTAGGGAAATTAAATAACTAAAGGGTATTAATAAAACAAAGTGAGAATAATCTAGAAAAAGCGAAGATCAAGTCAAGTTATAATCTTAGTCGTCGATTAGAGATCTAATCTCGGTCGTTGATATCTCAACGAGAAGACTATAAAGGAAGGCTTGAGGGGCATTTGAAAAGACACACCGAGTGAATCAAGTGATCGAATTCTTTTGACGGAGTAGTGCTAGGACGAAGATCAGATCTAAGTGATTCCAGCGCAATAAGGGCCAAAAGTAGCTTCCGGAGAGAATTTTCTTAGCCAGAGAATCATCAGCAGAGAGAAGCAGAGAAACATCCAGCATAGCCAGCACAGATCCAAACAGGCTGACACAGAGCCAGTGCAAATCCACGCAGGGCTACGCAGAGGTTGCGTAGTGGCTAAGAGGGTTTCTAAGGTTTTACTATCGGATCAGTTCCAGAAGCCGAAAGTTGGGGTGTGAGACCAAGAGGCTGAAATCTAAGATTCTGGGAGTCAGAACGATCCATAGCTGGGCTGACGTAGTGCCCAAAGAAGGTGATGCAGGGACTGCGTAGGGACTGCGCAGTGGCAGCACAGAGCCTGCCAGGGGTACCTCATCCAGTCACTGGATCAACTGGATTTTTCAGTGATTGAGTGAGGTAAAACTCACATTCTTTCTACCAGTATTTCTCTCTCTGTAACTGAATAACCCTTGAGGTATACGACGATGTATTCAAAAATTGCTACTACTTAATAATACAAACCCTCAAATCTGCTACACCAATTTTCCCGCATTGGGTTTTTCCGGGGACTTAGTCCAAAATAAAGGTGTCCTATGTGTCCTATGTGTGATATGTTCTTTGCTCATTTTCCTCGTTTCAGAATCATAAAGTATTTAAGTGTAGGTTGCTTTAGTAACTTACTTCAATAATTCATGAAGAAATTTGAATTAATTCTATAATGTAATTGACAAAATAGAAGTAAATTCAGCTGGTTGCAGTAGCATTCCTGAGATTGTTAGATCTAGGAATTTTCACATGGTATCAAAGCATTTGATGTGAAAGAGGAAGAGCAGATCTGAGCAGTTAAGTGAAGGCCGAATTGTTGTAGCAGCAGCAGATCGAATCCCCAGAGGGATTGTGCAGTTCTAGTCAGGAGGGTCAAATCTTCAAGGTTGTCTCTCTCTAAGCTAG
Source organism: Pinus albicaulis (assembly GCA_034641835.2). Classification (NCBI taxonomy): domain Eukaryota; kingdom Viridiplantae; phylum Streptophyta; class Pinopsida; order Pinales; family Pinaceae; genus Pinus; species Pinus albicaulis. The sequence continues at coordinate 339,382,067 of CM076570.1, read as the reverse complement.
TCGACAGAGAGGTGAGACTTCCATATCGAGATCTTGCCGAGGCAGAGGGAGCAGCGCAAAGCCTTCACGTAGAGCCAGAGGGACACGGTTTTTCTGCAAGCAGTTGTTAGGCAGGGAAGCGTTAGAAGAAGAAGAAGAGCACATAGCGGGGAATTCTTCCTCAGTGAGTTCCTTGCCGAGGAATTCATCATTTCTCATTTGCTGGGAAGCAGACTTACCAGCTCCATCAGGGAGTGCGTAAGCTAGCCTAGAAGCTACACAATAGGGAGAAAAAAGAAGCAATTCGACAGTTTTCGGCTGAGATGACATCTTATGGTCTTAGACATCAGGATCGATTGGAGGGATCCTCCAACTACATAATCTGGAAGGAAAGAATCAAATTCCTTCTGGATGAATATGATCTCAAGACGTTCGTGGACAACATAGTTGTTGTGCCTACAGATCTGGATCAGAACAAAAAGTACAAATCCGATATGGAAAAGGCCAAGAGACTTATCCTTGATGGTGTCAAGGATCATATAGTCTGGCAAGAACACAACCAGGGAGATATGGGAGGCCTTGGCCCTGCTATACGAAGGAACTTCCGAGCAGCGAAAGATGTACTTGGAGCAGAAGCTCCGGATGATCCAGATGCAGAAGGGGGAGTGCATTAATCCATTCTTAACGAGACTTCAGGAGATTCGAGACCAGCTGGCAGTCATGGGATCCACCCCAACTGCTGCAACTATGGTGAGGTTAGCCCTTAATGCAGTCACCGAGGAGTGGCAAGTTTTTGTCCAAAGTACCTTGGGCAAGGCAACACTTCCTAGTTGGGAGCAGACGTGGGCAGCACTTCAGGAGGAGATGAGAAGAGATCTGGTCAAGTGCAAGCTTGACGGTAGCAGTGGGAGCGGATCGAAGAATCCAGAGGAGGAGAATGCAGCCCTCGCATCGAAGGGGCAGCAAGGGAAACGAAAACAAAAGAGAGATGTTTCGAAGGTGAAATGCTTCAAATGTGGTGAGATGGGCCACTTTGCATCACAATGTCCTTTGAAGAAAAAGGACAAGGATGAGAAGCACGATCCAAAAGTTGTGACCGCAAAGATCGAGTAGAATGAGTTTTCCATGAGTGCCCATGCTTCTCTAGGAGAAAAATGGGGCAACATAGAACTATAAGTTCTCCTTGAACTTCAGTTTGGTAGGATCATTGAGGAGCCCACCTCTTGGATCACAACCTTGCTACAGGTGCCCATGATCAGCAGTAGCGAGATGGAGGAGTTTTCAGTGGGAGCCAAGGAGTGATGGAGCGACAGTTGCAATAGGTAGCAGTGCCTACTACTAAAGCAGAGCAGAGCAACAACAGCGCAGTCCAGAGCAGCAACAGTGCAGTTGCTATCAGCAGTCATCGTCTTCAGCACCGAGGTGCATCCACTGAACGCTTGTTCAGTTTTAGGTGGTTTTCAATTGCTTCTCTCAGTAGTTGAGTTGCAGTGCAGATGCAGTGTTGGCAATGGCAATGCTAGCAGCATAGCAGATGCAGCATTTGAGAGGGAGTTGTAGTACGGATGCAGCAGTGGCAGTGGCAGTGTCATGGGCAGCAATACAGTTGCAGCAGCAGCACAGTGGTTGGTGGACAGGTTGTCAAACATCAGCAACGCAAAGGATGCTTGAGGGTCAGAGCAGTATTCAGTAGGCATGTTATTAGAGCACTTTCGTCACTAAGAGGGAGTGTTGATTTTTGGTAGCATCGGAAGTGTTCTAAGTCTCCAAATTTGTGGAGAGGCTTAAGCACTGGTCTTCCAAAGAACCTAGAAACCGTTTGTGAAAATTCCACTCGGAATATGTTTTATTGTAAAAATTAATTACTTTAATGGGGACCCTAAGTCTAAACTTAGGGAAATTAAATAATTAAGGGATATTAATAAAACAGAGTGAGAATAATCTAGAAAAAGAGAAGATCAAGCCAAGTTATAATTTTAACCATTGATTAAAGATTTAATCTCAGTTGTTGATATCTCAATGAAAAGACTATAAAGGAAGGCTTGAGGGTCATTTCGAAAGACACACTGAGTGAATCAAGTGATTGAATTCTTCTGATGGGCAGAAGTAGCTTCCGGAAAGAGAATTTTCTCAGTCGGAGAATCATCAACCGAGAGAGGCAGAGAGGCGTCCAACATAGCCAGCGCAGAGCTTGCGCAGTGGCTAAGAGGGTTTCTGAGGTTTTAGTGTCGAATTAGTTCCAGAAGCCGAAAGCTAAGGTTGCAACCAGGAGGCTAAGATCTAAGATTCTGGGGATCAGATCAATCCATAGATGGGGTGATGCAGTGTCTAGAGAGGGTGACGCAGGGACTGCGTAGTGGCAGTGCGAAGGACCTCATCCAGTGACCGGATCAGCCGGATTTTCCAGTGATTGAGTGAGGTAAAACTCCCATTCTTTCTACCAGTATTTCTCTCTCTGTAACTGAATAACCCTTGAGGTATTCAATGATGTATTCAGAAATTGCTACTACTTTATAATACAAACCCTCAGATCTGTTGCACCGATTTTCCCGCATTAGGTTATTCCAGGGACTCAGTCCAAAATAAAGGTGTCCTATGTGTGATTTGTTCTTTGCTCAGTTTCCCTGTTTCAGAATCATAAAGTATTAGGTGTAGGCTGCTTCAGTAACTTCAATAATTCATGAAGAAATTTGAATTAATTCTGTAATGTAATTTACAAAATAGGAGAAGTAAATTCAGCTAGTTGCAGTAGGATTCCTGAGATTGTTAGATCTAGGAATTTTCACAAAGCTGTAGGTGGTGGAGAATCTCTTCCTTGCTAGGAGGGAATGTTGATGTGAATAGCATCAGAAGGTCTTCTATAATTGCTTGGTGTCTTAGCATGTGGAAGACATTATTTGCCTCTTCTAGTGATTTTTGTCTTCTTTCCTAAGTTTAACTTAGGAAAGGTACAATAATTAAAGTCAATTAATTATTGTGGACTATTGGGTTATTTTCTAAGGATAATAATTTAATTATTTATGTGACTTAGAAATAACCTCAACCGTTGATCTTAAAGATGTTTATAGAAAGAAGATTCAAGATGTTTCCACAAGCGAGATTGGGGTTAGAGATTTGGACTAAATGACGATTATAAATGGAGGCTAGAGATGGAGATGAAGACACAACGACGACAAGAACAAGTGTGTGAGTGAGTCATCATGAGAGAGAGCGATTTTCTCTATGTGAGTGGCTCAGTAACCAATGCACAGAGCAGGAGAAGTGAGAGTGGGTTTGAGCAAATCCTAGAGGGTCGAGTTGGAGGAGATTGCAAGGTTGAGTTATTGGAAGGAGATCAAGTTTGCCTTGAGGAGGCCGAGTTACTAGAGTGTTGGGGTTTTTTAGTGTGCATTAGTGGCAAGGCACAGATCAAGTTACTGGAGGGCTTAGATCTGATTTCCTGAAGCCGATTTCTTTAGAGCAATTTCATCTGGAGGTTGATTTCCTTGAGGCGGAATTACCTAAGCCGAATTCATTCTTAGGGAGCTAAGTTGCAAGTTCCAATTGTATTTTTCCTTGTATCTTTGTGGGTCGAAAAACCTAGATTTTCCAGATAATGAAATGACGAAAAATTGTTTGTGGGTTAATTAATTTTTTCAATGTGTGATTGATCACTCTGGTTCATTTCAGTTGCATATTTTTAATTCTAGAAGTTAAAGATACCAATGATTTTATTTTTCAATTATTATTTGGGTAAATAAATAATAAACTAGGAATAAATTAAATTGGCGTGAGAAATTAAATTTGGTTGGTATTAGAAATTTAACAAGGAGATTGTCATTGGTATACCGGATTTCAATATTGAGCAGTAGGGCATGTTCCTAGGGTGTACACTTAGCAAAAATGCCAAGGCTTCTTTTTTGACCACTGAGTGTAGGTCCAAGGGCATTTTGGATCACATCCACTCAAATTTGTCGGGGTCGATGTCAGTGACATCAAAACAAGGAGCATAGTACTATGTCAAGTTTATAGATGACTATTGTAGGAAAACCTATATCTTCTTTGTGAATACCAAGGATGAGGTCTTCAATCGATTCTAGAAATTCAAAGCCTAGGTGGAGAACCAGACAAGAAAGAAGATCAAGGTCTTGAGGTCATAGAATTCAAGGATTTTTCCTAGGAGGCAAGGATCAAGAGGGAGATGACAGTCTTGTACAACCCTTAGCAGAATGGGGTTGTGGAGAGCAAGAATTAGTCCATCATCAGTTTTTCCAAAGCTATGCTACATGACTAGGAGTTGCCTATTTTTCTTTGGGCAGAGGCATGTAACACTACAATATATGTGCAAAATAGGAGTCTTCACAGGATATTAGGGGACAAGACTCCAAAGGAGCCATTCACTGGGGTGAAATTAGAGATAGGACACTTGAGGATCTTTGGTTGTCCAGTATACATTCATGTTCCTACGGAGAAGAGGACAAAACTAGAGCCTTCGAGAGAAAAGGGAATATTTGGGAAAAAAACGAGACCTTAAAAGCTTAAACGGTCTTCATACCAACGCAGAGGAAGACAATTGTGAGCAGGGGTGTTAAGTTTGAGGATAATTTGGCATCCAAGAAGTCTCATGACTTGCCTCCAACAATGACAGAGGTGTTAATTTGGTAGCTTGGAGACAAATTCCCTCCATTGGGAAGCCTTCCTCATCCAAAGAAGCCCCTACTAGCCCTTGGAAGAATTTAATTTGATCAAAAACAAATATTATTTTTTATGAGAAACCCACATGTGCACTAAATTTCAAGTCGGTCTGGGCAAGCTAAATCAACCTCCAAGGACACATAATAGACAACATGTCACATCACTTTGGAGCATCATCACACATTCATCCCTTCATCAAATTGGTTCGTACAAATCTAAAATTGCAGGGTCTGAGCTCACACGTGCGAAGAGCAGAGAGTTTTTTGTTGACCGAGTTTGACTTTGGGACTATTTGACCAGCATTGACCCTGGAAGATTGTTTGACCGAACTTCTGATATGTTTTGGGAGGCCAATTTCAGGGTTAGTTTGACCAAAATTTTCTAGGCACTTTGACCTACGTTCACTGCAGGTCTGCACCTAGGGTTTTCGCAGGTCAACAAGTTGACTGTGGGAGTTTTGTTAATTATTTTAACTTGGTTTCACTGATCTTGGAAGGCCAAATTTGTTGCTTCTTTGATCGAACTATTTGGAGGACTATTGACCATTGACTGATTAGGGTTGTTGCTTCTATTGACTTTGACCAAATTTGCAAACTTTGACTTTGGATCAGATTTGACTTGTTGTCTCATCTTTGACTGGATATTGATTGGTTAGTTTGGATAGTCAAAATTGTTGACCTTTGACTCTTTCTTGATGAATTGGAACATTGTATCTCTTTGTTGAGCATTTGATGACAATCTAATAGAAGAAGAATTTTCAAAGGGTTTTTCCCCTTGCGGGATTTTTCCTTGGTCTTTGACCAAATCTTGTGTCTCTTGTTCTTGTTCTTGGCTATCTTCTCCTGTGCATTTGGATTACTGTTCTATCTACAATTGCTTAATGTCACTAGAAGATTGAATTATATTGGATAATTGGTTGAAGTGATTGTGCTAAGCATAGAACACTGGAAAATTAACAAGAGGACGAGGAGCAAGAGGCTCTAAAGGCAGCATGCAGAGGCTTCTAATTCAAGGAATCAATCTTCAAGTAGAGAGGAGTCAACAGCTACTTCCAATTCTCCTAGAAGACCCGGGTGGTTTGAGCAGAGATTAAGGGATGCTTAGGAGCATGTGGAGGCTCCTAGGAGCATATTCAAGGAGAGCATGCTTGTTGTCGCTAGGAAGGAAAAAAACCCAAGGCTCAGGAGTTTGCCAACAAAACCCCAAGGATACCGACACTGACAGCACCTACATGCAGGTGAGGTCTCACCCAAGGTATACAATGGGGTTGTAGAACATGTGTAGGTTGTGCAAAGAGTCAGGGGAATAGGAGGCCATCTCGACTTACAAAGACCCAACCCAGACTATCGCAGTTATAGGGTGTCACGGATTTTTCCATGGCTTAAACACGCATGTTCCCAATTTTTACCATGTGCATTTCAATACTTAGAAACTCTTATATAATATCAATTGTACATGTCCTACAAATTATATGAGAAATCCACTCTCTGGCAGCCTCGTAACATATACGCACAATATAACTTTGACAAGAAACAACAAAAACTGGGTTCATTCTTTATACATTGGTCTAATTGTATATAGCAACTAAAATAGTTACACCAACAGAAAACTCCATGTGAAACAACATTCCATCCATGATATTCAACATTTAGCACAACATTACATTTTAAACACGCATACCTGAGGCCAAAACTCCTGTCAAATTCTTTTATTCATATTAACCATTAACCAATATTTATACATAGTACATAAGTATGACAGCAGAACTCAAAAAACAGATGTTTTGTTATACCTCTAGCTAACACCATAAAATTCAGATTAATACAATACGTACGCCCAACGTCATCTCAAAGCTCATCATAATATTCCTCATTTGACTCAAAATGTACATAATAGACAGAGTATGCTCAGATAGTGTACTCAGACAAAATGGAACAAAAACTCAACAAAGCATCAAGACTAGAACAAAATTGGGAACAATCTTTGAAACCCTTGGTTAGCAGCAATCATTTTTTTTATCGTAGAGGTTGCCCAAATCCAATACGAGGAATATTTTGCTAGCTCACCCAACTATGTCATTCTCTCATGTTCCCTCCTCAATTATCAACCAATCCATTCCGAGTTGAATCTGCCACCTTACTACATGTCTAAGTACCCTGCATTACTAACAGATACTCTGTCGATTTTAGTACAAAACAGTTATTGTGCATTCTTTTGGCGAGCATCCATCCGTCAAGCCCTTGCATTGTATGTCAAGCACAGATCTATCGAGCCCATGCGCGTTCTTCTACTTGCGTACTACAGTATCTACTCCTTCCTACGTAGTTCTTCCATACCTAGGAAAAAATTCTCCACTGCCCCTTCTTTGCCCAAACAATGCCTCCAAAGAAATCTCCAAACTACATGACACTAATGATTAACATCATTAAAGAGGAAACAAACTAGGAGGTTTGGAAGAAAGTCATGGTGAAGGTTGATGCATTGGAATTTGTGCCAAGAGCAAAGGGGAAGCCAGTTTCATGTGGTTCTTTCAGAAGTACCTACGTCACCAAGAGGGAGTGTTGATAAGAGTAGCTCGAGCAGGTACTTTTGCATAGGTGTCTAGATGTGCGGAAGTCGCCCATTTCACCCCTAACCTTAGTAATTACTTTAATTTTTAAAGTAACTGAATTTTATAAGATAAAGTGAGTTGATCTAATCAAATGAAAAGGTTATTTGTATTGGTGAATTAGATGAATCTCAACCATTAATTTCAAGTGATGTTAAGATCTAATCTCAATCGTCAATCACTTTGCAGATTACGGTTGTGGATTCAATCAACAACTCCAACTTATAAAAGGAAGGCTAGGCTAATAGAGAAGACACATCTCTGAGCACAAGACACAGTGAGATAATGAGATCTCAGTGATTGGGTGGAGAAGGACTTTCATCCAAATGTGCAGGGTTCAAGGAAGAGTCAAAGGGGCAGCAAGGGAGAAGGATCTAGATCAATCAACAAGATTGAAGGATAGATCTGCAAAAGGTTTGATCAACTGAATCATTTCCAAGTTTTTGTTGTATTTGTATTTTTTCTCAGAGGGCCATTATCCCAATAAGGGAGGCCCTGTATGTTCTAGATTATTGTTAATGAAGCAGTAGATTTTGATGAGCAGTGATTATGTGTGCATGTGTTTGAGAATGGTGTATTAATTTTCGTCCTAGAAGATGACTAGAATCCTTTGTCTGGAATTTCTCCAATGGAAATCCTACCTACAACCACAAAATTTTCATTGCAAAACACCAAGTGTTAGCTTCAGAAATCAAATGATCGCCCAACAATGAGGCAAAATGAGGCTAAGAGGGTAAGATAGGGCAATGCTTAGCCTTGGGAAGCTAGCATTGGGATAGAGAAGGACTTAAAGCCAAGAAAGACCCACGGTGAGGAGGGATCAAAGGCCCTAAGGGCCTGCAACTTAAGGCCAAGGCCTCCTAGATGCCTGCGACACCCAAGGGATACCCTCTATGAGGTTGCCGCAGAGGTAAAGGGGGCTGCGGAGGGCAGAAAAGGAGTACGAAAAGGAGATAAGGCGAGTCGAGGGCAGGAGATGAGGAAGACGAGAGAGGTCGAGGCCACTTTGGCTCACGACAGGGAAAAAGGAAGCAAGAAGAGGAGGAATAAGGCAAGTCGAGGGTAAGGAAAGGCCATGGAGGAGAGAAGAAAGGTCGTTTAGGCCTGCGACACGGCCTGAAATCCTAAAAAAAGGTGACAAAAAAGTTGATGGGGCCCACGGCAAGGGCTAAGAGGCTCAACGCTAGGCCAGGAGGCCCTAAAAATAATTATCAAACCCTTGCAAAATCGATTTCCACTTCAGATCTTCAAAATTACCTAAATTACTACAAGATTATTGAACGTTGGCCCCACAAATAAAATAGAGACTAGATCTTACTCTCAAGGCCCTAGATCAAGCTCAAATCCATAGCAAATCTTCGAGAGTAGCTTGAATCTCACCTACACCAATGAAAATAAAAATACCCAAAACCCTAATACACAAAAAAATTCAAAATAAAACCCCAAACCCCAATTTCCGCAAAACAAGGGTTAGAAAATTTATTTTACAAAATATTTACAAGATATATACAAATGTATACTGCTTGTGAAAATAAAATATTTTGAGAAATTAGTTTTTAAATGATGAATAATAACAATAGATCAAATGTGTTTCGAAATTTATGGTGTTTCCCACAGCCTTAGCGAAGAAAGAAAATCAAACAAAATTCTCGAAGCCCAAACGAGGTTGTCTCTTCTCCAAAGTCTATGAACTTGGAGCCCAAGGGTCGGGGTACCTGCAAACTCTATATATTTCTTCTAGAAAACTTGTTAAACATATGGTGAATCAGATTACCTAAGATAGACCCAAAATCTATGAATAGAATGTTCTTATCACCATCTAATGAATAAACAAGCTTATCAAATTTTAAGCACAATATAGGAAAGCACATATCTAGCACATACCACAGATCATTGGACAAAGAACACCATGAATTGAACCTCAAAGTCTTTTATTATGATATTTCAAACGTTCCCAGCAAATCCGAGGAACAACACCAGCGTTACAAAATTACATAGACCAAAACTCAAGACTTTTCATCATGACTTGAGAAGCAAAATTGCTTCTAATTTATATATAAATCGTCCAAATGGAAAATAATAGCTAGTTGGCTTGATCCCCATCAAAGTAATCTCGACCATTGATAAATACTTGATCATCTTTTAATCTCTGCCGTCGAAAATATTTATTTTTGAGAAGTTCTTGAATTTTTCATAAAAACCATTTTTTAGTAATCCAAAAATAAATATTTTGAATTAATTTCCTCAAAACTTTCACTTTGACTTGACCACCAAGGTCCAAGGGCTCAATTTTTCTTAAAACATACATTTTTGCCTTGGTGGGGGACCTCCAAAAATTAACTTCTTTTAGACCCATGAATTTTTTGGTTATTTTCCCCTTGGAGAAATGAATTTCTCTAGAATCCTCACCGTGGGTCTTATTAATTTTCATGGTGAGGATTAAAGCCTTGTTAATTAATTAATTCCCTCAAGTGTTAATTAATTTTCTGGCTTAGGATTAATTTTATTTTGCTACAAAAATTAATTAATTAACACTTGGGGGAATTAATTAATTTTTCACCCTCAAATATTTTAGCCATGGTGTCTAAGTATGAGGGACCATGCACTAAAATATTTTTTACATCAAATAATTACAAATTCAACCCTCAAAGCGGGGATACCCATTCATTATAGACCCTAAATATAATTATTCAATTCAACTACACAATATAATCTAGTAGACCAGGTTATTTGTAATAAAATAATTTAGCGAAATAGCTTAAATTATTCCCAAACCACATTTACAAAGACTTGATATAACACTAGGGTTCACCCAAGACTTTGTCAATAAATTCCACCCCAGCTTTGGGGTTTAAATTGAAGGAAAAACTTTGTCAATTATCTGTGTTTAGAAACATACAAAATGCAGTGAGGTTAAAAAACCTCCTAGAATGAAATTCGTCACCAAAATCATAGGCTTACCTTTGTTGTTACATAATTAAATTGTCGTACTAGCATCATTTACATTACAAATTTGCAGAAATTGGGTTTACAACGACATAAGAACTGGTTGGCTGATGATTCTAAAAATTGAAAAAATTTGTACAACTATTTCCTTGGACTTGTGACAAAATAGGTGCAACAGGGTCATTTGAATAACAACATCCACTGGGAGAGTCATCAATTATTTGATTGAACTAGTGATATGTAAAGGATGAAGTGTCATGAAAATAATTATTTCTAAGTAAAAGAAATAAGTAACACGGCCATAAAGTGTGATGCGGGTGGCTTTAAATCCTAGATTGGTTTTTCCTTTGATTTCAAAAGCTATGGGACTATTTTAAGTGCATAATAAAAATAGTCCTAGTGGTTCAAGGCATATAGGATAACAAGGCTAAGATAGTTTTGCTAGCTTTGGTAACCTATATGACAAGGCCAATAAGCTCTCAACTATGGAAATATCCTGGGATACGAAATGAAGGTTGAGCATTATCAAAATAATTCACTCTATCAATATCTTCGTGGAGCTAATGTCATGTAGCAAAAGTGCCAATTATTTCTGCAACAAGTTACACTAGTAAAAGAGAACATATGATCTTTCCTAATTTGGTTCATCCTACATGGGACACTACTTCTATATGAAATTACTCCAATCATGATACTTCTTCATTTCACTACAAAACAAAGCAATTTTGCATCAAGTACAGAGCTTACCTTTTAACACAGCATGATCAAAGCAAAGAAGGAACTTCTGTCTCATAAAGACATATTTTAACTATGGCATACTATGATACTACTATAAAAGTCTAAATATGGCATTTCAAAGCGATTGCTGTAATTAGTTTTCCAAACAAAGAAAGATGCCAAAGGCAACACAAAATGCACCATCCAGCATGCATTTGCTAGTTTTAAGAGACAATAATGAAGGCAATGTAAATGACGACAAAATCGAAGCCTCCAAGAAAAACCAAAAGAAGTACAGCCATTGAATCATTCAAAAATCCTCCCTACATTGAACATATTAACTATGTGCTAGGAAGATCATGTAAATTGGTTGAACACACTAATTTAATAAGAGAATAACATCTTCTAAGAAATATATCTCCTTTTATGTACTCGACGAAAGTCTCATTATCATCAAGTGAAATGTGGTCTAGCAGTTAGATTCTAGTTTCAAGTGAAGATCCAAGTTCTAACCTCCCAATGGCACAAAGTCATGGTAATGCAAACAAATGTTCCATGAAGTTGTTTCGATGAAGCTTTATATCCAATCCGAATTAAAATGGGCGTACCAGCAAAATAAATAAATAGAAAAAAAGTCGTATTACCAACCAAAGAAAAGAAAACTATATCACTTTCATGAACAAAATACGCACCTATTGGCCTGGAATGACTCAGACAAGTCAAAGAACTCCAAAGCCACACGACCATCCACAGCACCAATAGCATATCCTATAATAAACATAATATCGTCTCAAAGTAAGGGTTTGTGTATATGCTTTGCAAAAAACGCATCAACAATGTCTACATGAACCTCAATAAGAGCATAACATGGAAATACCCATTTAAGTAAGTTCAATATGCTCCTACAGATTTGACTGATTATTGTATTGTTCCTTCTACATATTGGATAACAATTATCAGCTAAAATCTATTTTCTATAATTATGTAGTGTTAGAGAAGGAAGGGACCACGTAAGAAAATGAGCATTTGTAACATTAACGATCAGAAAATAAGGAACAGTAACCCTATTCTCAAAAAACTCCAACAATTGAACATTGAATGCATAATATAGAGCTCAATTTTAATGATAATTTTGGTATTATTCAATATCACATAAGACATTTTACATTGCCAATGTAAGCTGAAAAAAAAATTGAAAAAATGTCAGTCGAGTTCTGATTAGAAACAAGCCGAAGTGCTCGTAAACATAAGCCAGGTTTAAATACCTAATGGGTAGGCTCTAGCAAAATAATCTCATCCATGGCCAACTGAAAGTCCCTGAAAACTTGACAGCCCAGAGATGTGGAGAAAGTCAAGAAAGTAGCTCTATACGTTGGCACTAACATCAAATATTCCTCTAAAAAAAGAATAGAAAATTAAAGAAGGAATGCTAGAGAATTGTGTTGATACAATATGCTTTAAAAACTATCACTATATATCGATCCTCAATTCTTTTAATTCCCAAGGTGCTATGAAATGAGAGAAAAGGTATTAAGAGGAAGCTTTTATGGCTTGCAACTAAACAACCGAAAATATGGGATTTTATATCCTAGGATAAATATGCCCTCCCAAAATGGGCAAGCATAGTATGCATTCATTAACTCGATACCTTCAATGAGGCCCTTTGAGCTCATGTAATTTCAAGAATAATTTTGGATAAGGAAAGTTTATGGTGAAAGGTTGTAAGACCCATAATTCATAAATATGATATTAAAATTCTAAAAACCGTTCATGAAAACCTAAATTAGGAATCTATTTCTCTCATAATATATTTCTCTGTAATATATGTACGGAATTGATCAATTTTACTATTGAGTACCAACCTGGGGTTCTATAGTTGAAGATGTGACTCTCTCTCCTGCTTCCGTTACCAAAACGACCAAAACCTCCCTGCCAAACTGAGCACAACTTCAGTACCCAGCTCCAAAGTACTTCAAATTCAAGGTACTCTGTGTTGATTTTTGTAGCATCGGAAAGTGTTGTAAGTCTCAAACTTTGTGAGGAGACTTGGACATCAGTATTCCAAAGAACCCATAAACCGTTTGTGGAAATTCCACTCAGTTCATGTCTTATTAAAATAATTAATTATTTTAATGGAGACCCTAAGTCTAAACTTAGAGAAAATAAATAATTAAAGGGTATTAATAAGACAGAGTGAATCTTCTAGAAAATGAAGATCAAGTCAAGTTTTAATATTAGCCATTGATTAGACTTCTAATCTAGGTCGTTGATTCATCAACAAGAAGATTATAAAAGAAGGCTTAAGGGTCATTTGGAAAACAAGCCAAGCATACACTCAGTACCCAAAGGAGATCATTTTTGAAGGAATAAAATTCGACCTCAGTGGGAGAGTTGCAGGGCAGAGAGTTGCAGAAGCAGAAGGAGGAGGAAGTCAGCAGTGATTGAGCTCAAGGACAGAGGGACGCAGTGGGTCACAGGAGGCAGCACAGAGTTGAAGTGCAGTGAACCCACGCAGAGCCTACGCAGACTTACGCGGTCCAGCATAGAGAAACGTGCAGACAGGCACAGAGGGAAGCAGAGGCTGATCCGGGTGTCAGAAAATTGTCGGGAGGAGCCGAGAATTATGTCTAGAGTGTTTTCAAATTTTATCTGCCAGTGTATTCCTTGTAAAGATTCATTTGCTAAAGAATATTAATAAAACCCTCATCTATTGCACCGGTTTTCCCGCATTGGGTTTTTCTCAGGACATTCGTCCAAAAATAACTATGTACATGTGATTGATTCTTATGCTTATGTTCTTTACTGTTTGCTTCTCTGCATATATAATTGTGAAAGTTGCAGTAGTATTTATTTCGAAGTTTACTGATAGATTTCTATAAATAACTTATTGAAGTAATAAGTAGGAGAAATAAATCTATCACTGCAACTGTAGATTTTCAGATTGAAAATTTCACATGGTATCAAAGCCAGAGATGAGTAACAAGAACGAAGAATCGAAAAGTGAATAGAAATCTGACATTGTGGCAGCCTCGGAGGGGTTCACGCAGTTCTCCAGAGAGGGAAAGAAGCATGGTAGAAATGATGGATCACGATGTTTTTGTTTTGGCATCCAAACTTGAAGAAGAATTTGCTTGTGTCAAACACTGCTTCTCCTGAGGTCTAGTAAATTGACAATGGACCTTTTGCTCATATGATAGGAGTGCGGGAATGTTTTTCCGACTACAGAGAGGAGCAGATGAATTTTAAAATAACTATGGGTAATAAAGAAAAGTATACCCATATTGGAAGAGGTACCGTAGTAGTTCAGACCGAGGCTGGAAATAAGCTTCGAGCCACTAATGTACTGCATGTGCCCGGGTTGGGGATGAACTTGCTCTTAGTGTCTCAACTTCAAAATCAAGGTTATGACGTTTACTTTATTGGTAACAGGGTTTACATCAAACATCCCAGTTGGAAGAAGAAAGCACAGATCGGAGTAAGGAGCAACAAACTTTATAAGTTGCAACTCGAATCCCTAATGGCACTAATTGGCAGCACTGATGAAACGGATATGAATGAACTATGGCACAGAATAATGGGACATTTGCATCATGGGGCATTAAAATTTCTCAAGAAAACTGTCACAAGAGTTCCAGAACTGAGCACCAACGGGGCGATGTCTGCAGAGGGTGCGTATTGGGTAAATATGCCAAGGCAATGTATCAGAGAAGCAGCAATAGGGCCAAGAGTGTATTGGGCTTGATACACTCGCATATCTGTGGACCAGTGTCCACTAGAGCTCTTAGAGGTGCCGAGTATTTCGTCACCTTTATTAATGACCATTCCAGGAAAATCTGGATCTACTTTTTGAAGACCAAGGACAAAGTCTTTAGTCGGTTTAAAGAGTTTGAAGCTCTAGTAGAAAATCTGACAAGAAAGCGGATCAAGGTGTTGCGTTCAGAAAATGGTGGTGAATACACAGACAAGGAATTCACTGAGTTCTGCACAAGGGAAGGTATCAAAAGAGAGTGGACCGCTCCATACAATCCGGAGCAGAATGTTGTGGCAGAAAGGAAAAACAGGACTATTGTCGAGGCTGCAAGGGCAGTGTTGTATGATCAAGACATGCCCAAATTTCTGTGGGTTGAAGCTTGTAATACAGTTGTCTATGTTCAGAACAGGATCCCTCACGTTGCATTGGGAAAGATCACGCCGGAAAGTGTCTTCACTGGCAGCAAGCTTGAAGTGAGTCACTTTAGGATCTTCAGCAGTACAACTTACTGTCATGTGCCCAGTGAGAAGAGGAAGAAGTTGGATATGACTGCGGAAAAAGGGTATCTAGTAGGATACAGTGAGAATGCAAATGCATATCGCATCTATATTCCTGAGAGCAAGAAATTTGTGGTGCGGAGGGATGTGAAATTCATGGAGGAGAGGGCCTTCAAAAGATCCCGCAAGTTGCCTTCTGCTACGCAGTCTGAGGAGGATACGTTGGTTCAACCTCAACTACCGATCGCAGATAATTCAGTTGCCTCTCCAAGGCATGGGGATGCAAGGGACATTTCTCCCGAGGACTTGCAGGAGGGAAAGCAGGTAAATCTGCCCACTACCAATGGGAGAACGAGCAGGGAACTACGACAAATTCTGAGGGATGCAGAAGACTTTGTTGGAGTCCCCCGAACTGAGAAGAGACAGCATAAGCAGCCTAAGAGGTATCAAGCCTTGGTTGCACAAGTCGGGGAACCTTCCAGTTCTCGGGAAGCAACTCAGCACCAAGTGTGGGTAGATGCAATGGTGGAAGAGTACAGTTCCATCATGAAAAATGATGTCTGGGAAGTGGTCCCCAAACCTCAGGAGAGATCAGATGTAGGATAAAGAAGGATCTACAAGGTCAAGTATGTTGCAGATGGCAGCATCGAGAAATTTAAAGCCAGGTTTGTGGCTAAGGGGTATGCTCAGAAGGAAAGGATAGATTATGAAGAAACCTCCGCCCAAGTAGATCTGTGATATCCCTTGCTGCGCGAATGGGGTGGGAGATTCACCAGATGGACGTCAAGACTGCGTTCCTGAATGGGCTGATAGAAGAAGAGGTGTATATTGAACAACCAGAAGGCTTCGATACGCATGATCAGAAGACTCATGTATGCAGGCTTAAAAAAGCCTTGTATGGACTAAAGCAAGCTCCTAGAGCCTGATATGGTCGAATTGACAACTACTTGCAAAAGATGGGATTCGTCAAGAGTGACGTGGATCCCAATCTCTACTATCTAAGGGTAGGGAGTGAGCCCCTGATACTGGTTTTATATATAGATGATCTATTTCTGACAGGATCATCGAGGCTCATCAAAGACTGCAAGAAGAATTTGGCTACGGAATTCGACATGAAGAATTTAGGGCTAATGCATTATTTTCTAGGATTGGAAGTTTGGCAACAGAAGGGGGCGATCTTTCTTGGTCAAGGAAGATATACTACAGAGATTCTGAAGAGATTTCAGATGGAGGATTGTAGACCCATGACAACTCCAATGATCACCAACTGGAAGAAAATCGACACGTCCGATGATGATGAGGTTGAACCTACTCTGTATAGGCAGCTCATATGATCTTTGATGTATCTGGTAAACACAAGGCCAGACATTTGTTATATTGTAAATACCCTCAGTCAGTTCATGGTAGAACCTACGAGGGCTCATTGGGCAGCAGCCAAGCATGTTCTCAAGTACCTTCAAGGAACAGTCGAGCTTGGATTGAAGTACACCCGTAGCAGTGATGTCAGATTGAGTGGGTTCAATGATGCAGATTGGGTTAGGAGTCCAGTAGATTGGAAGAGTACTAGTGGGTATTCTTTCCGTCTTGGATAAGGAATGACTTCTTGGTGCAGCAGGAAATAGAAATCCGTGGCACTGAGCTCGGCGAAGGTTGAAAATATGGCAACTAGCACAGCTTCGTGTGAGGCCATATGGCTTTGGAAACTGCTAGTGAACCTACTAAAGGAGAAATGGAAGCGACCAATATTTTATGTGATAATCAGAGTTGCATCAAGCTCTCTGAAAATCATGTTTTTCATGATCGGTCGAAACACATTGACATCAGGTGTCACTTCATCAAGGACTGTGTCCAACGAGGAGTTGTACAGTTGCAGTACACTCTAACAGGAGAGCAAGTGGCAGACATTCTCACGAAGGCTCTGGGGAAGACTAAGTTTGTCTACTTCAGAGAGAAGATGGGGATGATCAAGAATCCATTCCCGTAGCAGGAATGGATAGGATCAAGATTCAGAGGGAGCTGCAATACAAATGCAGCAGTGACAGTAGTAGTGTCATGGGCAACAGTACAGAAGGCAGCAGCGCAGCAAATGAGGGGCAACATTCCGAGATCAGCAGCACAGAGGATGCTTCAAAAGCAGAGCAGCATGCAGCAGGCATATTGCTGGAACACTTTCCTTGCTAAGAGGGAGTGTTGATTTTTGTAGCATCAGAAAGTGTTCTAAGTCTCAAACTTTGTGAGGAGACTTGGACATCAGTATTCCAAAGAATCCAGAAACCGTTTGTGGAAATTCCACTCGGCTCATGTCTTATTAAAATAATTAATTATTTTAATGGAGACCCTAAGTCTAAATTTAGGGAAATTAAACTTGGTGAATCTTCTAGAAAACGAAGATCAAGTCAAGTTTTAATCTTAGCCATTGATTAGACTTCTAATCTGGGTCGTTGATTCATCAACGAGAAGATTATAAAACAAGCCAGGCATACACTCAGTACCCGAAGGAGATCATTTCTGAAGGAATAGAATTCGATCTCAGTGGGAGTGTTGCAGGACAAAGAGTTGCAAAAGCAGAAGGAGGAGGGAGTCAACAGTGACTAAGCTCAAGGACAGAGGGACGTAGTGGGTCACAGGAGGCAGCACAGTGAACCCACATAGAGCCTACGCAATCCAGCGCAGAGGTTGCGCAGAGAAACACGCAGACAGGCACAGAGGGAAGCAGAGGCTGATCCGAGTGTCAAAAAATTGTCGGGAGGAGCCGAGAATTCTGTCTCGGGTGCTTTCAGATTTTATCTGCCAGTGTATTCCTTGTAGTTGTAAAGATTCATTTGCTGAAGAATATTAATAAAACCCTCATCTGCTGCACCAGTTTTCCCGCATTGGGTTTTTCCGAGGATATTTGTCCAAAAATAACTGTGTACATGTGATTGATTCTTATCCTTATGTTCTTTACTGTTTACTTCTCTACATATATAACTGTGAAAGTTGCAATAGTACTTATTTTGAAGTTTACTGATAGATTTCTATAAATAACTTATTGAATTAATAAGCAGGAGAAATAAATCTATCACTGCAACTATAGATTTTCTGATTGAAAATTTCACACTCTAGCCCCCGTGCCCAAAACTTCAAGAACAATTAAGCTCATAATTCCTTCTCCCTCTTTTGGCCTTCTTCACCCACTTATATGTTTAATCACACCGTCTCTCAACCTCCTTGTTGTCTACCTCCTTCCTCCATCGCTTCGCATTCCTCTTCGCTATCATCCTCCTACTACCTTCTCGGACCTTCTTCCCTTTTGGATGGAGGCAATTCTAATTTTAATTTAAATGAATCATTGAAATAGTTTATCCTTTCACTTTTAGGCCTTTATAGTATTTTATTAAGTTTCTAATTTAATTAAATTGTTTTATTCATATATTTAAATAAATTATTTTATTTTAACATTTAATTAAATTATTTTATTTACTTGAATTAATTATAAATTAATTAAATTTTAATAAATATTTCATTATCTTTATAATATATATATATGACTAATCGGACCTTCTTCCCTTTTGGATGGAGGCGGTTCTAATTTTAATTTAAATGAATCTTTGAAATAGTTTATCCTTTAACTTTTAGGCATTTATAGTATTTTATTAAGATTAGTCATATATATATATAAGGGTGGTACACATATCAATGCCTCATTCGGTATATTTATTATGTTCTGGTGAGTTTAGGAATTTATTTTGATAATCATTTCATCAATCTAAACTTAAACTCTCTTTTTTTAATATTAGCTAGTAGGCATAATAGTGCAATACATGTGGTTCATGCATATGTAGCTATCATATGAATATCCCATATGTATGCTAATATTCACATTTTGTTTGTAATTATAGGCAGGTCATTACAAAGGTTGTCAAAGCAAGATATTCTCAAAATGCCCACCTAACTACTCTTCTTTCTGACATTCATCTAACTAAAAGATCTAGATTTTGAAACTTTACCTTAAAAGGATGAAATCCAATATTTAACCACTCAACCTGGATTGTGGGGATGACTATTCTGCGAGATTATTGGTATTTATAATTTAACCCATATTTGAAATTTCCGAATTGGCTAGGGTTGGATCCTTCATGACCTACCCAGCAACTTCATGATCAAGGACTACTGGAAACACAAACCTACGGAATGCTCAAAATAAGAATTTAGAGAAATGGTAAGGAAGAAAAAATCATCAATGGCTCATCACTAATACCCTCAAGAAAAACAAATTATGAACAAAACACTTTTGAGAATGTAGATTTCACAAGTGCTCATGCTTAAGGAGAATTTTCTAGAATTAAATTGCGCACAAGTTCTTAAATTTTTCCCAACATTTCGAGTGGGCACTTCACCCACCATCAAGGGAATGTAAGCTTAGAATATTGGACAAAAGTAACCAACTAATGAGTTTAAGATGATGTTAAATGGAGGTAGCTATTAGACATAGAAATAAATGGTTGGATTAATGTTACTAAAAATAGGGAAGATTATTATTAATCCAACCATTCACTTTATTACTATGCAAAAAAAAAGATAGCAATAAAGTGAATGGTTGGATTAATATTAATCTTCCCTATTTTTAGTAACTTTAATCCAGCCATATATTTCTATGACAAATTGTTTCCTCCATTTAGCATCTTTTTAAACTCATCAATTTAATACTCCTCTCCGTTATTTTAAGCTTATGATCCCTTCATGATGGGTGTAATGTCCATTTGAAATGTTGGAAAAGTTACAAAACATAAACACAGTTAATTCCAAGAAAGTTTCCACAACAAATGACTTGATTGAAGGAAAACCATTTTCAAACCAGTTCCATGGCAACATAGTTGGTTTGTCGAAGGCAACAAATCATATTCAACTAGGGAGGGATATTAGGTTCTTAAGAAAATAGAAAACTCGGAAAACGATCCCTTGTAGACAAGAGTGTGGAGGAGCAAACTATGGTCCATGATTTTTTACTTTGGATGATTTGCTTGTAAGAACGAACTACTCAGTCTAGTTTGAACAATACATAAATGTTAGCTCCATCAAGATGGAATTGTAATCAAGAGGATAAATATACTTTCACCAAGATAGTAATCTCAATCAAATGAGCACTAAAAACCATGTGGACATTTGGAGAATCACCTTTTAATGCAAATTCAGAAACTTCACCTCAAACTTGAGATTCTCTAAATCTACTTCCTATGAACCTTTGACCATAGGCATAAATCTGAAATTTAAATTATAGCATCATATATTTCCCTTCTATCTAACCATATACACAATGCAACCCAAGAAAATAAACACCAAACAAGTGTACTCCAAGAGAAATACTTTTCCAAGTCATTAGGGCACAAAACCCAACACAGTGTCGCAAGAACCATATCCACTAGCACAAATAAAAAGCAGAAACTGCAAACCTTGTGGATCTGTGAGCAAACTGTGGACAAAACCACGCACTCGAATTTCGAAACAGTGCTTCACTTGGAAAATCACAGTTCCTAGACCTGTGGGAACCATGACAATTTTGTTCACAATTTCAAAGGCCAAACTGCAGTTCCGCCACACTTCCCGCACGTTCCAGAGAGCTGTTCATGTTACCACACAATCTAGCATGGATCCTATGAGAGATTCTAAAGGGGCAACTACTAGACCAAGTGGCAACAACGAGACAAGGACCCACTGTGACCTCAGTTGATGTCCCCTGCCCTTTACAATCTTTCACCGATGGGAGGAGTCCAATATGGAGGAAATCACTTGAATGATAGGATCAATGGCAAGGTATAACGTGATTTCCAAGGCCCATTCAAAAGAGAGGCTCAATTAATGGTTCAAATACTTAAAGTAAATTTGAAAGGCTCCCCAAGAAATACCTATGAAGGATGACCTCGGGCTTGGGAATATTCAATAATGATGAATGTTTAAGATCATGTTAATTTTGGGCAACTACGTCCAAACTCCATGTTGCATTATTCATATGACGATGGTCATATTTTTGTTGGATTCCTCTTTCGGAGAGGTGCAAGATTGATCTAAAGATCATCTTCATCGGATGAGCAAAACATTGATTTTGAAATTATTTTCCACATGTGCAAGGTCGGCCAGATTTATCCCACATGCCTAAGAGATGTGTCACACACCCTCATTGATGAATATAAATTGGAGAGACTTGGAGGTCATTTTCTCATCATCTCATCACACATTCTCTCTTTGTGATTTGATTGGTTCGATAGCCTTTGGAGGCCCTTTTTCTTATCACACGTGTGGAGCGAAGCTGTTGTTTTCTGCGTGAATCTGTTTAGGGCTGCTTGTTGTTTTCTGCGCTAATCTGTTTAGGGCTTTTCTGCTACAGCGTTGACCGTGGTCAACCCTTGGTCATTTGACCTCAATCTTCTGCAGAAATTCCAATTTTAGGAGGTCATACAGCTGGGCACTAAAATAGAGGAATTCTGGTTTGTTTGACTGAAGCCCTAGTTTGTTGCGTTGAATTTTCTAAAGTTGGTTGCGTTGACTTGTATGCGTTGTCCCTAGTTTGACTTGCATTGACTTGTGATGATCTGTGTTTGAGGGCTGTGGGTGTGACAAATGAAAGTGTTGGCTGACCGAGAAAGACTCTGTTGGTTGAAGCATCCTGCTGATCGTCGTAACGCCACAATATCTCATATCTTTGTTGGACAAAAGGAATTGTAAATCTGATCTATATTTGGCTTGTCTTCTATTGATCTATTATTGTGTTCTATCAGCGTTTTAATTTCAAGTTTATGTGATTGCTATTTTGTATTGGGCCTAAGAAAGATTGAAGTAAAAGTGCATCAAGCATAGAACACCATTGTTATCTAAATTTAACATGGTTTTAGAGCTGAGGTGAAGACAAATTCCAAGAGTCTGAGCTGGTGTTAGAAGTTATCTCTGAAGGAAGAAATCCTATCAAGGACAAATGCAAACTCAACCTACAAGGGTTTCAAGGCTGATGATAAATTGACTGATAAGTCTGATTATCTTGCATGGAAGATGTCCTTGGATTTGGCGCGAGAAGATCAAGATCTCATGGACTATGTATAGGGAAATATTCAAGAGCCTCCATCAAATGCAGTTGTTGCCACGAAGATGGAGAGTATAGAAAAGGGGAAATCAAAGCAAAGATGATTATCCGAGATTCTATTCATAAGCTCTTGCTTGCTTACATTTCTGAGTTGAAGCCATCTAAGGAGATGTATGATATGTTGGTAAGCATGTTCAGGGGTAGCAATGCTAATCAAATCCTCTTCTTCAAGAATCAATTGAAGAATATCAAGAAGGGTAAGGATGAATATATTCAATCCTATTTTATGAGGCTCGCTGAAATCGGGAATAACCTCCTAGCTATTGGGGAAGCAATATCTGATCGAGAGATGGTTCTTATTGCAATTGGAGTTCTCTCCCGTGATTGGCATGTATTCAATACCACTATTCTCAATAATAATGTGATTCCTGATTTTGATGAAATATTGACGAGATGCACTCAAGAGGAAACAAGAATGATGGAGTATGCCTCTAATGGTAATGGAAGTGACCCTACTGCCTTCGTCGCTCATGCAAAGAAGAACCATGGTGGCTCGAGAAATCAAAACCATGGTAGAGCGGGGCCCAAAGGAAGGAAGGGAAGATGTTACAGTTGTAACAACACTGGTCACTATGCAAGAGAGTGCCCTAATAGAAGGGACTCTCCCAGGGATGATGACAACAACAACTCGAGAAGGAATGGCAGGAACAACAGGTTCCAAGGAAAAAGGAAGGCTCTCTTTGATCGTAATGGAAATGGGCAACCTTTCAAGAGGTCAAGAAATTCCAGGTACGATGAGTCTAATGTTGTTGATAATAAGAGAAATGATTTTATTCTTGTATCTAGCCTCTCTGCTACATCTCCACCCGACACCCTAGATGTCTGGTTAATTGATAGTGGTGCTTCAAGGCACCTCACTGGTTATAAAGAAGCCCTTTCTAATTTGGTTGAGAAGGATACTAATCTGGAAATTGTCCTTGGAGATAATGCCACCTATCCTGTGAAAGGGACAGGGACTGTGACCCTCCATTTATCTCAAGGTCAGGTCATCTGATTACAAGATGTGTTGTATGTACCTAATTTGAAGAAGAACCTTGTGTCCATTTCGACAATGGAAGACAAAGGGTTCAATGTGGCATTCGTTGATGGAAAGGTACTTATCTGGAAGAAAAACTTCAAGGAAGCTCTTTCTATTGGTTTTAGAGTTGATACACTCTACCAGGTTGGAGGAAGTCCAATGGGGGCTATGACATGTGATACAACTCTTCAAACAGAGTTATGGCAGCGAAGGTTTGCACACCTTCATTACAAAGCCCTTCCTGAAGCAAGGAAGGCGGTGACAGGGATGCCGGAATTGAGAGATGATCATGTAGGTATATGTCAGGGTTGTGTCGAAAGGAAGCATACAAGGGGACCATTCCCCTCAAGTGTCACAAAGACAACTGATATCTTGCAGTTGATACAATCTGACTTATCTGGTATGCTGCCTGTGACATCCTTGGGAGGATGTTCCTATTACATGACTTTTACAGATGACTTCTCCCACAAGACCTAGATATATTTTTTGAAGAAGAAGGATGAAGCATTCAAATGGTTTCGTACCTTTAACGCCTTGGTGGAAAATCAAACCGAGAAGAAAATCAAAGTTTTGAGGACCGACAATGGGACCGAGTATGACTCAAATGAGTTTAATGACTTTTGTAGAGAAGTTGGCATTAAGAGGGAGACCACAACTGCGTACACTCCTGAGCAAAATAATGTTGTTGAAGAAAGAACAGGACCATTGTGGAAGCTGCCCACGCCATGCTATGTGACCAAGGTCTTTTGAAGTTTCTATGGGGAGAAGCTGCGAACAGTGATGTGTATGTTCAAAACAGATGCTCGCATTCCACTCTAGACTCCAAAACTCCCGAAGAAGTCTTCTCTGGTAAGAAACCTGTGTTTCTCATTTTAGATTTTTTGGTTGTCCTGTTTACTTTCATGTGCCGAAAGAAAAGAGAAGCAAGTTGGATGCTTCTGGAAAGAAGGGAATGTTTGTGGGCTACAGTGAAACTTCGAAGGCATATAGAATCTATGTGCCTGGTCAAACAGAAGAAGAGATATTCCACGATGTCACCTTCGATGAAGATGCTACCCTCAAGAAAGTAATAAATCTACCTAGCTCCAAGGAAGACAAAGAAGATGAAGAAGCAGGGAAGCTGGAAGAGCCGAAGGATGATCTGATGCCCGATGTTGAAGGACCTATGGATCCCATTGATCCACCTCCTTCAAATAAGAGAAGACCCTCATGGCTTAGGGATACTCTCGAAGATGTCGAGAGACATATTGCCCCAAGGGGGACATTCCGTGAAAGCAAGAAGTTGAAGAGATACCAAGGGTATCTAGCAGCCATGAGTATGATAGTACAATCTAAGCCTGGAACATTTGAAGAAGTCGTAAAGCATCAAGTTTGGAAGGATGCTATGCACAAAGAATATGAGTCCATTATGAAGAATGATGTCTGAGAAGTGGTCCCAAGATCGGAGGATAAATCTGTTGTCACCTCGAAATGGCTCTATAAGACCAAGCATGGATCTGATGGAAGTGTTGAAAAGTACAAGAGAAGATTCGTTGCCTGAGGCTTCTCTCATAAAGAAGGCATAGATTATGATGATATATTTGCACCTGTGGCCCGCTATACCACCATCGGATCTATTATTGCCCTTGCTGCTATGCAAGGATGGAGTCTACATCAGATGGATGTGAAGGCCGCTTTTCTACATGGATCTATAAAGGAAGAGGTGTATGTAGAGCAACCTTTGGGGTTCGAAGTCCGAGATAGAGACACACATGTATGCAGGTTGAAGAAAGCCCTCTATAGGTTGAAGCAAGCCCCTAAGGCTTTCTACGAGAGGATAGATAGCTACTTGATGAAGCTGGGCTTCACTCGAAGTAATGTTGATCCGAACCTTTATTTTAAGGTTGATAGAGAAAGGCCTCTCATTTTGGTTCTCTATGTGGACGATCTCTTGCTGACAAGTGCTGACCCTCTCATTCATTACTCTATGAGAGAGCTAGCTTTCGAGTTTGAGATGAAAGACCTAGGATTGATGCACTACTTCTTAGGCTTGGAGGTCTGGCAGAGGCCAGGCGAGATTTTCCTTTCTCAAGGAAAATATGTCGTGAAGCTGCTAGAGAGATTTGGTATGGTGGACTGTAGGTCTGTGTCGACACCGAGGGAACTCAACTTTACGAAGTTGAGTAGAAACGTTGATGGGCTCGTGCTAGCAAATCCTACCGAGTATGGACAACTCGTAGGGGCCCTAATGTTCTTAGTGAACTCCTGTTTGGACGTATGTTTTGTAGTGAACACTTTGAGTCAACATATGGTTGAGCCTCATCAGATTCACTGGATTGGTGCCAAGAATCTGTTGAGATATCTTTGGGGCACAATCAACCATTGGCTGAGATACACTGCCGGGAGTTTGAGACTCCATGGATATACTAATGTCGATTGGGCTAGCAGTGTGGTGGATCGCAAGAGCACATCTGGATGTTGCTTCACCTTGGGTTCTGCTTCGATATCTTGGATGAGCAGGAAGTAGAAGTTGGTGGCTTTGAGCACCGCTGAGGCCGAATACATTGCAGCGAGTATGGCCTGTTGTGAAGCTATTTGGTTGTGAAAGCTCTTCAGTGAGTTGTTCGGGCATGTGCTAGATACCACTGTTATCCTTTGTGATAACGAGAGTGGGATTCGTCTTTCTGAGAATCCCGTGTTCCACGATCGATCCAAGCATATTGATATCAGGTACCACTTTATCCAGGATATGGTATAGCGAGGCGCCATAAGGCTCGATCATATAGAAACTATTGAGATTTTGTGTATTTGGGGTCGCATCAATTGCGCTCTAGCTCCCAAATTTTGTGGAGGGACTAGAGTACACTTGATCTACAAGACCCAGAAAGGGATTTGGGAAATTTCATCTGGTTTGGGAGATATTTAATTAATTAATTATTTTAATGTATTTCCTAAGTATAGACTTAGGAAAATGAAATACTTAAATTTAATTACATTAAACATGTGATGAAATTGTCTTAAGTCACATGAATCAAGCTTTCTTTTAATCTTAGCAATTGATTCAAGATCTGATCATGGTCGTTGGTTTCCCAACGAGAAAAGTATAAAGGAAAGGCTTGGGGTCATTTGTAAGGACACATAAAGACAGAGAACTAAAGCTAAGCTGAAATTCTAGGGCAGGTTTGCTAAGAATTCTCAAAGGTGTTTCAGTTGCAGAGAGGGGAGTATAAACAAAGGGGATGATCTGATCCTAGTGTCTAGAATTAGCAAGAGACAGAGATCAGCTCAGAGAGGCAGCGCAGAGAAGTAGGAGAAGAAGAGGCAGAGAGGGCAGCAGTTGCGCAGCGCAGAGGCAGCTTCAGCTACGCAGGTGTTGCGCAGTCCCTCCCAGGGCAGCGTGATTCAGCTGGACACCCTCAAGGGTTACGCAGAAACCTTAAGGGGCAGCACAAGGACTGCGTCACCCAGTCTGGGGTAACGCAGCCCTTTCCAGGCCAACGCTGAGGTACGCAGGGCCTTCAAAGGCGGACGCAAGGGCTTCAAGTGCAGCGTTGGGGTTTCTAGAGCCTAATTTTGGCTGAGTTCTGTAAATCCCGTTTGAGGATGTGGATTAGTCATTATTTTGGCTTCAGAACAGCTGATGAGTTGCAGATCTATTTTATCTCTATCAAGTTTTCCAGATCTGGAACCCAAATTTGTTGTATTCAGAAAAACCTTAATAATAAAACCCTCCAATAGCCAGCAGACCGATTTTCCCACATTGGGTTTTCCGGGGACTATTTGTCCAGAAAATCACTGTGTCACTTTGTCTATGTGTGCATGTACTTTTTCTAGATTTGAATTGGTAAAAGTCTTTTATGTGTTTTGCTTCGATATTAATCCGAAATTTTTCAGTTAATAACTTAACTAAGTAGGAGGAGCATAACCAGATCTAACAGTAGATTTCTGCATAAGTGTAACATTCAGAAATTTTCACAGGAATTGATGAGCAAGTCGCAGATATTCTCATGAAGCCCCTGGGGAAGGTCAAGTTCCTAACCTTCTATGAGAAGCTTGGAATCGTGAAAAGACCCTATTCTAAGGGTCCTGCTTGAGTTGGACTATGAGCCCTGGGAGCTCCAACGAGCTTGGGGATAGCTTCTTGGAGATATAAGCACATACGAGGCTAGGCTTTCTGAACCTTGTTGTGCTTCTACCCCACCGATGATATTGAGTTGGTTCGCCCCCACAGGAATTAATCATCTGATTCATCTGGTTCTTTTCGGAAACCTCGTTACCCTTGCTTGATATGTAATGAGGAGCATTTTACGCGAGATTGTCCTCACCGCTCAAAAGTCCCAAATCTTTTTAAGACTTTTGTCGCATTTGCAGTGTTGACAAATCCTTTTCTGAACCCAGAAACACAAATGGTTGCTACAGATCCTGCTTCTAGTTCGCAAGTGCTTATGCTATCCGCCACTATGCCCAAAACTGATGTTTTGGTGTCTACTCGAAGTAAAGATTACAGTAATCCGTTGTCGTCGTCAAATGGTCAGGCTACAAATCAACCTACCACTTCAACTTCGACCTAGTCTGACTCTGCTCCACCACCTATCATTCCAGAGTTAACAATAAAGCTATCAAAAGGAGTAGTTCATATAATGACATTCAACCCTCGAGCTCATGCAGCTCAAAATTATAATGTAGTAGAAGAGTTGGCTCAGTCACCTTCTGCTATGTCAATGCTTGAGGTTCTTCAGAATTGTCCCTCCCAAAAGTAGGCTTTGTTGTCCGCAATTGGCGGAATCAATCCGACAGTTTCTAACCTCGTAGTCTTTAATCACGCGGGCTATGTGCCACAATTACCAGCACAATTAGCATTCTTGATTCAAGTACATGTCCTAAATGGCCTCATTCATCGCACTATCATTGATGAAGGCGCATCTACTTGTATTATGTCTATGAGTTGCTAGAAGTCACTTGGCTCGCCTACTTCATCACAATCACCTGCGACATTGAAGTCTTTTGACGGTCGTACATATAAGCCTTGTGGAATTCTCAGTACCCTGCAAGTCGAACTAGGGGGCAAATCAGTTACTATTGAAGTTGAGGTCGTTGACGGACCCCTTGACTACAATATATTACATGGAAGACCGTGGGTTTACGCTATAGCTGCGGTAGTATCTACTTACTTTCGTATTATCATCTTCCCCCATAATGGAAGTATCACAGCCATTGATCAACTCTCTTTCTTCACCTCTGGTTCCCATGCAACTGGAAGCGTTCTGTTTGTTCACGGACCCCCACCTTCCCTTCAGAACATTCGTGTAGGACTCTTTAAGGATTCTTCCCTAATGGGCACATTTTCGTTACCGTCACCTGTGACATCGGTGGAAATCGCTAATATAGAGACCTGCAATATGATATCTTCCACTTCATCTGACTTAAGGAATATTCCCAATGATTCTGAAATAGATAGGTTGGGCAACATCATGCTGCTAAGTCCAATTGAGCTAGCATAGAAATCAATCTTTTTGGCTTATGCGGCCAATCCAAATCCTTTGTCGTTGACCATTTGGGTTGATCATTCTTTGGATGATGGTACTTCTTCTGATCATTTTTCACGTGTATTCTCAATCGATGAGAGCATTATGGAATCCATGATGTCGGAAGAAGAACCATGGGAAGCATTACATCAACGATCCCATCTTCCAGATTACAGTGAAGATAATCCAACTGAACTATATCACAATACAGTCGTAGATTTCTTATCGAATTCTATTCCTATCCACACCGTCGATTCTGAGCGAAACCCATCAAATATCGAAGAAATGATTTATGTCTATATTTCAACCAAACCTAGCATTGTAGAAAACGTTCATGTCGGTGCGTCTTGTTCTCCATTTGAACTTGACACTTACCGCACTCTTTTTCGTGAATTCCAAGATATATTCGCTTGTTCATATGAGGAAATGCCAGGTATTGACTCCAGCATTGTTGAACACGAGATTAAAATGTATCCTAATGTCAAGTCGATACGACAACGCCTTCATCCTATTCACCCTAATAAAGTTGTTGCCATTAAAGCAGAGGTTGAAAAACTTTTGCGTGCTGGATTCATTTACCCTGTTCTGCTTACCGATTGGGTTTCTAACATTGTTCCTGTCATGAAGAAACAGGGGACAATTAGAGTGTGTGTTGATTATCGGGATGTTAATCATGCTTGTCCGAAAGACAACTATCTCACTCCCTTTATCGACCAAATTATTGATGAATGTACTGGATGTGAAATATTTTCTTTCATGGATGGATTTTCCAATTACAATCAGATCAATATTCACCCAGAGGACCAATATAAAACAACTTTTATTTGTCCCTAGGTCACATTCGCATATCGAAAGCTCCCTTTTGGTTTAAATAACGTTGGGGCAACATTCCAGAGGGCAATGAATTACGCTTTCCATGACATCAAGCACATATTTCAACCGTATCTGAAAGACTTACCTGCACATTCACAGAAATAGGCTGACCACCCACTACATTTGAGAGCGATCTTTTTATGATGCCATCACTACGCCTCAATCCGCACAAATGTGTGTTTGGTGTTGGTTCTGGTCAATTGCATGGATTCATCGTGTCAAAAGACGGAATTCGGCTTAATTGTTAATTTTTGCAGATGTTCTATGCCATTTCAGATTAGGGCACAATACTGAAGAAGATAGAACATGCTTAGTAGATCGATAGAAGACAAGCTAAAAACAGAGATAGGAAAATGGTGGCGTTACGGCAATCAGCAGGATGCTTCAACCAGCAAAGTCTCCAATAGGTCATTCAGCCAAGCGTGTCACACATAACCCAGAACAACCCAAACAAAGAACAGTCCATATATATCACAGCTCCAACGCTATCCAGAGAGAGAGAATTCCTCCACAACAATGTGTGTCAAATGATCTCTAAGTCTCTCCAAGATATAGGAATCTTTGTGGGTGTGTGACACGTCCTTTAAGACATTTAAGTCTATATTTTATTCCAGGCCGACCTAGCACATAAGTGGAATAAATTCAAAGTACATGTTCTGCTCATCCGATCGAGATGATCTTTAGATCAATCTTACACCTCTCCAAAAGAGGAATCCAATAAAAATATTGGGATCGTCATCTGAGCAACACAACTCGGAGTTTGGACCTAGTTGTCCAATTTTAACACTCCCTCTCAACTAGGGAGAACTCCGTCCACTAGTGCAATCCAAACATCGTGCGTCATCCCGCCGTAACTTGCTTTGCTGGCCTCTTTATTTCAGAACAGAAGTGGGTTAGTCACAAAGACATCATCCCCCGACTGACAAATTCAGCCCAGAGGTCCGAAACCTCTATCAGACTCACAAAGAGTCTCCAACCAACCCGAAGTTGGTTCATCTGACCCGAAGTCAGGCGGAGGTCTGAAACCTCACTATCAGACTCATAAAGAGTCTCCAACCAACCCGAAGTTGGTTCATCTGACCCGAAGTTAGGCGGAGGTCCGAAACCTCACTATCAGACTCACAAAGAGTCTCCAACCAACCCGAAGTTGGTTCATCTGACCCGAAGTCAGGCGGAGGTCCGAAACCTCACTATACTTGATCCCAGATCAAGTGGTTTGACCGTGCCATCCTAGATAGAGAGTACGGCAAATTCTGATGCGTCCATCAGTCTTTACTACTAGTCTCTAGCCTTTCCCATCTCATTGGCCAAATGAGAGGTACTTCCCATGAGCCCTGAACTCAATGGGTAGGATGCATACGGGGCATAGATAATGAGAGGTAAACCAACTCAATAATCATAACGGTGGGGTCCAAGCACACCAACAAGGTTCGGCAAGCCTAGCCTTGTGGTTACTCATAGCTCTGAAAAGCTGTCCCCAAAGCCCCCCCAAAGCTCCCAGAGCTCATCGTCCAACAGGACCCTCAGAATATGGTCGATCCATGATACCAAGATTCTCACGGAAGGTTAGGAACATGACCTTCCCCAAGGGCATTGTGAGAATATCCGCGACCTGCTCATAAGTTCCTATATGATCGAGCCTTACGGCGCCTCGCTGTACCATATCCCAGATAAAGTGGTACCAGCCATCAACATGCTTGGATCAATCGTGGAACCCAGGATTCTATGACAAATGAATCCCCCTCTGGTTATCACAAAGGATAACGGTGGCATCTAGCACATGCTCGAACAGCTCACAGAAGAGCTTTCGCAACCAAGTGACTTCACAACAGGCCATACATGTTACAATGTATTCGGCCTCAGCGGTGCTCAAGGCTACCGACTTTAGATTCCTGCCCGAAGCAGATCTACATGTGAAGTGGCATCCAGATGTGCTCTTGTGATCCACCACACTGCCAGCCCAATCAGCATCAGTATATCCATGGAGTGTCATACTCCCGGCAGTGTATCTCAGCCCATGGTCTATTGTGCCTCAGAGATATCTCAAGAGTTTCTTGGCACCAACTCAGTGAATGTTATGATCAACCATGTGTTGACTCAAAGTGTTCACTGCACAACATACGTCCGAACAGGTGTTCATTAAGAACATCAGGGTCCCTATGAGTTGACGATACTCAGTAGGACGGGCCCAGCAACGCTGCTACTCAACTTCTTAAAGTTGAGTTCCATGGACTTACAGTCCATCATACCAGAAACTTCATAATGTTTTTTCCTTGAGAAAGGAAAATCTCGCCAGGTCTCTGCTAGACCTTCAGGCCTAGACATTCGTCCTAGGTCCTTCATCTCGAACTCAGCAGCGAGCTCCCTCTTGCACTGATGAATGAGAGGGTCAGCACCTGTCAGGAAGAGGTCATCCACATACAGCACCAGAGTGAGAGGCTTCTTTCTATTAACTTTGCAATGATGGTTCAGATCAGCTATACTACGAGTGAAGCCCAGCTTCATCAGGTGGCTATCTATCCTCTCGTACCAAGCTCAGGGTTCTTGTTTCAGCCCATAGAGGGCTTTCTTCAACCTGCCGACATGGGTGTCCCGATCCTGGACTTCCAACCCCAGAGGTTACATATATCTCTTCCTTTATCGCACCATGCAGAAATGCGGTCTTCACATCATCTGATGAAGACTCCATCCTTGCGTAGCAGCAAGGGCTATAATAGATCGGATGGTGGTGTACAGGTGCAAATATGTCATTATGATCTATGCCTTCCTTTTGAGAGAAGCCACGGGCAACGAATCTTGCCTTGAACTTTTCAGCACTTCCATCAGATCTTGCCTTGAACTTTTCAGCACTTCCATCAGATCAATACTTGATCTTGTAGAGCCATTTCGAGGTGACAACTGCTTTGTCCTATGGTCTTGGAACCACATCCCAGACATCATTCTTCATAATGGACTCATACTCTTTGTGCATAGCATCCTTCCAGACTTGATGCTTTATGACTTCCTCAAAGTATCCAAGGTCAGATTGTACAAAAGTACTCATGGCTGCTAGATACCCTGTAATTTATATGGCTTCTTGTTTTTCTTTCGGAATTTTCCCCCTCTGAAGCCATATGTCCCTGAGCCATGAGGATTTTCTTTCGTTCAGCAAAGGTATCTGCTCAGGAGCATATACAGATATATTCTCCCTCTTAATGCCAGCTTCTCTTTCGAGAGAAGACTTCTAATTTAAATGAGGGCCTCCAAGACACCAACTTGGAAAGGTGGCTTAATCTTCCACAGTCAAAGCCATCCAACAGACTTCGCTGATTATGGTTCAAGATCTGAACGCTGCCGAAACACATTTTACCATTATGCTGACTGCTAGATAGGTGTCTATCTATGTCACTATCCAACAAGGAGAATATATCAACAAGCCTCAGCTTGTTAGAAGTCCTGTTATTCTAAGGAGGTCTGTTGTAGCTTCCTCAACCAGCCCTCTTTACTACGACCCACAGAACTAGGAATCCAAACATGATACCTTCTTTGCACTTGAGAGCTTCATCTACTTGATCTGGCCTCTCATACAGCATTGCTTCTTATTTACAGATCTGTCCAAGACTGCAGATCTAAGTTTTGCGATTTTTCTCCTGAATTTCACAGATCTAGGAACCAATCATACAGATTTTATATCCTTCTCCATGTTAGTCCATGCAGATCCAGCACAGTCATAATGGTACCCCTGCTCATCAATGTTTCAGCCCCAACCATCCAACAGGATAAATCTGGTCAAGACTCTTTCTAAGGTCACTGCCAATAGGTTATGTTCAGGTATATGCTGGTTCACAACCACTGTCACTTGGTTAACTGTGTCAGTATCATAATATTGTTAGATGAGGCACTGCACTACTCCTCAAGTCATCAATACATAGGAGACCCTCGGTTGGGGCATTATTTAGTTCTGAGTGCATAGAACTCCCAGGCCATTAAGCCTTCTATGTCATTCTGATATGTTGCCTTGTTTCTAAACGGTACTTTCCAAACAGCTCCTCCACAGTTGAAGCTTACAAGATAGTGTCAGTACCAGTCTTTAGCTTTGAAGCAAGCTCCCTAAAAGTGGAGATAAACGTTGATTCCTATCGAATCTGGAGTAGGAGTTAATTCAAATCCACAGTGTGTTTCCTATGTAATTTCAAGTGGCTCAGCATTCATGCCTCAACTGGAATCCGCATCTCTGTCACTCTAGATGTGCAGAAATGGAAACAACGACTATTTCCTTGAAATGTGACTCATCAATTGCCACAGAATAGTTTCTTCCTGTCTCCTCACAGAGGTGTTTGTAATTATAAATTTCTGCAGATAATCCAACCACTGAGCATCGCATTTTCGAATCCTTGCACTTCTTTATACTTTCCATGATATCCCCTGGATCACAAGTGCTTAGTGCTAAGTACAGGACTAGAACTTCCCGATGACCATATGATGGAATCTAGCTCAGATAACCATGAGCAAGGTCCAGCGCATTTTGCAGAGAGGAATCTCCAGAGCATTCAAGATTATTTCCCAAAGCCTTAATGTGTGATTCTGGGCTACCACTAAGATCTGTCAAACGATGTGCAACACCATTTTTTATAATAACAATACCCAGCTGACTTAGTGGATTCTGATCAAAGAATTCTCTCACAAATGCCTCGACACAATTTGCAACCACCACCATTTGATTTGGTTTGAAACCTTCTCTGTTGCTGCCTATGTGGAACATACACCAGAATGTCACCAGCTTTAGCATCTGATCGCCTACCCGAGAGAAGTCGATGACGATGTAGAGATAACGGATCAATCCTCGCTGAACAAATTTCGACCGTCTATCAAGCTGAGTAGTTTAAACAGAAACATGCCCTCTATACGGCTGTTCACATCAGAGAAGCTGAAATTTTTATTTTTTTTTTATCGTGAGGTGCAATTCAGCGCTCTCATCGATGGAGCTTTTGCAAATTTTAATTCGTTCCTCCACGACAGTCTACAGTCTACGTAGGAAATTCGACTATGTTTCTTCCACATCCGCACATCGAAGATTTGTTTCATATCCTTCTCCGGCTGAATCATGGTACGAATCACGCCGGCAAGCACTCGAATGTAAAAAACATATCGAACCACATTCGCGGAATGCTCGGAGGTCTGTGCGAACCATCCGCCACTGCCGGACGACAGAAGATTATCGATCGATTTACGATCGCATTCGCATTGGTGTCCATCGCTTCTTTCTTCTCGTCTGAATTCGATAAAAAAAAAACAGTTTCTCGTTTGAAATCGATGTTCGATGTGCGTATGGTTGCTAAGTGTGATTTTGCTCATTCCAAACCCGACGGCTATCATGTGTTTCTGTAGCGGCTGACGTGGTGTGTATTTTCCAGAAAAAACAACGTTTTAATAAACCTGTGATGGGCCCTCGCTGTCTTAAACCTTACAGCTCCTTGCAATCGTAGTAGTATATTCGCTGCCTCAAGATAATAATTCCTTGTTTCAGGAATTGAAACAGCTACAGAGAGTGCGGCCCTTCACACTAAGCAGTCCTTCATTTTGGACGGCATACCCTACAGAAATTCGGTTTTATTTAAACCTCTCCACGCTGACTTGAGGTGAACTCTCTTTTACGCTATCTTGAGCCTTCCCAAACAAACCTAACCAGATCTGTCTTGGCTCATAAACATACCTCAACAATGAGCTGTCACCTACAGCTTTCTTTCTTTCTTTCTTTCTTTTTTTTTTCTTTTTTTTTTTTAAACGTTAATTAGGGCAGACTTGCTAAGGCTGATTCAAGCCTTCTTCCACGCTAACTAGAGTAGACTTGCTCACGCTGATTCAAGCCTAGGGCATTGTCTTCAACCCAGCTCCGATACCATGTTAATTTTTGCAGATGTTCTATGCCATTTCAGATTAGGGCACAATACTGAAGAAGATAGAACATGCTTAGTAGATCGATAGAAGACAAGCCAAAAACAGAGATAGGAAAATGGTGGCGTTACGGCGATCAGCAGGACGCTTCAACCAGCAAAGTCTCCAATAGGTCATTCAGCCAAGCGTGTCACACATAACCCAGAACAACCCAAACAAAGAACAGTCCATATATATCACAGCTCCAACGCTATCCAGAGAGAGAGAATTCCTCCACAACAATGTGTGTCAAATGATCTCTAAGTCTCTCCAATATATAGGAATCTTTGTGGGTGTGTGACACGTCCTTTAAGACATTTAAGTCTATATTTTATTCCAGGCCGACCTAGCACATAAGTGGAATAAATTCAAAGTACATGTTCTGCTCATCCGATCGAGATAATCTTTAGATCAATCTTACACCTCTCCGAAAGAGGAATCCAATAAAAATATTGCGATCGTCTTCTGAGCAGCACAACTCGGAGTTTGGACCTAGTTGTCCAATTTTAACATTAATCCATTGAAGGTCCAGGCCATTATTGAGCTGCCTGCTCCTTCCAATCTGCTTTAGTTATAGAGACTCCAAGGGAAGGCTAACTTTCTAAGAAGGTTCATTCCCAACTACACCGAAATGGCTAAAGGATTTACTCGACTATTGAAAAAGGGGTTTCCCTTCCATTGGGATGAGATTGTGCAAGCTTCCTTTGGTGTTCTTAAAGATACCCTGATCTGAGCATCATTAATCTATCCCCCAAATCATCAGAGTGATTATTTCCTATATCTCGTCACTACAGATACAACCATCGCTATGGTTTTAGTCCAAGAAGAAGATGGGATTGAACATCCAATCAAATATTTGAGTCGTAATATCAATGATACGGAAGTTAAGTACACATATGTTGAGAAGCTCGCTTTGGCAGTCGTTCAAGCTACACAAAGATTTCGCCATTATATCCTACTCAAAAAGACCATTGTCATTTCGGATTGCAACCCTATGACATACATTTTGTCACGTCAATTACTGGGGGCAAATATTCAAAATGGATCGTCATTTTGCAAGAATTTGATTTGGAATTAATCAAATCCAAGTCAAAGAAGTCTTTGGTATTTGTTGAGCTTATTTGTGACCTTCCTTCGAGTAGCACTGAGTCTACTACGGAACCATCAATTCCAGACAAGTCTTTGTTTCTGATCGAGTCATTTGACCCGTGGTATGGAGATTTCATCATCTATCTCCAGACCCAAACTTTTCAGCCCAATACCTCTCGCTCGCAACAGCGACGTATTCGATATCAAGCCAAAGATTATCTTATCGTCGGCAATACACTTTATCGTCATGGTGTCGATACGATTTTACATAGGTGCCTCACTCATGAGGAGGCCGAGAAAGTTTTAAATGATTGCCACGCTGGTGCATGTGGTGGACATTTGTCTGGTTATGCTACCGTGCAGAAGATTCTTCGCGCTTGTTACTTTTGGCCTACCATATTTCGCGACCGCATTATCACGGTTAGAAGTTGTCATGCTTGCTAGATATTTGATCATAAAACCCGCTTGCCGCCAACACCAATGCATCCTGTCGTCATTGTTGGACCATTTGCAAAATGGGGCATTGACTTCATGACATGTAACCCTCGCTCAGCCGAGGGGCATGGGTATATTATTGTCATCGTCGACTATTTTACCAAGTGGGCCGAGGCGATGCCTACATTCAACAACACAGGACAGACAGTTGGATTGTTTTTTTTAACCATGTGGTTACACGGTTTGGTGTGCCGCAAGCCATAGTCACAGATCATGGAAAACATTTTCGCAATCACATAATGGATGAGTTGACTACCAAGTTAGGACTGTGGCATGATAGTTCTACCCTTTATTATCCGTAAGCTAATGACAAGTTGAAGCTATCAACAAGATTCTTAAGTGTATGCTTCAACGCATGATTGGGGTTCATAAACGAAACTGGCATTTGATCCTATACTCGGCTTTGTGGGCATATCGAACCTCGGTGAGAAACGCAACCAGATTTACTCCCTTTCAGCTGGTTTATGGTCTGGAAGCTATCTTACAGATACAATGTGAAATATTATTGTTGAAACTCGCGATTGACCTACTACCTGACACTTCTGACGAAGAGGCATGTCTTTTAGATCTCATCCATCTAGATGAAACGTGTCGTGAAATCGCATTGGCTAACGAAGCACATAAGAGACGAATTAAGGCGCAATATGACTGCAATGTCAAGCCTCGCACCTTCTCAGAAGGAGACCTGGTCTTGCTTTATGATCAGGAAGTTGATAAGATAGGAACAGGGAAATTTGAACCATTATGGCATGCCCCTACATTTTCAAGCACATTCTGGCTAAGGGTACCCACGAGTTGGTAGATTATGATGGGATTCCATTGTCGAAGCCTCGAAATGGGTTGTATCTTAAACGTTACTATGCTTGATTTCACATAGTAACATTGTATTATATGCTTTGATTGCGTGTGTGTAGCAGTGTGTCTTTTAGAGTTTTTCATGTGGTTAGTAATCCGCTTTGCATTTTTTGCAGATATCAGAATCTTCGGAACCATTTGTTGGATATGTCGATGGTGCTAATCGTAGTACTCAGAATCTATCCTCTGCAACATGGGCCATCTTCGCTCCAAGTGGCGAGTTAGTGAGTTTCCAAGGGATTTGTATTTGTCGATCTGTTAGTGTCAGTATTTGCATACTGCCATCAATGATCAAAAATACTCTTTTCATATCATTTTAGGAGTCTCACTCAGAAATTTTCGTCATTCCACCTAGGTGTTCATTCAAAAATTTACTCATTGATGGTAGTCCTAGTCCAAAAACACCACTCCTCAAAAATTTATACTTGTTGTCCCACCTTCATGTCTTGTTGAGCATACTTCAATCATGAAAGTCCATTTCATCATGTCATTTTGTAAGTCAAGTCACCATGAAGTCTGGTCACTCAAGGTCTTCATTAGGTCTCTAGGTTTTCATTTTCCAAGGTCCAATAAAACACCATTCCATTGCATCAAAGACCAAGGGAAGGCTCATTTGCACTCTCATCCATTGATATCTCACTCACCTACACTCCATCTACCTCCCTTGACCTTTTCCCAAGCTCATTCCTCTCATTTCCCTCACTTTCCTACAAACCCTAGCCTATTGCTACACTTTTGACATCTTCCTAGGTTAGGGGTGCGTTTTGCCTTTTTGGACCCCTTTTCCTCACTCAATCCTAGAAATTTCGCTTCCCTACACTCTCTAACATCTATCCCTATTCCCCAAAATTTCCCCAAGTATTTAGACAGCTCCTAACCACTTCATTCTCCTCCCTCTACAAGGTAGTCCTAAATCCCCTGTTTTGCCTACACCAAACCCTAATTTCCTCTCCCACTGAGCTAGGGTTTGCTATGGAATCAGAGACATCTGAGCAGAGGAGGCATAAGGGAGGTCATTTCAGCAAAGTATGAGGCCATCCCAACTCATAAACATCATGTCTCCATCATTTTTTGAGAAGTCAATCCAAGGGAAAAATCATTTGCCACACATAGGGCCAGTTTTTCTTCAAACTGTGTTTTGGACCAAACAAAGATGAATTTGACAAAAGTGAGAGAGGTTTTTGTCCATCATAGGCCAAAAAAGAAAAACCTTCTTCAGTTTTTACACAGGTGTCATGGTTTTGGAGAAATGTCAAAAATACAGTTGCTATAGGAGAGTTGTTGCACTTCTGGAGAGACCTTGGGACAATCAATTTTTTTCCCTGATGGAGTGTCCAAATGACTTGCTTGATAAGTCCAATGATAACTAGACAGAAAGAACTTTCCAATGAGCTATCCTAAGCGCAATTTGGAGTTGAGGAAGGTCTCCAAACGTTTCCTGCAAGGGCACACTTCATTTTTGCACCCTCATTCTGCACTTTTTTACTAGTCTTGGGAGAATCACTTTTTGACAGGGCAAATCAACTCCATTCTTCAAACTAAAGGCATATTTGGAAAGTAGACTGGACAGGCTTTCCAACGAGCTATCATGAACTCAATTTGGACATAAGGAATGCCTCCAAAAGTGGACTGCAACATGGATGGCGTGTTTGACAGTTTTCTGATTTTTTCTGAGTTCTTCTACAAAATTACTTTTATCTTGGGGAATCATGTTTTTACCTCTGTAAATCAATGATGTAAGTGTAATTATGGTGTTTTTACTGTTACCTAGGTTAAATACATTAGGTAAATGAACTCAATGAGGTGTAATGAATCAGTTCACAAAAGTTAGGGATGAGTCACTTGGACCTCCTCCCTACACTTCAGCTTTCAACTCAGTTTTTGGTGGAACTGCTCCTCTCATGGATTCAACACCTGAGGCTAAGAGGAGTTTATTTGAGGTCTATATCATGTAGTTTTTCAGTCATTTCACAGGTTGGAATCAGTTGGATGTTGGCATATTGATCAGAGACTCTATTGTAATCATTTTGGCAGGAGCTTAATAAAAGTGTTGCTA
Organism: Pinus albicaulis; assembly: GCA_034641835.2. Classification (NCBI taxonomy): domain Eukaryota; kingdom Viridiplantae; phylum Streptophyta; class Pinopsida; order Pinales; family Pinaceae; genus Pinus; species Pinus albicaulis. Next base: position 339,341,978 of record CM076570.1, on the reverse strand, counting down.
CTATTTCTTTGGGATACCTGTGGTATGGTTGTCTAGCATTGTTTCTTCTTGTGTCTCATTATGTTTGAATGTATTGACTTCATAATTCATTTCACTTCTATTGTATGATCACTTTCAAGTTGATAAACAGAATTCATCTCACATGCTCTGTTTTGGGAAAGTTTTCATAGTCTGCTCATCTTTCTTTTAGTTTAGGAAGAATACATCTCTTATGCTCTTCCTAGCTCCTCATCAGTCTAAAACCGTCTCACAAAATCACCTTAAAGTGCTAAGCTTTCTACCTACCTTACCCCATTGAATGGACTGCAATTCCCATCTTACTTGTCTTGACCTAGCCTCTTTGACCTAATCCTCATCCAGCAAACCCAATCAAAAAAAACAAACCCCTGAACTCATAGCTAGCCTAAAACCTTTTCATCCAGCCCTCTTGGCTGTGATTTTTGTGGGGAGAGCCCTCTCCAACTTGGTAGGGCTAAATACCAAGCCAAAAGATTGGTCTGTGGCTACCTCTGTTGGGATTTCTTCTTCAGCCTTAGAAATCTGGCGGAGTGATAACACGATCGACCAACAATATCGCTGAGTATAGTGGGTTGATCAAACTCCTCTCTGATGCCATTTCACTTGGCATTCGCTGCATCATCATCAAGCTGGACTCACAACTTGTCGTACTACAGTTTACTGGCGTTTATACTGTCCGAAGTTCAGCAATTCATCGCATGTTCCTTAGAGTTCGTCTTTTGGAAAGGCATTTTGATTACATCCAATATCAACATATTTCCGAAAACTTTAACACTTTAGTTGATTCTTTGGTGAACTATGTGTTAAATAGACATTTGCAACATATTTAAAGATAGATTTTCAATTCACATCATACAACTAAATTGGATTGCACATAATCATAGAAAAACACAGAAAGTAAAATAGATTTATATCGAGTTTTTTACAAAAATTGTGTCCAAGGCACGTTGGTCATCTGACCTCAAAATGTATACAGACATAGCATAATCTAAGTAGACCTAGTGATGCTCATGATAGCAGGTCACTGCTTGGGCTATCATGTGCAATAGCCTTATCCAACAGCTAGGCACACCAATGGTATGGCGTTGTAGCCTCATAGGTAACTCCTCGATCCGAACATCCGATATCCCAAGAGTTAATCCCTCCACATGCTGTTACAACTCATCAAGAGTCTCGGCTAAATCCAAATCCTAAAGGACTGCTCTCCCAACAGTCCTCTCTGCTAGTTCTCCCGCCTGATGTGCACGAACCACTGGTCGAACAGTACCTACATTTGCATACATAAAACATCTTTAGTTTAGTCTTGGAAACATCAAAAAACACAAAACATGTAAAAAAACCCAAAAAATCAAAAACATGGTCAACATTTTACCTATAACACCCCATTGAGTGCCAGATGGTAAAATCAAATCTCGATCTCCACGGAAATCCATCCCTGGATATGGATGCTCCTCTATGAAGATATTCTGTCTTTGAAGCCAACTGAAGAATACAGTGGAAAATGAGATCGATGACTGACCAACATGTCTAGCCATCAGCTCGACCCACCGCTGCATCCGTGGATCTCTAGGACCAGCTAATCCCAGTGTCACATGATGTGGCTGCATCAATGGAACTCGCTCCAAAACGAAAGTGATCAAGATCGACTCATAGCTGAAATTTTTGGTCTTTCCACTTTTTACTTTGGTCAATTGTTCTTTCATCTGAAGGAGTACTGCTTCAGCCCCGTTGAACACAGTTGGCTTGAAACACTCAAGCGCATACTGCATGTATGATTTGTTCGCGACATGTAGTGTCACGCTGACAGCTAGCTTTGCAATAGTAAATAGGAGCGTTCGCAAAGGCATATCACGTACATCCTTAATATTTATCTATCCATCTTCGCTAGCCTCAGTTCTTGGTCGACAAAACTGTCGAATGTAGTCCTTCACTGTTTCACCCCCACGGATGGAGCCCACAAGGGAAATGGAGGCACCACGTCTCGACAAACCTGTCAGAAAGTAAATGTCACCAACCAATATTGGTAGCACTTTGTCCCCAATGTGAAATGCCTGTAGTGTCGGATCCCATGAAAAAATCAAGAACTGCAATAATTCCATCTGTTGCCTCATCCCTGACAATTTGAAGTACTTGAGAAACCCACAATCTCTGAGGTCTCTCACAGTGCCAGGATCATTTAGGGCAACCATATCCTGTTCTTCATGTTCTCTTTCTCGCCATGTAATCGACATTCTAATCCAATCAAAGTCTGAAATCACACCATAGGCTTAGTTAGGATCCATTCCATGCAAAAAACTGGAGAAATTTTGGGTAGAAAACAAGATGCAAGTTTCTGAAATGTGCCCAACGCACTCCTGAGTGGAAGACAGAGCATTACAGAGGAACTGGGCCTCTTTCCAGCCTCTCTGCAACGCACTTTTTGACATCCAAGAGGGCGTTGGTCCTAGGGCGTTCTATATTTACCCTAGGAGCCCCAAAACCCTAAAAAATTTGCATGAAACTGAACAAGAATGCAACCAATAGAAAGAAGAAGGTAAGAGCTCCTACCTGGTTCGGACGGCACGAGAAATGGTCCACAGAATCTATCGCAATCAGCAGCTACAATTCGAGGGTAAAACTGGCTCAGAGCACTAAAATCTGAATGGTAAATGTGAAATGGTAAAAATGACTTGGTAATTTCTTATTTTAATAGTCTTTTTGATTAATTTATGTATATATAATGAATTGGCTATGGTTTTTACCCATTTTTACTATTTTAAACAGGTATTGTTAATCCATTTGGTGGTTCTTTGAGCAAGTTTACAGTTGAATATAGTGAATTCGTCGTGCGTGATAGTGAAATGCAATTTTGACCACAAAGCACACTTTTATCTCTTTTTCGAGCTTTGTTAAACACGAAAAAGGAACCCCCCTGGAGTTCTCTTTCAGCTCTTTTCAGACTCCCAAAATATGAAAAGATTGTCGAGCACTTGTCCTTTCGAGCTCGTAAAAGGAATTGAAACAGCATCTACTTAGTATAAATTTAACCCTTTTCCAGACTAAGAAAGATTATTTTTACGAAAAAGGAAAACCCTAGTCGAACATGGCTAGGGGGTTCTCTCAGGTATTATTTACGCTTTTTCAGATCTAAGGGACTATTATACGAAAAAGAACTTGTGGAGTTTTCTTTTCGTCCATTTTTCAAACTCTCTAAACATGAAAAAGGACTGAGTTTTCACTGTCTTTAGACTCGTTAAAGCATCAAATAGCAACGAACTTGTCCATCATGACAAGATCGAGTTTCACCTTCGCTAGACTCGTTAAAACATCAAATAGGATGGATTCACCCAAAGGGTGGAATTATACATCAAACATATGTTATCCTCCTCAAGCTTGTTATAAAATAAAGAGGTACTGGTCAGCAATGACTGGGAAAATTGGAAAGGGATAAAACGCTTTATGGTAGCAAGTCACTCTTGAACATGACGCTTATTCACTTCATCTTCGTAACTTTTGGGTTGGGTAATCTGCTTGATGGTCTATCATACCTATGGTTTATCACACCATCCATCACTTCGGTTTTAGGTCAATGTTGCCAACTCATTTCAGTGTCGCCGATATGTTCAAGAGAAGTCACTCAGTTATTCCTCATCCTTTGCAATACTCATAAACCTTCATTTCATGGCCGCCATCCCTGGCATTGCTTCATCAATCACATTCTGTCTCTAGAATCATTACTCTCGTTTCGTGTCGTTAATGGGGGAAACATCAAAGCCCTCCTGCGACGAGTCCCTTCTTGTCAACATCAGCTCATCATCCAGGAAGTTGACTTAGAAACAACCTTTCAGTACCTTGGAGCTTACTTACATTAACGGCAAGTTTCTCGCTTCCGGCGACAAGTTTGCATCAAAGGCCTTCGACCGAAAGACTTTGTATGGTGTTCACACCATGCAAAATGTACTGCAGTACCTTGAGAGCCATTATCATCAACTGTGGTTTCTCTCGCATCTGTTAACGGCTTACATCATTCGCTGGTATTCAGACAGTGTCTTCTCATGTTCGACTTCAAATCACATATTCGCATGGTTAGACTCGTACTTTAAGCAATCGAGTGAACGAGATAGAAGACCCCGGATCTAGTTTCATCCATCCGGGCTGCGATTTCAGGAGTAGTATCAAATCATTCGTACGATGGTCATTACTCAGATGGTCATCCTATAATGGTTCTATATCTGTAGACGACTTTCTAATGTTATGATAGTTTATGTGCTGAGTATGGGAATGCCTCGCTCATCAATTCATGTCCAAGATGAAAAGATATCATGATGTAATATATTGTAATTGACGCAGGTCATCGTCTGCTTCAGATCCTACTCATCACATCGTAAAGCATTCAATCAACATTATCATTTTTGACTTCATGCCTTAGGGGGTAGCTGTTACAAGTTAATTTGGGCATCGTCCCAAAACACAAATCAGTATCCATTAGGGTCTATCATACTCTAAATTAGTTGCTACATGCCCTAAACAAGTCATCCCATTGGTGGTTTTCCTTCATGAAAGTTTCACTGCTTAGATGCCAGTTGAAGTACCCCATTGAGCCTTCAATGCACCCCTAGACTGCAGTAACTACTTTGCAGAGCATCTACTCCCATGCAAGGCTGTGTTGCAGAGGATCTAGGCCCACTTTAGGGCGCATTGTTCAACTGGGAGCGAATTGTTCATTGGATTTCGGGAATCCTCCCAACCTCTAGTGGCTTCTAGAAGTTGTTCCAGCTTTCACCTCATTTAATAGCTTCGAATATGGACACTATGTAGCAATTAAACCTCTTATCCTCCTGTTCCCATGAACAAGGAAATCTCTTCACCCATTTTTGGAAAAGCCATTCAATGTTTCATTAATGTCAAACTACCCTCATCTACTAATAAAGCATTGATCATAGTGCACAAGACAACAAGAATTTGTATTAAGTAGAGTTATGTTGGTGAGATCATAGCTCTTGGAGGTATTATGCATGTAATGTTACGCTGCTAGTGTGATGATGTCAGGTGTGATGAGGATGGAACTGAAGCTGGAGGAGTGACATCGAATCGATCAACTGATTGTACTTCTCCTTCTACTTCATAATAAAGACATTTGTTCCTTTCCTAATGCATGTGTCAATGATGTTATATGTGTATTTACAAATGCAATCGATTCAATTTGTTTAACTTGAATACATCATATTGCCTTTATGTTGTTTTCTATCATTTGTTTTCCATTGCAAGTACCAATCAAGCGAGTTCAGTTCGATTGAGAGCGACGGAGCGACGAAGGGAGGCAAGGAAAAGCGAACAGATTACAAGTAGGTTTTCTTCCCTTTATCTATTCATTTTAAGGAAAAGGTCAGATATCTTTCTTTCTGTTGTTCTAAGTGCACCAGCACACTTAGGGAAAGCATACTTATCGATAGGTTTGATTTTCGTAAAACAGTACTCTAGTCAAAGGTATGCATTGGCTGACATTGGCTGATCATGCAGCCATTTTATTTAGTGAGAACTCGTGTGTGCTTTGAAAAGTAACCAGTTGTTCCTCTTTAAATATATTGTGGACTGTATGCATTGTCTCCATATGGCTTGGTTTATATATGTGTGATGGAGCGGTGGTATATATATGATAGGCCTATATTAATTGCGCTTATGCGTTGGAATGTCCCTCCATCTTCTTTAGAATTCTGCCATATGTGTTAGTTTGTTGATATTTTGCCTATCTATTTTTCAAATGCACTTGAGCGTTACTTTTAATGAAATCTTTGTACGTTGTGCATTGAAGTATGTTGGTTATGTTTATGTGAGTTGATTAATTCTGGTCTTGATCAAAGTTTGATATCAAATGATAAATTGTTGAGAATGCCTTCAACATCTCTATATGAAAGGTTGCAATTTGGAAGCAATGTTGATTTCTTATAGCCGGAATAGAAATCTTCAAATCTATGTGGATTGGTAGTAGCTCCTCAATCAGTTTTGTTGACACTTATAATTTCTTTGGGAGTAGAAGTATTTCATTTGGGTTGCCCACTCCTCCATAGTTTGAATTAACCAATAGTCTGCAATCATAAAATGGTTGATGAAGTATTAAAATTACTAAACAATATGATATTTTCAACAGTCGATGACACAATCAAAATCAGCAAAACCACTCTTGTTGACATTCAAATATGTCTGCAAAATGCACAGGAAAAGATTAACTTTTTGCAGCTTGAGTCTCAGCTTCAGCAAGTAGAATTACAGCAATGGAGTCATGATTCTGAACCTGTTTCTGTTCAGAACATTGAGACAAACTCCCATCAGGAGTCACACATTGATAAAATCAATGACATCTAGGTTGACTCCCATCATGTGTCCAGTACAAGAGCAGTTTTGTATAAAGATGCAGAAGTTTAGTCTTCACTTCCCAAGCCCATCATCAGACCTTGGGAAGAGCTTGTCCATAACAAGCACAAAACTGGTCTTGGATATGACAAGGATGTGTCCTTTCATGTTCCAAACTACTCAAAGCCCATCCAATTTCAAAGTGTTGGATTTCTTCATGACAGTCCACCTTCAGATGTTCCAGATTTTGCTCCTCTTCCACAGCAACAACAACAGAATGTTAAATGCCAACATTGTGATCAAGTTAGAAATATGAGAGATCATTGTTTTGATCTTCATCCATGTGAGCATTGTCATAAAACCACTCATTCTTCAAACAGATGCTTCATAAATAAGCCTCCTGCAAGAACAAAGATTCATCTTCGACGGATCGCTTCTTGGCAATGGGCTTCAACAACCAAGAAGATATTTCAGCCATATGACAAAATTTGTTCTAGAGTATTGAACAATCTTGCAATTGATTTTTCTCCATATTCTCACCTTGTATCTGACAGGGGGGGGGGGAGTGATGGTCATCTACAAGTTTCAAAGCCACATCAAGCAAGCCTGAGCCACAACCTGAACCTGCTACCTAATTTAGAGTTGTAGCCAGAGACACAAAAGTTCAAGTGAGCTTGAGCCACAACCTACCATACCATATTCAAAGTTGTAATCAGAGACAGAGATGCCCATGAGCATGCCTTTGGTTGGTGGTCAGCTTAAACCATCTATGCGGGGTTGAAACCTCCCTTTTCAGGTTGAGCTTCTCTCTCTCCATAGCATTGGGGACACTTCCTCTAGCAGAAGACTTCAGCTTCTTGCCAGTTTTGGAAGAGTTCTAGGAATTGCATTAAGCATTCCAGAGTTGGTGGTCATCCTTAAACCACCGCAAGTTGTAGACCTCCCTTTTTCCAGGTTGTAGGTCTCCCTGTCCAAAGCATTAGGGACACTTCCTCCAACAAAAGATTTTAGCTTCTTGCCAGATTTGGAAGAGTTTTAGGAACTACACTAAGAATTCCAGTGTTGGCGGTCTGTAAATTTTTGTAGATGTTCTATGCTTGAAGCAATTTTACTTTTCTTACAGCAATCACACAAATAGTTAAGTAAAATGCTGATAGAACATATAAGTGGATCTTATAGAAGACGAACCAGAAACAGAAAAAATGTGATGGTGCGTTACGGCGGTCAACAAGATGCTTCAACCAGCAAAGTCTCCTTGATCAGCCAACCCAGAATGTGTCACAACAATCCTCCAATCAGCTACCGAGTCAACCCAAGTCAACTCCAGAAAAGTCAACACTGTCCAGAAAAGTCAACGCAGGGCAGCAAGCTAAAAGTCATGACCTCGAGCCTAAAGGCTAATGTGTACACCTCAAAATCAAAATCGAACTCTCCAACAAGTTTTAGCCCTTTCGGACCACGCGTTGACCAAAGTCAACGCTGGTCAAACTTCCAGCAAAACCCTAGCTGCAGAAATTCGTCCTTCCCTTCAGCCGTACAGATTTCGTCCTTCTTCTCCACACGTGTGGGCTGAACTTATCCTCCAAGGAGCTCGTACTAAATCAGATGAGAGAAGAAGATGTGTGTTGAGTTGTTGTGAAATGCTCTCCAACTTTCTCTGTATTTATATCCATCATTGGGGTGTGTGACACATCTGCTGGGGGTGTGAAACCTTAAGGCCGACCTGCACATATAATTTATTATAAATAATAAATTCAAAATAAATGTTCTGCTCATCGGATTAAGATATTTTTTATATGGATTTTACACCTCTCCGAAAGAGGAATCCAACAAAAATATTAGCCACTTAATCTGAGCATCACAACATGGAGTTTGGACCTAGTTGTCCAAATTTAACACTCCCTCTCAACTAGGGAGAACTCCATCCATCAGTGCAATCAAACATCGTGCGTCATCCCGCTGTAACTTGCTTTGCTGGCCTCTTTATTTCAGAACAGAAGTGGGTCAGTCACAAAGACATCATCCCCCGGCTGACAAATTCAGCCCAGAGGTCCGAAACCTCTATCAGACTCACAAAGAGTCTCCAACCAACCCAAAGTTGGTTCATCTGACCCAAAGTCAGGCGGAGGTCCGAAACCTCACTATACTTGATCCCAAATCAAGTGGTTGGACCGTGCCATCCTAGATAGAGAGTATGGCAATCTCTGATGCGTCCATCAGTATTTGCTACTAGTCTCTAGCTTTTCCCACCTCATTGGCCAAATGAGAGGTACTTCCCATGAGCCCTGAACTCAATGGGTAGGATGCATACGGGGCACAGATAAATGAGAGGCTAACCAGCTCAATAATCAAAAGGGTGGGGCAGAAGCATTATGAGTGCTTATAGCTCCGAGAAGCTATCCCCAAAGCCCCCCAGAGCTCCCACAGCTCATCGTCCAACATGACCCACATCATAGGGTCGTTCCACGACACCAAGACTCTCACGGAAGGTTAGGAACTTGACCTTCCCCAGGGGCTTAGTGAGAATATCCGCGACCTGCTCATCAGTTCCTATATGATCGAGCCTTACGGCGCCTCGCTGTACCATATCCCGGATAAAGTGGTACCGATATCAATATGCTTGGATCGGTCATGGTACACAGGATTCTCAGTCATACGAATCCCACTCTGGTTATCGCAAAGGATACAAAGGGGTATCTAGCACATGTCCAAACCAAGCCACTAAAGAGCTTTCGCAACCAAACTGCTTCACAACAGCCATACTTGGCAAAGCACGTATTCCGCTCCCCTCAACTCGGTGCTCAAAGCCACCGACTCTCTACTTCCCCGCTTCATCCATGAGATCGAAGGTAACCAAGATTGAAGCAAAGATCCCGAAGTGCCTACGATCCACCACCGCTGCACTCAATCTGGGAAAGATCAAGATAACCTCTCGAGTGTCACACCCTAAAGGTATCTCGCCCATGGTTTATCGTGCCCCGAAGATATCTCACATTCTTGGCACCAACCCAGTGAAAATGATGAGGCTCAACCATCTGTTGACTCAAAGTGTTCACTGCAAAACATATATCCGGTCGGGTGTTCACTAAGAATATCAAAGCTCCTATGAGTTGACGATACTCAGTAGGATTGGCCAAGATAGGCCCAGCAGCGCTGCCACTCAACTTCTTAAAGTTGAGTTCCATCGGTGTCGACACGGACTTACAGTCCACCATACCAAATCTCTCTAGAAGTTTCACAATGTATTTTCCTTGAGAAAGGAAAATCTCTCCAGGTCTCTGCCAGACCTCCAGGCCTAGGAAGTAGTGCATCAATCCTAGGTCCTTCATCTCGAACTCAGCAGCGAGCTCCCTCTTACATTGATGAATGAGAGGGTCAGCACCTGTCAGGAAGAGGTCGTCCACATACAGTACTAGAATGAGAGGCTTCTCCTGCACAACCTTGAAGTAAAGGTTCGAATCAGCATTACTTCGAGTGAAGCCCAGCTTCATCAAGTAACTATCCATCCTCTCATACCAAGCTCTGGGTGCTTGTTTTAACCCATAGAGGGCTTTCTTCAACCTGCAGACATGAGTGTCTCGATCCTAAACTTCAAATCCCAGAGGTTGTTCTACATACACCTCTTCCTTTATTGCACCATGCAGAAAAGCGGTCTTGACATCCATCTGATGAAGACTCCATCCTTGCGTAGCACCAAGGGCTATGATTGATCGGATGGTGGTATATCGTGCCACAGGTGCAAATATGTCATCATAGTCAATTCCTTCCTTTTGAGAGAAGCCACGGCAACAAATCTTGCCTTGAACTTTTCAGCACTTCCATCAGATCCATGCTTGATCTTGTAGAGCCATTTCGCGGTGACAACTGATTTGTCCTTCGGTCTTGGAACCACATCCCATACATCATTCTTCATTATGGACTCATATTCTTCGTGCATAGCATCCTTCCAAACTTGATGCTTTACGGCTTCCTCAAAAGATCCAGGTTCAGATTGTACAATAGTACTCATGGCAGCTAGATACCCTTGGTATCTACACGGCTTCTTGCTTTCTCGGAATGTCCCCCTTGGGGCAGCATGACCCTCCGCATCTTCGAGGGTGTCCCTGAGCCATGATGGTCTCTTTCCCAGTGAAGGAGATGGATCAATAGGGTCCATTGGTCCTTCAATATCAGGCATTGTCTCATCCCGCGGTTCTTCTTGATTTCCAGGCCTTTCTTCATGATTTTCTTCAGATCTTGGAAGATCTACTACTTTCTTCAGGGAAGCATCTTCGTCAAAAGTGACATCATGGCAGATCTCTACTTCCCTTTGACCAGGTACATAGACTCTATAGGCCTTAGAAGTCTCACTGTAGCCCACAAACATTCCTTTCTTCCCAAAAGCATCCAGCTTACTTCTCTTTTCTTTCGGCACATGAAAATAAACAGGACATCCAAAAATTCTAAAATGTGAGACATCAGGTTTCTTACCAGTGAAAACCTCTTTGGGAGTTTTGGAGTCCAGAGCGGAATGAGGGCATCGGTTTTGAATATACACAGCAGTATTTGCAGCTTCTCCCCACAGAAACTTCGGTAGACCCTGGTCACATAGCATGGCACGGGCAGCTTCCACAATAGTCCTATTCTTGCGTTCAGCAACACCATTCTGCTCAGGAGTATATGCAGTGGTAGTCTCCCTCTTGATGCCAGCTTCTCTGCAAAAGTCTTTGAACTCATTTGACTCATATTCAGTGCCATTGTCGGTCCTCAAAATCTTGATCTTCTTTCCGGTCATATTTTCCACTAAGGCTTTGAAGGTACGAAACCACATGAAAGCCTCATCCTTCTTCTTCAAGAAGTATATCTAGGTTTTGCGAGAGAAGTCATCAGTGAATGTCATGTAGTAGGAACATCCTCCCAGGGATGTCACGGGCAACATACCAGATAGATCAGAATGGACCAGTTGCAAAATATCAGATGTCTTTGTGACACTTGAGGGGAAAGGTCCCCTTGTATGCTTTCCTTCGGCACAACCCTTACATACACCTTCATGATTATTTCCAAAGTCGGGCATTCCTGTCACCACCTTCCTTGCTTCGGGAAGGGCCTTGTAATGAAGGTGTCCAAACCTTCGGTGCCATAGTTCGGTTTGTCGGATAGTATCACATGTCATTGCTCCTAGTGGACTCCCTCCAACCTAGTAGAGTGTGCCAACTCTAAAACCAATCGAGATAGCTTCCTTGAAGCTCTTCTTCCACATGAGCACCTTTCCATCAGAGAATGTTACATTGAACCCTTTGTCTTCCATGGCTGATATAGACACAAGGTTCTTCTTCAATTTTGGTACATAGAGTACATCTTGTAAATGTAGGACTTGTCCTTGAGACAAGTGGAGGGTCACAGTCCCAGTCCCTTTCACGGGATATGTGGCATTATCTCCAAGGATAATTTCTAGATTAGTATCCCTTTCAACCATGTCAGAGAGTGCTTCCTTGAATCCAGTGATGTGTCTTGAGGCACCACTATCGATTAGCCAGACATCCATAGTGTCGGGCGGAGATGTAGCAAAGAGAGCAGATACAAGAATATACTCATTTCTTTTATCAACAGCATTAGACTCCTCATACCTGGTGTTTCTAGACCTTTTAGAAGGTTGATTGTTTCCACCAAAGGGAGCCTTCCTCTTTCCTTTGGATTTGTCGTTTCTTCGATTCCCATTCCTCCGGTTGTTGTTGTTATCATCACTATCGGGAGAATCCTTCTTAAAGGGACATTCTCTAGCATAGTGACCAGGCCTATGGCAAGTGAAACACTTACCCTTCTTTTCTTGAGTCCTTGTTCTTCCTTTGTCCTTAGGACCACCAGAGTTCTTCTTTCGAGAATGAGCACCATAAGCAGCATTTCTGTCATTATCGAATTCCTTCATTCTTGTTTCTTCTTGCATACATCTAGACAGAAGCTCGTCAAAGCTAGGAATGGTATTATTATTGAGAATGGTAGTAGTGAATACTTGCCATTCATATGGGAGTCCTCCAAGTGCGGTGAGAACCATCTCACGATCAGCTATTGTCTCCCCAATAGCCAACAGATTGTTCCTTGTTTTGGTCAATTTCAGAAAGTCAATTTGAACAGACTCATCCCGGCCCTTCTTCATATTCTTCAATTTATTCTTGAGGAATAGCACTTGGTTCACATTGTTTACTTTGAACATCAAGATCAATTTGTCATACATCTCCTTGGATGTGCCTAGCTCAGATATATAGGCAACCAGACTCTTATGTATGGATTCCCTGATCATCAGCTTTGCTTTGATCTCCCCCTTCTTATACTTGTTTTTAGCAGCAGCGGTGGCATTGGATGAAGGTTCTTGAATCTTACCCAGTACATGATCCAAGAGATCATGGTCTTCCAATTTGAGATCTAATATCATCTTCCAGGCATGGAAGTCATCCCTTCCAGTCAGCTTGTCATTCTCCTTGAATTCAAAACTTGTGGAACCCACTTCCTCCGATGGTGATTGCTAAAGATAGGGCTTGTCTTCACCTCAGCTCCGATACCATGTAAATTTTTGTAGATGTTCTATGCTTGAAGCAATTTTACTTTTCTTACAGCAATCACACAAATAGTTAAGTAAAATGCTGATAGAACATATAAGTGGATCTTATAGAAGACAAACCAGAAACAGAAAAAATGTGATGGTGCGTTACGGTGGTCAACAAGATGCTTCAACCAGCAAAGTCTCCTTGATCAGCCAACCCAGAATGTGTCACAACAATCCTCCAATCAGCTACCGAGTCAACCCAAGTCAACTCCAGAAAAGTCAACGTTGTCCAGAAAAGTCAACGCAGGGCAGCAAGCTAAAAGTCAATGCAGCGACAGTTCGGTCAACCCTTTGACCTCGATTTCAATGCCAATGTGTACGGCCTCTCAAAATCGAACTCTCCAACAAGTTTCAGCCCTTTCAGACCATGCGTTGACCAAAGTCAACATTGGTCAAACTTCCAGCAAAACCCTAGCTGCAGAAATTCGTCCTTCCCTTCAGCCGTACAGATTTCGTCTTTCTTCTCCACACGTGTGGGCTGAACTTATCTTCCAAGGAGCTCGTACTAAATCAGATGAGAGGAGAAGATGTGTGTTGAGTTGTTGTGAAATGCTCTCCAACTTTGCCTGTATTTATATCCATCATTGGGGTGTGTGACACATCTGCTGGGGGTGTGAAACCTTAAGGCCGACCTGCACATATAATTTATTATGAATAATAAATTCAAAATAAATGTTCTGCTCATCGGATTAAGACATATTATATATGGATTTTACACCTCTCCGAAAGAGGAATCCAACAAAATTATTAGCCTCTTAATCTGAGCATCATAACATGGAGTTTGGACCTAGTTGTCCAAATTTAACACGGTCATCCTTAAACCACCACCTTATGCCAAACATTTCAAAGAGCACAGTCAGCCTAGTGCTGCCATGCATTTTTGCACATTTTGTATTATAGCTCTCTTCTTGGACTCATACATACCCCTTCAGATTAAGGGGGGGAATGTTGGACACCTAATCCTTTAAGGGTTGGTGTGAAATGTGAGCAGTCAAAGGGTGTCCAGGAGATCTTGGAATATGGAATTCAATGGTCACTACAATGTATTATAAAATGTATATCATGTGAATAATAGAGGTATTCAATGCTTATCCTTCATATCTTCTGTCTTCGCCATGGTTATGTCTAACAACGGAAACAACGCCAAAATGTTACCGCTCAAACTAGCAAGGGTCCTAAAAGGGGATCCTTGCAGGGCTACTACTAGGTCAAGGGCAACAATGGAGCAATAGCCCATTATCACCTCGGCTAAGGCTCCCTGTTTTTTATGGACTTTCACCGATGGGAGGAGATCTGTTATGATGAGGATCATGAAATGAATGGATCAATGATTAGGTGAGAGGTGACCCAGGAAGCCTATTCACAAGAGAGGCTCAAATATATGGTTCGCTTGCTTTGGAAGGATGGGTTGAAGGCTCTCATGGAAAGGCTTAAGAATAATTTCAAAGTCTAGGGTATGTATCTTAGAATGGAGATCCCTAAACCCCAAAATTCTTGTAGAAGCTTGGATTCCAAGTGATCTTTGAAGAATTAAGTTTAATAGTATATGGGACCACACAAGAACAAGTGGACCCAAATCCAGGTCAAGAGGGTAGGTTTTAGTGACCAATGATATATTTGACCTAATCCGGAAGGAGAAAGGGACCAAAGAATGAATTTTCGATGAAAGGAAATGTAAGGATCCCGATGAGGTTTCTAACCTAAAGAAACCAAGGGCAAAACTCAATCTCGAGGCTAGGGCTTGAGGTATCTTTGTTGATTTTTGTAGCATCGTATGTGCTCTAGCCTTGCGATTTTGCAGAGAGGCTAAGAAACATGTATTCTCAAAGACTCAGAGATCGTTTGGGGAAATTCTACCTAGAGATGGCTTGATTAAAATAATTAATCAGTTTTTAATATTTCCTAAATCTAAACTTAGGAAATATGATTAATAAAAGGTATTAATTAATTCAGGTGTGAATCTTCTAGAAAAATGTGTGGATCGAGTCTTAGTTAATCTTAGCCATCGATTAAGTTTTAATCGTAGCCGTTGAAGTCTCAACGAGAGATCATAAGAAGAAATCGATGGGCACTTGGAAAACACACTTGCAGAGATTGAATTCACTGCGAATCGATTTCCTAAGTAGCAGCGCTAAGTTGCCAGAGAGAGAGTCAGTGAGCTCATTGCAATGAGAGAGGGGGAGGGATGGTAAGGCAGGAGGAAGCTTTTCTAGATCCGGTGAGTGCAAAGCAGAGAGCCAACGAGTGCCACAGAGAGGCAACGTAGAGGCCACACAGAGGAAATGCAGAGCTTCGAGAGGAGATTATGTTTTTGCTAGGAAACAGAGTTGACTCAGTGCTAGAGGCTGGAGTGAGAGCCCGGCAGCCAGGAGGGTCAAGTTTCCAGACAACAGTTGATCAGATAGCGAAGGTGATGCAGTTCCTAGCTGTGTGATGCAATACTGCATAGGTTGACGCAGTGACTGCGCAAAGGCAGCGCAAAGAAGCTCATTCTGAGCCCAAATCAGTGTCGGATCGCCAGTGGCAGAGTGAGAATTTTCTCCCTAACTTTTTGTCAAATTTTCTCTGTATGGTTTCCATTTTGGGCAACCATAGACATGTACTCAAAATTTACTACTGCATAATATACAAAACCTCAGTTTTTGCATCGGTTTTGCCGAGTTGGGTTTTTCCGAGGACTTAGTCCAAAAATAACTGAGTTATTTGTATGTGTGTTTCTATCTTTCCTATGTTGTATTTATTCTACTATATTTATTTTGTGAAGGCTGTAGCATATTGATTTCGATATTTACTGTAGCAAACAGTAAATAATTTGTTCACTAAATTAACAAATAAAAGAAAATCTAATCAGTCGTTGCAATAGGATTCCATGTTGTGGAGTTTTCACATGGTATCAGAGAGCAGATAGAAGCAGAGGAGTGCAGTTGTAGAAGGAAAGAGGGAGCTTCGAGGCACTGCGTGAGCAGCTACTCGAAACCCCAGGAGGTTGCGCAGTCCATTAGTCAGCAGGCCAAATTTTTTAGGAAAATTTGTTTCTCTAAGTGAGTCAACAGAGAATAAAATTTCCAGATCAAAGATTGTCAAGAGGCAAAGGGAGCAGCATCATTTTTCTTGCAGATCAGATCTTCAGCTAGGACGCAGTTATTCTGCAATAGTTTGCTAGAGCAGAATAGCGCCAGAAGGGAAGAAGAGCACACACTGATGGAATTCTTTCCTTAGGGATCTTCGAGCCAAGAAGTTCAATTTCTCCACACAGAGTAGCAGTAGCCATGAGCAAATTTACCCACTCCAGTAGGGAGTGTGTAGATCCAGTCAACAGTTGCACAGAGGAGAAGAGGTAGAGTTCAACATTTTTGGCGAGACGGCATCAGCAGGGTTGAGAGATCAGGACCGGTTGGACGGTTCAGCAAACAATGTGATCTGGAAGGCCAAGATTTCCTGCCTTCTAGAAAAATATGATCTCAAGACCTATATCATTTCAGTGGTAGTTGTAGCCACGGACCCAGATCAGCTTAAGGCCTACAAAAGGGAGATGGCGAAAGCAAAGAGGTTGGTTCTCGATGGAGTTCAAGATCACGTAGTGTCTCACATAGCTGGAAAGGACACTGCCAAGCAGATGTGGGATGCCCTTGCTACGCTATACCAGGGATCTTCCGAGCAGCGAAAGATGTATTTGGAGGATAAGTTGAGGTGTACCAAGATGCAGAAAGGGGAGCGTATAGACCCCTTCCTTACTAAACTTCAAGAAGTCTGGGATCAATTGTATCATGTATGCAGTCGAGTCAACACCCCAACCTACAGAGTTTGTACGATTTGACCTAAATAGTGTTTCCGAGGAATGGCAAGTATTCGTCCAAAGTATCCTGGGCAGAGAAAACTTGCCAGATTGGGACAGAATGTGGTAAAATATATAGCAGGAGGAGATGAGGTGAGACTTGGTGAAGAGCACCATAGGTGATAGCAGCAACAATGGGACAAAGGAAGTAAAGGAGGAGGAGAACACAGCCCTTGCATCAAAGGGGCAACAAGAGCAACGCAAAAAGAAGAAGGACATCTCCAATGTCAAATGCTTCAAATGTGGTGAACTTGGTCACTACAGCACCCAGTGTCCTCTCAGGAAGAGAGACAAAGAGAGAAGCAAGATCAGCAATTTGCATTCGCTGTAATAGACAGGTTGTCCTCCAAACTAGAGGAAGAGTTTGCCATGATCATTGATATCCTCCAGGGGTGAGGTGGGGTGATTTGGTTTTGTAACCACAGAGAGCTACAGATGGGCAGGATCCTTGAGGAGTCCACCTCTTGGATCAATACCTTGCTACGGGAGCCCATAGAAGCAGTAGCAGGATGGACCAGTGTCAATTAGTGTAGTCAGGTGCCAGAGTGACAAATGCAATAGCTAGTAGCAGTCAAAGACTGAGCAGCGCAAAGCAGAGTTGGCAGCAGTGCAGTGGGCACAGTGCAGAGTCAGCAACAGTGCAGAGGCCTCAGTGGCAGCGCAGAGACTAGCAGCAATCCGGACTCGGGTGACAAATGCATCAGACTGAACACAATTGGATCAGTATGATGGACAGTTCTCAGCTGCAGATGTTGCAGTTGCAGCAACAGCAAATGACAGGAAGTTTCAGATGTTGCAGTAGTAGCAGCAACAGAGTTGCAATGCAGATGCAGTAGTTGGCAACAGTTCAGCAGGGTCAACAACAGCATGGATGCAGCATAGAATCAAATTTGCGCAGTAGTTGGTGGGAAGCAGTAGCCAAGCATCAGCAGCGCAGCAGGAGATGGTGCAAAATCAAAGTATTGTTATCCGAAGGGCAGCAGTACTAGAGCACATTCCTTGCTAAGAGGGAGTGTTGATTTTTGTAGCATCGGATGTGCTCTAGCCTTGAAATTTTGCAAAGAGGCTAAGACACATGTATTCTCCAAGACCCAGAAATCGTTTGGGGAAATTCCACCTAGAGATGGCTTAATTAAAATAATTAATCAGTTTTTTATATTTCCTAAATCTAAACTTAGAAAATATGATTAATTAAAAGGTATTAATTAAGTCACGAACAAATCATCTAGAAAAAGGCATGGATCGAGTCTTAGTTAATCTTAGTCATTGATTAAGTTTTAATCGTGGTCGTTGAAGTCTCAACGAGAGATTATAAGAAGAACTCGATGGGCACTTGGACAACACATTTGCATAGATCGAATTCACTGGTAGATCGATTTCCTGAGTAGCAGCGCTGAGTTGCCAGAGAGAGTCTAGTGAGCTCGTTGCAGTGAGAGAGGGCAGGGATAGTAAGGTCGGAGGAAGCTTTTCCAGATCCGATGAGTGCAAAGCAAAGAGGCAGCAAGTGCCACAGAGAGGCATCGCATAGGCAGCGCAAAGCTTCAAGAGGAGATTTCGTTTTTGCTAGGAGATAGTTGATTCAGTGTCAGAGATCGAAGTGAGAGCCAGGAGGGTCAAGTTTATAGACAGCAGTTGATCAGATAGCGAAGGTGATGCAGTTCCTAGTTGTGTGATGCAGTACTGCATAGGCTGACACAGTGACTGCGCAGAGGCAGCTCAAAGCAACTCATCCCGAGCCCAGATCAGTTTCGGATCGCCAGTGGCAGAGTGAGAATTTTCTCACTAAATTTTTGTCAGATTTTTTCTCTGTATGGTTTTCCAATTTGGGCAACCATAGACTTGTACTCGGATTTTACTACTGCATAATATACAAACCCTCAGTTGTTGCACCGGTTTTCCCGAGTTGGGTTTTTTCGAGGACTTAGTCCAAAAATAATTGAGTTATTTGTGTGTGTGCTTCTATCTTTCTTGCGTTGTATTTATTCCGTTGTATTTATTTTGTGAAGGTTGCAGCGTATTGATTTCGATATTTACCGTAGCGAACAGTAAATAATTTGTTCAATAAATTAACAAATAGAAGAACTATAATCAGTTTTGTAGTAGGATTCCAAGTTGTGGAATTTTCACAATCTCAAAATGCCACCGTTGGAATTTCTTCAAAAGTGGAAGGGACCTAGGAGAAACCCCAGCGTAGAAGATACCAAGAGATCGAAGTTTTTGAGTGGGTAGTTTGTGAGATAAATGATGCCCTAGAAGACCTAATGGGCTAGTCCTAGAAGAGAAGAGATAAAAGAAGAAAATTAGGTTTTAAGGTGATCACCTTATGGTGGACCAATACCTATTCCTTTTGGGGAGACTGGAGTCAAGTAGAATTATCACTATGGATTTTGGTTTTCTAGGTCAAGGAGGCCTCAAAGACAGCTTTGCTTAGCATTAGGGCAGCAGAAAAGCAGCTTCAAAGACTTTACACTTCGTTTTGCAAAATAGAGGGCTTGTCAAGAATCAAGATGAATTTAAACGATGAAACATCCCTAGGAACATCCATTCATTATACATGGCCCATACATGAAGCAGCACTATCTAGAAACAAATTTCCACAACTTCGCATAAATGGATGCAGTAAATTAGCCCTACTATAGAAAAATCCCAACAACAATGTATGTGACAAAATAGAAAGAAAGAATAGCATTAAATTGTACTTACATGTATAAGAGTATGTCCAATCATCAAAAGTTTGCCAATCAAGAAGCTCCAAGACAAGAGCAAATGATCCAAACATCAAAATTCATTCCATGCTTCAAAATTTCGTCCTCCAAAAAGGATAGCAAAGTTCTCTAAAGAGATACAAGTCCAAACCAAGTGATAATGCTAAAATGAAATCACATCACTAGTATTTATACATGTCCAAATGAATTTGATTTGCCTAATGAGGCCTAATACAATCCCTAAAATAAAATAATGTGCAAAATAACAACCTTTTGGTGACAAACCCACCAAACTAGCTCAAAATCGAAAGAATAAGCCTCTCAAAAGGTCGAATATCAATAATACATGTCGTTGGGCCTAATGAAGTCCATAGGTGCCATAGGACTCCCAAAAGCAGTCGACAAGGGATTGGCCCATTGTTCTCCAAATAATAAACATGTAGCGCTCCCAATGGGTGTGGGGGAACACAAGTGACCTCATGGGTCTCCAAACAGATCAAAGATGCTTGTAGACCATATGCAAGGACTCGGATGATTGTGTAAGTGATGCCACATCATCATACAGGCCTTGGGTCATCTACCAAGTGCATAATGTAACTGTGGGGCCAGCTAGGCATGGTGAACCAGGTGCATCTTCCTCGTCCAATAGGTGAACCACGAGCAATCTCTGAATGACTCTAGGGGTCCATGGAATGTTGTTTGCTATTGTGGAGGCCCATGGCTCTCTACACACACCCTACATGTGCCAATATAGCTCTCTGGAGGGTTAGGACCCTATATAGGGAGACCAAACCCAAAATGGAGACCATCTACAATCATGCATAAGATCCAATGTGTCCCCTTGTCTTACAGTATACCAAGTCATTAGAGAAATCAAGTAAAATAGTTTACAAACCATGGAAAATAGGCAAGCATTTCATATTGGCATGCCCTTCCATAGTGAGCTTTGGCATGTGCTAATGTCTCCAAGCTCCAAAGGGGGTTAACCAAGCACCTTATTAGGTGGTTTCTACTCCTAAAGGGGATGGTATGTCCAGGTACATCCTTCAAATAATGTTGGCATGTGACAAAGTGATGGAACGAAGCAGGGGATGAGAAGGGTAATCCTGGGTCACATACCAGGGTACAAGGGTAGCTAATAAAGGGAAGCCCACACTTGAGTATTAGTAAATAATGTATAGGAGGGAGCAATCGTGGTACATGAGTTGCCTCGGCCTTGATTTTTCCACCCTTCATATGCCTTTTTCCTTTCATGATTTTCCTTTGGTTATCTGCTCAAGGCTCAAGGAATGAGAACATGATGTGTAAAGTATAGCAATGGATACCCCCTTTAAGGTGGGGCACTTCATTGCCCACCAGGGTTGGGACAACCAAGTGTTTCTGAATGATATAGGAGGCTCATTTATGGCCTATAAGAACTAGGGTGATGACCATGGAATGGAGTAGAGCTCATGCAATGGCTTTTGCCCACGTGCTAGATGTTTTTGTCCCGACCATATTTTGCATTTTATGGTACAATTTCTTTGAATGTGGCCAATTATGCTTTTTCTCTTCTTTTTCAGCTGCATCAACCTTCGGGCATCGTTCCAGGCCCTACCCAAAGTGTGGACAAAGGAAGGGGGAGGCTAACCTTATGTGGACCCAGCAGAGGAATATGGACCCAGGTGGGAGGAATGATGAATGGGGTTATAATGAGCAAAAAGGGAGTGATATATGTGGATGACGGAGCGGGACCACGCAACCAAAATCAAGGTTTCCCATGTAGTACCATCCCTAAAGCCCAAAGGTCAATAAAAGAGATCCCACGAGACTAAGGTCCAAGGTTAACATCCAAAAGAGGTCTAGGGGACAGGAGCACAGACCTAGCCCACTCTTTCTGCTGAATCCCCCCATTAATCCATGCCCAAGAGTTTCCATGATAAGTAAACCATAATACTCAACTACCAAATAACAAACAAATCTTTAGGTTTTGGGAGGCCCACCTTCAAACATACTGTTGAGTTATGGTAGCATCGGATGTGCTCTAGCTTTGTAACTTCGTATATAGGCTAAGACACATGTATTCCATAATACCCAGAAATGGTTTTGGAAATTTCCACTTAGAGATGGAATAATTAAATTAATTAATCGTTTTTAATGTTTTCTTAAGTCTAAACTTAGGAAAACTAATTAATTAAAGGGTATTAATTAAACTAAGTGTGAATCTTCTAGATAAAGTCATGGATCACCTCCAAGTTAATCTTAGCCCTTGATTATGTTTTAATCTTGGTCGTTGAAGGGTCAACGGAAAAATATAAGGAGGGTGAGGGGCCTATGAAAAACACATTGAGCACATTGAGCATTTGGCATTTTCGAGCTTGTGGGAGAGACACATCTTTTTGATCAAGATCGAATCACTAGGGCTGGGTTTGCTAAGTGATTTGATTCAATGATCAATTTCAGAGAGGGGCAGATGCAGTGACTGGTCAAGAGGACCATGAGTACATTTCAGAGAGGTAGCAGTGACACACAGAGAGGCAACGCAGTCACCTGGAGGGGTGACACAGTTCCTGAAGGGGATCACGTAGAAGTGACACAGTGCCTTTTGTAATATGTATTCAGTCTGAAAATAGTTGGAAGCTAGGGTTTCTAAGCCCGGAGGGCCAAAACTCAGTTTCAGATCAGCCTTGATCAGTTGCAGAGGAGAGGTGACGCAGTTCTTCAGCTTGCCCACGCAGGGTTATGCAATTCCAGCGTAGGCATCACGCAGAGGCAGAAAGGGGCTTCACTAGCGCTGTTTAGATCAGACAGGGACTTGCAAAGTGAGGTATACCTCACATTTCTTCTGTTGCCTAGATTTTCTCTCAAGGGTGAGCCGGATATTAGCACCCTAGTTGTACACAAGATTCTGCTGCTTAATAATACAAAAGCCTCAGATCCGCTGCACCAGTTTTCCTGAGTTGGGTTTTTCCGGGGACTTAGTCCAAAAATAATTGTGTCAAGTGTGGATGTTTTTCATTGTATTTTGTTCAGTTTGTTTCAGCACTTAGATTTATTCCGCAGCATTATTTGTGTACACTGCTTCAGTGATTACTTCGATATTTCACTGTAATGAAATAATTATGAAAAATAGTAGGAGAAGTAATTCAGATCTGTTGCAGTAGGAATCCAGATCTACGATTTTTCACACATACAATCATGGCAGATGAGTAAGGGACCACATGGCTGGCTCAAGTGGCGGAGAAATGGCACAACGAGCTAGTTGGTGGTTGCAAGGGGATGCTGGCTGCCGGCTGAGGACCATCTTGGAGAAAACATTTCTCCAGGGGATATCACCCACAAAATCGTGGGTAACAAGGTACAAATCACAGATTTGCATCCAAGATGAACATTGAAGATGTTAATGTGTGCAAATCTGTACTTCTAGCTTCTTGTTTGCTTATTTAACATGCAGAAATTTTGTTTACAGCAAGCTTTTTTGCAGATCTGAGACTATTCCTTGCAGGACCTTACAGATTGATCATTGGAGGGTACAAATCACAGATTTGCAGGGAAAATGAAGTTTAAAAAGGCTATGTATGTGTAAATCTGTATTTTAGCTTCTTGTTCACTTATTTAATATGCAGGAATTAAATTTACACTAAACTGATATGTATATCTGAGACTGATTTGTACATGTCAGATCATCAAGGATGTCACTCCTGTGACTAGTGCATACTAGCCCGAAGCATGGAGGATCCAAATCATGGTGACAATGATCTGATTCCTAGTTACTTTGTTACCGGTTGGTTTCAAGCTTTAATGGGTTGGCTGGTGCTCCATTACAAATATAGCATTAAAACAAGACTGAAATAATCATCCCCAATACATTTTGCGTTTGATGTTAAAAAGAAGAATCAGTGGGACATATCTTTTGTAGGTGTCCTGCTGTGAGGACCTTTTGGGCATGGTTACAACTTACAAGCATAACTCAGTTCCCTATTTGCAACCCCCTACCTTGACGAGGACCCATATTAGGCTATTCTTGGATACTCAATGATTGTTGTAAATATCTATAGCACACTATATGAATAATATGATCGTTTGCATTTGCCTTCATTTTGAAAAGAAGGTAAATAGGATAGAATAAATAGTAGAAGGGGATATAATTGATGTAATTTTCTAAAGTTTCCATGGTTTATCGAGCAGTTTTTTTGTTAAATAAAGATGTACAACAGTATACTTTCCAGAATCATTGGCATAGGCTTTGGGAAGGGTGGATAAATCAAATTCTAGAAAACAATTTTGCCTTTTTGGGATACTTAGATCAGTAATTTGCAGCCAGACTATACATTACTATTATTATGCTAACTGGCTCAGCCGCAACCTCTTTTTAATGCAAATATTAACCATTACCATTTAAAAAATACATATGTCCAAGTGCTATCAAACTAAATGTTAAAGAAAAATGAGCTACAATTTAAAAAGTAATAACTATTTGATATCTCTAACAAACAAGCATACACATTTGTGTATATGACGGTTGATGTTTGTAACTCAGACACATACTTTAACACAGGTCCAACTGTCTAGATGCGTGAAAATCGTTTAATTGACTCTTAACCTTAGCAATTATTTTAATTATTGAAGTAATTTCTTTTTATGAGAAAAGTGAGTTTTAATCTAATGAAATGTAAAAGTTATTTGCATTACTGAATTAGAAAAATCTCAACCGTTGATCTTGAGGGATGTTGATATCTAATCTCAACCATCAATTACTTTGGAGATTAGGGTTGTGAATTTAATCATAACTCAAACTTATAAAAAGAAGGCTAGGCTAAGGGAGAAGACATGTTAATGAGCACAAGACACAACGAGGGAGTGAAATCTCAGTGATTGGGTGAAGAAGGACTTTCATCCAAGTGTGCAAGGTCCAGGGGAAGAGTACAGGAATGATTTCCAACAGCAAGGTTATTTTCCAGCAGAGGCCAAGCATCACAAGAGATTCGCAGCAGTAGTAGCCACCTGTGTGAGTCGGTACAGCCGATTTGGACAATCACACATGCCACGCAAGGGCAGGAAACAGCTGCACAAGTAGGCAGACAGCCACATGTGCTGTGTGAGGCTTTGCTGACAGCCACATATGCCGCAGATTCCCGTACAGGGTTTGCATGTGCACGGGCAGCAGTACAGCAGTCACACATGCCATGGGCAGAGGTACAGGTTCACACGTGCAGGGAAACAGCAGATCGCTGGGGATGATCAAGAGGTTTTTCTAAGGGTGGCACAGGCCATACAGGTGCCCAGTTTTTTTCAGGGACATTTTGCTGTGATTTGTATTTTTCAGTTGGGCCATTTTTCCAACAAGGGAACCCTTGTATGCATTGAGATTAATTAATGAAAAACAGATTTTGGAGGGCAGCAAATTTCTGTGTATTTGTGGAAATTGGTTGGACTTTTGCTTCCAATGAAATTTATTTATTTGCTAGTTAAAATCCCGGTGTTACCTCTTATTCAGTAAAGCTGAAATTGAATTTAAGAACAGCAAGAAAAGTTACTAGGAAATAATTAGTCATTTACTGGGGTTAGAAAATTAGAAATGACCATATTTCCTCTATTTTGCAACAATAAAACAAAAAAGTGTTTGTCACAACCAGATATAAAACTCAAACATATGTCAAGGATTGTTTATTTTGAAAGTATATCCTATAAAAAGGGAAATTGTAACAAATCACAGAAACATGAAATCCAATTAGGTAGTGAAAGGTTACCCTGACGATTTGGATAGCAGCAAATAGACACAGTTTTATATTTCAAAGGGGATCGTCTTTCTTGCATAGACCTCGACACATTACGAAGGTCATACACATTAATTGTTGTAATACCACTAGCCACAACTAGATAGTAGCCAACAAGTGACATACATTCCACAATAGCCGATTGTTCACATTTGTGAACTGCAGTTGCTTCATTACCATCTGCAACACGAGCATCCCAAAATCTTAAATTCTTATCCCAGCTTCCTGTTATTATTTGACCTACACCACAGAAAACATTTAGTTCACTGTAGATGCTTTAATGTATAAGAACTTGAATTTATAGCAACTATACATAATTAACTTCAAATTCAAGCACCACAAGATATCAGGAAAGAGAACCATAGAAATATCATCCTAGGCATGTCAATAGAGAAAAGAGGTACTTGTCTGAAAGTACACTCAACTTTGGTTATAACATATACAATGTTTAAATGTTCAATGACTCCATGGAGTTCAAATTAAAACCAATGGATTGTAGCCGTTAATAAACTATTTCATGTCAGTAATCTTCATCCTGAATTAAAAAATAAAAATCAAAGTTATTTGCATACCTGTAACCTCTGAAAATTCAACACAATTTACTAAAGCCTCGTGCTTCCCCAATACATCTTCCTTTTCAGTACTGAAATTATATCTGATAAGTTCAAACATATTTTAGACATTATAATAAAAACAATCTATATGAATACTTGTGCTGGAAAAAAAATAACAATACAGTAACAAACAATCCCTCAAAATGGATTTCCCGATTCAAAAAAAATTGCAAATCCCAAATATTTGCCATAATTTATGGTCTACTACACAAGATCTTTGACAATTTTAAATAGCATGAGCGGGATCCAATTAGATGACCAGAATGTAATTAGCTTGTTTCCCTTCAGGGAATTCCCATAGATACACACTTGGTGTGATTTGTTGTTGCTTGGACGAGATTTTCTTATCAACCTAGACTTGCTATTCTCCACACATCAGTTACATTCTTGTGCTTTGTTAAAATTTGGGTAACAGAGGACAAGTGGTTCCCTAAGGCTTTGATCTTTGGCCTAGGAAAAAGTGTCTTTTATACTTTTCTCCTAAAGTGACTTTATAACTGATAAAGTCAAATCTAATTTAAAAGTGACTTCATAAATGATAAAGTTACAAGTCTAATTTTAAAGTGACTTTATTAAAGTCAATGTGAGATTAGAAAGTGAAAAAGTGACTATGGAAATAAAAGGCTAAGTGGGTCTTTATTTAAGTGGGGTGAATTAAAAATTAGAAAGTGAGAATTAAATGCACACTTATTCTCAGCCCTTGATCTAAAGCTATCTCAGCCATTGGATTTAGGGATTTCCCAAAAGTCACTTAGGGTTAGGTTAAAAGAGAAAAGAAAAGAAAAAGTCATTCATTCTTTTCATGAGTAGATTGAGATAAGGAGCAAGAGAGAGCAAGGAGATTCTCTGAGCAATGAGGAAGAAAAGAGCAGAACCTTGGCACACATACCGAGGCAGCATTCAGCAAATCCATACCATAGGTTTACACACAGTTCAAGGCAGTTTCTAGGCACGTTTTTCAAGGAAAAACTGTACAGCAGCTTTGGCACGCATTCCTAGGCAACCGTACAGTAGTTTTGGCACAGATTTCGAGGTGCATTTATTGCTGTTTTGTGGCACATATTTTGAGGCAGTCTGTACAGTGTATTGTTGTTTCTATGCACATAAATCAAGGCAGAAATCATACAGCATTTATTGTTGTCTCTCTGCACGCAAATCGAGGAGGTCGTACAACAGTATTTATTGTTGTTCTGTACGCAAATCGAGGAGGCCATACAGCAACATTTATTGTTGTGTTTTCTAGACACGAAAATCGAGTCCGTACAACATTTAATACTATTCCTGTTTTGACTGTTGGCACATTTTCCGAGGCGGAGGTTAAGCACGGAAAACGAGATAAGTTGTATTTTTGTGGTCACTGGAATTTGTGTATTTTTGTTTCACTGTAAAAGCATTTTGTCAGAAATAAAAAAGAGCTCTCAAACTGGTTTTCCCCAAGAGTTGTAGGGGGTTTTCCAAGGTCACATTGACCAAAAATCAACGTGTTATTTTTCTGTGTGTGGCTATTATAATTTTCTGAGTTTTATTTCTACATTTTCAGCACTGTGAAATTCTTGAATTTGTGTTTTCAGAAATATTTTTCATTTCCAGAATTTTGAATGTATGATTATGGGAATGGGCATTTAACTATATGGGAATGATAAGGTGAAACTGAATACATGGTATCAAGAGTTTGGGTGGCTGAAAAGTGCAATTTGGGACAGCAAGTGAAAAATTACAGGAAGCTATTTTCACACAGAAAACTAAACCTTTACCACAGATTTGAAAACTTCAGTTTGTTAGGATAGCAAGCATGTTTTTGGGTTTGAGGGTTGAGGATAGGTTGGATGGGCAGAGCAACTATAGTGCATGGAGGGAGAGAATCCAGAGCATCTTTGAGTAGGCATAAGTCTGGGGCATAATGGTTAACACCACACAACACCCAATAGCAGTGTCTGCTGACCCTGTTCAGTTGGCAGATTTTAATAAAAAGAATGCCAAAGGAAAAACATTGATTCTGAATGGTGTTAAAGACCATGTCATTCCTCACATGAGAGGAAAGACATATGCACATGAGATGTGGACAGCCTTGACCAATCTTTACTAGAACACCAATGAAAACAGAAAAATGGTCCTAAGGGAGAAGCTGAAGGCCATTAAAATGGCTAAGATTGATATTGCTACAGCATACCTCACAAAGATCACTTCTGTGAGAGATGAGTTGGCAGCTGTTGGAGAGACCATTCCACCCACTGAGTTGGTGCGGATTACATTGAATGGTCTTCCCAAGACTTGGGAGAGTTTTGCGGATAGGATTGTTGCACGGGAGAACCTTCCCAGCTGGAAGAGGTTGTGGGATGATTGTATTCATAATGAAATCAGAAACAACCATCTTGGGGCAGCCAAACAGGTGGAAGAGGATGACAATGTAGCATTGTTAGCAATGGGCAAGAAGGGCAAAGGAAATCAGCAAGCTTCCAGAAGTGGTGGTGGGGAAGGGTAAAGGTAAGCAGGTTAACAACGAGAAGGACTATTCCAAAATTAAATGTTGGAATTGTCAGAAGTTGGGACACTATGCAGTTGTGTCCGGAGAAGAAGAAGATGGGAAAGGACAAGACCATGGCAGCATCTGCAGAGACAGAGGACTTCTCAGAGAGCTTTGACCGGGATTTTGGGTTCACTAGTGCAGGATCACATGCCACACAGGTTGAGAAGGAGTGTGCACTTCCCTCCACTAGTGGAGCATCTTCAGGTATTTGGTATGTTGATAGTGGGGCTTCTCGTCATATGACAAGAGTCTAGTAGTACTTCTCGGAGCTTTCAAAGAGTGGCACTAATATAGAGGTAGTATTCGGAGACAACAACATTGTTAGAGCAGTCGGTGTAGGGATATTGACATTTGATAGGGAACCCAAACCTCCCTTGAAAGTGTCGGATGTTCAATATGTGCCAGGGATGAAGAAGAACCTTATATCTGTTTCAGCATTGGAGGACAGAGGGTATGAGGTGTTGTTTAGGAGAGGACAGGTGCTTATATATCCTAGGGGCACTCCAGCTTCTTCAGCTAGAGTGATTGGTGTACGCCATGCCAAGGTGTACAAGTTTTCATTCCAGCCCCTTATGGCATTGAGTAGCAGTACCGGCAACAAATCTAGCAGCTCGGAGTTGTGCGAGATTTGGCACCGCAGGATGGGGCACATGTATCATGGGGCCTTGAGGACATTGCGGGAGATCACCACAGGTGTGCCAGATTTCAGTTCCAATCACCTTGATACATGCAGAGGATGTGCTATGGGGAAGTTTGCCAAATCCCCTTTTCCCAGCAGTGACAACAGATCAATAGGGATTCTTGACTTGATATATACCGATGTGAGCAGTCAGATGTCTCATGTATCCTTGAGTGGATATGAGTATTATGTTTTATTCATTGATGATCACTCCAGGAAGACCTGGATTTATTTCTTGAAGACCAAGAGTGAGGTCTTCAAACGGTTTTAGGAGTTTAGAGCTCTTGTGGAGACTCAGACAAGTCGGAAGATCAAGACCCTCAGATCGAAAAATGGAGAGGAGTATACCCTTGGTGAGTTTGTTGATTATTGTGCGGAGGCAAGCATCAAGAGGGAGTTCACAATTCCTTACAACCCCAAGTAGAATGGGGTTGCGGAGAGGAAGAACAAATCCATCGTTGGGGCTGCCAAAGCCATGCTACATTATCAGGGGTTACCTTTGTTTTTGTGGGTAGAGGCCTGCAACACTGCTATGTACTTACAGAACAGGAGTCCACATCGTGTCTTGGGGCATGTGACTCCGGAAGAGGCTTTTTCTGGGAAGAAGCCTGATGTTGGTCACTTTTGTATCTTTTGTATATTCCCAAAGGGAAGAGGACCAAGCTAGAGCTCACTACAGATAAGGCCATCTTTGTGGGTTACAGTGAGACCTCGAAAGCCTTTCGGATTTATATTCCTACGAAGAGGAAAGTTGTTGTCAAGCGGGATGTGAAGTTCGAGGAGGATAGGGCTTTCAGGAGGTTACGAGAGTTAGAGTATCTGGATTCACCAGACCCTCAGGAGCAGCTGAATCAGTCACAGGGATCCAGTGGACATGGATCAGGAGGTACATCAATTACTATGTCAGGTCCGTCATTGAGCAGTGGCTCTCAGAGTCAGATGGGTGGTGCTTTGGACATCATGCAGAGTAGTCTGCAGAGCAGTTCACAGGGTAGCCCACTAATGGACAGTTCGCACGGTATTTCGGCATCTACAGGCACAGGTTCAGGCATGAGGTCAGTTGGCAGGCCTTCAGGAATTCAGGCTTCTAATGATCATGAGTATTCTTTCACTCCGGTGGGAGAAGTGTGCTCAGGGAAGAGGAAGCCCAAGTGGCTTCAGGACACCTTGCGGGAGGCCACATCTTTTGTTGGGCCAAAGAGACAAGTTAGAGAGAGTAAACCACTTGAGCGGTTTTGTAGTTATATGGCATTGATCACCAGCATCGTTGATTCTGAGCCTTCTAGCTATGAGGAGGCAGCTAGCTAGCGGGTTTGGAGAGAGGCCATGCAGGAGGAGTATTCTTCTATCATGAAGAACGATGTTTGGGAGGTGGTGTCGAGGCCTGAAGGCAAATCAGTGGTTACTTCCAGATGGCTTTACAAGAGATGGCAGCATCAAGAAGTTCAAGGCTCAGTTTGTGGCAAGAGGGTTCTCACAGGAAGAGGGAGTTGACTATGAGGAGACGACCTTCGCTCCCATGGCTCGATATACTTCCATTCGCTCCATTATATCGATAACAACAGAGATGGGTTAGAAGATCCACCAAATGGATGTGAAGACCACATTTCTCAATGGCTTCATACAGGAGGAGGTTTATATTGAGCATCTGTAGGGCTTTGAGGTGCATGGGAAGGAGTCCCATGTATGCAGACTGAAGAAGGCACTCTATGGCCTGAAGCAAGCTCCTAGAGCTTGGTACTCGAGGATTGATATGTACTTGTAGGAGTTGGGTTTCACAAAGAGTGATGCAGATCCGAACCTATATTTTATTGTGGTATGTTGATGACTTAGTCATTACAAGTGCAAAGAGATTCATAGAGGGCTGCAAGAGAAATCTTGCTTCAGAGTTCGAGAGGAAGGACATTGGCTTGATGCATTACTTTTTGGGATTGGAGGTGTGGCAGGAGGAGGGGCATTTCTTCCTGGGACAGGGGAAGTATATTGTGGACATTTTTAGTAGATTTCACATGGAGGATTGCAAACCCGTGTCGACACCTATGATCACTAACTCGAAGAAGCTTCACGCTTCAGATTCCGAGTTGGTGGATCCTGCTTTGTATAGACAACTGATTGGTCCCTTGATGTATTTGGTCAACACTCGACCAGATATATGTTTTGCAATCAACACGATGAGCCAATTCATGTGTGAGCCCAAGAGAGTGCACTGGGTTGCTGTAAAACACATACTTCGTTAGTTGTAGGGACAATGGATTATGGTCTAGATTATAGACAGGGAGATGGAGTGAGATTGACAGGGTACAATGATTTTGATTGAGCAGATTGTGCTTCTGATAGGAAGAGCACTTCATGGTGTTGTTTTGGGTTGGGTTCGGCAGTTGTGTCGTGGTTCAACCGGAAGCAACACTCAGTTGCATTGAGTTCAGCAGAAGTAGAGTACATGGCAGCCAGTTTGGCTAGTTGTGAGGCCATATGGCTTCGTAATATGTTGTTTGGCTTATTTGGTCAAGCATTGAGACCTTTAGTGATTTACTGTGATAATTAGAGTTGCATTAATTTCATGGAGAATCTAGTATTTCATGACAAGTCAAAGCATATCGGGATCAAATATCATTTCATCAGAGATTATGTTCAAAAGGGAGCTATGAAGCTTGAGTATATTCCCACAGATGAGCAGGTAGTGGACATATTCACCAAAGCCTTACCACGTGGCAAGCATGTCTATTCCAAAGACAAGATGGGAGTGGTGAGGAACACTTTCCTCGGTAAGAGAGAGTGTTAAAATTTGGGTACCAGAGGACAAGTGGTTCCCTAAGGCTTTGATCTTTGGCCTAGGGAAAAGTGTCCCAATGTATTTTGTACTTTTCTGCTAAAGTGACTTTATAAGTGGTAAAGTCAAATCTAATTTAAAAGTGACTTTATAAGTGATAAAGTTACAAGTCTAATTTTAAAGTGACTTTATTAAAGTCAAATCTAATTTAAAAGTGACTTTATAAGTGATAAAGTTACAAGTCTAATTTTAAAGTGACTTTATTAAAGTCAATGTGAAATTAGAAAGTGAAAAAGTGACTGTGGAAATAAAAGGCTAAGTGGGTCTTTATTTAAGTGGGGTGAATTAAAAATTAGAAAGTGAGAATTAAATGCACACCTATTCTCACCCCTTGATCCAAAGCTATCTCAGCCATTGGATTTAGGGATTCCCCAAAAGTCACTTAGGGTTAGGTTAAAGAAAAAAAAAAAGAAAAAAGGTCATTCATTCTTTTCATGAGCAGATTGAGAGAAGGAGCAAGAGAGAGCAAGGAGATTTTCTGAGCAGTGAGAAAGAAGAGAGCATAACCTTTGCACACACACCGAGGCAGCATTAAGCAACTCTGTACAGCAAGTTTACATGCAATTCAAGGTAGTTTCTGGGCACGTTTTTCAAGGCAAAACC
The DNA here is from genome assembly GCA_034641835.2 of Pinus albicaulis. Taxonomy (NCBI): domain Eukaryota; kingdom Viridiplantae; phylum Streptophyta; class Pinopsida; order Pinales; family Pinaceae; genus Pinus; species Pinus albicaulis. The sequence goes on along the minus strand of CM076570.1, from coordinate 339,309,501 downwards.
GTACAACAGCTTTGGCACGCATTCCCAGGCAGTCGTACAGCAGTTCTAGCATAGATTTTGAGGTGCATTTATTGTTGTTTTTGTGGCACAAATTTTGAGGCAATCCGTATAGCATATTGTTGTTTCTGTGTACAAAAATCGAGGCAGAAATCGTATAGCATTTATTGTAGTCCCTCTGCATGCAAATCTAAGTCGTACAGCAGCATTTATGTTAAAATTGGACAACTAGGTCCAAACTCCATGTTGTGATGCTCAGATGAAGATACCAATATTTTTATTGGGTTCCTCTTTCGGAGAAGTGTAAGATCGATATAAAATTGATCTTAATCTGATGAGCACAACATTTATTTTGAATTTATTTTTAATAATTTCAAATATGTGCAAGTCGGCCTTAAGGTTTTACACCCCCAACAAATGTGTCACACACCTCAATGATGGATATAAATCCAGTCAACGTTGGAGAGCATTTCACTCACTCACTCATCACACACATCTCCTCCTCTGATTGGATACGAGCATCTGAGAAGCAGTTCTCACGTGGGAAAAAGGACGAAGTTGCTGAAGCTGGAAAAAGGACGAAATTTCTGCAGTTAGGGTTTCTAGGAAAGTTTGACCAGCGTTGCCTTTGGTCAACGCATGGTCCGAATTCGCTGAAATTTGGTGGAGAGCTCGATTTTTGAAGGCCGTACTCATTGGCACAAAAAACGAGGTCAAAAGGTTGACCAAAGTTGGAGTTGCGTTGACTTTATTGCTGCTGCCCTTCGTTGACTTTTATGGGGTTGACTTTGAGTTGACTGGGTGACTGATTTGAGGACTGTTGTGACACATTCTGGGTTGGCCGACCAAGAAGACTATGCAGGTTGAAGCATCTTGCTAACTGTCGTAACGCACCAACACATTCTTCTGTTTCTGGTTTGTCTTCTATAGATCCACTGGTATGTTCTAACTTCTATCAGGTTGCATCAAGCATAGAACATCTACATAAATTTACATGGTATCAGACCTGAGGTGAAGACAAGCCCTATTTGTAGCAATCACCAAAAAGGATAATGGGTTCCACAAGCTATAGCTTCAAGGAGGAAGACAAATTGACTGGGAAGGATGACTTCCATGCTTGGAAAATGATATTGGATCTCAAATTGGAAGACCAAGATGTCATGGACTATGTGCAGGGTAAAATCCAAGAACCTCCATCCACTGCTACTGTTGCTACCAAAACAAAGTACAAGAAGGGGGAGATCAAAGCAAAGCTGATGATCGGGGAATCCATTCATAAAAGCCTGGTGGCCTACATCTCTGAGTTGGGCACATCCAAAGAGATGTATGATAAATTGATCCTCATGTTTAAGGCCAACAATGCGAATCAAGTACTACTCTTCAAGAATCAATTGAAGAATCTGAAGAAAGGCAGAGATGAGTCTGTCCAATCATACTTTCTGAAGCTGACTGAAATCAGGAACAATCTGCTAGCTATTGGGGAGACAATAGTTGATCGAGAGATGGTACTCACCGCTCTTGGAGGGCTCTCATCTGAATGGCATGTGTTCAACACTACCATTCTAAATAATAATGTGATACCTGACTTTGACGAAGTACTGTCAAGATGCGTTCAAGAAGAATCAAGAATGAAGGAGTATGGAAATGGAGGAAATGCTGCATACGCTGCTCATTCTAGAAAGAAGAACTCGTGTGGTCCAAAGAATAAGGGAAAAGCAGGGGCCCAAGGAAAGAAGGGAAAATGTTTCACTTGTCATAGGCCTGGTCACTATGCTAGAGAATGTCCTTTCAAGAAGGATTCTCCCGATAGTGATGACAACAACAACAACCGAAGGAATGGCAATCAAAGGAACAAAAGGTCCAAGGGAAAAAGGAAGGCTTCCTCCAGCGAAAATGATCAACCTTTCAAAAGGCCAAGAAACTCCAGATATGAGGAATCACATGTTGTTGATAAAAGAAATGAATACATTCTTGTATCTGCCCTCTCTGTTACATCCCCACCTGACACTATGGATGTCTGGTTGATAGATAGTGGTGCCTCAAGGCATATCACTGGGTTCAAGGAAGCACTTTCTGATATGATTGAGAAGGATACTAATCTGGAAATTATCCTTGGAGATAATGCCACATATCCCATGAAAGGGACAGGGACTGTGACCCTTCACTTGTCTCAAAGACAAGTCCTTCACTTGCAGGATGTACTCTACGTGCCAAATTTGAAGAAGAACCTTGTGTCCATATCGGCCATGGAAGACAAAGGTTTCAATGTGGCATTCACTGATGGAAAGGTGCTCATGTGGAAGAAGAGCTTTAAGTAAGCTATCTCGATTGGGCTTAGAGTTGATACACTCTACCAGGTTGGAGGAAGTCTGCTGGGAGCAATGACATGTGATACTAATCGACAGACTGAACTATGGCACTGAAGGTTTGGACACCTTCACTACAAAGCCCTTCCCAAAGCAAGGAAGGTGGTGACAGGGATGCTCGAGTTTCCAAATAATCATGAAGGTGTATGTAAGGGTTGTGCCAAAGGAAAGCATAAAAGGGGACCTTTCCCCTTTAGTGTCACAAAGACATCTGATATCTTGGAATTGATCCATTCTGATCTATCTGGTATGCTGCCTATGACATCCTTGGGAGGATGTTCATATTATATGACATTCATAGATGACTTCTCTCGCAAAACCTGGATATACTTCTTAAAGAAGAAGGATGAGGCTTTCATGGGGTTCCGTACATTCAAAGCCTTGGTGGAAAATATAACAGCGAAAAAGATCAAGATTTTGAGAACTGATAATGGCATTGAATATGAGTTAAATGAGTTAAAGGACTTTTGCAAAGAAGTTGGCATTAAGAGGGAGACCACAACTGTCTATACTCCTGAGCAAAATGGTGTTGCTGAACAAAAGAACAGTACCATTGTGGAAGTTACCCGTGACATGCTATGTGACCAAGGTCTACCGAAGTTTCTATGGGGAGAAGCTGCGAACACTGCCATGTACATCCAAAACTGATGCCCGCATTCCACTCTAGAATCCAAAACTCCCGAAGAGGTTTTCTCTGGTAAGAAACCTGATGTCTCACATTTTAGAGTTTTTGGATGTACCGTCTACTTTCATGTGCCGAAAGAAAAGAGGAGCAAGTTGGATGCTTCTGGGAAGAAAGGAATGTTTGTGGGTTATAGTGAAACTTCAAAGGCCTATAGAGTCTATGTGCCTGGTCAAAAGGAAGTGGAGAGATGCCACGATGTCACCTTTGATGAAGATACTTCCCTAAGGAAAGTAGTCAATATTTCGAGATCTGAGGAAGATAATGAAGCAAGGCCTAGAAATCAAGAGAAACCGAAGGATGAAACAATGCATGATGTTGAAGGACCGATGGACCCGATTGATCCACCTCCTTCACTAGGAAAGAGACCATCAGGGCTCAAGGACACTCTCGAGGATGCTAAGGGACATGCTGCCCCGAGGGGGACATTCCGTGAAAGCAAGAAGCCGAATAGATACCAAGGGTATCTAGTAGCCATGAGTACTATTGTACAATCCGAGCCTGGATCCTTTGAGGAAGCCGTAAAGCATCAAGTCTGGAAGGATGCTATGCACGAAGAGTATGAGTCCATTATGAAGAATGATGTCTGGGATGTGGTTCCAAGACCAAAGGACAAAGCAGTTGTCACCTCGAAATGGCTCTAAAAGATCAAGCATGGATCTGATGGAAGTGTTGAAAAGTTCAAGGCAAGATTCGTTGCCCGTGGCTTCTCTCAAAAGGAAGGCATAGATTATGATGACATATTTGCACCTGTGGCCCGATATACCACCATTCAATCTATTATAGCCCTTGCCGCTACGCAAGGATGGAGTCTTCATCAGATGGATGTGAAGACCGCATTTCTGCATGGTGCAATAAAGGAAGAGGTATATGTGGAGCAACCTCTGGGGTTCGAAGTCCAGGATTGGGACACCCATGTCTGCAGGTTGAAGAAGGCCCTCTATGGGCTGAAGCAAGCACCTAGAGCTTGGTACGAGAGGATAGATAGCTACTTGATGAAGCTGGGCTTCACTTGAAGTAATGCTGATCCGAACCTTTACTTCAAGGTTGTCCAGGGGAAGCCTCTCATTCTGGTGCTGTATGTGGATGACCTCTTCCTGACAGGTGCTGACCCTCTCATTCATCAATGTAAGAGGGAGCTCGCTGCTGAGTTCGAGATGAAGGACCTAGGACTAATGCACTACTTCCTAGGCCTGGAGGTCTGGCAGAGACCTGGAGAGATTTTCCTTTCTTAAGGAAAATACATTGTGAAGCTTCTGGAAAGATTTGGAATGGTGGACTGTAAGTCCGTGTCGACACCGATGGAACTCAACTTTAAGAAGTTGAGTGGCAGCGCTGCTGGGCCTATCTTGGCCAATCCTACTAAGTATCGTCAACTCATAGGAGCTTTGATGTTCTTAGTGAACACCCATCCGGATATATGTTTTGCAGTGAACACTTTGAGTCAACAGATGGTTGAGCCTCATCCTTTTCACTAGGTTGGTGCCAAGAATCTTCTGAGATATCTTCGAGGCACGATAAACCATGGGCTGAGATACACTGCCGGGAGTGTGACACTCCGTGGATATACTGATGTCGATTGGGCTGGCAGTGTGGTGGATCGTAAGAGCACATCGGGATGTTGCTTCAATCTTGGTTCTGCTTCGATCTCATGGATGAGCAGGAAGCAGAAGTCGGTGGCTTTGAGCACCGCTGAGGCCGAATACATTGCTGCAAGTATGGCCTGTTGTGAAGCAGTTTGGTTGCGAAAGCTCTTTAGTGAGCTATTTGGACATGTGCTAGATACCACTGTGATACTCTGTGATAACCAGAGTGGGATTCGCTTGTCCGAGAATCCAGTGTTCCACGATCGATCCAAGCATATTGATATCCGGTACCACTATATCCGGGATATGGTACAACGAGGCGCCGTAAGGCTCGATCATATAGGAACTAATGAACAAGTCGCGGATATTCTCACAAAGCCCATGGGGAAGGCCAAGTTCCTAACCTTCCGTGAGAGTCTTGGTATCGTGGAACGACCCTATGATGTGGGTCCTGTTGGACGATGAGCTCTGTGAGCTCTGAGGGGCTTTGGGGATAGCTTCTCGGAGCTATAAGCACTCATGGGGCTAGGCTTGCCGAACCTTGTAGTGCTTCTGCCCCACCGTTGTGATGTTTGAGTTGGTTCACCTCTCATTATCTGTGCCCCGTATGCATCCTACCCATTGAGTTCAGGGCTCATGGGAAGTACCTCTCATTTGGCCAATGAGGTGGGAAAAGCTAGAGACTAGTAGCAAAGACTGATGGACGCATCAGAGATTGTTGTACTCTCTATCTAGGATGGCACGGTCCAACCACTTGATCTGGGATCAAGTATAGTGAGGTTTCGGACCTCCAACTGACTTCGGGTCAGGTAAACCAACTTCGGGTTGGTCTGAGACTCTTTGTGAGTCTGATAGAGGTTTCGGACCTCTGGGCTGAATCTGTCAGCCGAGGGTTGATGTCTTTGTGACTGAACCACTTCTATTCTGAAATAAAGAGGCTAGCAAAGCAAGTTACGACGGGATGACGCACGATGTTTGTTTGCACAGGTGGATGGAGTTCTCCCTAGTTGAGAGGGAGTGTTAAAATTGGACAACTAGGTCCAAACTCCATGTTGTGATGCTCAGATGAAGATACCAATATTTTTATTGGGTTCCTCTTTTGGAGAGGTGTAAGATCGATATAAAATTGATCTTAATCTGATGAGCAGAACATTTATTTTGAATTTATTTTTAATAATTTCAAATATGTGCAAGTCGGCCCTAAGGTTTTACACCCCCAACAAATGTGTCACACACCTCAATGATGGATATAAATACAGTGAACGTTGGAGATCATTTCACTCACTCACTCATCACACACATCTCCTCCTCTGATTGGATACGAGCATTTGAGAAGCAGTTCTCACGTGGGAAAAAGGACGAAGTTGTTGAAGCTGGAAAAAGGACGAAATTTTTGCAGTTAGGGTTTCTAGGAAAGTTTGACCAGCGTTGACTTTGGTCAACGCATGGTCCGAATTGGCTGAAATTTGGTGGAGAGTTTGATTTTTGAAGGCCGTACTCATTGACACAAAAATTGAGGTCAAAAGGTTGACTGAAGTTGGAGCTGCGTTGACTTTATTGCTGCTGCCCTACGTTGACTTTTCTGGACTGCGTTGACTTTTCTAGGGTTGACTTTGAGTTGACTGGGTGACTGATTTGAGGACTATTGTGACACATTCTAGGTTGGCCGACCAAGAAGACTTTGCTGGTTGAAGCATCCTGTTGACCGTTGTAACGCACCAACACATTCTTCTGTTTCTGGTTTATCTTCTATAGATCCACTGGTATGTTCTATCAGGTTGCATCAAGCATAGAATATCTACACAAATTTACAATTTATTGTTGTGCTTTCTGGGCGCGAAAATCAAGGAGTTCGTACAACATTTAATGTTGTTCCTGTTTTGACTGTTGGCACATTTTCCAAGGAGGAGGTTAAGCCCAGAAAATGAGATAAGTTGTATTTTTGTGGTTGCCAGAATTTCTGTGTATTTTTGTTTCACTGTAAAAGCATTTTATCATAAATAAAGAAGAGCTCTAAAACTGGGTTTCCCCAAGAGTTGTAGGGGGTTTGTCCAGGGTCACATTGACCAAAAATCAGCGTGTTATTTTTCTGTGTGGCTGTTATAATTTTCTGAGTTTTATTTTTGCATTTCCAGCACACTGTGAAATCCCTGAATTTGTGTTTTCAGAAATATTTTTCATTTCCAGAATTTTGAATGTATGATTATGGGAATGGGCATTTAATTATATAGGAGTGATAAGGTGAAACTGAAAACCAGAGTGGGGTCTAAAATTACATGCTCATCAGTCATTCACATTGGTTTATCATTTCCTCATGCCCCTGATCTCAAATGTGCTAGATTATATGTCATGCCACTTTGATTAGTGGTTGGTATGGTTTCATTGCTTAACCTCCTCAACTGAAAAAGACACTAAGGTTTCATCTTGTTATATAGATGCCAGCATTAGATGGATTCTTTGTCACTTTTAATTTAGTAAGGATGTTACCATGTTACTATTTCTAACCACTACAACATAATTACTTTTGGCTAAGTGTGCCATTAAGCTAGACCACTAGGTACTATTGGGGAATCAAGTTGGGTAGCGTGAACATATTCCTTTTCAGTTTTCACTTTCAACCCATCCATAAGAAACAAAATTCCCCTAACCTATTACTAACTTGCCAAAGATCATCCCAAAGAAGGTCATCAAGAAAGATTTAAAAAAAAAGAGAAAAAAAATGCAAGCCTCAAAAAGTCAAATCAAGAAAAATAAAAGGCTAAAGAGGCGAAGAGCAAAACAAACTCAAGAAAAGAAATTGTTTCATCATCCCTCCCTTCAAAATCCTAAGAGCTGAACACCTATCCCAAAAAAAGGGGGCTTAGAAAAAAACCAAATAAAAATATAAAATAAAGGAAAGGGGGAGTGTGTGTTGAAATTCTATAGCATGTGCAGTAGAATACAAAATTTTGATCTGATAATTACTTCCTAATGATTTTCAAACAATTTTTCTCATGTCACCGATATCATTGAATAATTACACATCGAAAATCTCAATTGTAAATGCAGCGGAAACAATAAAGATCATAAAAAGACAGCAATGCACAATAGACACAATATTTTTACACTGGGAAACCCAACGTTGGGAAAAAACCCAGCAATCTTTGCTTGATGAGAAATTGTTATTTCCGCAAGGTTTACAAATCAGAAATTTGTATAGAAATCTGAGCCAATTTTACAAGTCAAAACACCAATCAAACTTGGTCAAAACCGCTGCTAGTCAACACTGGTCAAACTAGTCAAAAAATCAAACGTCAACACTGGTCAACTCGGCCCTGCAGTCAAATCGTACATGCGACCTGTAGTCAAATCACACATGCAAATTTGAACGAACTGCAGTCAAGCAGCCGCAATCAAACTCAGCCTATCCAACAATCTGGTCAAACTCAGCCTGGTCAACGATCTAGTCAAACTTAGCCTTCTTCCTCACACATGCGTCGTGCAGCCTCCAGAAAGAATGATAGAATGATAAACAAAGATAAAAGATGATCTCCAGCAACAGATTTATCCTTGGCCGAATTTCTCTTTGACTAGAAAAGATTCAATGAGCTTGCTATGTTGATGATTTGTCTCCTCACATGCTTGTCTATTTATATAGAGCTCTAATGTTGAGTGGACACTGTAGACCCATAAAGAGGCACCTCATCACAAAAAAACCCCACTTATGAATTCTACATTACAACTCAACATTAGAATAAAATTGTTTATTCCACTAATGGGTAAAAACCACATCAGATAAACAAATCAAATCCACTCTATAAAAAATAGATCACTCCATCTCAGATCAAGCAGTGTGAGCATGGTGGTCCCATCTACACTAGCCAAATCAACATGACCTCATGGGAGAAGGGTTGCCCTTAAGCCATTCACCCCTAGCCAAATCAGCATAGCCTCATGTGTGAATGCATTATTCCCCCACTAGTCAAATCAACATGACCCCGTGGGAGTATGCATGTCTGACGCTACAAAAACATCAACAATGTGTGTAGGTCGAAGTACCAAATGCTCCCTCTCGTTAGAAAATCGGAAAGGCAGAAAGCTTTTCTTATGTTGATAATTACTTGTGATATTCTTGTAGTTTTAATATCTTCTCTTTATGTTCTTCTTTTCTCTTAGTTTCATCAAGCAAACATCAAAACAAAAACATGAAGATCAGCAACACCAAATGTAGGCACTCAGCCAGGGCTAAAACCCCTCTCTAGGGAAAACCCTGTCAAACTCTTCCACTAATCAAATTGAGATAGACCAAGACCTTAGATAGACCAAAATACCTTCTTCCTCCACCAAGACAACTTCTTCCAATATGATTCAACAACCTTCAGTAGTCTCTTCTTGTCCAACAGCTACAAGCCAGCAACAACCCAGAATTTCGACCCCCAACTACTCCAGAATTTCGACCAAGCAACAATCCAAAATTCCAACCCCCGGCTACTCCAAATTTTTGGCCCAACAACTTTGCACATGTGAGACAAGGGGAGAGAAAATTTGACTTCTTTTGCTTGACAAAACCTTCCTCCTCCTTCTCTAGGGTTTTCTTCCTCTTCCTTGAACTTCACATCCTTTTTTTGCCTCCAGCAATTGCAGATCGAACTTCTTGAATTGATGTTCCAAATGAAGTTGAATTGCTTCCTTTATATAATGTTTGTGTGAGGTTGAATTCCCTTGATGAGGTCGACTTGGTGGAGAAGACCTAAAATACCTATTTACATTAAAACAAATTTATTTCTTGATAGATGAAGCCCAAGAAGAGTCTTTTACATTCTGACATGGACAAGGACACTTGACTAAACCCTAGAAGCCTACAATGGAGGCTTTGACCTATTAACCATTGACCCAAGCATGAAACCCGTGCTTTAATAAATCAATTTCTTTTATAATAAATTTTATTTTTCTTTCTTTTGACAAATACATGACATCGTATGAAACCGGATTTGTTCCTCAGCCTCGTCATGTACCGAATCAATCGAATCAAACATGATTCGGTGGGACATGTGTCCTCCGAATTGCGTCCCATCAAGACACCATCGTGTCTCGATTGTCTCCTAATTCTGGGACACATGTCCGGCTTTTATGAGTGCCACGCAGCCCATAAAGGGCCATTTTGGCCCATTTCAACTTCACATTTCACTCTCTTGATGTGGGTTTGTTGTGGGTGTGTGGGAGCAAAGAGCAAAGGGTGTGGGAGCATTTTGGAGGAGATTCAAGCAACAGGTAAATGCATTTTGTCTCTATTTTTTTTGCACTTTTATTATAGCATTTTGCATGTGCATTTTTTTTACAAATTTGTTTTTCTTTATTTTTTTACAGCATTCATGGCTCAATCAAGGGCAATAAGGAAGGGGAAGAATGTCCCCATTGGAGATGCCCTTCCTGTTCCAATTTCATCAGGGTATGCAAGTGTTACCTCTATTGTAAGTGGGGTTGTAACAGCAGCTTCAAATGTTGAGGGAAGACAGCGGCCTCAAGATAACAAATATCCCTTGTGGAAATATGTCACAAGAGAGCAAGGGCCAGGCAGCAAAGGAGGAGTATGCAGCATTAGAGAGCAGTGGTGACCATGATGTTGATTTTGATGATGAGGATTGATGACTCATGAGTTACCTATTGCCTTGAGGCTTGTAGTTGTTTTGTATTTGCTATTTCTATTTGCCATTGGCATTTCTACTACCTCTGTAACACATTTTGATTTTGATGACTTAATGAGAAAAGTGCAGTATCTTGTCTTTCTCCTGTTGGATCATTGATGAATATGTCACAATTGTATTTGTATGCATAATGTTACTTTGTAAAACTTACATCTAGATGAAGATCTATGTTTGAATCAATGAATTTCTATCATGAATGAGAATTTGTGTAAGAAATATCTAATTTTTAATATATATATATATAACATGTCCTGTGCTGGGGGGTCAACGTGTCTGACACTCAAATCCTCGTGTCCTTCGTGTCTCGTGTCCCCGTGTCAGGTGATTTAGATAACATCATGACTCAAGTATAATTATGACGACCTGTTGCTGCAGAGAATGTCTAGGCACCGCGACAACGGCTCAGATCGAGGGCTATCATGCTGATTCTCAATCTCTTTGTTTAAGTTGTCTCCTTATAGCAGACTAAGGAGGATAGACCCTATGGAAATGGAATGAATAAGAACTAGTTGGGAACCAACTAGTTCGAGAGGCACAATTAAACGACCAAATACTTGTAAAAGATTTAGCAAGATTAAATGATTTGATTAAATTTGAATGATTGATACCAGTGCCTTATGGAGTCAACTATCTTGCTAAGGAAATTACAACCAAGTACTTGATGAGAAACTGTTGCTTGGATGAAAAACTATCCTATATGCAATGCTAACGTAGAATGCAGAATGCAAGGAAAATGATTTGAAGAATGAGCGAGATGAAGCAAGCTTTGAAGATGAGAAGTGATGTTAAAAGCCTAAATCACTTAGATTACAAATAATTTGATCTAACCACTAAGTATTTAAGCGAGAGTGCCAAATATGAAGGTGCCAAAAAATTACTCAATTAAAAGATATACAGATCCATAATAGAGCTCTCAAAATCAGATATCGATCACACTTACTTGAAAAAATTTCTCAAACATTAATATTCAATAAATATCAATATTTCAAGTAAGTGAAACAAGCGTTAATTACACGATAGACGATTTTAATCAATAAAAAACATTTAAAAATTTAGAAGCCAATGATCATCAAACTCAACTGAAGCATATGAAAGTAATTATTCATCAAGACATACCATGAAATTTCGATGCTAAATAAACACTTCGTCGAGCACTTTATGGATTAAATGATATTCTAAAAAAATGTGAATCCAATAAAAATTTTAATTTTCTCTATAGTCAAACTTAGGATATTAAAAAATTAAATCATGTCAACCATAGGAATTTCTCCACAATTAAATATCTTTCATGAAGGCTTAGAAGTTAGAATTTTATCATCTAAATGACTCAAAACCACAATGTCCCAAAAAATTGATTTTTTCCCCAAAAAAAAATGTTTTTAAGTATTATACAAAAATAAAAATAAAAGGAAATTCAAAAAGTATTAAAAAAAATTCTAATGTTAAAAGTTCAAAAAGGGAAAACATTTGAAAAAAAATTATTTTATTTCAAAAGTTACAAGTTAAGATTAAATGTCAAATGTTATGTTAATGTGAAAGTTTTAAATTTTTAAATGTCAAAAATTAAATGAAGATTAACTAAATTCAAAATAAGTTCAAACTTTACAAAACAAAACAAAATTTAAAAAAAAACAAAACTTTACAACAAATAAAATTGAAAACTAAATTAAAATCAAAATGTTATGGGTTTATTTGTTTTGGGTTTGAACGCAAGTAAGCGGGAAGAAGAGGTAGTGTGAGGAGTCGTCGAGCAGCAGCAGACAGGGAGAGCAATGGATGAAGAGAAGCGACGAAGCTCAGAGGAGGCAGCTAGGAATGAGGGCTAGCACGAAAGGGAAACAGTGTGGAAAATCGCAGCAGATCCAAGGAGGGAAAGGAACACGCAGCAAGAATGAGGGTTGAGGGCTGAGAAAAAGAAATGCATAGAGAGTGGGCTAGACGCAGCAGATGGAAGAAGATAGCGAGCAGGGACGTTGGCAGAGGATGAGGGGAGAAATTCAAATGCTGATGAAAGCACGGGAAAGGCACAGCGTGAGGAGGTCGAAGCATGAGCAGTGATGAAGATTGCAAGAAGAAAGGCAGCTCGCGAGTGGAAAACATAGGCACAGCTGGTACATAAAAAAATTTCGAAATTTTCCTTCTGTCCAGCAATTAATTTTACACAAAAACACAGATCTGAAAAATTTTAACTTGAATATTTTTGCAAAAATCATAATCTTGAGATCAAATCTTACCCTCTAGGGCCTAGATCTGTCTCAGATCAAAAAAATCTCTAAAAACCCTCAAATGTCACCTGCACAAAACCAGAAACCAAAACCTAGAAACCCAGCAGATATACAAAAATCTAAATTGAAACCCTAAGTTACAAATCAAAAAACTAAAAAAAATTCTAAATATTTACATTATTTAAAAATACAGATCTATACAATGTATTTACATATGTACAAGAGTTGTAGATCTGTCAGATTTGAGGAGTGTAAATCTGACTTCACTCCCAGATCTGAAAATCTAAGGCTCTTACTAGCCATATCTAAAATAAATTCAATAAAATTTAAGATTAAAAAAAAATTATTTAGGCACAAGCCCTAGAAAATCTCTGCAAAAAGAGAACTTAAAATAAGTTTGGGGAATTAGATCCGGATGGCTATTCAAATCTTATTTCCTTGGGAGTCAACTGGTCCAGCCGAGGACTTCCCCAAACGCCCAATTCTAAATCCGAAAAATTTCTGCACACTTAAAGTTAAATTGTTAAACCAATAGAGAAATAAGATAAAAATGAAATTTTCAAGAGTTAGAGATATCTGCTAACTCAATCCAATTAAAATTCTTACCCTAAATCCAATAACCTAAGCAAGATACATGTGCAATAGATTACTCTACAAGAGCTATTAATCAACAATTCATTGAAATAAATACTAGCAGAATATAAAGAACAAGTTTACCATAAAATGCCGAAGAGGAACACAACCATCAAATAAAACTCCAAAGACTTTGTTTGTATTATTCCAGAAAAGTAATACAGGAGAGCTTCAAGAGCTAGTACACGATCAAAAGATCGGATGATCAAAAGACTGACACTGACCTCTAATTTATAGATAAAATCTCCAGTGACTAGTTCATTTGATCACCGTCAAAGTAATCTCGACCATCAAAAAGGATTTGATTATCTTTTAATCTCGTCCGTCGAAAATATTATTTTTTGAGGAATTTCGAATTTTTCAATTAATTCCATTTTAATTAACTCAAAAATAATAATTTTGAATTAATTAACTCAAAAATTGACTTTGACTTAACTATCAAGGCCCAAGTGTCCAAAATTTCTCAAAATTTTCAATACCACCTTGGCTTAGGACCTTTAAAAAAATATTTTTTAGAGACCCACGAATTTTTCCTTTGAAGAATTTAATTTGACCTAAGACATATAATTAATTAAATTTCTAGCTTAGGATTTTTAATTTAATTTGGCCAGAAAATTTAATTAATTGACTCGTGAGTGAATTAATTATTTTTCCAATCCTCTTTACATAAGATTAATACATTAAACCATGAGGGGAACACCCGTTCGTAACAGACCCTCAATAATCTAACCAATTCTGCGACTCAAAATATGATCTAGTAGACCTAGCAATCTGTAATAAAATGATCTAGCCAATTAACTAGGATCATTCCCAGATTACTTTTACAAAGACTCGATAAAAAACACTAGGACTCACTTAGAATCTTGACGACAAAATCCACCCTAGCTTTGGGGTGAGGCTGGAGGGGAAAAACTCTGCCAATCATTTGTGTCTAGAGACACAGATGAATTAGTGAGACGAAAAACCTCCTAGAATAGAAATCATCACCAAAACACTAGGTTTACCTAGGTTGTTACATACATGATGGTCTTACTGAGATCATTTACATTATAGATATGCATAATGGGTTTACATCATTTACAAAATTATCGATTGAATGATGAAATTTGAATGGCACGAACACTTGAACATTATAGATCCCTTTTGCGAAAAAAGGAGCGTATTGCTATGGGGTCATTGCCAAAGAGTGGTCAACAACACTGACACCAGTTACATTTTTCAACACCTCTAACAAGGCTTTGCAAATTGTTGACACCTAATCCTATGGATGGGTGTGCACATGTATTTTTGTATATTATTTATTATTAGGAAATAAGGAAGGCCAAGAGTCATTGGGAGCTGAATCCCAATAGCCTCACCTCCCATCTATATAAGCATGTACATTCTTCAGCTAATATACATTGCGGTTTTGAGGAGTTACCTCCTGGTTTGACATGGTATCAGAGCCAGCTCCACATTTGGCATTTCTGCCCTGTGGTGTAACTCCCTACCCTTTGCTCAGTTAATATTTTTTAATGTTTTTGCTGCTCATTAACTGCTAGACTGTTATTCTGCATTTTTTTTTCCCTAAATAGCACTGACATTTGCAGCTCCAGCTCCTGCAGACTGCAGGCTCTGTCAATCTGCAAATTGCAGGCTCTGCCATTCCAGCAGTCCTGCAACTCTGTCTTCTGCAAATTCAAGTTCAAATTGTTTTTTGTAACAGCCCTTTTGGGCCTCCACCATTCTCCATCCATCCTTGCGCCCTCTCCATTCATCCCTGTTCCATTCTCCCTCTGCGCCCTACGCCCTTTCCCTCACTCTCCAAATTCAGGGCCTTCGGCCCCCTCCTCTCTGCAATTATCAAATCCCTATGCCACTACTCGCACAGCCCACTTCATACGCTACGAATCTCACCCTACCAACACACTCTGCGCTATTCCAACACTACCTCACATACCTCACGCAATCTGCGCTCACACACATACGCTCCCTTACTGCGCTCACACACTCCCTTCCCAACGCATCTGCAAACATTCCAGCATCAAATGTTTGCGTGAGATTTTGAAAGTGTGAGATTTTTTCAACCAAACAATGCTCTGCGTCTCTCCATAACCGCAGGCTCCGTCCCACACAGCAACTGCCCCCCCTCCTTTGTAATTCCTTTGCCCATACGCACACGCCCCTCTGCTCCAGGCCTACGCTACCCACCTGCTATTCCCTCTCCCCTATCGAGCTACGTCCCTCAGCGCTCTTCCAGAAACATTACACACGCCCCTCTCCCACTCTAAACGCTCCCTACGCACTACTCATTCCAACACAACCTTCGTTACCGCTCTTACTCCACGGCCTGCTTCCCCGGCTGCTACACCTACGCCGGCCCTCCCTTATCCGCCCCTCTCAGCTCTGCAATACGCCCTCACAGTAAACGTTGTCCCATGTACATTGAATACCGCTTATATATATCACACTCCCATATACATTAAACGCTGTCAAATTCACTTTTCGCTGTCATATACGTGTTGTATGTCCCATGTATATATTGAACGCTGTCCCATGTATACATTGAACGCCCCCTTCCCATTATATATTGAACGCTGTCCCATTCCCATTCATAATACGCCCCCTGTCCCATATATATTGAACGTTGTCCCATATATATTGTATGCTGTCCCATCGTTCAATAATTCCATTCCGCCCCCTTCCCACTTATAATTCCATCCCTTCCCATTCATAATCCCATTTGTTCATATACATTATTTTCCCCAAACAAAAAAAAAAATACATTTTTTTTATGCAGAATCAGTCTATAGCATAGATTGTTTTTTAAAAATTCAGTCTTCAGCAAAAGTTTTCTGAGCAGATTTAGTTTCCAGAAAGAGTTTTTAAACTCAGAAAATTGTTCCAGCAAGATTTTTTGCCCCTTTATTTGAAATATTTCAAGAGTTCGAAGTTTTTATAACAGAATTTGTTTCCTCTTCAGAAGATTTTTTCCAGCAGTCTAATGCATTCTCTCATCTCCATTGTTGGGATAGTTCTCTCTGGAAAAGAGAACTATCTTGAATGGTCGCGGAAGATTAAACACACACTCATTTTTAATGAGCTGTGGAGAGGAATCTGTGAAGGACAAGCAGAAAATCCACCAGAGAAGCCCACTTCAGACAAAGAGCTTGCCATTTGGGAAAACAAGAATTGCAAGGCTTATGCCTTGATTACAGCCTCAGTGAGTGAAGAGGTGAGTCGCCATATTTCATCATTCTCAAATGCCTTTGAAGCCTTGAAGAAACTAAAAGAACTCTATGACTCACACTCAGAATTAGAAAATGTTCAATTGATGGTTAAGCTGTTCAGTCTTGAAATGAAGAAGGATGATCCCCTTGCTTTAGCTTCAGAAATAAGATCTATAATGCATGACATTCAAAACACTGGTGTAAAAATGGACATACCTCTCATAGCATATGTTAAGGCATTATATCTGACTTACTCACATTATCTTGAGTCTTTGCAAGCAAGTGGAAACCTTGAGCAAATCACCTTTGATAAACTTGAGCAGAAGTTTGCAGAAAGAGAGAAAGCTTTTGGGAAGATGACAGTCCCTTCATCTTCCGAAGAGGCTGCATACTTGGCACATAGAGAAAAGAGTCATACTCCAGATTCATCCAGAGGAAGAGGTGGTATAAGAGGAAGAGGAAGAAGGAACTTCAGAGAAAGGGGGGGCAGACAAGCTGACAAATCCAATCTTCATTGCACACGGTGCAATAGAGATGGACATGATGCATCCAAATGTAGAACACCATGGGACAAAATTGAGCAGCACAGAAATCAAGACAAAGGTAAAACCAATGACAAAGACAAAGGTAAAGCACCTGAATCTGCTCACTATGTTCTAGCACATTGTAACAATGGAGTAACTGAAAACCTATTTGATGTTTCATTTACTTCATGGAGAGATGATTGGTTGCTAGATTCGGGAGCAACATGTCACATGACATTTAGAAAAGATTTTTTTGAAGATTTCACTGACAAAGTTGATGGAGCAGTATATTTCGCAGATAAATCCAAACTCAAGCCATCGGGGCTTGGCACAGTCAGGCTTAAACTGCCTGGTCTTCCTGATCATATCCTACATGAGGTTCTATACCTCCCGGAGTTGAAGAGAAACTTGCTGTCCCTGATCGAAATCCGGCAGCAAGGACACTCAGTTCACTTGTTTGATGGCAAGGCGGAGGTCAGATCAGCATCAGATCACTCACTTGTCATGGAGGGAATAGAAGAAGGGAGACTTTTGAAGCTGAAAGGTTCATCTGCTCATGCTCAAAACTTTGCATTCAGTTCACATCATGATGAAGGTACATTTCCATCAAGTCTTTTATGGCATGCTAGATTTGGACACTTAAACTATGACGGCCTTCGTTTGTTGAAGAAAAATGGTGTTGATGGACTGCCTACAATTCCTAGAAAACCTAAGGAATGTGATGCTTGTATTCTAGGAAAGCATAGCAAACGGCCATTTCATGATTCACACTCAAGAGCACATAGGAAACTTGAACTTGTTCATTCAGATTTATGTGGCCCTATGCCTATTGCTTCTGCAAATGGAAACAAATACATGATGACATTTATTGATGACTACACTAGGATGTGTTGGATTTACTTACTGAAGAATAAGTCTGATGCTTTTCAAACTTTCAAAAATTTTCATGTATGGATTGAAAATGATGCACAAACACATATTGGCTCTCTACGTACTGATAATGGAAAAGAATACACTTCAAACGAATTTGAAAATTATCTTCGTCAACATGGAATCAAACATCAAACCATTGTGCCATATAATCCACAACAGAACGCTGTAGCTGAAAGAATGAACAGAACCATCTTAAATATGGTCCGCTCCATGTTATTTTTCAAGAATGTAAAATTGATGTTTTGGGCTGATGCAGTTCTATGTGCTGTTTACATAAAGAATAGGTGTCCTTCAAGTTCAATTAGAAATAAAACTCCTTTTGAAATGTGGCACGGCCACATTCCTTCGGTAAAGCATTTCAGGGTCTTTGGGTCCACCTGTTATGCCTTGATACCCAAGGGTCAAAGGAACAAACTTGGTGCTAGAAGCAGAAAATGTATCTTCTTGGGGTACTCCAATACCTCCAAAGGATATCGTCTCTATGATGAAGAAAATAAGAAGTTTGTGATAGCTAGAGATGTCATATTTCTTGAATCATCCAAGAGTGACAAGGTTGTTGAGCGGCAACTTGATCGCCTGGATAGATTCACACATGCAAAGTCTTTCAAAGAATTTGATAATGTGATTCCACACCTTGAAGGGGGGATTCCGATATTGAATCAAACTGTGGAATCATTTCCTGAACCACACTCTCCCCCACATGAAGAAACAACCACGGATGACACATTGGATGATGTGATCGACAGAATTGGGAGATTGAATCTTGAATCAATCCCAACTCAGTCAAGTGACCAGCCAGGGCCATCTCAGAAAGGTCCACCCAAATGGCTGACAAAGACACTGGAGGATGTTCATCCTGATGAGGTTGGAAAAACAGGAACAAGAAGTTCCACTCAAGAAATCGAAGGTGATGTAGATAATTCGGATTCCCCTGTTGATATGGATATTGCTTATAACTGTGAATTGAGTTTGTCTACAGATCATGAACCAACTTCCTTCAAAGAAGCCGCTTCTCATGATGAATGGAAAGAAGCGATGTAGAAGGAGTATGATGCCTTGATAAAGAATGGCACTTGGAAGCTAGTTGATCCGCCTTTGGGAACGAAACCAATTGGCTGTAAGTGGGTCTACAAGAACAAGTACAAAGCAGACGGCTCACTTGAAAAGCACAAGGCCAGGCTTGTGGCAAAAGGATTCGCACAGAAGGAAGGAATTGATTATGAAGAAACGTTTGCTCCCACAGCAAAATGGACCACCATCCGAACTCTCTTTGCCTTAGCAGCTCAGAGTGGATGGAAAGTCCATCAGATGGATGTAAAAACAGCGTTCTTGAATGGAGATCTGAAGGAGAAAGTTTATATGTCCTAGCCAGAAGGATTTGTGATAAAGGGTCAAGAACACAAAGTTTGCAAACTTGTGAAATCCTTGTATGGCCTCAAGCAAGCACCACGAGCCTGGTATGAGAAGTTGACCGAGCATCTTCGGAAACTTGATTTCAAACACTTTGATCTTGATGATGCAACTTTGTTTGTTAAGAAAGTTGGAAAAACAGTTGTATATCTTGTGGTATATGTAGATGATCTTTTGGTAACAGGAAACAATGAGAGCTATATTGCATCCATGAAGAAAGATTTGAAGAAAGGTTTTGAAATGACTGATTTGGGTCATGTTCATTACTATTTGGGTATTGAAGTAATTCAACATCCTAAATTCATCTTTCTTTCTCAGAAGAAGTACATTGGAGATCTCTTGAACAAATTTGGCATGGATGATTGTAAACCCTTAGGCACTCCAATGGAACAAAACTTGAAGCTCACATTTGTTGAAGGGAAGGAATTTGAGGATGCAACTAAGTATAGACAGCTTGTAGGAAGTCTTATCTATCTGACCACCACCAGACCTGACATCTCATTTGCTGTTGGAATCCTCACAAGGTTCATGCAGAAACCTTGTGAAGGACATTGGTCTGCTGCAAAAAGAGTACTAAGGTACTTGAAGGGGACTCAAGACTTTGGACTCAAATATACACAGGTAGGCGACTTCATCTTGACAGGATACTCTAATTCAGACTTTGATGGCGACAAAGAAACAGGGGTGTCTACTACAGGTTACACCATGAGTCTTGGATCAGGAGCTGTCTCATGGAGATCACGCAAACAGTCAGTTCCAGCAGATTCCACGACCGAGGCAGAATATGTGGCAGCAACTGAAGCAACAAAGGAAATTGTGTGGCTCAGGAAAATCCTGGAAGATTTGCAGATGAAACAAATGTATTCCACTCCACTCATGATCGACAACACTTCTGCAATAAAGTTGGCCAAGAACCCAAAGTTCCATGATCGAACAAAGCAAATCAATACAAAGTACCATCTCATTCGACATCATGTTCAGGCCAAGACCATCCATCTACATCATTGTTCCACAAATGAGCAAACTGCTGACATCTTCACCAAAGCACTTGGAAGAGAAAAGTTTGAAAAGTTCAGATCGATGCTTGGACTCACCAACATCCCTTCGGATTAAAAGGGGGAATGTTGACACCTAATCCTATGGATGGGTGTGCACATGTATTTTTGTATATTATTTATTATTAGGAAATAAGGAAGGCCAAGAGTCATTGGGAGCTGAATCCCAATAGCCTCACCTCCCATCTATATAAGCATGTACATTCTTCAGCTAATATACATTGCAGTTTTGAGGAGTTACCTCCTGGTTTGACACAAATAAAGAAGACTCCTAGCCATAATTTAATCAACTAGTTGGACAAGAATTATACCCTCAACACTATCTAAGACTTTTGAAGTTAATCCATATATTATTATGTCCCCTTCATGAAAAATAATAATGACATCCACTTCAATGTTGCATGAAGCGAGGACGAAGAAGGGACGTTTTTTGGAAGTGGATCCACGAAAGCGTCATTTCCCAAAAATCTAGGAAGCGAAACATCTACTATATATATATATATATTTGCACTTATATTCAAAAAAAAAATCCAAAATACCAAATTAGTTGTAGAAGACATGACAACATGCATAATTCCAGCATCAACCATCTAGAATCTAGATTCATCTTCTCTTGTCTAGCCTTTGCATCTATTTCGATTCTCTAGGGATATTAGTCAACATTGCCCGATTTTGATCAAATGGCCTAATCCAAGCCTTATAATATGGTAGAGAAATTTAATTATGCCTAATCAATGATTTTGACTTGAGTGAAGGGTACATTTTTGCGAAGGACATGACAAAGGAGTTCGGCAATCAACAACACCAACACTGGGTACATATAGGGCTCGGTGCTCTTGATTAAATGTCAATCACATGCCCTCATATATGATATAATCCATTAAAACGCCACAATCCCATTGATCCTGAAAATTGTTCACTCTGTTGAATTTTGAATGGGATAAGAAATTTTATTTTCTCCATATGAAGTCTGATGAGGTTGGAACCACTCTCAAACATCTTGAGTTATTTCATGGTAATGTTATAAATTTAAGTAAAAGGATGAAAATGAAAAATAAAGGAGAATGTCACTTTTACTTTAAGAATCCAACATTACCATTATGGAGCATCTGGGAAGCGTCAAAGGAGCATCAAGGGGCACCTTGGGAGTATTCGAAAAGCATAGTTCCTCACATAACAGTTCAAAATTTCAAAAAAAAAACAAAAAAAGCCTTGCGGAACCATGTGAACTGTCCACCTTCTCTCGGATCCACTCGCGTTCCGCGGCAGATACACACCCAAACCTCCACGAATCCGTGGATCAGGCAGCGTATTAGTTTTTGTAGCATCGGATGTGTTCTAGCCACGAAATTTGGTGGAGAGGCTAGAATACATGAGACTTCCATAACCCAAAAACACTTTCTGGAAATTCCACCTAGAAGTGTCGCAATTAGATTATTAGCCTATTTCTAATTATTTACCAAGTCTAAACTTAGAAAAAGGGATTAATTAATCAAAATTAATTGAGATAAGGTGTGAATCATCTAGAAACTCACACGAATCGATAGGGAATTAATCTAAGCCCCTAATTAAGATTTAATCTTGGCCGTTGAAGTCCTAACAGAGCATTATAAAAAGAAGTCGATGGGCATTTGGAGAAAACACACCAGCGGTTTGATTTCATTGGCAGATCAATTTCCAAAGAACAACAGTAGTTGTCGGAGAGCCAAAGATCGAAGCAGAGTCAATGAAAGGAAGAGACAGTGATCCGGAGAGGCTACAGCAAGGGGTCGAGTTATTCCCAGTGAGGCAACACAGAGGACTATGCAGTTGCTTTAGAAGAGCAACTTGATTTAGCTGGAGGAAAATTTGTTTTCAATTCCAAAGGCCAGGCACAGGGTCCAAAGCATCAGAGAAGCGATTTCCTCAGCAGAGATAGGAAGAACGACTTCATCAGAGGCAGTTCAGAGGCTAGAGTTCATAGGGTCTGCGCAGAGCCAACACAAAGGTTGACGCAGACGGTCCAGGAGGACGAGTTTCTAAAGGAAATTTGTGTCGGGGTTTCTTGCAGAAGAAGGGTAGTTCCCTTAGATAATTTTGCCCAGATTTTCTTATTGTTTGGATTGCCAATTGAGCATCCATAGATTGTACTCAGATTTCACTGTTGCTTAATAATAATAACCCTCAACTACTACACCGGTTTTCCCACATTGGGTTTTTCTAGGGACATTTGTCCAAAAACAATAGTGTCATTTTTATGTGTGTGCTAGTATTTTCTCAGTTTCTAGCGCTAATATATCCGCAACTTTATTTGTGAAGGTTGCAGTGTGATTTATTCAATATCTGTCGTAGCACATAAATTGAAAATTAATAAACAATTAGAAGAATAAATTCCAGTTGCTGCAACAGGATTTCAATTTTGAAATTTTCACATGGTATCAGAGCGTGAGTGATCAGTCGAGAAGCTCAGAAACAGAGGTAAGAATTTCGTTGTTTAGAGGGAGCAGCAGGTCAAAATTCTCAGAGGCCATTGATTAAGTTTTCACATTGGTTGTTGGTGCTCCAACAATGGATTATAAGAGGAGGTCGATGGGCACTTGGAGAAGATGCACCAGAAGACCAGAAATTCGATGTCCTTGGCAGATTGATTTCTAGAGTAGCAGCAGTCAACTGCTGGAGAGCCAAAAGTCGAAGCAGTGAGAGAAGGGCAAAGAAAATGAGGTTGGAGGAACATTTTCAGATCCAGTGAACATGGGAACATGGGAACTGCGCAGTAGCTTCTAGAGGCAATTCGATTTACAGATTCGAAAAGTATTTTCAATGTTTCGATGGCCAAAGAATTTTTGCAGAGGTCGGGAGAAGAGTTTCCAGAGTCAGTGGCAAGAAGAAGAGGCATATCAATTTGAGATGCAGGCCGTACGGATTAGAGCTTGCGCAAAGCCCACACAGAGGGTGACGCAGGGCAATTCGTAGAGGGTTTCAGAGGCCAGTATTTAGAGCCAGATTTGCCTGCGCGGTGAGGAAAATTTCTCACTAGATTTTTGCCAGTATTTTTCTCTGTAGAATTGCCAGATTCGGCATCCATATTATTGTACTCATAATTTCTCACTGTTGCATAAAAATAAAATCCTCTGTTGCTGCACCGGTTTTCCCAAGTTGGGTTTTTCCGGGGACATTTGTCCAAAAATAACGGTATCATTTTTTATGTGTGTGTGCTAGTATTTCTCAGTTTCCAATGCTATTTAATTTTCGCAGAATTTTTATTTGTGAAGATTGCAGTGTGGTTATTTCGATATCGTCGTAACAATAAACTGAATAATTAATTTATTAGTTAGGAGAAATAATATGTTAATTTTGGGCAACTATGTTCAAACTCCATGTTGCATTGCTCATATGATGATGATGATATTATTGTTGGATTCCTCTTTTAGAGAGGTGCAAGATTGATCTAAAGATCATCTTGTTTGGATGAGCAAAACTTATATTTTGATTTTATTTTCCACACATGTGAAAATTGTCAAGGTCGGCCAGGTTTGCAATGTAGGCTCACAAGCCCCAAAAGATGTGTCACACACCCTCATTGATGGATATAAATTGGAGAGAGATGATGCTCATTTCATCATCATCTCATCACACACATTCCTCATCATATGTTTGGTTCGTACAGCCTAGAAGAGGCTTCTCTCTTTCCCGCGTGTGAATCTGAAGCTGGAGAAAATTTGGACTGTTTTTAGGGCTTTCTGGACAGCATTGACCCAGGTCAACCCTTGAGCTTTAAATTCGATTTGACTATAGAAATTCCGATTTTTGAAGGGCACAGAAATTGAGGAAGGACATTAACTTTGACCGCAGCCCTTTGACTGCAGCGTTTAACATTCGTTGACTTTTGCGTTGACTGATTTATGTTGACTTGCGTTGACTTTTTGGGAGTTGTCTTTGAGGTGTGTGTGACTCTTAAGGAAAGGTTGATCTTGTATGTTGGAAGAGCTTGTTTGACCAGCAAAAGTCTTTGCTGGCTAGGGCATCCTGTTGACTATTGTAACAAACATTTCTCTCTACATTTGTTGGACAAGAAGAATTACAAATTCTGATATATTATTTGTCTTGTCTTCTATTGATCTATTATTATGTTCTACCAGCATTTACTTTCATGTTTATGTGATTGTTAATTTTAATTGGGCCTACAAGAAAGATTGAAGTAAACTGCATTAAGCATAGAACATACCATGGTTATCTAAAATTAACATGGTATCAGAGCTAAGGTGAAGACAAAACCCAAACTAGGGCCTCCTCAATATACAAGGGTTTCAAATATGATGATAAGTTGATTGATAAGTTTGATTATCATGCTTGGAAGATGTCTTTGGATTTGGTATTGGAAGATCAAGATGTCATGGATTATGTGCAGGGAAAGATAAATGAGCCTCCATCAAATGCATCGACTACCACAAAGACGAATTATAGAAAAGGGGAAATCAAGGCGAAAATGATTATCAGGGATTTTATACATAAGCACTTGGTTGCTTATATCTCCGAGTTGGGCACATCTAAAGAGATGTATGATAAGTTGGTTAGCATGTTCAAGGCTAGCAATGCTAATCAAGTTCTTTTTTTCAAGAACAAGTTGAAGAATATCAAGAAGGGAAAAGAAGAATCCATTCATTCCTATTTTAGGAGGCTCACAGAAATCAAGAATGATCTCTTAGCTATTGGAGAAGAAGTAGCTGACCAAGAGCTCGTTATCATTTCTCTTGGAGGACTCCCCCGAGACTGGCATGTATTTAATACTACGATTCTTAATAACAATGTGATTCCTGATTTTGATGAATTGTTGACGAGATGCACTCAAGAGAAAACAAGGATGATGGAGAGAGACCATCCCTCGAATGGGAATGGAGGTGACCCTACTGCCTTCACCACTCATGCAAAGAAGAGGAACAATGGTGGTCCAAGAAATCAAAACCATGGAAGAGCGGGTACCAAAGGAAGAAAAGAAAGATGTTACACTTTTAACAAGTTTGGTCACTATGCAAGAGAGTGCCACAATAGAAGGGACTCTCCTAGAGGAGATGATAACAACAACTTCAGGGGGAACGGAAATCAAAGGAACAATAGGTTCGAAGGAAAGCGAAAGGCTCCCTCTAATTGAAGTGGAAATGGGAAACCTTTCAAGAGGTGAAGGAATTCCAAGTATGATGAATCTAATGTTGTTGATAGGAAAAATGAATATATTCTTATATCTGCCCTCTCTACTACATCTCCTTCCGATACGTTAGATAATTGTTTGGTTGATAGTAGTGCCTCAAGGCATTTCACTGGATATAAGGAAGCCCTCTCTAATTTGATTGAAAAGGATATTAATTTGGAAAATATCCTTGGAGACAATGCCACCTATCCCGTGAAAGGGACAGGGACTATGACCCTTCATCTAAATCAAGGTAAAGTCCTCCGCTTGCAAGATGTGTTGTACGTACTTAACTTGAAGAAGAATCTAGTGTCTATCTCGGCAATGAAAGACAGAAGGATTCAAGGTGGCATTCATCGATGGAAATGTACGCATTTGGAAGAGGAACTTCAAAGAAGCGTTCACTCTTGGTTTTAGGGTTGATACACTCTAACAGGTTGGTGGAAGTCTGCTGGGGGCCATGACATGTGACACGACCCTTCAATCCAAGCTATGGCACCGAAGGTTTGCACGCCTTCATTTCAAAGCCCTTCTCGAAGCAAGGAAGGTGGTGACAGGGATGCCCGATTTCAAAAATGATCATGAAGGTGTATGTCAGGGTTGTGCCGAAGGAAAACATACAAGGGGACCATTCCCCTCAAGTGTCACGAAGACATCTGATATTTTGCAATTGATACATTATGATCTATCTGGTATGTTGCCCGTAACATCCTTGGGAAGATGCTTATATTATATCACTGTTATAGATGAATTCTCCCGCAAGACTTGGATATTATTTTTGAAGAAGAAGGACAAAGCATTCAAGTGGTTTTGTACCTTTAAGGCCTTGGTTGAAAATCAAACAGGGAAGAAGATCAAAATTTTGAGGACCGAAAATGGGACCAAATATGAGTCAAATGAATTCAATGACTATTGCAAGGAAGCTGGCATTAAGAGGGAGACCACCACTGTGTATACTCCAAAGAAAAATGGTGTTGTTGAAAGGAAGAATAGAACCATTTTGGAAGCTTCCCATGCCATGCTTTATGACCAAGGTCTTCCGAAGTTTCTATTTAGAGAAGCTTCCAACACCGCTATGTATGTTCAAAATAGAGGCCCACATTCCGCATTGGACTCCAAAACTCTGGAAGAAGTCTTCTCTGGTAAGAAGCCCGATGTCTCTCATTTTAGAGTTTTTGGAAGTCCTGTTTATTTTCATGTGCCGAAAGAAAAGAGAAGAAAGTTGGATGCTTCTAGGAAGAAAGGAATGTTTGTGGGCTATAATGAAACCTCGAAGGCGAATGTTTGTGGGCTATAATTAAACTTCGAAGGCATATAGAATCTATGTGCCTAGTCAAAGAGAAGTTAAGATATGCCACGATGTCACCTTCGATGAAGATGTTGTCCTCAAGAAAGTTAGGAATCTTCCTAGCTCAAAGGAAGACGAAGAAGAAGAAGTAGGGGAGCTGGAAGAACCGAAGGATGAACCGATGCCCGATGTTGAAGGTCCGATGGATCCTATAGATCCACCCTATTCATATAAAAGAAGACCTTCATGGTTAAGAGACACTCACGAAGATGCCGAGAGACATATTGCTCTAAGGGGAACATTCCCAGAAAGTAAGAAGTCGAATAGGTACCAAGAGTACCTAGCAGCCATGAGTACTATTGTACAATTTGAGCCTAGAACATATGAAGTCATAAAGCATCAACTTTGGAAGGATGCTATGCACAAGGAATATGAGTCTATTATGAAGAATGATGTATGGGATGTGGTCTCGAGACCGGAGGACATATCTGTTGTCACCTCGAAATGTCTCTACAAGATCAAGCATGGAGCCGATGGAAGTGTTGAAAAGTACAAAGCAAGATTTGTTGTCTGGGGCTTCTCTCAAAAGGAAGGCATAGATTATGATGATATATTTGCACCTGTTGCCCGCTATACCACCATCTGATCGATCATTTCCCTTGCTGCAATGCAAGAATGGAGTCTCCATCAGATGGATGTGAAGACTTCCTTTTTACATGGATCAATCAAGGAAGAGGTTTATGTGGAGCAACCTCTGGGGTTCGAAGTCCAAGATAGAGACAGATATGTATGCAGGTTGAAGAAAGCCCTCTATGGGTTGAAGAAAGCCCTTTATGGGTTGAAGCAAGCCCCCAAGGCTTGGTATGAGAAGATCGATAGCTACTTGATGAAGCTGGGCTTTACTCGAAGTGATGATGATCCAAACCTTTATTTTAAGGTTGATAAATAAAGGCCTCTCATTTTGGTTCTCTATGTGGACGATCTCTTCCTGACAGGTGCTAACCCTCTCATCCATCAATGTAAGAGAGAGCTAGCTTCTGAGTTCGAGATGAAGGACCTAGGGTTGATGCACTATTTCCTAGGCTTGGAGGTCTAGCAAAAGCCAGGTAAGATTTTCCTTTCTCAAGGAAAATATGTCGTGAAGCTGTTGGAGAGATTTGGGATGTTGGACTGCAAGTCCGTGACTACTCTGATGGAACTCAGCTTTAAGAAGTTGTGTGGAAGTGTTGTTGGGCCCAAGTTGGGAAATCCCACCGAGTATCGTCAACTCGTGGGGGCCTTGATTTTCTTAGTGAACTCACGTCCAGACATATGTTTTGCAGTGAACACATTGAGTCAATATATGGTTGACCCTCATCACATTCACTGGATTGGTGCCAAGAATCTCTTCAGATATCTTTGGGACACAATCAACCATGGGCTGAGATACACTTACGGGAGTATGAGGCTCCATGGATATACCGATGTTGATTGGGCAGACAGTGTGGTGGATCGTAAGAGCACATTTGGATGTTGCTTCACTCTTGGTTATGCTTCGATATCTTGGATGAGCAAGAAGCAGAAATCCGTTGCCTTGAGCACCGCCAAGGCCGAATACATTACAGCAAGTATGGCCTGTTGTGAAGTTGTTTGGTTGAGAAAGCTCTTCAGTGAGCTATTTGGACATGTGATAGATACCACCATTATCCTTGTGATAACCAGAGTGGGATTCGTCTTTCTGAGAATCCTGTGTTCCACGACCGATCCAAACATATTGATATTAGGTACCACTTTGTCCGGGACATGGTACAGTGAGACATCGTATGGCTCGATCACATTGGGATTGATGAGCAGGGCGCAGATATTCTCACGAAGCCCCTAGGGAAGGTCAAATTCTTAAATTTTCGTGAGAAACTTGGTATCGTGGACAGACCCTATTTTGAGGGTTCCGCCTAAGTTGGACTATGAGCTCTAAGAGCTCCAAGGGGCTTGGGGATAGTTTCTTGGAGCTATAAGCAAACACAGGGCTAGGTTCACCGAACCTTGTTGGTGTGCTTCTTTCCCACCGTTATGATATTGAGTTGGTTCACCCTCACTTTGATCTATGCCCCACATGCATCCTACCCATGGAGTTTCGAACTCATGGGAAGTACCTCTCATTTGGCCAATGAGGTGGGAAATGTGGATAGAGACCGATAGCATGAGCAATGGACGCATCGGGGATTGGCGTACTCTCTATGTCTAGGATGGAATGTGTCCAACACCTCGATCTGGGATCAAGTCTGATGAGGTTCTTACCTCTAAACTGACTTCGGGTCAGTATGTGACTTTCTTGAGTCTGATTGAGGTTTTAACATCTAAGCTGACTTCGGGTCAGCAGAGTGTGATGTCTTTGGGACTCACTCTTGTTCGTTTGCAAAGAAGAGCCAGCAAAGCATGTTACAGCAGGATGACACAGGAGTGCAGGATGATATATGATGGTACTGTATGATAGGATGGCACAGGTGGATAGATGGAGTTCTCCCTAGTTGAGAGGGAGTGTTAATTTTGGGCAACTAGGTTCAAACTCCATGTTGCATTGCTCATATGTTGATGATGATATTTTTGTTGGATTCCTCTTTCGGAGAGGTGCAAGATTGATCTAAAAGTCATTTTGTTTGGATGAGCAGAACTTATATTTTGATTTTATTTTCCACACATGTGCAAATTGTCAAGGTCGGCTAGATTTGTAATGTAGGCTCACAAGCCCCAAAAGATGTGTCACACACCCTCATTGATGGATATAAATTGGAGAGAGATGATCCTCATTTCATCATCATCTCATCACACACATTCCACATCATCTGTTTGGTTCATACAGCCTAGAAGAGGCTTCTTTCTTTCCCACGTGTGAATCTGAACCTGGAGAAAATTCGAACTGATTTTAGGGCTCTCTGGACAGCGTTGACCAATGTTGACCTTAGGTCAACCCTTGAGCTTTGACTCTGATTTGACTGCAGAAATTCTGATTTTTGGAGGCCGCATTGGAGGGCACAGAAATCGAGGAAGGATGTTGACTTTGAATGCAACGTTGACCACCGCTGACTTCTGCGCTTGACTAATTTCTGTTGACTTGCGTTGACTGTTTGGGAGCTATCTTTGAGGTGTGCGTGACTCTTAAGGAAAGGCTAATCTTGTCTGTTGGAAGAGTTGGTTTGACCAACAAAAGTCTTTGTTGGCTAAAGCATCATGTTGACTGTTGTAACAAACATTTCTCTCTACATTTGTTGGACAAGAAGAATTACAAATTCTGATATATTATTTGGCTTGTCTTCTATTGATCTATTATTATGTTCTATCAGCATTTACTTTCATGTTTATGTGATTGCTAATTTGAATTGGGCCTATAAGAAAGATTGAAGTAAACTGCATTAAGTATAGAACATACCATGGTTATCTAAAATTAACATAATATCAATTGTTGCAATAGGATTTCAGTAGTGAAATTTCCACATGGTATCAAAGCGTGAGTGATCGGCTAGGAAGCTCAGTAGCGAAGAGGAAAATTTAGTTGCTCAGAGGGAGTAGCAGGCCAAATTTTCAAAGGCAGCGCAGTTCATTGGCAAGCAAACTGAGTTGTTGGGACAGCAATTTGATTTTCATTTGCAAGGTGGCAGGAAAATTGAGTTGCCGAGAAGAGTGATTCCAGCAGTCAGAGGGAGCAGCTGCAGCTCAGATTTTCGCTAAGCAAATTCCTTGGTTGGACGCAGAGGGTTTGTTACAGGTTGTAGAAGCGTTGGGTGGAAGAGAAAAGCACACACATCAGAGGGAAATTTTCTCAAGGGGATCTCGAGATTTAGAGATCTAATTTTTCCAGTTGCAAATTGGCAGTAGTTGTGAGCACATCTTCTCACTCTAGAAGAGAGCGCGAGTAGCAAACTAGCAGCCAAGCAAAGGGAAAGAGGGAGTTTTTGACAGTTTTTGAGATGGCCACTGCAGGGCTTCAAGACTAGGATAGGTTGGATGGATAATCCAACTACGTCATCTAGAAGGCTAGGATGTCCTTCCTTCTAGATGAATATGGCCTGAAACCCTACATTGATAATGTAGTGGTACTTCCTCATGATGCAAATCAGCTGAAGGAATATAGGAAGGAGATGGCACAGGCAAAGCGATTGATCCTGGATGGACTCTGAGACCATATTGTCTCACATATAGCAGCCAAGGGAACAGCTAAAGAGATGTGGGATGCTTTCTCCATGTTATACGAGGGTACTTCTGAGCAGTGGAAGATGTTCCTAGAGGAGAAGTTGAGATGCATCAGGAAGCGAAAGGGGGGAAGCATAGATACCTTCCTCACCAGTATTTAGGAGGTTCGAGACCAGCGAGCAGTTGTTTGGGCAGCACCTCAACCTACAGAGCTAGTGCGATTGGCACTCAACAGTGTCTCAAAGGAGTGGCAGATATTCGTCCAAAGTATCTTGGGCAGAGACACCTTGCCAAGGTGGGACAGGATGTGGGGCGATTTGCAGCAGGAGGAGTTGAGACAAGCTTTGTTAAAGAGCACCATCAGTGACAACAATAACAACGGATCGAAGGTGGTCAAGGAGGAGAAGAATGTGGCCCTCACATCTAAGGGTCTCAGTTAGGGGCAGGGGGAACAAAAGAAGAAGGACTTGTCAAAGGTCAAGCGCTTCAAGTGTGGTGAGGTCGATCACTACAACACACAGTGTCCTCTCAGGAAGAAGGCCAAGACGGAGAAGCAAGACTAGTAGGTAGCTTCAGCAGAGATCGACAAGTTGTCCTACAGATTGGAGAAAGACTTCGCGATGAAGGCAGCCATACCTCCAGGAGTGAGGTGGGGTGACTTGGAGTCGTAGCCCCAGAGAGCTACAAAGATTGGGCAGGGTCCACTGAGGAGTGCACCTCATGGGTCATTAATAAGCTACGAGGGGCCCACAGTTTTCAGTAGCAAGATGGATCAATGGCAATAAATGCAACTAGATGTCAAAGTTACAGTTGCAGAGACTAGTAGCAGTTAGATGTTGGGGAGTGCAGTGCAGGTGGCATAGTGCAGAGTCAGCAGCAGTGCAAAGCCTTCAATGGACAATGCATTAGCTAGTAGCAGTCAGAGACTCAGGTGACAGATGCATCATACTGAACACAATTGATTCAGTATTTTGGATGTTTTTTAGTTGCAAATGTTGCATTAGCAGCAGCAATAGAGATGCAGCGTTGGCAGCAGTACAGCAAGGTCAGCAGCACAGATGCAACACATATCAGAGTAGTGCAATGGTTGGTGGCCAGTGTGTCAAGACACCAGTAGTGTGATAAGAGGTGATGTAGAGACAGGGTGTTGTGACAGGGTGTGCAGCACTAGAACACATTCCTCGCAAAGGTTACAGAGGAAAATGGGAGGCACTGGAGGAAGAGATAAGGAGGAAAGGACTTACGGTGGAGGGATAAGGAGAGGAAAGGGGTTGCGATGGAGGAAAATGGGTGAGCGAAGGGTTTGGAGAGAGTTTTAGGCCTGCGACTCAGCTAAAGGAGGCAAACCGGGGCTGCGGCCAACCTTGAAACCGAACAACAAGGGTAGAGGGACCCATGGCTAGGGATAGGGGCCCAAAAATCTCACAAATATTTCCTCCAACTTCAGAACTTAATTTGATCAATTTTCGCTGAATAATCCTTTATTATGGGCCCTGCAAACAAATCTGAGATTGGATCTTTCTCTCCAAAGCCAGATCTATCTGAAACCCCATCACTTTTTCTTGAATAGGCTTAGATCTTCACCTACACAAGTGAAGAATAAAATACCCAAAACCCCAATATATACAAAATTCGAAAATAAATCCCAAAAACTCCAGCTGGACACAAAAGTTAGAAGATAAAATTTTCTACAAAAAAAATATTTTGCAATATTCACAATGATTTATGGCTCTTATAAGCAGATCCATTCTTTAAATGCACAATAGATAAATATAGATGAGTAAAATAGTTTAAATGGGTAAGTAATGGCCCAGATCTTTGCAAAACCAATCGTTAGATAAGACCTGAAATTTAACACAATGTGCTCTTAAGCTTTCTTGTCTTGGGAGTTGGATTGTCCAACCGAAGACCTCCCCTCACGCCCAAGACCTGAACCCTCGAGATCTCTACACACTTAATATGAAATTATTAGATCAATAAGGGTTAGATGAACACCATAACCCTCAAGATATAGAGATACCTAATAGATCAATCAAGTTAAAATGCTCGTCAAAACCCAGTAACTAATGCAAGATACCTGTGCAAATAGTTAATCCAATCAATGGCTAAAGAAATAATAACCTGTAAAATATTATTCAGTAGAGCATTAAGAACATAATTCAAAATTTACCACAAGAAGCAAAAGAGTAACACCACCATGAATAAACCCCAAAGTCTTTTGCTCTATTGATCAAAATTTATTACAACCAACAGAGCTTGACTCAGAGCTTGCTCAAAATTTTCTCTGTAATTTGAAAAGCAAATGACTCCTAATTTATAGATAAATCCTCCAAGTGGAAACTAACGACTAGTTGGCTTGATCCCCGTCAAAGTAATCTCGACCATTGATAAAAGTTTGATCATCTTTTAATCTCCACTGTCGAAAATATTTATTTTTGAGTAATTTTCGAATTTCTCATAAAAATCATTTTTTATTAGCTCAAAAATAATTATTTTGAGTTAATTTCCTCAAAAAATTGACTTTGACTTAACCACCAAGGCCCAAGGGTCCAATTTTTCTTGAAATTTTCAATATTCCCTTGGTGAAGGACCTCCAAAAATTAATTTCTTTAAAACCCACGAATTTTTCCACTTGCAGAATTTTATTTCTCTAGGATTTTAATTTTGACTCTAATTAATTAAATTTCTAGCTTAAGATTTTAATTTATTTTGCCATAAAATTTAATTAATTGACACTTGAGGAGATTAATAATTTTTCCACCTTCTAAGATTTTAGCCATGGTGTCTAAATATGAGGGACCATGCACCAAAATATTTTTTACATGAAGATATTACAATTTCAACCCTCAAAGGGGGAACACCCGTTCGTTGTAGACCCTCAATTTATCACCCAATTCTGCGACTCAATATGATCTAGTAGACCAAGTGATTTGTAATAACATAATTCAGCAATTATCTTAAATTATTCCAAATCACTTTTACAAAACACTCGACTGAAACACTAGGACTAACCTAAGATCTTGACGACAAATTCCACCCTAGCTTTGGGGTGAGGCTGGAGGGAAAAACTCTGCCGATCAGCCATGTTTAGAAACACAGATGAATCAGTGAGACGAAAAACCTCCTAGGATGAAAATCGTAGCCAAAATAATAGGCTTAACTAGGTTGTTACATACATATATGGTCTTACTAGCATCATTTACATTAAAATTTGCAGAATGGGTTTACAACTCTGATAGAGTGATGATTGATGATTATGAATCCAGTATAATCTAAATGCTCGAACATGATGGAATTCCTTTGCAAAAATGTGTGTTGCTATAGGGTAGTTGACAAGGTCAACAAAACCCAATCTTTCTTTGGATTCTAAGGGCTTCTAGTGTTGAAAATAGTAGCGAGTAAGGTCTTCCTTGACTTGTGCCTTAGTCAAAGACACCACAAGCAGTCTTTATTTAGCATGCACACATTCCTATAAGTTAGGATGAGTTCCTAAAAGTTAGGACGAGTTCATGAAGCAATTTAACTCATGTGTATAGTTGCAGGCTCAGTTGTTTGTCTCCTAGTGCGAGTTAGAGTTGGAAAAGGACAAGTGACAAAGTATCAAAGGTTATTTGTGGCTAGGACGAGTTTCAAGAGTCAGTTAGACTCATTTAACTAGTCAATCACAAGTCAAGTTCTAAAGATAAATTTTCCACATTTAGAGGAGTCGAATTGCTTATAAGGAGGACAAAGGCACATCTTTGATCATTATTGTTTGCACAAGATTGTGTGAGCAAAGACTTCTAGCAAGCAGAGTGTGTGAGGAGAAGTCCATACACAAGATTGTGTTGAAAAGTGTAACTAAGGTTCGGTCTTCATAATGACATGTAATTGTGATTTTTATGTAAATGATGTAAAGAAGAATAAAAATTGTTATTGTAATGCTTGTCTCATGGGTTTCATGAGCAAGGAATTTTAATTTTAGATGCCTCCCATTGTGAGCCTTTAAGATTTGTCATCTAGTCATAAAAGTCAAAGAGAGTCAATGTCATGTATGAAGAACCCTTCTTGGGCATGTTACAAATGTATATAGGTCAATAGGATTGTCAAGTATCCCTTCAAGACAAGCACAAGTTATCCTTCTTCAAGTCAGCTTCAAGATGAAATGTAGAACTCATGTCGGCTCACCTAAATTGGAGACAACTCTTCATATGGTGTTAATTTTAGTTAACCATGGTATGTTTTATCCTTAAAGCAGTTTACTTCAATATTTCTTCTTATTAGCCCGATTCAATTTCAAATTAGCAATCACATAACCATTGAAAGTAAATGCTGATAGAACATAAAATAAATAGACAAAAAACAAGCCAAAACAAGAGAGAATAATTTATATAATTCTTCTTATTCAGCAGAGAGAGAAAAATGTCTTTTACAGCAGTCAACAGGATGCCCTAGCCAACAAAGACTTTGCTGGTCAAACCAGCCCTTCAACCTCCAATCAGGTTCAGTCAAACTTGGTCAAATTCGGCCTTCCTTCAAAGTCACACACAGCCCAAAAAACAGCCCCACAAAACAGTCAATGCTTAAGTCAAAATTATGCGGTCAAACTAGTCAGCGATGAGGTCAACGTTGCGGTCAAGTGTTGCAATCAAAGTCAACGTTTGACCTTGATTCATGTGCCTCCAACTACGGCCTCTCTACATCGGACTTTCTGCCTCAAGAACGCAGTCAAATGATGAAGGTTGACCCAAAGTCAACGTTGGTCAACGCTACCAGAAAAAAGCCCTAAAACCAGTTCGCAAATTTCAGCTTCCAGATTCACATGTGTGGAGGAGAGAGAAGACTCTAAGGCTGTACGAACCAATCAGATGAGAGAGAGATGTGTGAGATGAGTGAATGATGAAATGAGCATTATGTTTCTCCTTTTTATATCCATGACTGTGGGTGTGTGACACATCTTTTGGGGCTTGTGAGCCTACATTACAATTATGGCCGACCTTGACAATTTGCACATGTGTGGAAAATAAATTCAAAATACAAGTTTTTCTCATCCACACAAGATGATCTTTAGATCAATCTTGCACCTCTTCGAAAGAGGAATCCAACAAAAATATCATCTCCATCATATGAGCAATGCAACATGGAGTTTGGCCCTAGTTTCCAAATTTAACACTCCCTCTCAACTAGGGATAACTACATCTGTCCACCTGTGCAATCCTGTCATCCAGTACCATCATGTACTATCATATATCATCATCATCATGCAATCTTGTGTCATCCTATTGTCTCTGCTTTGTTGGCTCTACTCTGTTATAGAAGAAATATCATCGAGAGTGAGTCACAAAGACTTTGCCACTCTCCACTGAACCAAAGTCAGTTTAGAGGTAGAAACCTCATACAAACTCAAGAGTGAGTCACATACTGACCCGAAGTCAATTTAGAGGTAAGAACCTCATCAAACTTGATCCCAGATCAATTTGTTGGACACATCCCATCCTAGAGTTAGAGAGTACGGCAATACCCGATGCGTCCATTGGTAATGCCATTGGTCTCTATCCTCGTTTCCCAAATCATTGGCCAAATGAGAGGTACTTTCCAGGAGTCCCGGACTACATGGGTAGGATGTATGTGGGGCATAGATCAAAGAGGGTGAACTTGCTCAATATCATAACGGTGGGGAAGAAGCACACCAACAAGGTAAGGCAAACCTAGCCCTGTGGTTGCTTATAGCTCCAAGTAGTTATCCCCAAGCCCCTTGGAGCTCCCAGAGCTCATAGTCCAACTCAAGTAGGACCCTCACAATAGGGTATGTCCACGATACCAAGCTTATCACAGAAGGTTAAGAATTTGACCTTCCCCAGGGGCTTCGTGAGAATATCTGCAACCTGCTCATCAGTCCCAATGTGATCTAACCTTGTGGCGCCTCGTTGTACCATGTCCCGAACAAAGTGGTACCTAATATCAATATGCTTGGAACGATAGTGGAACACAGGTTTCTCAGAAAGACGAATCCCACTTTGGTTGTCGCAAAGGATCATGGTGGTATCCAGCACATGCCCAAACAGCTCACTAAAGAGCTTTCTCAACCAAACAGCTTCACAACGGGCCATACTTGCTGCAATGTATTCAGCCTCGGCGGTGCTAAAAGCAACTAATTTCTGCTTCCTGCTCATCCAAGAGATCGAAGCAGAACTTAGGGTGAAGCAACATCCAGATGTGCTTTTACGATCCACCACATTGCCTGCCCAATCGACATCGGTATATCCATGGAACCTCATACTCCCAGCTGTGTATCTCAGCCCATGGTTGATTGTGCCCCGAAGATATCTCAAGAGATTCTTGGCACCAATCCAGTTAATGTGATGAGGCTCGACCATGTATTGACTCAACGTGTTCACTGCAAAACATATGTCCAGACGTGAGTTCACTAAGAACATCAAGGCCCCCACGAGTTGAAGATACTCAGTGGGATTTCCCAACTCGGGCTCAGTAGCACTTCCACGCAACTTCTTAAATTTGAGTCCCATCGGAGTAGTCACAGACTTGTAGTCCACCATCCCAAATCTCTCCAGCAACTTCACAACATATTTTCCTTGAAAAAGGAAAATCTCACCTGGCTTTTACCAGACCTCCAAGCCTAGGAAATAGTGCATCAATCATAGGTCCTTCATCTCGAACTCGGAAGCTAGCTCCCTCTTACATTGATGAATGAGAGGGTTAGCACCTGTCAGGAAGAGATCGTCCACATAAAGAACCAGAATGAGAGGCTTTTTATTATCAACCTTAAAATAAAGGTTTGGATCAGCATCACTTCGAGTAAAGCCCAGCTTCATCAAGTAGCTATCGATCCTCTCATACCAAGCCCTGGGGGCTTGTTTCAACCCTTAGAAGGCTTTCTTAAACCTGCACACATATGTGTCTCTATCTTGGACTTCGAACCCCGGAGGTTGTTCCACATAGACCTCTTCCTTGATTGAACCATGTAGGAAGGCAGTCTTCACATCCATCTGATGAAGACTCCATCCTTTCGTTACAGCGAGGGCAATGATCGATCGGATGGTGGTGTAGCGGGAAACAGGTGCAAATATTCAATCATACTTTATGCCTTCCTTCTACAAGAAGCCTTGGGCAACAAATCTTGCCTTGAACTTTTCAGCACTTTCATCGGCTCCATGCTTGATCTTGTAGAGCTATTTCGAGGTGACAACAAATTTGTCCTTCGAGCTAGGGACCACATCCCAAACATCATTCTTCATGATGGACTCATATTCCTCGTGCATAGCATCCTTCCAAACTTGATGCTTCATAGCTTCTTCAAATGTTCCAGGCTCAGAATGTACAATAATACTCATGGCTGTTAGGTACCCTTGGTACCTATTTCGCTTCTTGCTTTCACGGAATGTTCCCCTTGGAGCAATATGTCCATCAGCATCTTCGAGAGTGTCTCTAAGCCATGAGGGTCTTATTTTATTTGAAGAAGGTGGATCTATAGGATCCGTCGATCCTTCAACTTTGGGCATCGGTTCATCCTTCGATTCTTCCTGCCTTCCCGCTTCTTCTTTGTCTTCCTTTGAGATAGGAAGATTTCTAACCTTCTTAAGGGCAGCATCTTCATCGAAGGTGACATCATGGCATATCTCCACTTCTCTTTGACCAGACACATAGATTATATATGCCTTCGAGGTTTCACTATAGCCCACAAACATAACCTTCTTCCCAGAAGCATCCAACTTGCTTCTCTTTTCATTCGGCACATAAAAATAAATGGGACTTCCAAAAACTCTAAAATGAGAGACATCGGGCTTCTTACCAGAGAAGACTTCTTCGAGAGTTTTGGAGTCCAATGTAGAATGCGAGCATCTATTTTGAACATACACAGCGTTGTTGGCAGCTTCTCCCCATAGGAACTTCGGAAGACCTTGGTCATATAGCATGGCATGGGCAGCTTCCAAAATGGTTCTATTCTTCCTTTCAGCAACACCATTTTGTTCGGAAGTATAAACAATGGTGGTCTCCCTCTCAATGCCAGCGTCCCTGCAATAGTCATTGAATTCATTCGACTCATACTCGGTTCCATTATCAGTCCTCAAAACTTTGATCTTCTTCCCTGTTTGATTTTTAACCAAGGCCTTGAAGGTACAAAACCACTTGAATGCTTCGTCCTTTTTCTTCAAAAAGTATATCCAAGTCTTGCGGGAGAAGTCATCTATAATAGTGATATAATATAAGCATCCTCCCAAGGTTGTTACGGGCAGCATACAAGATAGATCGGAATGTATCAATTGCAAAATATCAAATGTCTTCGTGACACTTGAGGGGAATGGTCCCCTTGTATGATTTCCTTCAGCACAACCCTGACATACAGATTCATGATCGCCTTTGAAATCGAGCATCCCTGTTACCACCTCCCTTGCTTCCAGAAGGGCTTTGTAATGAAGTTGTGCAAACCTTCGGTACCATAGCTCAGATTGAAGAGTTGTGTCACATGTCGTGGCCCCCAGCGAACTTCCACCAACCTAATAGAGTGTGTCAACCCTGAACCCAAGAGTGAATGCTTCTTTGAAGTTCTTCTTCCAAATAAGTACCTTTCCATCGATGAATGCCACCTTGAATCCTTTGTCTTCCATTGCCGAGATAGACACTAGATTCTAACTCAAGTACGTACAACACATCTTGCAAACAAAGGACTTGACCTTGATTTAGATGAAGGGTCACAGTCCCTGTCCCTTTCACGGGATAGAGGGCATTGTCTCCAAGGATAATCTCCAAATTAGTATCATTTTCATCGAATCAGAGAGGACTTCCTTATATCTAGTGAAGTGCCTTTAGGCACCACTATCAATCAACCAATTGTCCAGGGTGTCGAAAGGAGATGCAATAGAGAGGGCAGATATAAGAACAAATTCATTTTTCTTATCAACAACATTCGATTCATCGTACCTGGAATTTCTTGACCTCTTCAAAGGTTGACCATTTCCATTCCCATTTCGATCAAAGGGAGCCTTCCTTTTTCCTTTGAACCTGTTGTTCCTTTGAATCCCATTACCCCTGAAGTTGTTGTTGTCATCATCTCCGGGAGAGTCCCTTCTATTAGGGCACTCTTTTGCATAGTCACCAAACTTGTTACAAGTGAAACATCTTCCTTTTCTTCCTTTGGGACCCGCTCTTCCATGGTTTTGATTTCTCGGACTAACATTGTTCCTCTTCTTCGCATGAACGGTGAAGGCAGTAGGGTCATTTACATTCCCATTAGAGGGATGGTCTCTCTCCATCATCCTTGTCTCCTCTTGAGTGCATCTCGTCAATAATTCATCAAAATCAGGAATTATATTATTATTGAGAATAGTAGTATTGAATACATACCATGTTCGGGGAATTCCTCCAAGAGCAATGAGAGTGAGCTCTCGTTCAACTATGGCTTCTCCAATAGTTAAGAGATCATTCTTGATTTTGGTGATCCTCATGAAATATGATTGGATGGATTCTCCCTTGCCCATCTTGATCTCCTCCAGCTTGTTCTTCAAAAATAGAATTTGATTAGCATTGCTAGCCCTGAACATGCTAACCAACTTATCATACATCTCCTTAAATGTGCCTAGCTCGGAGATATAAGCAACGAAGTGCTTATGAATAGAATCCCTAATGATCTTCTTTGCCTTGACTTCCCCTTTCTTGTACTTTGTCTTAGCGACAGTCGGTGCATTTGATGGAGGCTCATGGATCTTTCCCTACACATAATCCATGACATTTTGTTCTTCTAATGTCAGATCCAAGGACATTTTCCAAGCATGATAATCAGACTTATCAGTCAACTTGTCATCAGATTTGTAATATGATGAGGAGGCCATTGATCCCGGTCCTTGTGTTTTCAACTTCGGTGATTGCTCTTCTCACTCTTGCTTGGGCTTTGTCTTCACCTTAGCTCTGATACCATGTTAATTTTAGTTAACCATAGTATGTTCTATGCTTAGAGCAGTTTATTTCAATATTTCTTCTTGTTAGGCTGATTCAATTTCAAATTAGCAATCACATAACCATTGAAAGTAAATGCTGATAGAGCATAATAATAGATCGACAAAAGACAAGCCAATATAATAATTCATAATTTGTAAATCTTCTTGTCCAGCAAATGTAGAGAAAAGTGTTTGTTACTGCAGTCAACAGGATGCCCTAGCCAGCAAAGACTTTTGCTGGGCAAACCATCTCTTCCAATATCCTGGAGGTTCAGTCAAACACATACAATATCAGCCTTCCTTCAGTGTCACACACACCTCAAAAGTCATCTCCCAAAACAGTGAACGCAAGTCAAACTTCAGTCAATGTTGCGGTCAACGATGGTCAACGGTGGTCAACGGTGCGGTCAAAGTCAACGTTCAACCTCAATTTTTGTGCCCTCTAATGCGACGTCCAAAAAACAGAATTTATGCAGTCAAATCAGAGTCAAAGCTTGAGGGTTGACCCAAAGTCAACGTTGGTCAATGCTGTCCAAGAAGCCCTAAAAACATTCCCAAGATTTCTGACATCCAGATTCACATGTGGGAGGGAGAGAAGCCTCTTCTAGGTTGTACGAACCAATCAGATGATGAGGAATGTGTGTGATGAGATGATGATGAAATGAGCATCATCTCTCTCCAATTTATATCCATCAATGAGTGTGTCTAACACATATTTCGGGGCTTGTGAGCCTACATTACAAATCTGGCCAACATTGACAATTTGCACATTTTTGGAAAATAAAATCAAATTATAATTTATGTTCATCCAAACAAGATGATCTTTAGATCAATCTTGCAACTCTTCGAGAGAGGACAAAAATATCATCATCATCATATGAGCAATGCAACATGGAGTTTGGACCTAGTTGCCCAAAATTAACACTCCCTCTCAACTAGGAGAACTCCATCTGTCCACCTGTGCCATCCTGTCATACAGTACCATAGTGTACTATCATATATCATCCCGCAATCCTTTGTCATCCTGTTGTAACATGCTTTGCTGGCTCTTCTTTACACAACGAGAGTGAGTCACAAAGACATCACACTCTGCTAACCCGAAGTCAGCTTAGAGGTTAAAACCTCAATCAGACTCAAGAGAGTCACATACTGACACGAAGTTAGTTTAGAGGTAAGAACCTCATCAGACATGAACCTAGATCAAGATGTTGGACACATCCCATCCTAGACATAGAGTGTACGACAATCCCCGATGCGTCCATCAGTCATGCTATCAGTCTTTATCAACATTTCCCATCTCATTGGCCAAATGAGAGGTATTTCCCATGAGTCTAAAACTCCATGGGTGCGATGCATGTGGGGCATAGATCAAAGAGAGGGTGAACCAACTCAATATCATAACGGTGGGGAAGAAGCACACCAACAAGGTTTGGCGAACCTAGCCCTGTGGTTGCTTATAGCTCCAAGAAGTTATCCCCAAGCCCGTGGAGCTCCTAGAGCTCATAGTCCAACTCAGGCGAGACCCTTAGAATAGGTTTGCCCACGATACCAAGCTTCTCACGAAAGTTTAAGAATTTGACCTTCCCTAAGGGCTTCATGAGAATATTTGCAAACTGCTCATCAGTCCCAATGTGATGGAGCCTTATGGCGCCTTGCTGTACCATGTCCCAGACAAAGTGGTACCTAATATCAATATGCTTGGATCAGTCGTGGAACACGAGATTCTCAGAAAGACGAATCCCACTCTGGTTATCATAAAGGATAATAGTGGTATCTATCACATGTCCAAACAGCTCACTAAAGAGCTTTCTCAACCAAACAGCCACACAACAAGCCATACTCCCTACAATGTATTCGGCCTAGGCGGTGCTCAAAGCAACCGATTTCTACTTCATGCTCATCCAAGATATCAAAGCAGAACCAAGAGTGAAGCAACATCCAGATGTGCTCTTACGATCCACCACACTGTTTGCCCAATCAGCATTGGTATATCCATGGAGCCTCATACTCCCAGCAATGTATCTCAGCCCATGGCTGATTGTGCCCCGAAGATATCTCAAGAGATTCTTGGCACCAATCCAGTGAATGTGATGAGGGTCAACCATATATTGACTCATTGTGTTCACTGCAAAACATATGTCTGGACGTGAGTTCACTAAGAACATCAAGACCCCCACGAGTTGACGATACTCGGTGGGATTTCCCAACTCGGGCCCAACAGCACTTCCACACAACTTCTTAAAGTTGAGTTCCATCCGAGTAGTCACAGACTTGCAGTCCACCATCCCAAATCTCTCCAGCAACTTCACAACATATTTTCCTTGAGAAAGGAAAATCTCACCTGGCTTTTGCCAAACCTCCAAGACTAGAAAATA
This sequence comes from Pinus albicaulis, assembly GCA_034641835.2. Classification (NCBI taxonomy): domain Eukaryota; kingdom Viridiplantae; phylum Streptophyta; class Pinopsida; order Pinales; family Pinaceae; genus Pinus; species Pinus albicaulis. The sequence continues at coordinate 339,266,271 of CM076570.1, read as the reverse complement.
GTGCATCAGTCCTAGGTCCTCATCTCGAATTCGGAAGCTAGCTCCCTCTTACATTGATAAATGAGAGGGTCAGCACCTATCACAAAGAGATCATCCAAATAGAGAACCAGAATGAGAGCTCTTTCTTTATCAACCTTAAAATAAAGGTTTGGATTAGCATCACTTCGAGTGAAGCCCAGCTTTATCAAGTAGCTATCAATCCTCTCATACCAAGCCCTGGGGGCTTGCTTCAACCCATAGAGGGCTTTCTTCAACCTACATACATATCTGTCTCTATCTTGGACTTCGAACCCCAGAGGTTGCTCCACATAAACCTCTTCCTTGATTGAACAATGTAAAAAAGCATTCTTCACATCCATCTAATGGAGATTCCATCCTTTCATTGCAGCAAGGGCAATGATTGATCGGATGGTGGTATAGCGGGCAACAGGTGCAAATATATCAACATAATCTATGCCTTCCTTTTGAGAGAAGCCTCGGGCAATAAACCTTGCTTTGTTCTTTTCAGCACTTCCTTCAGCTCCATGCTTGATCTTGTAGAGAGCCATTTCGAGGTGACAACAGATTTGTCCTTCGGTCTCGGGACCACATCCCAGACATCATTCTTCGTAATAGACTCATATTCTTCATGCATAGCATCCTTCCAAACTTGATGCTTTACAGCTTCTTCAAATGTTTGAGACTCAGATTGTACAATAGTACTCATGGCTATTAGGTACCCTTCGTACCTATTCGGCTTCTTACTTTCCTAGAATGTTCCCCTTGGAGGAATATGTCTCTCGGCATCTTCGAGAGTGTCTCTTAGCCACGAAGGTCTTATTTTATTTGAAGAGGGTGGATCTATAGGATCTATCAGACCTTCAACATCAGGCATTGGTTCAACCTTCGGTTCTTCTTGCCTTCCAGCTTCTTCTTCTTCTTCTTTGTCTTCCTTTGAGATAGGAAGATTTCTAACCTTCCTTAGGGCAGCATCTTCCTCGAAGTGACATCATGCCATATCTCCACTTCTCTTTAAAGAAGCACATAGATTCTATATGCCTTCGAAGTTTCACTATAGCCCACAAACATTCCCTTCTTCCCAAAAGTATCCAGCTTGCTCCTCTTTTCTTTCGACACATGAAAATAAACAGGATTTCCAAAAACTCTAAAATGAGAGACATCAGGCTTCTTACCAGAGAAGACTTATTTGGGAGTTTTGGAGTCCAATGGGGAATGTGGGCATCTATTTTGAACGTACATAGCGGTGCTAGCAGCTTCTCCCCATAGAAACTTCGGAAGACCTTGGTCATAAAGCATGGCACGAGCAGCTTCCAAAATGGTTCTATTCTTTCTTTCAGCAACACCATTTTTCTCGGGAGTATACACGGTGGTGGTCTCCCTCTTAATGCCAGCTTTCCTGCAATAGTCATTGAATTCATTTGACTCATATTCAGTCCCATTATTGGTTCCCAAAATTTTGATCTTCTTCCCTGTTTGATTTTCAACCAAGGCCTTGAAGGTACAAAACCATTTGAATGCTTCGTCCTTCTTCTTCAAGAAATATAGCCAAGTCTTGCGGGAGAAGTCATCTATAAAAGTGATATAATATAAGCATCCTCCCAAGGATGTTACGGGAAGCGTACCAAATAGATCAGAATGTATCAATTGCAAAATATCAGATTTCTTCGTGACACTTGAGGGGAATGGTCCCCTTATATGCTTTCCTTCGACACAACCCTGACATATACACTCATGATCATCTTTGAAATTGGGCATCCCTGTCACCACCTTCCTTGCTTCGGGAAGGGCTTTGAAATGAAGGTGTGCAAACCTTCGGTGCCATAGCTCTGATTGAAGGGCTGTGTCACGTGTCATGGCCCCCAGCGGACTTCCTCCAACCTGATAGAGTGTATCAACTCTAAAACCATGAGTGAACGTTTCTTTGAAGTTCCTCTTCCAAATGCGTACCTTTCCATCAATGAATGCCACCTCGAATCCTTTGTCTTCCATTGCCGAGATAGACACTAGACTCTTATTTAAGTCAGGTACGTATAACACATCCTGCAAGCGAAGGACTTGACCTTGATTTAGATGAAGGGTCGCAATCCCTATCCCTTTCACGGGATAGGTGGCAATTTCTCCAAGGATAATTTCCAAATTAGTATCATTTTCAATCAAATCAGAGAGGGCTTCCTTGTATCCAGTGAAGTGCCTTGAGGCACCACTATCAATCAACCAATTATCCAACGTATCAAAAGATGCAACAGAGAGGGCAGATATAAGAATATATTCATTTTTCATATCAACAACATTAGATCCATCATACCTAGAATTCCTTGACCTCTTGAAAGGTTGCCCATTTCCACTTCGATCAGAGGGAACCTTCCTCTTTCCTTTGAACCTGTTGTTCCTTTGATTTCCATTCCCCTTGAAGTTGTTGTTGTCACTATCTCTAGGAGAGTCCCTTCTACTGGGACACTCTCTTGCATAGTGACCAAACTTGTTACAAGTGTATCATCTTCCTTTTCTTCCTTTGGGACCTGCTCTTCCATGGTTTTGATTTCTTGGACCACCATTGTTCCTCTTCTTTGCATTAGTGGTAAAGGCAATAGTGTCACCTCCATTCCCATTCAAGGGATGGTCTCTCCCCATCATCCTTGTTTCCTCTTGAGTGCATCTCGTCAACAATTCATCATAATCAAGAATCACATTATTATTGAGAATCGTAGTATTAAATACATACCAGTCTCGGGGAAGTCCTCCAAGAGCAATGAGAACGAGCTCTCGGTCAGCTACTTCTTCTCCAATAACTAAGAGATCATTCCTGATTTCTGTGAGCTTCATAAAATAGGAATGAATGGATTCTTCTTTGCCCTTCTTGATATTCTTCAACTTGTTCTTGAAAAAAAGAACTTGATTAGCATTGCTAGCCCTGAACATGCTAACCAACTTATCATACGTCTCTTTAGATGTGCCCAGCTCAGAGATATAAGCAACCAAGTGCTTATGTATAGAATCCCTGATAATCATCTTTGCCTTGATTTCTCCTTTTCTATACTTCGTCTTTGTGGCAACCGGTGCATTTGATGGAGGCTCATTTATCTTCCCCTGCACATAATCCATGACATCTTCATCTTCCAATACCAAATCCAAAGACATCTTCCAAGCATGATAATCAAACTTATCAGTCAGCTTATTATCATATTTGAAACCCTTGTAGGTTGAGGAGGTCATTGGTCCTTGATAAGACAACTTCTTTGGTGATTGCTTTTCACACTAGCTTGGGCTTTGTCTTCACCTTACTCTGATACCACATTAATTTTAGATAACCATGGTATGTTCTATGTTTAATGCAGTTTACTTCAATATTTCTTATGGGACCAATTCAAGTTAGCAATTACATAAACATGAAAGTAAATGTTGATAGAACATCATAATAGATCGACAAAAGTCAAGCCAATATAATAATTCAGAATTTGTAATTCTTATTGTCCAGCAAATGTAAAGAGAAATGTTTGTTACAGCAGTCAACAGGATGCCCTAGCCAGTAAAGACTTTTGTTGGTCAAAACAGCTCTTCCAACCTCCCGGAGGTTCAGTCAAACACCTACAAGATCAGCCTTCTTTCAGTGTCACACACACCTCAAAAGTCATCTCCCAAAACAGTCAACGCAAGTCAAACTTCAGTCAAAGGTGGTCAACACTGCGGTCAAGGGGTTGCGGTCAAAGTCAACATTCAGCCTCGATTTTTGTGCCCTCTAATGCAGCCTCCAAAAATCAGAATTTCTGCAGTCAAATCAGAGTCAAAGCTCGAGGGTTGACCCAAAATCAATGCTAGTCAATGTTGTCCAAAAAGCCCTAAAAACAGTCCGCAGATTTCCGACATCCACATTCACACGTGGGAGGGAGAGAAGCCTCTTCTAGGTTGTATGAACCAATCAGATGACGAGGAATGTGTGTGATGAGATGATGATGAAATGACCATCATCTCTCTCCAATTTATATCCATCAATGTGGGTGTGTGACACATATTTTGGGGCTTGTGAGCTTACATTACAAATCTGGCCGACCTTGACAATTTGCACATGTGTGGAAAATAAAATCAAAATATAAGTTCTGCCCATCCAAACAAGATGATCTTTAGATCAATCTTGCACCTCTCCGAAAGAGGAATCCAACAAAAATATCATCATCATCATATGAGAAATGCAGCATGGAGTTTGGACCTAGTTGCCCAAAATTAACACTCCAGCTACGGCCTCTCCAGATCAGACTTTATGCCTCAAGAACGCAGTCAAATGATGACGGTTGACCCAGAGTCAAAGCGCCCAGAAAAGCCCTAAAACCAGTTCGCAAATTTCAACTTTGTTAATTTTGGGCAACTAGGTCCAAACTAGATGTTGTATTGCTCAGATGATGATGCCAATATTTTTATTGGATTCCTCTTTCGGAGAGGTGCAAGATTGATCTAAAGATCATCTTGATCGGATGAGCAAAATATTTATTTTGAATTTATTCCACTTATGTGCAAGGTCGGCCAGAATTGTAATGTACGCTTGGAGCCCCAACAGATGTGTCACACACCCTCACAGATGGATATATATTGGACAGACTTGGTTCGATCATCTTTTGGAGGCTTTTCTTCTCACACGTGTGGAACAGCAACTAGGGTTTTATGTACGGATCTGTCTAGGGTTTCAACGCAGGTTTGACCAGCGTTGACTTTGGTCAACGTTTGATCCATTTGACCTCAAACCTTCACCAAAATTCCGATTTTTGAAGGCCGCATTTATTGGCACAAAAACCGAGGCTAGACGTTGACCTTTGACTTGCTGCGTTGACTTTTTGCTGTTGTTCTGTGTTGACCGTTAATTGGACAGTGTTGACTTTGGGTTGACTTTTGTGGAGCTGTCTTGAGGGTTGTGTGACACTTTTGGTTGGCTGACCGTGAGGAGACTTTGTTGGTTGAGGCATCCTGTTGACCGACATAACGCACCATAACATATATATTTTGCTGATCAAGTTAAGTGTATTTTTGGCTTTTCTTCTGTCGATCTATTGGTCTGTTTTATCAACATTTTACTTTCATGTTTATGTGATTGCTATTTGGTATTAGGTTTGAAGTAAAGTTGCATCAAGAATCGAACATCTTCAAAAATTTACATGGAATCAGAGCTAAGGTGAAGACAAAGACCAAGTTTGTGCTAAGAGCAATCACCGAATTAGTAGCATTTGTCAAGGACCCATGGGTACCTCAAATTATAATGGCTTCAAAGTTGATGATCAGTTGACTGGCAAGTCTGACTATCATGCTTGGAAGATGTCTATGGACTTGGTCTTGGAAGATCAAGAGGTCATGGACTATGTGCAAGGAAAAATCCAAGAGCCTCCATCATTTGCACTTGCTGCCACAAAATCGAAGTATAGAAAAGGAGAAATCATAGCTAAGTTGATTATCCGGGATTCCATCCACAAAAGTCTGGTTGCTTACATCTCTGAGTTGGGCACATCTAAGGAGATGTATGATAAGTTGGTCAATATGTCCAGGGCTAACAATGAAAATCAAGTTCTTTTCTTTAAGAACCAATTGAAGAATCTCAAGAAAGGCAAGGATGAATCCGTTCAATCCTATTTTCTGAAGTTGATCGAAATCAGGAATAACCTTCTCGCCATTGGGGAAACAATAGTTGATCGAGAAATGGTTCTCATTGCACTTGGAGGTCTCCCCTTTGAATGGCATGTATTCATTATTACCATTCTCAATAATAATGTGATTCCTGATTTTGATGAAGTATTGTCGAGATGCACTCAAGAGACAAGAATGATGGAATATGAAAATGAAGGAAATGTTGCCTTCACCGCTCGTGCTAAGAAGAAGAACAATGGTGGTCCGAGGAACCATGGAAGAGTAGGGGCCAAAGGAAAGAAAGGAAGTTATTACACATGTAACAAGTTTGGCCACTATGCTAGAGAATGCCCTAATAGAAGGGATTCTCCAGGGGATGATGACAACAACAACAGGGGGAATGGCAATCAAAGGAACAACAGGTTCAAAGGAAAGAAGAAGGCTCCCTCTAGTCGTAATGGAAATGGGCAACCCTTCAAAAGGTCAAGAAATTCCAGGTATGAAGAATCTAATGTTGTTGACGATAAAAGAAATGAATTCATTCTTGTATTTACCCTCTCTGTTGCATCTCCACCCAACACCTTGGATGTCTAGTTGATTGATAGTGGTACTTCAAGGCACCTCAATGGGTTTAAAGAAGCTCTTTCTGATTTGATTGAGAAGGATACTAATCTAAAAATTATCCTTGGAGATAATGCCACCTATCCCGTGAAAGGGGCAGGGACTGTGACCCTCCATTTATCTCAAGGTCAAGTCCTCTGTTTGCAAGAAGTATTGTATGTACCTGATTTGAAAAAGAACCTTGTGTTTATTTCGGCCATGGAAGACAAAGGTTTCAAGGTGGCATTCGTAGATAGAAAGATACGCATCTGGAAGAAGAGTTTCAACGAAGCTCTCACTATTGGTTTTAGAGTTGATACACTCTACTAGGTTAAAGGAAGTCCACTGAGGGCTATGACATGTGATACAATTCGTCAAACCGAATTATGGCACCATAGGTTTGGACACCTTCATTACAAAGCCCTTCCCGGAGCAAGGAAGGTGGTGACAGGGATGCCCGAATTCAAAAATGATCATGAAGGTGTATGTCAGGGTTGTGCCGAAGGAAAGCATACAAGGGGACCTTTCCCCTCAAGAGTCATAAAGACATCTGATGTCTTGCAATTGATACATTCTGATCTATCTGGTATGCTGCCCGTGACATCCTTGGGAGGATGTTCTTACTACATGACGTTTATAGATGACTTCTCTCACAAGACCTGGATATATTTCTTGGAGAAGAAGGATGAAGCATTTATGTGGTTTCATACCTTCAAAGCCTTGGTGGAAAATCAAACAGGAAAGAAGATCAAGATTTTGAGGACCGATAATGGCACTGAATATGAAACAATCGAGTTCAATAACTTTTGCAGAGAAGCTGGCATTAAGAGGGAGACCACAACCGTGTATACTCCTAAGCAAAATGGCGTTGCTGAAAGAAAGAATAGGACCATTGTGGAAGCTGCCCGTGCCATGCGATGTGACCAAGGTCTTCCAAAGTTTCTATGGGGAGAAGCTGCGAACACTGCTGCGTACATACAAAATCGATGCCTACATTCTACTCTGGACTCCAAAACTCTCGAAGAAGTCTTCTTTGGTAAGAAACCTGATGTTTCTCATTTTAGAGTTTTTGGTTGTCCCGTTTACTTTCATGTGTCGAAAGAGAAGAGAAGCAAGTTGGATGCTTCTAGGAAGAAGGGAATGTTTGTGGGCTACAATGAAACTTCGAAGGCTTATAGAGTCTATGTGCCTGGTCAAAGAGAAGTGGAGATATGCCACAATGTCACCTTCGATGAAGATGCTTCCCTCGGGAAAGTGATAAATCTTCTGAGCTCCGAGGAAGACCATGATGTAAGATGAGGGAAGCAAGAAGAACCAAAGGATGAGATGATGCCCAATGTTGAAGGACCGGTAAACCTTATTGATCCACCTCCTTCAATGAAGAGAAGACCCTCATGGCTCCAGGATACTCTCGAAGATGCCAAGAGACATATGGCCCCAAGGGGGACATTCCGTGAAATCAAGAAGCCGAATAGATACCAAGGGTATCTAGCAACCATGAGTACAATCATACAATCTGAGCCTGGATCATTTGAATAAGCCGTAAAGCATCAAGTCTGGAAGGATGCTATGCACGAAGAGTACGAGTCCATTATGAAGAATGATATCTGGGATGTGGTTCTGAGACCAAAGGGCAAAGCTGTTGTCACCTCGAAATGGCTCTATAAGATCAAGCATGGATATGATGGTAGTGCTGAAAAGTTCAAGGCAAGATTCGTTGCCCGAGGCTTCTCTTAAAAGGAAGGCATAGACTATGATGATATATTTGCACCTGTGACTCGTTATACCACCATCCGATCTATTATTTCCCTGGCTACTACGCAAGGATGGAGTCTTCATCAGATAGATGTGAAGACCGTTTTTCTGCATGGTTTGATAAAGGAAGAGGTGTATGTGGAGCAACCTCTAGGGTTCGAAGTCCAGGATAGAGACTCTCATGTATGAAGGTTGAAGAAATCCCTCTATGGGTTGAAGCAAGCCCCCAGGGCTTGGTACGAGAGGACAGATAGCTACTTGATGAAGCTAGGCTTCACTCAAAGTAATGCTGATCCAAAACTTTACTTCAATGTTGATAGAGAAAAGCCTCTCATTTTGGTTCTCTATGTGGACGATCTCTTTCTGACAGGTGCTAACCCTCTCATTCATCAATGTAAGAGGGAGCTTGCTTTTGAGTTCAAGATGAAAGACCTAGAACTGATGCATTACTTCCTAGGCTAAGAGGTCTGGCAAAGACCTGAAGAGATTTTCCTCTCTCAAGGAAAATACATTGTGAAGTTGTTGGATAGATTTGGTATGGTGGATTGTAAGTCCATGTCGACACCGATGGAGCTCAACTTCAAGAAGTCGTGTGGAAATGTTGTTGGGCCCGCATTGGGAAATCCTACCGAGTATCGTCAACTCGTAAGTGCATTGATGTTCTTAGTGACACATGTTTTGCAGTGCACACTTTGAGTCAGCACATGGTTGATCCTCATCACATTCACTGGGTTGGTGCCAAGAATCTCTTGAGATATCTTCGGGGCACGATAAACCATGAGCTGAGATACACTACAGGGAGTTTGAGACTCCATGGATATACTGATGCCGATTGGGTTGGTAGTGTGGTGAATCACAAGAGCACATCTGGATGTTGCTTCACACTTGGGTTTGCTTCGATATCTTGGATGAGCAGGAAGCAGAAGTCGATAGTTTTGAGCATCGCTGAGGCCGAATACATTGCAGCGAGTATGGCCTGTTGTGAAGCTATTTGGTTGCGAAAGCTCTTCAGTGGGATTCGTTTGTCAGAGAATCCCGTGTTCCACGATCAATCCAAGCATACTGATATTAGGTACCATTTTATCCGGGATATGGTACAGCGAGGCGCCGTAAGGCTCGATCACATAGGAACTAATGAACAGGTCGCGGATATTCTCACAAAGCCCTTGGGGAAGGTCAAGTTCCTAACCTTCCATGAGAATCTTGGAATCATGGAACGACCCTATGCTGAGGGTCATGTTGGATGAAGAGCTCTGGGAGCGCCAGGGGGCTTTGGGGATAGCTTCTTGGAGCTATAAGCAACCACAAGGCTAGGCTTGCCAAAACTTGTTGGTGTGCCTCCGCCCCACCGGGAAGATATTGAGTTGGTTCACCTCTCTTTGATCTATGCCCCGTATGCATCCTACCCATGGAGTCCCGAACTCATGGGAAGTACCTCTCATATTGACCAATGAGGTGGGAAATGTGGATAGAGGCCAATAGCAAGATCGATGGACGCATCGGAGATTGCCGTACTCTCTATGTCTAGGATGGCACGTGTCCAACCACTTGATCTGGGATCAAATCTAGTGAGGTTTCGGACCTCCAACTGACTTCGGGTTAGTATGAGGCTCCTTTGAGTCCTATAGAGGTTTTGGACCTCTGAGCTGATTTCGGGTCAACCTGGAGTGATGTCTTTGTGACTCACCATTTGAAATAAAGAAGCCAGCAAAGCAAGTTACGGCGGGATGACACATGATGTTTGGATGGCACAGGTGGATGGAGTTCTACCTAGTTGAGAGGGAGTGTTAATTTTAGGCAACTAGGTCCAAACTCCATGTTGTACTGCTTAGATGATAATGCCAATATTTTTATTGGATTCCTCTTTCGGAGAGGTGCAAGATTGATCTAAAGATCATCTTGATCGGATGAGCAAAACATTTATTTTGAATTTATTCCACTTATGTGCAAGGTCGGTCATAATTGTAATGTAGGCTTGGAGCCCCAACAGAGGTGTCACACACCCTCACAGATGGATATATATTGGATGGACTTGGAGTTCATTTCATCATCCACTCATCACACACTTCTCTCTTGTCTCTGATTGGTTTGATCATATTTTGGAGGCTTTTCTTCTCACGCGTGTGGAATAGCAGCTAGGGTTTTCTGTACAGATTTGTCTAGGGTTTCAGTGCAGGTTTGACCAGCGTTGACTTTGGTCAAGCGTAGTCAACGCTTGATCCATTTGACCTCGAACCTTCACCAAAATTTCGATTTTTGAAGGCCGCATTCATTGGCACAAAAACCGAGGCTAGACGTTGACCTTTGACCTGTTGCGTTGACTTTTGATGTTGTTCTGCGTTGACCATTGACTAGACAACGTTGACTTTTGGTTGACTATTGTGGAGTTGTCTTGAGGGTTGTGTTACATTTCTGGTTGGCTGACCGTGAGCAGAATTTGTTGGTTGAAGCATCTTGTTGACCGCCATAACGCACCACAACACATATATTTTGCTGATCAAGTTAAGTGTATTTTTGGCTTGTCTTCCGTCGATCTATTGGTATGTTCTATCAGCATTTTACTTTCATGTTTATGTGATTGCTATTTGGTATCGGGTTTGAAATAAAGTTGCATCAAGCATAGAACATCTTCAAAAATTTACAAGCTTCCAGATTCACACGTGTGGAGGAGATAGAAGCCTCTAAGGCTGTACAAACCAATCAAATCAGAGAGAGTTGTGTGAGATGAGTGAATGATGAAATGAGCATCATGTCTCTCCTTCTTATATCCATGACTATGGGTGTGTGACACATCTTTTGGGGCTTATGAGCCTACATTACAATTTTGGCTGACCTTGACAATTTGCACATGTGTGGAAAATAAATTCAAAATACAAGTTTTGCTCATCCAAACAAGATGATCTTTAGATCAATCTTGCACCTCTCCGGAAGAGGAATCCAACAAAAATATAATCTCCATCATATGAGCAATGCAACATGGAGTTTGGCCCTAGTTGCCAAATTTAACATATGGTCGTGTCGGCTAATATACATGGACAGACTACTATAAATAGGCAGCTCGGCCTATTCCACAGTAAAGAAGTTCGATCACCTCTTGAAATTCGGATGAGAAATTGCAGTGACAAATTCATATGTCATTTCAGGAAAGAAGCTCAGATAAAGGTACAAAGAATCTCAATCTAATTGCATAGATCATAGTGCGGATTGCAGTAGAGATGTTAGACACAGTTTCGGTCACATGTCACAGTATGGTTCAGTGTTATTTCTGATAACAAGGTTTGATATAATCACAAAAAGGAGGTCTCTCTATTTTGGTGTCATTACAGTTAAGTAAAGACACAGTTTTGGTGTTATCTCTACTTCAATATCACCACAAGAAGAAGCTCGGATAGGAGATGATCTTGGTCTACCACAGAGACAGGGTCACAATGCAACTCGGTGTCATGACAGTGATGAGGCCTCGGGCATACTACAGTAAGAGGATCTCGGTGCCATAATGATCTTGGTGCAAAATACTGTGACATGGATCCTAGTATGCTAACACAGTGAGAGGAAGAACAAACATGGATGATGTGATGGAAGAATCTCTGAAGGAAGAATATTGACTGTCAAGAGAACTTGTGTCTTGGTCTTGGAGTGGCAAATAGGTCAAAGGTCTTCGTCTTGGTATTTGTCAATTGGAATCTCTATAAGAATAATTTGTGCGGGTTTTCCTCTCAAAGACTAAGAGGTTTTGGCCCTGGATGATAGCCTACATTCTGTGTCTCTTGTCCATTTATGTTCATGCATTGCTAGCTGTTTGATGAAGAACACTAATAACCTAAGTAAAAGAAGATCCTAATCTAAAGTAAAAATCACTCACAAACCGTTACTAATTGAAGAGAAATCACCTAATACTTGATGCCCTAGATTTCTCAATAGACTGAAGGGAGGAATTCTTGCTAGATTTGCACTAGGAAATAGGGAGAATTCCCTATAACATAGAAGCCACTATTGCACTAGGAAATAGGGCTCAAGTTGCACAAGGATTCAAGGAGTAGATCAAGGCTACAAACAGGGTGTTTCAAGTTTAGGTAAAGCGGGAAGAACAAGTGTGTTGTCTATTGAAACAAGATTGTTTTGTAAGAGATCTATTGTTCAAACTCCTTCAATAAAATTCTCAAGAAAAAAAGTGGGTTTTCCCAATTGGGTTCCCAGGAAAAATTGTATTGTGTTATTGTGTGATTGTGTTCTTTATCTCTGCATATTGTTTTATTTCCACTGCTTATCTATGGTAGAGAAATTTTGTGTCTTAGTAAAAAGAAACTAGTGTTCAGATTGTTCATTATAACAGTTGCAGAATTTCAAGGAATTTCTACATCTAGGAGTCCTTTTGCTAGGTCCTCTTCTACACAAGTTTGTAGGTGGACTTCACTGGCACTGGCATGTTGCTGATTCCTTATAGCTTCATCCTCTCATAGAATCAAAAGAAGAAATGGGAGATGCACACAAATGGGAATCATTGTTAGCACTCCATCTCCTAGGTCGAAATTTAGCAATCAGTGATTGGGTTATAGCCCATTAGCTCCAAGAAACCATGGGCTTCCCCTAAAAAGACCCTGTTCATGTCATCATTGTATTCTAAAAATTTGATAAAATCCCTCCCCACAATAAATATGACTTATCGAACCTTGTATCAGCAGCACCAATAGACCTTTATCCATGCTTCGAGAGCCTTCAAAGTCGGCCAAGTCCCATTGAATTCGCTATAAGAAAATGTACTGCAAACATCGAAGCTTTACTGATAGGGACTCCAGATTTCACTGCCAAGCAAACAAAGTCTCCAATCGCAATCTCATCACAAATCCGGTCGCCAGACCATTTCCTGAAGGTTTTGATCTTCTTGTAACATAATTCCCAAAAGCATTCAGAGTAAGCCGAGTCCCATTGAATTAGCTAGAGAAAATTTCCTGTAAACATCGAGACTGTATTGATAGGGACTCCAAATTTCACTGCCAATCATGACAGTCTCCGTTCTTGTTAGAAATCAGACCGCCAAACCATTTCTTGAAGGTTTTGATCTTCTTGCAACAGAATCGGCAAAAGCATTGAATGCTGCTATAGCTTGGGATGGCAGCAGCCATGGAAGTGCAGGAAGAGAAGGTTAGGGTTTTCGAAGATGGCTCGGAGCTTTTGTCCGTTGATTATAGTATTTTGTAACAAAATTCCTGGAGCCAGATCTTTAATTCATTTCCCCTGACATTTTGTTTCGAATGGTTGAATTTTTGTTAAAGCCAGGCGTTTAGTGTTTTAATGCATTCTAGTATGTTAGAGTAGATAATATACCAGACTAGGAGTTAGTCCACCCTCGACGATGTTAAAAAGAGCATTGTAATACTTTTCGGTGGAGTGTATGAATGTCTGTGTTTAGGGACATGACAATTTGACATACTAAATGTGAAAAAACACTTTGAAAAAATAAATACCTTCTGACAGTGCCATCTGAGCCACCACTCAATCCACTGGAATCGTCGAGAAAGCAGCAGTCCAAAGGTTGAGTAGGGTGTGAAAATTTAACTCTAGCCACATTCTCATCTACGTCGTATAGCGTAATGCTCTGCAAACCACACAGCCATACATTACAGACTCCGCAACAAAGATTGGTACACATCAAAAAGTACCAATGCGTAGAAATAAAAAATGGGTAGAGGAGAGGAAGGAAGAGTTCCGTACAGAATCCCAAGAGGAAACCAGTAGTTTGTTAGAGTGGAGTGAAAAACGCGCTCTAGATATCGCGTCCTCTGGAGGAGAAACGAGTTCACGACCATGCTTTGACATTCGTTTAAAGTCCCCCTCTCTCCCTTCGCCCTTCGGGTTCTTTCAATTTCAAATTCAAAATCAGAGGCCACAGAGAAGATCACGGGCTTGTAGCATATCTCTCAATTTTCTCTCTGGAGTATGTAAACCCTGGGCCTGCACAAATAGCCATACAGAGATGGAGAGGACTTCGAATCTCTCGTGGCCACGAACTCCTGTGCGTACTTCTGTTCGTCCTTCTCATTTCCCTTTGAACTTTAAAAATGGACAAACGATGGCGCGAGTGTTGCACCACATTTTCACGTTTTCTTTTTTCATACGATTCTCAAAATTCACAACGGAATTTTATTTCTAATTATAACTATTCTGGGACATCACATAAGAATTTTAGGGATCGACGGTTTCGAACTACCAAGTGTACTTTATCATTTCATTTTCACACATTTATATTAGCAAGACCACTTGAAAATTGTTGAATTTTAGGGATTTTCGAACTACCAAGTGTACTTCATCATTTCATTTTCACACATTTATATTAGCAAGACCACTTGAAAATTGTTGAAAAAAACCAACATAATTTATATTAATAAAAAGATGTTTACATGTGTGATACATGCTATTTTGGAATAATTTATTTAGCGAGGGATTTGTTTAGAAGCTCGGAGCATTTATTGTGAGGCTTTATAAGAAAAGAGTTGAATACATCAACCAAATGAAGAAGCAATTTATCTCATAGGAGCTTCATTGACATTAAAATAATTTTTTCTTCTTCTTCTGTTTTTCTAAATAGCCCATACAATTTATATTTGTGATTAACATAACATTGAATGTCTTACAACCATATAGTCGAGATATACATTTAATTTCGACTATGTATATCAAGTCACATATAATACAAATTTAAAACTATTGCAAAAATTAGTCCATCAAGTAGCCATATGTAGATGTCTTACATTATATAAGCACATAAAGCAAGCAAGTTAAAAACATATGAACTATAAACAAAAAAAGTGTTTATGTGATTATGATTTTTCCCGTTCGTTGGAGAGAATCATTGCAGAAGGTAGAAAAATAGATTTCTTCATATTGTTTCTTACACCAATCTTTGGATAATGCATCAACAATAGTGTTTTGTTCTATGTAAATATGAGAAAAGGACAACTCTTGGAAACTACCAATCAACCTTTTGATGCGGTTCATTCAATTCATTAGCATGTGTGGTTCTAGTGAGGACTGATCCCATACCCAGTCGATTACCACTTTTGAATCTCCAAAGACCTTTATGGCCTCAATGGATTGTAGAAATTTTTGTTTTCCCACCCCGGTTTTCAGTTTTCACCTTATTACTCCAAAATAGTTAAATATCATTTCCCATATCCATACATTTAACAAGCTGAAAAATAAATTTTGCTGAAAACACAAATTCTGGAAAAATTACAGAATGCTGAAAAATACAGAAATAAAAATCAACAGATGCAAACAGACATTCAACGCATTTAAACACAGTGATTTTTTGTCAAGGTGACCCTGGAAAAACCCCCTACAACTCTTGGGGAAAACCAGTTCGAAAGCTCCTTCTTATTTCTGGAAAAATGCTTTTTACAGTGAGAGAAATATTCAGCAAAAAAATCAGCAAGCAAACTTTTACGACTTATCTCGTTTTCCGTGCTTAACCACCACCTCGGAAAATGTGCAAACAGCAATAAATGCTATACGGATTTCCTCGATTTTCGTGCCCAGAAATCTGCAATAAATGCAGCTGTGCAGCCACCTCGATTTCTGTGCAAAACAACAATAAATGTTGTTGTACGGATTTCGATTTTTGTGCCAAAAGAACAGCAGAAACTTGTTGTACGGAACCTGCCTCGATTTTCGTGCAAAAGGACAGCCACTTGCTGTAGGGCCTGCCTGGAAATTTGTGCCAAATAGAACAGCTCCCTACTGCCTCGAAAACTGAGCCAAACTGATGTACGGCCTCTTGGAAATCGTGCCAAAAAACTGTTGTATGGTCTTCTAGAAAATCGTGCCAAAAACTGCCTTGGAATGTGTGTCAAACTCTGTTGTACGGACTTGCTGAAACGTTGCCTTGGAATGTGTGCCAAGCTGCTGCCTCCTCCTCCTCACTGCCTAGAAATCTCCCTTGCTCTCTTGCTCTCCTTCTCTCAATCTGTTCATGAAAGAATGAATGATCTTTTCCCCCTTTTCCTCCTTTAACCTAACCCTAAGTGACTTTTGGGGAATCCCTAAATCCAATGGCTGAAATAGATTGAGATCTAGGGCTAAGATTAAATGCTCATTTAAATCTCACTTTCTATTTTTTAATTCACCCCACTTTACTAAAGACCCACTTAGTCATTTATTTCCAAAGTCACTTTTCCTTTCTAATTTTACATTGACTTTATTAAAGTCACTTTAAAATTAGACTTTAGTAACTTTATCACTTAAAATCACTTTTAAATTAGATTTGACTTTATAACTTTATAAAGTCACTTTAGTAACTTTATCACTTAAAGTCACTTTTAAATTAGATTTGACTTTATAACTTTATAAAGTCACTTTAGGAGAAAAATTAAATTCTTTTGGACACTTTTCCCTAGGCCAAAGATCAAAGCCTTAGGAAACCACCTGTCCTCCGGTACCAAATTTCAACACTCCCTCTTACCGAGGAAGGTGTTCCTCACCACACCCATCTTGTCTCTGAAGTAGACATGCTTGCCCCGTGGTAAGGCTTCGGTAAGAATATCTGCAACCTGCTCATCAGTGGGAATATACTCAAGCTTCACAGCTCCTTTCTGAACATAGTCTCTGATGAAGTGATATTTGATCCCGATATGCTTTGACCTGTCATGAAATACTGGATTCTCCGTGAGTTTAATGCAACTCTGATTATCACAGTAAATCATTGAAGGTCTCAACGGCTGACCAAATAAGCCAAACAACATCTTGCGAAGCCAAATGGCCTCACAACTAGCTAGACTGGCTGCCATATACTCTGCTTCCGCTGAACTCAATGCTACTGACTGCTGCTTTCGGCTGAACCATGACACTACTGCCGAACCCAACCCAAAACAGCACCCTGAAGTGCTCTTCCTATTAGAAGCACAACTTGCCCAATCAGAATCAGTGTAACCTGCCAATCTCACTCCACCCCCCTGCCTGTAGTCCATACCATAATCCACTGTCCCCTGCAAGTACCGCAAAATGTGTTTTGCAGCCACCCAGTGAACCTTCCTAGGTTCACACATAAACTGACTCATCGTGTTGACTGCAAAACAAATATCTGGCCTAGTGTTGACCAAATACAACAAGGAACTAATCAGCTGTCTGTACAATGTGGGATCCACCAACTCGGAATCCGAAGCATGAAGCTTCTTCTAGTTGGTGATCATCGGTGTCGACATGGGTCTACAATCCTCCATGTGGAATCTGCTAAGGATATCCACAATATACTTCCCCTGCCCCAAGAAGAAATGCCCCTCCTCCTGCCACACCTCCAAACCCAAAAAGTAATGCATCAAGCCGATGTCCTTCATCTCAAACTCCGCCGCAAGATCTCTCTTGCAGTGCTCTATGAGTCTCTCTGCACTCGTAATGACCAAGTCATCCACATACAGCACCAGAATGAGAGGCTCCTCACCTATCACAATATAGTAAAGGTTCGGATCTGCCTCACTCTTTGTGAAACCCATCCCCTGCAAGTATGTATCTATCCTGGAGTACCAAGCTCTGGGAGCTTGCTTCAGGCCATAAAGGGCCTTCTTCAGTCTGCACACATGGGACTCCTTCCCATGCACCTCAAAGCCCTATGGCTGCTCAATGTACACCTCCTCCTGTATGAAGCCATTGAGAAATGCAGTCTTCACATCCATCTGGTGGATCTTCCAACCCATCTCTGCTGCTATCGATATAATGGAGCGGATCGAAGTATATCGAGCCACGGGAGCGAAGGTCTCCTCATAATAAACTCCCTCTACCAGGGAGAACCCTCTAGCCACAAACCTCGCTTTGAATTTCTCAATGTTGCCATCTGCAGCATGCTTTACCTTGTAAAGCCATCTGGAAGTAACCACGGATTTGCCCTCAGGCCTCGGCACCACCTCCCAAACATCATTCTTCATGATAGAAGAATACTCCTCATGCATGGCCTCTCTCCAGACCTGCTGGCTAGCTGCCTCCTCATAGCTAGAAGGCTCAGAGTCAAGGATGCTGGTAGCCATTGCCATATAGCTACAAAACCTCTCAGGTGGTCTGCTCTCTCTGACTGGCCTCTTAGGCTCAGCAACAGATGTGGCATCTCTCAAGGTGTCCTGAAGCCACTTGGGCTTCCTCTTCCCTAAGCACACTTCTCCCGCTGGAGAATAAAACTCCTCCTCCTCAACATCAAGAGCCTGAACTCCTAACTGTCTGTCTATTGTCCTCCTGCCTGCACCTGAACCTGTAGAAGCTGAGGTACCGTGTGAACTGTCCATCAGTGGACTCCCCAGTGAACTGCTTTGTGGACTGCCCTGCATGCTGCCCGTAGCACCACCCCTCTGACTCTGCGAGCCACTGCCCATTGACGGACCTGACATCGTCATAGATGTACCTCCGAATCCTCCTGATCCCTACCCACTGGATCCCTGTGACTGACTCAACTGCTGCTGAGGGTCTGGCTGATCCAGATACTCTAACTCCCTTGACCTCCTAAAGGCCCTGTCCTCCTCGAACTTCACATCCCGCCTGACAACAACTTTCCTATGTGCAGGAATGTAAAACCAAAAGGCCTTTGAGGTCTCACTGTAGCCCACAAAGATACCCTTCTCTGCAGTGGGCTCTAGTTTGGTCCTCTTCTCCTTGGGTATGTAGGAGTATGTAATGCACCCAAAGATACGAAGATGACCAATATCAGGCTTCTTCCCAGAAAAAGCCTCCTCCGGTGTCATGTGCCCCAAGGCACGATGCGGACTCCTGTTCTGCAAGTAAACAGCTGTGTTGCAGGCCTCTGCCCACAAAAACAATGGCAACCCCTGATCATGTAACATGGCTTTGGCAGCCCCTCCGATGGATCTGTTCTTCCTCTTCGCAACCCCGTTTTGCTGGGGGTTGTAAGGAACAGTGAGCTCCCTCCTAATGCCTGCCTCCGCACAATAGTCAACAAACTCTCCAAGGGTGTACTCTCCTCCATTGTCCGACCTCGGGGACTTGATCTTCCGACCTGTCTGTGTCTCCACAAGAGCTCTGAACTCCTGAAACCGCTTGAAGACCTCACTCTTGGTCTTCAAGAAATAAATCCAGGTCCTCCCGGAGTGATCATCAATGAATAAAACATAGTACTCATATCCACTCAAGGAAACATGAGACATCTGACCGCTCACATCGGAATGAATCAAATCAAGTATCCCAGTCGCTCTGCTGTCACTGCTGGGAAAAGGGGATTTGGCAAACTTGCCCATCGCACATCCTCTACAAGTATCAAAGTGATCAGTACTAAAATCTGGCACACCTGTAGTGATCTCCCACAAAGTCCTCAAGGCTCCATGATACATGTGCCCCATCCTGCGGTGCCAAATCTCACACAACTCAGAACTGCTAGCTCTGCTGTCGGTACTACTGCTCAATGCCAAAAGGGGTTGGAATGCAAACTTGTACACCTTTGCATGGCGTACACCTATCACTCTAGCTGAATCAGCTGGAGTGCCCCTGGGATACATCAACACCTGTCCTCCCCTGAACAGTACCTCATATCCTCTGTCCTCCAAAGCTGAGATAGATATGAGGTTCTTCCTCATCCCTGGCACATAAAGAACATCTGACACCTTCAAGGGAGGTTTGGACTCCCTCTGAAATGTCAATGTTCCCACACCGACTGCTCTAACAACTCTGTCATCACCGGGTACTACCTCTACATCAGTGCCACTCTCTGAAAGCTCTGAGAAGTACTCACGGACTCCTGTCATGTGACGTGAAGCCCCACTGTCCACATACCAGATACCCGAAGATGCTCCGCTAATCGAGGGAAAAGCATGCTCCCTCTGAACCTCTATGGTAGATGATCCCGCACTAGAGGACTCACATGCAGTGAACCCAAACTCCCGGTCAAAACGATCTACAAAGTCCTCAACCTCTGCTGAAGCTGCCATGCTCTGGTTCTTCCCCTTCTTCTTCTTCTTCTCCGGACACACAACTGCATAGTGTCCCATCTTCTGAAAATTCCAACACTTCACCTTGGAATAGTCCTTCTATGTGTTATATTGTTTACCTTTACCTTTGCCTTTGCCCCCACCATTGCTTGTGGAAGCCTGCTTCTTCCCTTTGCCTTTCTTGCGTCCTGCCAACAGTGCTACATCCTCATCCTGCTCAACTGGCTTGGCTACCCCAAGCTGACCTTTCCTGATCTCTGTCTAAATGCAATCATCCCAAAACCTCTCCCATGTGGGAAGGGTCTCACGTGCACAAACCCCATCAGCAAAGTTCATCCATGAACGGGGGAGGCCATTCACTGCAATCCGCACCAACTCAGTGGGTGGAATGGCCTCTCCAATCGTTGCCAACTCATCTCTCACATTAGTAATCTTTGTGAGATATCCAGCTGCACTATCAGTCTTACCCATCTTAATGTTCTTCAGCTTCTCCTTCAGGACCATTTTTCGGTTCTCATTGGTACTCTGGTAGAGGTTGGTCAATGTTGTCCACATCTCATGAGCATTTCTCTTTCCTCTCACATGAGGAATGCAATGGTCTTTGATTCCGTCTAGAATCAGTCTCTTACCCTTATTGTTCTTTTTATTATATGCTTCCAACTGAGTAGCATCAGTAGGCACATTTACAGGGTTCTGTGCGGTATGCACCATTATGTCCCAGACTTCCGCCTCCTCAAAGATACTCTGCATTCTCTCCTTCCAAACACTGAAATTGGTATGCCCATCCAACCTATCCTCCACCCTCAATCCCAAAGACATCCTGCTGTCCTAAAACTGAAAAATAGCACCGCCGTAGGGGAAGAAAATTTCCGTTTAGAAAAGGAATCAAACTTGCTGGAATTTTCTGAGTGAAAAATCAGCAGGCTGTATTTTTCTCCTTGCTGTCCCAAACTGCACTTCAGCACTCAACCTCTGATACCATGTAGAAATTTCTGTTTTCCCACCCCGGTTTTCAATTTTCACCTTATTACTCCAAAATAGTTAAATGCCCTTTCCCACATCCATACATTTAACAAGCTGGAAAATAAATTTTGCTGAAAACACAAATTCTGGAAAAATTACAGAATGCTGAAAAATACAAAAATAAAAATCAGCAGATGCAAACAGCCATTCAATGCATTTAAACACAGTGATTTTTGGTCAAGGTGACCCTGGAAAAACCCCTTACAACTATTGGGGAAAACCGGTTCGAAAGCTCCTTCTTATTTCTGGAAAAATGCTTTTTACAGTGAGAGAAATATTCAGCAAAAAAATCAGCAAGCAAACTTTTACAACTTATCTCGCTTTCCTTGATTTTCGTGCCCAGAAATCTGCAATAAATGGAGTTGTACGGCCACCTCGATTTCTGTGCAAAACAACAATAAATGCTATTGTACGGATTTCAATTTTTGTGCCAAATGACAACAAAAACTTGCTGTACGGAATCTGCCTCGATTTTCGTGCAAAAGGACAGCCACTTGCTATACGACATGCCTAGAAATTCGTGCCAAATAGAACAGCTCCCTACTGCCTCGAAAACTGAGCCAAACTGCTGTACGGCCTCTTGGAAATCATGCCAAAAAGCTGTTGTACGGTCTTCTAGAAAATCGTGCCAAAAACTGCCTTGGAATGTGTGCCAAACTCTGCTGTACGGACTTGCTGAAACGCTGCCTTGGAATGTGTGCCAAGCTGTTGCCTTCTCCTCCTCACTGCCCAGAAATCTCCCTTGCTCTCTTGCTCTCCTTCTCTCAATCTGCTCATGAAAGAATGAATGATCTTTTCCTCCTTTTCCTCCTTTAACCTAACCTTAAGTGACTTTTGGGGAATCCCTAAATCCAATGGCTGAAATAGATTGAGATCTAGGGCTGAGATTAAATGCTCATTTAAATCTCACTTTCTATTTTTTAATTCACCCCACTTTAATAAAGACCCACTTAGTCATTTATTTCCAAAGTCACTTTTCTTTTCTAATTTTACATTGATTTTATTAAAGTCACTTTAAAATTAGACTTTAGTAACTTTATCACTTAAAGTCACTTTTAAATTAGATTTGACTTTATAACTTTATAAAGTCACTTTAGTAACTTTATCACTTAAAGTCACTTTAAAATTAGATTTGACTTTATAAAAATTATAAAGTCACTTTAGGAGAAAAATCAAATTCTTTTGGACACTTTTCCCTAGGCCAAAGATCAAAGCCTTAGGGAACCACCTGTCCTCCGGTACCAAATTTCAACATGGATAACCATTTAGCACAAAAAATAGCCCCCATAGAGCCATAATTTCATCTCGAATATTAGAGCCCACCCCACTATACCAAGAGAAGTGGTGATATATTTCAGGTTCTATGACAATATACATCCCACAACCACAAACATTTTTACAAGCCAACCCATCAAAGAAACCAATTGGAATTTCTTCTTCTTCTTCCATTTATCTAGATAGCCTATACAATTTATATTTATGATTAACATAGCATTAAATGTCCTACAACCATATAGTCGAGATTTAATCCATTTTGGGTCTATGTATATCTAGTCACATATAATACAAATTTAAAACTATTGCAAAAATTAGTCCATCAAGTAGCCATATATAGATGTCTTACATTACATAAGCACATAAAGCAGTAGACAGGTTAAAAACATATGAACTACAAACAAAAATATGTTTATGTGATTATGAGTTTTTATGTTCTTTGGAGAGAATCATTGTGGAAGGTAGAAAAAGAGATTTCTTCATGTTGTTTGTTACACCCATCTTTGGATAATGCATCAACACTAGTGTTTTTTTCTTTGTAAATATGATAAAAGGACAACTCTTGGAAACTACCAATCAACCTTTTGATGTAGTTCATCCAGTTCATCAGGATGTGTGGTTCTAGTGAGGACCGCTCCTATACCTAGTCGATTACCACTTTTGAATCTCCAAAGACCTCTATGGCCTCGATGGATAACAACTTAACACAGAAAATAACCCCTGTGGAGCCATAATTTCATCTCGAGTATTAAAGCCCACCCCACTATACCAAGAGAAGTGGTGATATATTTCAGGTTCTACGAAAATATACATCCCAAAACCACAAACATTTTTACAAGTCGGCCAATCAAAGAAACCAATTGGAAATATATTCCAGACATAAACCATTTTAATAACTCTCAATGAGTCCTTTTTAAATATTGCTCCAATTTATGAGAAGTATGCAACAATCTTCATACAAATATGCTTGATGTCTATTTGAGAATCCTCGAATATGTGAGCATTCCTACATCTCCAGATGCCCCAGTATAATGGGAGAGTGCGATATGTTGGAAAGTGTAGCTAGGTTCAGTCTTCATAATGACTTGTAATTATGAATTTGTGTAAAGAAGAAGACAAAGATATAAAATGTATTTTTTTAATACTTGCATCATGGGTTTCATGAGCAAGGAGTTTTTATTATAGGTCAAAGAATTCTTCTTGGTGTCTTTAGGGATTTGTCATCTTGTCATAAATGTATAATTTAGAGTCATGTATATGAAGTGTTGTTACACTTGTAAAGGGAAATCATTGTTGTAACTATATGCTCCAAATACCTTGTCCAAGTGCTCCTTGAAGTTGGCTCAGATTATGGTTAAAGGATGCTCCATGAAGTCGGCCTACTAGCTAGAGGTCATGTCAGCCTAAAGAGTGAAAGATTGTCCCTATAAATAAGACAGGTTTGCAGCCTCATTGTACACCATCAAGTTTGATTCAAGCTCTGTAATGAAGTGTGAGTTAAGGTCTGAAATGGATGCATAGAAGGGTCTCATTATAGTGCAAGGAAAGGACTCACATAATACTCAGTCTTGGGTCTATCTAGCTCATCAAAAGGATCTGCAATCTAAGAGAAAGTAAAGACTGCAATCAGTGCGAGAATAAGGTAAGTCGAGGATCACTTTAGGACTGTTATCAAGTGTTGTAAGAAAGTGCGGAGAAGGAGTATCACACAGTGAGGAAAAAGGGACCACAGGGTGTGCAAGGTCTTGGGCCAATATACTTCGGATATATTTGAAGGAAATACACAGTGTAAGCAAGGAGAAACTACAACAAGACAAGGGATATCGGTCTAAGGTATATACAGTGTGGAGGAAAGACACAATCTAGGACATCAAGACAGAAGGACGAGAAGTCATCCCTTGGAGATCGAGACTGGATCAAGGAAGGCAGTAACTTGTCTAGGGATTGAGTTCCTTGTTGTTGGTGCAAAATGATGCAAAAAAGGAGATCATCATAAGAAGCCCAGAAAAAGCAGTGACAAGATCTTAGAGGCATATTGGTGTCAAGGGTTTGTGTCATGGTCATGGTACTTTTCAATTGAATATCTATAAGAAGAATTACTTTAGGGTTTTCCTCTCCAAGAAGGAGAGGTTTTAGCCTTGGCTTGAAGATCCTAAACTTTGTGTCTCTTATGTTTTGATAATTGTCTTGATGAGAGACATAATAAGCTAACAAATATAAGATCTAAGTGAAAGAAGTATAACGAAATCACAAGTAATTATCAAGAAGATAAATTGAATTGAATGCCCAAATTTCTCAACATGGTATTAGAGCTAAGGTGTTGAAGACAAGAGAGGATTATTTGACAAGAAGACACACAAGTATCAAAAGATCAAAGATCAGTTTTTCTAGAAGGCATCGAAGCAAAATTTAGATATATATACATTATTCAATCTTCAAATCGAAGAAGATCGTCATTCATTCAAGAAAAGGCAGTCTGCAGAAAATTGGGAAGTCATCTCAAGAATATTAAAGACTGTACTCATAGGACTTGTACATCAAGGTACTTTCAAGAAGAAAAGCAAGATCAAGGAGGTGATCTTCATCTTCAAGGAATATAATGTTGTCTCATTGAAGCCAAGTCAACATTATTGGGGACATAATCAAATCATCATTTTGCTAAAGTCATCAAGTTATCCAAGGTGATCTACCGCTTTACACCACTCTTGAAGAAGCCATTCTAAGAAGGAGCTTCTACTACTATATATATAATCATCAACAAGGAAGTTGGTTATAGAATAAAAGCACCTATTCAAGTGAGTATATTTATGACTTCATCTGAATCTGTCAAAAATGTTTTTTGCTAAGAAGGCAATAAACTGGTTAGGGTTTCAAACTTTCTTGCATGGAATAAAAGGATAGATCTTAATCTTATTAAGATTGAAGTCATGAACTATATAAAAATGTCGGCAACTAGACCTTCAAAAGAAGATACTCAAGCAAATATCTGAAGGGAGACATAAGAGCCCAAAGGATTCTTATAGAATCCACAAAGGACTCTCTCATCCCTACTGTATCAAAACTAGAATCTTCAAAATAAATATATGACAAATTTGTGGAGTTGTTCTCAGTGGATACTACAAGAGAAGTAATATATATGATACAAGAACTATACAAGTTGAAGATGTCAAGAGAGGAAGGAATAACTTCATACTTTATGAAGATTTCCGAAATGCGAGATCAACTTTGGGAAATGAGAGAAGTGATGTATAACAGAGAAATGACTATAGTGGTGTTGAATGCTCTACCAAAGGTATGGGGAAAATTTCACTTCAAATATTTATGGGAAGAAAGAAGCAACACCATTCTAGGATCTACGGTTTCTTTGTAAGATAGAAGAGACAAGGTTAAAAGCTAAAGTTGATATAAGATCAAATGAAGAGAATCAAGCCTATAGGGAAGATTTTGTAAGTTTGTTCCACAAAAGAAAAGAAGAAACATGGATAAGTTACGATGCTATGAATGTAATGAAATTGGGCACTATAGGAAATAAGGATAGTACCTAATGTAAAAAAGGCATCATAGACTTAGTGTACCTAACCCCATGAGGATGAATTGGGGATTTGTGTGATGCACCTAATTAATAACAACACCTTACAAACAATAACACAAATTTATTGAGTTAAGCCTTGAGGTTATCTTTGATAAAATTCTACGTGAAAAGATCGAAACCAAACACATACCAAGAGATGCTCCTATTAATCACTACAAGGGAAACAATTGGACATTCAAATAGATTCAAGCAATAACTTTAGCAACTATAATTACACTTTTATTAGTATATGTTAAGAATATTCAAGAGATATTTTTTTTGGGTTTTAATTAGAACCAAGTCTACCAAAAGAACACATGCTATAGTACTTGCCTCCATTTCTCTTTAACTCGTGCTCAAATAAATATGTTGTAGTTGTGAGTCTCTACATAACCTTTTCTATATCCATAAAACATAATTTTGCACATTTGTCACTATATATATATATATATATATATATATATATATATATATATTCACTTGATTATTTCCAGTAAACTTTCACTAAACCTTTCACTTATGCTTCATGCACTAGAAATATCGTTACACTAACAAATCTTGTGCAATTTATTCTCTTGCTTCAACGTGCACAAACCTTCATATCTTCCATGCAATCCATCCCCTTGCCCTAGACTTTCACTACTCAACTCCAACCCCAATCCTTTAGACAACATTGTAGCTTAGGATGCCATAGTGTCACACCTCCAAATTGGGATAATGTGTAAGCAATGCAATATTTTTGCATACCTACAAATGCAATAGATTAATTATAACTACAAAAAAAATTGGATAATTATATGTTTTCACGTACGTGTGTGGGAATACACCACCAATAGTTTTCCATTCAAATATCTAGATGAGTTTGTGTGAATATTTCATGGGCCAAGTGACCATCACTCTTTTCACTACACAAAAATATAAAATATGAACAACTTCAACATAGTACCTATTTAAACCTTTGTCAACTGATATTACAAGTTACATGACACACATATTCATGCTATTACATGTTCTAACCCACAAGGTTACATTATTCTTTAAAACACTGCTACTACCACCATGAAAATTACATTGACAAATCCCAAACAATTAAGGATTATGTTAAACCTTTAAGATACGATGAATTGAGTAAAATGTCATTATTCTCATCAAATGATACATCAACTCTACATGCTTATTCAACTATTTATAAGACAACTCAAATGGCATAAGTTGAAAGGTAAGCTTTAATTCATGTACCCTAAGTTGCATTCCATATCTAAATCCATTGAGAAGTCACTCACTCATGTGCACATGGAGATGGAGATAGATAATTCATCCTAATAAGAAGATATTATATGTCTTAGTTTTTTGGTATGAACTTGATGTAAAAATAGGCATTCCCACACACTACCATCTCTTTGACATGTAATTAAATTATATACTTTGATCCATATACACTTTCATCGAATGTTGGATCCACATGAAAAAGTTGATAAAGGTTTAAACACCAATGTGATTTCTACATCTCTATCGAGAGAACTCTAGTGCCTTTCTTTATATGCACCACAAAATGATTTCTAATCATGTGTAATGATTGTCTAAAGATGATTGATGGTTTTATGAGATGTTATAGGAAAAGTAGGTGAATTGGTCCAAAAGCACAACTTTGAGGTTATGGACATAAAAGAAAATTGCTACAACATACCATTGGGACAACTTTGGATGGAAGATATGCACACCACTATCATCATGGAAAACGAGGTATTAAAATTGATGAAAAGTACCAAAAATCTCAAAATATTTAACCTAACTCAAAAATAACGTGTAACAAAAAAAATTATACCAACTATTGTCAAGTTTGATAAGAATTGTATTACCCCGTATTAATAAATCAATAAATAATAATAATGATGATGATGATAATAATAAAAATAATAAAATAAGTGAAATAGTAAACAATAAAAAGTGAGAATACAAATAAATAAATAAATGAAATAATAAATAACAGAGAAAATAAAATAAATTAAATTAAATTAAATAATGAATAATAAACAGAGTCTTTCAAATAAATAAATAAAAATAAATTATAAAATAATAAGAATAAGTAAAGTTAACAAAAAGTAAAAAGGAATAAAATAAATAAGAAGCAAATTAAGAAAAATGTCTGAGTTAAGGAAAACTTAAGAAAAAAATAGAAGTTGGCATGATGACACATCGATTATATGCATGAATATTATATTTCCATTTTTTGAACAAATTTCTATTTATTGGACGAAAAAGAGGATGAGAGGCATTCATTCTTTCTAGAGGAGAACTCTAGGAGAGGAGGATTTACTAGCTGTAGCAGTTGATGGAGAGTTATGGGGTAGCCGGTTGTAGAAAGACCCAATGCAACTGAGCCTACAGTTGGGTGGGAAGTCATCCCCAAAACATCGTTGCAGTCAACACGATCCAAATAGCGCCACGATTCTGAAATCTCCAATAATATATATCTTCACTTCACAAGTAAATATGCCCTTATCATGTTTCATAAATTGTATACTAATTAATTGAATATTTTTGTATTGATTATTAATATTTTTTCCATACTTCATATAAGGGGCTTACCACTGTTTAAAAAAATATACAAGGGGCTTGTATGGATGGACTAAAAAAACCCAACCTCAAAGCCCGCCTCCTCCATTGTGGAGAAAGACGAGGAAGAGGACTATGTAATCATAGGTGGTTTCTCTGTCACTTTCACTGTTATATTTGTAATTTTGTATTGTTAAATTTTAAATTTTTGTGATTATATCCACTCCACTTAAGTTGTCCATAAAAGATGCAAATAATGAAATAGACCTCTAGAACTCTATTTAATTCAACTTGCAACGTTTCTAGTGCTACCTAATGTAGGACTTTGTAGTTGAAATTCTGCGGAAAATAAGCTTCGTGGAATAATGTAGCAGCAATGTTGTGCCACCATTTCAAATCTTTATATATTTCTGTCCCAAAATCTCCAAGGGACTTAGTAGAAGCTCAACGAAAATGCCAAAAAACATTGGGGAAAAATTTATCACTATGCTTCATTGTGGCTTCAAAAGCAAGGCCTTCATCATCGCTTGTTTAAGCTCTGATTTATCTGTTCCACTAAAAAATACACTAATCTTTCAACATAAAATTCATACTCTGTCGAGCACTCTAGTGAACCTTATTTCCTTGCAAAGACTAGGGAACCTGCTCATAAGGGCAAATAAAAAAGAATCGTCATCTTGTTTGAAGTATGGTATTACAATTATTCTTTAAACATGTTTTTGAATTAAAAGGTACTTTTGACTTATATATAAATTACATTAGTATGTGGTTAATAGGACTTACCATTATTAAATAATTTTAAAAATAAAAGTAAAGTTAAACTTAACTTTTTTAATCTTCTATTTTGACAACTTTGCACTAAATTGTTATATTTTCATAGGATTTGAAGCAAAATTGATTTGTTTAAATTAGATACCTATGTTATCAAAGATCCACAAGATTCCCATTATCTCTTTTATTTTTATACATATTTTTTCCTTTATAAATTTGAATAGTATTATATTGTTATTCACAAAAGAGTAATTTCATCCTTTACCTATCTTTAATTGCTTGAACCAATTTTTTAATTTAATTGAAAAATTAAATCTTATCGAAATATTGAGAAACTAGTTCATGCACTATATTCTTGATAGAATAGTGAACAAACATTATTAATGTGATGATTTTTTTATTTAAAAAAAAAAAAAAGAGTTACTAGTGAAAATTTGGGTTTAAATCAGAGTTTGCATATTATTAATTCCAAAAGAGTTACATTAAAATCCAACCAATAATGGATCTTGAGGAACCTTGCAGGCCTTCTATAACCCAATGATATAAAATAAACTAAGTGGGAAGTTGTTTTGATGGATTTTGTGGAAGGATTACCTATGACCTCCCATAAACATGATTGACTTATGGTCATTGTTGATAAATCAACTATGAGTGCTCACTTCATTCCAGTTAAGAGCACCTTTGAGGTGCTAACCATTCCTCTCATTTTCTTAAAAGAAATATTTCTCCTTCATGGAGTACTGCAAAAAATTATATTAGATATAGATTCATGTTTTACTTCGAGATTTTGGCAAAGCCTTTTACATTAGATGGGAATACAACTCAACTTTAGTACTGTATATAATCTAGAAATAGATGGGGAAATGGAGAGAGTAAACAAAGTACTATAGGACACGCTGAGAAAGTATGTCATGGATCAATAGAATAATTGGGAGAAATATCTTCCCTTAGTGGAATTTGCATACAACAATAGTTATCATAGTTCGATTTGGGAAATTCCATTTGAAGTCTTTTATGGAAGACCAGGGCATACTCCATTTATCTAGGATCAATTAGAAGATTGACTCATGCTGGGACTTGACATGCGTCAAGAAATGGAAGAACAAATGGATACAATTAAACAAAGGCTAAAGGAAGCCAGGGATCACTAGAAAAGTAATGTAGATGCAAAGAGAATTGATAGAAGCTTTGAGGAAGGTAGCCAAGTTTTTTTCATAATAAAACCCTCTAAGAGTTCCTTTAGATTTCACAAAGGAACAAATTCATGCCCTCGGTTAGTATGCCCATTTAATAACCTAAAGAAGATTAGACTAGTTCCTTATAAGCTTGAGTTGCCAACCCATATAAGAAGGATGCATAATATGTTTCATGTTTATGTGCATAGAAAATATGCACATGAGCTGTCCTATGTATTTAATTTTGACAATTTACAGGTTTCTAAGGAGGGAATCCTTTGGGTTGAACCATTCTGTATACTGGACCACTGGGTTTGTCCACTCAAGAACCACAAATTTGAGCAATTCAAGGTTCAATAGGACCAATATATCCTTAGGTCAACTACTTGGGAGGATGCAGATCCTATTCATCGTGACTTTCCTTATTATTTTGATGAAATTGTGTTATAAACTAGATAATACCGCATAAATTAGGTTAGATAGATACCTAGACTATTTGGGAATTTTTTTTTAATACAAAATTATCCGAAACATTTGAATCATGTCTAATTGCTTAAATTTTATTGATACTCTAGGGTACTATGTATGGGGATTATGGTTTCAATTATTTATTTATGCCAACATGGAAATGTTGAAGTATAATGTTGTTATGATGTTTCACGATGTGATGGTATGTGGTAATTGGACATAGTTCCTAATGTGTGTTAATGATGTCATGCAAATGTAATGCTATATCTTTGATAGATGTGTTTATGTTATTATATTATGATGAAATTTCATTAATTCATGGCATGTGATAATTTCAAGCAGCACATGGATTATTTTCTATGATATTATGGTGTTATGACTAATGCATAGGTTACATGTTGAGAGGTGGTAATTGAAAGAAAATCCACCAATGGATCGGGATGTACGATTTATTAGATGATATTGTCAAAGCCCAAATCTATGAGGGAGAATATGTAACACCATATGGGTTGGGGACAAACTTAATCAACATCACATCTGCTGGTGTTTCTTTTGTCTTGTATAAATCTCAATGGATAAATCTTAAGGAGTTATGGGACCATCTTGAGGAGGCCGAGTACCTGATATTGGAGTTGGGATGCCGAAGTCCAAAAGTGGTGTGGGACTTCGATACTTGGGGTTGTGTACCTTAGTGAGTTGTGGAGGGAGTTGGGCCAACCTTTCAAGATTCCTAGACCCATTGATTACCAGGATCATATGCTTTCCTCGGGGTAGATGAGGCTTGATACTTAGGGATATGGTATAGAATGATGAGGCTTTATTCTTGGTTCCCAAAGATGAGAAAGATGGCTTGGGATTCCTCATGATTTCTCTAGTGTTGTGATGTAACTTTCGATGATTTTTGTGGTCATTGGGATGACCTTATACTAGTACGACAGAGGGTGTTTGGCATACATGAAGTAATAAAAATAAATAGATAAATAAAATAATAAATAAGTTAAATGATTAAAATTAACTTTGAAACAAAGTTCCTTGAAGAGGAGGAATATGTTGCATATTAGAATCAAAGACAGAGAGGACTTCCTACGTTGGGTACATTCCTCTTCGGGCACCTCCTCCCCAAAATTTGGATATAGTTTCCAGATTGCTACTAGAGTAAGGATTAACCCAAAATAGTGGTGGAAGATAATATGGAAGTTTACTTGTCCATAAAAGTTGAGACTTTTCCTTTGGTGCCTAATAAAAAACAAAGTTCCTACATGGGATAATTTACAAAAGCGTCACAAAGAAGGACCTAATTGCTGCAATTTGTGCAAGAATTCATATGAGTTAGTCTCACATATGTTTTTGCATTGTCATTTTTCTTTGAGTATATGGGCCAAAGCCAAACAACTTATGGGATGCAATATGGAATGGAGAGGTAACCATTTCCTTGATGCATGGAATTCTTATTGGGACTCATCAAATGAAGAAGATACTAGGAACATCCTCCCCAAATCTGCAGGGGGGTTTGGATGGCCAAGAATAGATCCATTTTTAGGCTCCATACCTCATTTTAGTTGAAATCCGAGCAATTTATGCTCTCTTACGTATTCAAGAATCTCATCATGTTTCCCACATCAATTCTGAAGAAGTGGTCAATTGAAAAATCCCATGGTCCTACTTTGACGAAGAATATAATGATGATCATATCTATGGGGGTGGTCTTCTTATTTTATTCAACGATCGACACTTATTGAAATCAAAAATTGGTTAAGGCAGGGGGTCCAACAATTATGCAAAACTAATTTCTCTCAAACTTCTTCTTTGTTGGGATTAGGAAAAAAATGTTGTTCTCTTCAATTTTTTGGGGACTTATTTAATGTTATCAATTGTTTTAATGCTTCATAAAGATGTCACAATCACACACTTCTTCCAATACTTGAAGACATTTTGTAGTCAAAGCAAGCTTTTGAGTTTATATCTTGCTATCAGATCTATAGCGAAAGAAATATCAAAGAAAATATTTGTCTAAAGAATGCATTAGGCAACATTTGGGCATTTGACAGATCACATGGCACTTAGATGGGACAATTCAGGAATATCAACGCCAACCTTTCACTAAAGTCTAATGTTTTTTGATCACTTATCTTCACAATATCAATCATGGTACATTTTTTTGTTGAACATGATATCTATCTACAACAATTTCAATTTATGCTTTTTTCTACAATTTATGTTATGATAATAGACATCATAGAACATTTTTTTTCACTTTTGTGATAGTTTGGTATATGGATATTGATAGGGACTCCTTTCACTATGTTGATATAATTTTTTTTCATGACTTCAGGTCTAGTTTGCATCTTGATTTGGTCTTCCTGGTCCTTAGGACAATGGTTAAATGCAATCAATGCATATACTTTATGTAAATTTTTTCATTAATAGAAATGCACGTTTTTTTCTTTGGAAAAAAAAAATAATAGAGAGAAGATAATAAGTGTAAATAAATAAAATTATGAATAATAAACCGAAGTTCCAAATAAATTAATAAAAATAAACTATAAAAGAGTAAGAATAAGTAAAGTTAATAAAAAATAAAAATAAATAAAATAAGCAAGAAACGAATTAAGAAAAGTGTTGAGTTAAGGAAAACTTAAGACAAAAATAAAAGTTAGCATGATAACACATGGATTGTGTGCATGAAGATTCCATTTCCATTTTTGAAACAAATTGTTCTATTTAATGGATGAAATAGTGTATGAGAGACATTCATTTTTTTTGAAGGAGAAATCTAGGAGAGGAGGATTTATTGATTGTAGTAGTTGAATGAGGGCTCGAGGGTGGTCACTGTAGAAAGGTTCAATGCAACTAAGCCTATGCTTGGGTGGAGAGTTGTCCCAAAAACATTGTTGTCATCAATGGGATCCAGATAACGCCACAACTCCTAAATCTCTAGTAATATTATCTTCACTTTACATGTAAATCTTATCTTCTCATGTTTTTGTAAATTATATAATAATAAATTCAATATTTGTGTGTTGATTACTAATAGCATGGGTTGATGTAAATAATTTGTATGTTTGGATTCTGAGTATGTTTTAAAACTTAGCATGGAAGTTGTCGTTGACTAATGCATTTCCACCTTTTCTAACCTGGGAGATGTTTTATTTTGTTCTAATGGTGCCCTTAGTGTGAATAGAATTAACAAGCATATCAAATATGTTTCTTTCTTAGTTGTTTGGGAGAACAATGATCATTAACTTCACATTGTTGTGATTACTACATCAATAAATTCACAACTCCAATAACCATGGCACTGGTCCTATGTTTCAATAGAAGTAGCAAATGGAAGGGGATAAACTATGCCTACATATCATAGAGCATGTGTCTTGATGATCAATATCATAAGTCTAGAGGGAGATGGGGTGATTGTGCTCACACTTTTCCTTGAGCTTGAGTTTTGGATGATATATAATGGGAAATCTCCTCCACCCTTTTGGAAAGGTTCAATTTCCCCATTCTTATTGGATCATTAGCCATTTCCATTCACATATTCCACAAACTAGTACGCATTCACACGAAAAAGCTCCTAAGAAAGCCATCATACATAATAATTCTAGTAACCTATTTTACCCCATTCTAATAGATAGGTTCATGCTTGTCTTCATTATTTTGCATTCCAACCACTAAGCTATTACATAGCCCCAACATAAGTATTTTCCTTGTTGGTAAAGTATATGGAAAACATAAAAAATTTCAGTTACACCAATATGCATAACATCATATCATACTATAAATTTATTGCCTTCTTGTTGTCAGAATGGCACATGGCACTACAACCATGAAATTTTAACGGATTCATCAAATATATAAATTAATTCAACATGTGTTTAAGCCTACTCATCATATCAAATATCCCGATCTAGTTTCATATGTGCCTCAACATAAAGCATAATGTGTATATGATCCGGATCTCATGAGCCAACATAGTATCACATAATAAGATGCAACATAGAAAATCGACCACTTGCAAAATTTGACATCACATAAGCATGAATATAAATATAAATATATTTTAACAAATGGAAAATGTTCTCATTATGTACAAACATGTTTGATCAACCTTTCTTTGCTCGGTGTTTGAATTAAACCAAAATCATAGTTTTGGAGAACCTTGATCTATCCTATGGCCAAAATGTAGGGCACTACCCAAAGGAATATATTTATTTACCCAATCATGAAGTCAAAAGTTTTCCATCCGCCCATATTCAACAACAAAAGTTCTCCTCCACTACTTGATTTCATCTTTTGACTGCTTAACTTCTTAGTGGATAACTATTTGAAGTATAATGAAAGAGGATGCTAAAATCTATAGTAATCAAGAAATATTGATAATTTTGTGACAACCCCAACCACTTATCGATATAATTATTGCAAGTAAAAAGAAAATAGATGAGGTCATGGGAAACATATTCCAAAGTTGAGGAAGGTAAACTACTTGGGATCTCCTTTTTTGTTTTTTCACAACCATGGAGGTTGACAGGCAGCATGCAGGGGATTGGTCTATTTAAGTTTCCAACAAGGATAATAGGACAAGGACACACACACACACACAAACACACACACCTTTGCTATAACATGAAAGAGAATTTAAAAAAACACATATATAGTAACATGGACATTCACAAGAAACTTCATTGGTCGCTATAAGCACTTTGGGGTGGGATGGACACCTTCTAAAACAAAAAATAACAAACAAAAAAAATCAGGACATAGGGAGGTAGGTGGCAGAAATCAGTTTCCCTAGGATTTTTGGGGAAGACAAGCACAAACTAATAAACATCATGATGATGCGGTCTATTCCCTACACAAATATTTTGGGGGAAGCTTCGGGAGGATGGATTTCGACTCTCGATCACCAAAAAATACAAGAAACCCGTGGATTTTTCTCTGTAAGTAGAAGGGGGGATGGGGATCCTTCCTTAGAATGCTGAGAAGGCCGAGTCAAGAGAGGATAACACATGGCGTTTTAGTTTCAATAAGATTTCCAGGTTTGAAGGGAGAAAAAGACTCAACAACAGGACCTTCAATATTGTTTAAGTGTGCTTGCCAATATTCTATATAGGATACCAGACCATCCATCGTGCTTTTGAAAGAAACAACTAATTAGAATCTAAGGTAACCTTTCCCAGCTAGCAGAATGGGTTGAATCCTAAGGAATACCTCCTTCAACTTTGGAATATGGATAAGGTGTGATTGGATGCAAGAAACCCACAGTTCAACCCAATATGTGGTTGGGTGGTGAGTTGCAATTCCATACGCAGTTTCCTTCACATAAATTGAGGTAAGAACTTCTCAGTGCATATCGCTAATGATGTTGTTTGATAGTGCATGGATTACTATAAATACATATACCTTTGTCTAGCACTATTTCAAAAAGGTTGTCAATACAACTCGTTATGTCTCTATTTATCATTAGTATAATAGAGTTGTCCGCAAGCCTCTCAGAAAATACAGAGTTCAAATTATTGCAAATAGAAAGTCCCATTTCACAATATTCTGTAATGTTATTTATGTACACAAAGCTTCCTGTGATTTTATCTTAGGACCTGCTTTGATAGATTCGAAAATTTAGTGAGTGCGTGCTTCAAAGGTTGCTAGTAATATTTACCAAAATTTACCATTTAGATCAGACTTCCTTTCACCTTCTCATCAAATTATGATGAATTTATTTGATTTATCTGCCACTTGGGATTCAAACTAAATTTGATTCAAATATATGCTCTTTTACTATTCTTCCCATGATTGATTATAGGGCTTTCCTTTACTGATGTGAAATTCAGTAAGCATTTGCTTCAAACTTCACTAGAATTATTTTACCAAGGTTTATGACTTAGAAGAGGCCAAGTTGAAGCTACTCATCAATTTATTTACCATATTGTGAGTCGAACTAAATTTTGTTAAAAAAAAAAAAATTACCCTATTTATTAAGTAGTTGATGTTGCACATTAAATGTCTTACAAATTGTCATTCTCATTTGATCTATGTTAAATTATTTAAATTAACTTATTGCAACTTCAAAATGGTTGTTACAAGAGGTTTATTTTGTGCAAATACCTCCTGTAGAATAAACAAAATTATAGATTTTTAGTACTTTAGACACTGTTAAACCCTATGTGAAGTTATTTGAATACCTACCTTAATTTATTTACTTATGCTTCTGTAACATATAAGTCTCGAAGGTCTCCCAGTTTAATTAAATTATATTCATTATGATATTATAACATATTTTTGTTAAAGTAAATCGAGAGATTGTATTCAATTAGAGCTAAGCGAATTAACACCCTCTTATGAGGATAATGTGCCTATTTATCACTGGTGGAAACTATTAGCACCATTGAATGAATGAAACCTTTGGCTTAACAGTAGTAAGTGGATTGTAACACCCTCCTCCCACATTTACCCAAGCTAACCGGTCCACTGGGGCAAACATGTGATGAGAGGCTACTATGATGTGATTCAACTCCCCAAGTACAGTTAGGGAAATGGAACCGAAAAAACACAACCAAATTGACCTTCTACACATGCTACAAAAACTTCAGGAGCCAAGCAACCCTTCTAGGTGACCAACCCCTGAGGTAAATTAACATTTTACTGACCTAGAGCCCCAATCTCTCCCTTGCCAAGCCCTCCAAGCGATTGAGAAACTTTAGTCGCTCCCATGAGCCTGCTTTAGTGCGACTATAGCCTTTTTTCTGTCGGTGCTATGCCAACGACTGTGAGATTTAAGGCTATTTTCCAAGGCTAAGACCCAACGACTTCCCAGAAACTGCATGAAACTTACATAGCTCATAAAATACATGAAGACAATGCTTTTGATAACAAACTTGATCAAGGACTTAACTGGACCCCTACTAGCCATGACGGGCATTTTGACAAGCATGTCAAAAATATGCATTCTATAGGTTAAAACAAAAAATCTGAGCATAACGGTCTCATACTTATTTGAGAATCACTAATAAATGATTGATGCCTTATCACATTAGTTTCATTATCATCTATTAGGTCATATATTCATTGTTCATTCATTTAGAAATCAAAACATGATGAGGTCCACACATCATCACTGTCATAAAACACACTCATAACCAACATATAAACAACAAAAATAACAAGAATACAATAGCCATACGATCCACATATAACTAGTACATTTACACATTGAATACCAAGGAGAAAGGACTCTTATTAATGAATGCAAAAGCCAACTAGGTTTGGGACTGTCACGTAACACCCGACCATATATTGGGTGAAAAAATTATTTCTTTCATCCAATAACCCTCGTTCCATATTCCAAGCATGAATGTGAGACTTATAACTAAAATGAACTAGGGGTTCCTGAGGCTATACCACCTCACCCTCATTAATAGAACCAGGATTTACCGTGATCCTCACCAAATCACTAGGTCCTAAACAAGGATGGATGCCACCATATTTCTCCACCTACACTGTGAGGAATTTATTGTCTTCTAGTCTCTAGGATTTACTGCAATCCACAGTCCGATCCAGGGATCACTAGGCCATAATCAAGACTCCACCTTTCAGGCTTTACCATATATCCTGCCATTCACTAGCCAAGGATTCCTATGCCTGATCGAGGGAACCCACCTCTAGGATTTACCATATATCCTGTCATTCACAAGTCAAGGATTCCTAAGCCCACCGAGGACGCAAAAAATTTGACTTTACTGCAACCCATAGTCCATTTTAGGGGTTAATAGGCCAAGGATTTACCACAATCCACAGTCCGGTTAATGTAGAAATTATATAACCTATGTGTTATATGTCCAAGATTCTCCTGATCTCACACTATTTTAACTTCATGCAAAATACAGAATCTATTCCACCATTGATCATTTGCGGAAATTAAATCAAGATTACAATGCACACATGAAACAATAAAAAATCACACACATTAACATAGTTGTTTAACGGGAAAGCCTGAAGCTGAAAACCCCAACTATCTGTATATAATAAGTGTCATAGAGGTCATGTAACAATCCTCATACAAGGCCGATCATATCGAGCTCTCAGTACAATACAATCACTACACACTAATCAGGCCCGATCTTGCAAATCCATGCACCGATCTTTGCCACCTGCTAGCCAGCCTCTACTGCGCAATCCATGTTGAAGAATGGCTTTGAATGAACTCGAATTACTCCAGCCTTGCTCACGCAATCCTCATTGGCATCTCCACTGAGTGTTGGATCCAATCAATGCATTACTATAGTCACAACTGATAGTCACACTTGCTCTTTAACCTATCTCTCCACTGCTCTCTACTGAAACTGCCATGCACTGTAGTTAACTGATGTATTCTTCAGTTGATTAATGAGTTATTATTTAGTGAATTAAATAACTAATTAATTCACACCACTCTCACTAGTGTATCAATTAGTTAGACTAGATACAACTAGCTCAACTGAGTCTAACTGAGTTAAACTAAATACAACTCCACCAACTACTTCTCCAACTACACCAAACTCTGTCACATGAGTTCTAACTAAAGTCTCCATGCATTAGCTCCAGTAAACCCTCAGGAATAACGTAATTCATTCTGTCAGCTGCTGTGCCACATTTGTGCACTTAACTGAAGTGCTCCAAGAGAATAAGATAATGCTTAGAGTCCAAATATTATTAAGAGCTAATAATATTCGACATATATATTTTTAGACTGGCAGTCTAAAAATAGAATCCGCGCAATATGTCTAAAAATAGAAGTCCATCTATTTTTCCAACTTGACCAACCATCCACAAATAGCACCCTGCAACTCATAGAATATGGTCGACATGTCTAAAAATATACATAGTCTAAAAATAGACTTTGTGCCAAAAATAGCCTACGGGCCCACTTAGTGAAGGCGAATCTTTTCACTAAGCTCATCATCTTGTTGAATCTCAATAGTTAAGGGATCATTAGGCCATGTGTTATTTCTTTCAGAGATCCACGTCACTCAATTTCAAATCCCTCCGACAATCTAGCTCAACCAAAACATGAGAACCCCATCACACCATGGTTATCTGGAAATGGCAAGGCTAGGTTGAAAACATTGTCACACCTAGAAAAACCCATGCCAATGAAAATAAGAGAACCAGGAACACAGTTGCATAACCATGCATGCAAAATGTAGCAAGGAAATCACACATGCAAATAGATACCTGCAAATAATCCCGCTATAGCTGTTTGACCCTACTCTTCTTTGCTTGATCTTTGCTTCCTCTTTGTGTTATTTACCTTTCTTGATCCAATGTTGAAGTGCTCCAAGAAAACTCTAAGTGCCCAAGAGTGTGTGAAAGAGAATAGAGAGAGAGAGAGATTCAAAACTTAACTGAAAAGTATACTAATTGATTCTCAAAATCCTTTTTATCAATGAGGCCTCTATTTTCTTCATTTTCCATTATTTTCCTTCATTTTTCTCCTCACATGCAACCTGTGAACTTTCACCTTCCTTCTGTCCTATTTTCCATTATTTTCATAAATAAAATTCCAATTAATGTCACTTTGCCTTTCCAAAGCCTTTTCCATTTCCTTTTCCAATTTCCTTAGACATAATAAACCAAATGAACACCAACTAGGATGTTTTTTCCCAACATTAGCTTGGAATACGTGTCCCATTACCATGGACTTATAATTTTTTTACATGAATTTTTAACCAGGGATTTTACAGAACTCTCCCCCTTGGGGGAACACTGTCTTTGGTTTTCAATGACACCTACAACCAACAAGTCCGCTGATAGAAAAACAAACTGCCCATGGAGCTTTATAACTTAGCTCGTTGCAATATTTACAATGATAAACTTGCTAAAAACATGACAATCATACCATTTAATGGAGATTTACAACACATCTCATTATGATATTTACAATAAAAACCATATATACAACCATACTATCTATGGAGCTTTATAAATCCAACTCGATACAATATTTGAAATAATATACACATATACACATATGCAAAGATTCTCTAACTAGCAAATAAAAGGATATGATGCATGTATCTGCAACAAGGGGATCCAGAGGATCACACCTCCACCCTCAAAAGTAATATCAACATTCACCTCCTTCCCAAGAAGTCCATAATCCACTACCAAATTCAAACTGCATCCAATATCTAGTGCTACAATTTTGTGCCACTTGTCCTCTTAGTGAATAGTTACTGACTCATTGTTCCAAGGTACACCCCCAATGTGCATATGGTTCCATATAACAATGCTAATGAAAAAAAAATCCATTCCCCAGCCTTCCCTTCTCTGCTACATAATCCCTCGGGCCATCCAGCGATCCATTTTCGTGTAGTCACTCACCTACCAAGTTCCGGGAGCATCCCCTTCTTTGCTACATAGTCCCTCGGGTGACCCCTCCCTTGGCAATATTTCCTTGCATCGAAAGTCCAAAAACCAAGGCATATCCTTACCTCAAAACCATCATATCGGTCATAACATGCACATGAAATTAAATGGACACTATTGGGTACCAATGTCCCACAATGGCCCTACTCCTGAAGTTCTTTACCAACATATTGTTGCTTGTTCCAATTCCTTTCATTGACATTATGAATTATTGCAGTCGGTTTCAACCATCCAAAACTGGGAACTGCATGCTTTCCCATACCAAACACATAATTTCCATTAGATTCAAAATAAATTGAAATAACTTCGAATCATACCTCATTGGTAGCCCATCAATATGGTACACATACAATTCTGTTCACTTCATGTCACAACAAGTCAAATCAGTTGTTTGATTAAATCATCATGTATAAACATATCACATCTAGTTAGCTCAAAACACAACCATCATAAATTAAAATCATGAATCACATGAAATCATCATAAACCATAATAATAAATCACATGTAACCATCAATAATAAGTCAAAATCATAGATCGCATGTATAATAAAACTTGAATAAAATACTGGTACTTACCCTTCAATCGATCCTTTGCTTTTGCCTTTGTCCTTTCTGTACATACACTAGATCGGTTTCCACACCCGACAAGCACCCAGTCCTTTGCTTCTCTTTAATCACATACACATACACACACACACAAATATAGTGTACATCATAACACGTACATCCATACACGACGTACAACACCACTCAATACATACACCCTCATTTGACACACAACACAACGCCTACACCTACACCCAATGTACAACACAACACATACAAAGACATCTAGTGTACAACACAATACATATATGTACATAGAGTACAACATAACACATACACCTACGTCCGGTGTAGAACACAATACATATACGTACGCAAAGTACAACACAATGAATACACATTTCACGTAACCACAACTACACAATGCACATACATAGTACCACATTTACACAACATAACATGTACGACATGCATACAATACCACATGTACACAGTACCACGTGTACACAACACAACCTACATAACGTGTACACAACACAACATGTACATGGCACCATTTGCACAATGTGTACACAATGCCACATGTACACTGCACAATGTGTACACAATGCCAACATGTACACCGCACCACCTATATAATGTGTACACAATACCACATGCACGACATGTACACAACACCACATGTGCACAATGCCACACACACGACATGTAAACAATACCACCTGCACACATCACCACATGTACAACATGTACACAACAACACATGTACAAAACATGACATGCACAATCATGCACACAACACCATATGTACATAGCACTACATGTACAACAATCACACAACACCATATGTACGTAGCACTGCATATAAAACATGTACATAGCACTATATGTACGCAACGCCGAATATCCAACATGCACACAACACTGCATATCCATCATGCGCACAATACAATATGTACACAACATCGCATATCCAACATGTACATAGAACCATCTATATCCATAACTGCATACACACAACACCATATATGCAACATGAACACAATACCATAAGTGCAATTACTGAATATACAATATGCACAACATATGCACAATAGTAGCACTACACATCCAAAATCACACTGTCTCTACCAAGCA
Source organism: Pinus albicaulis (assembly GCA_034641835.2). Lineage (NCBI taxonomy): Eukaryota > Viridiplantae > Streptophyta > Pinopsida > Pinales > Pinaceae > Pinus > Pinus albicaulis. The sequence goes on along the minus strand of CM076570.1, from coordinate 339,223,475 downwards.
ACCTTGCTTCCAACATCTCTCTGCCATCCACGCTTTTCCTAGCATGCCACATATCATGCTGCTTTCATTCCACTAATGTTTCTCTTAGCATTACTTGTCCAAAACATAGGCATAGTATAAACACAAAATATCAACTCATATCCACATTATAATGACCTCATAAATTTTTCAGGACTACTCTTCCCACTTGATTCCTCATAATACCAGGAAGCTCTTATGAAAACACAATACGTATATATATATATATATATATATATATATATATATATATCATAATAATCATGATCACAACATAATTACCAGATATCATAAGTTTAAGGTTAATATAACTTCCTCTATTCGTGCACAACATGCACAACATTGAGAACTATAGTTCCCAACTTAGCCAAGGCATCTAAAGACTCAAATATATTTACCTTACCTTTCCTGATTTCCTTGCTCATGATTGTACTGACACTATCCATTTACACCAATGGGCCCAACCAATCCAATCGATTTTCATATTCTTACCTTCAATTGCCCTTACTCATGCACCGAGCTTCATTCGAGTCTTACATCACTTGTCGAGTTTCATCCAACTCTTCTCGAACTCCATTAAATTTCTCTTTCCCAAACCAATTCCCAAGACTTTCACAACATAAATACAAGAGCAAGAACAAACAATAATAAAGCCATTGAAACCAATAATAATACGACACCACAACAAAGTGGCATGGTCATGCACTAGACATAAACAAAGACACAATCAAGCGCAACAAATTATAAGAGACCAAAAGCATAATACTAGAACTAAACACCATGACTCAATCCCCATGGGTTCCCAATGCCTCCAAGGGAAAGCTCAAACCAAGCCTTCTCCAAGATTCCATGGTAGTCTTTTTTCCATTCAATCCCCTACATCATATTGCCATAAACACATAGTTTTCAGTGCATAAATAAATGTAACAACATGCTAGGCACTGTTCCTTGTTATGCCAAGCACATTGCCCTGTAACTGAACATATCCATGCCATCTTTCAAGGGACTTCAATTCCCTTGACGAATTCTGCTATAACTAGAAATTAGCTAATATAACTGTCAAATACATGTTTATGAATCTAGAACATATCCACGTAATGTCAAACAAAATCAAGGTTAAGAAGACTTCCTATATTCATGCAAAGCACTCATTCGTTTAGAACTGTGGTTTCCAAACATAGCCACAGGAATTTTCAGCCCAATTCCTTTATTTTACCTTTTCCTTGCTGCAATTGAGTCTTACTATGCACTGTCACGTCACCCAACTGTTAGCTATATAAAAAAATCAACTATTACCTTATCACACTAATGCCAAGCATTTTTCCTGCAACTGTTTACACATGTCAATCACATGTTCCAAATATCAAAACATCACAATATTAATTTGAAATCAACCTTTACCAATACTAATAATAATGTCATAATCAACTAATAGTCATTAGTCATATTACTAATACTAGTACCTACTTACACTCAAGTGCATATCAATTGTCTCAGCATATATATCCATTAGTACAACCATCTTAAAGCAAGATCATTCCTTCATGCAATATTATAGATACAAACTCATATCATGCAACTAATCAAACATTCAAACATTATATAGATGACATAATGGACACCAAACACTCAAACACCTATAGATTACATATTCGAACATTCAATAACCAAGTAGATGACGTAATCAAACTCATACATCGATGTATCTCAGGGGAGGCTATCTTGTCTGAACAATCAATATAGATTAGCACAATATAAATTCTCAACACAACAACTGAAACATAAATAAGGTCATTATATCCATAACAGTAACTAGCTAACATGTTCACATCATAGGCTCATAAACAATTTTCATTCATGCATAACAATCACATATACACAACCAATCTAGATTATAATGATACATATAACATCAAAATCTTAAATGAAATAACCCTAATCATCAAGTTAACTAACACATAAAAATAACAAGTTAACATATATAGTAATCATCAAGTTAACTAACATATAATATCAACAACAATGCATATAACAACAATTTACTATCCTACATGACTATCTAATGCACATGCATATGACCGCACTTAACTAGAATCTACCGTGCATGTAACCAAAACAAAAATATAATGAAAAGTATATATAAGTAACCCTAATTCTTATAACAAACATTAAACTACATACCTGCATACCCACCATACAAACTTGTATGACGATTTGATCTTACCCCGAGGTCTAGTGCTGCAATCTCGCTTTAATAGTGTACTTCTCCTACTCTATCTCACCCAACACATTAGCATCATAACATACCAATAACATTGTGATGACCTCATTTCATACAATCACCTCACGATGCATGTCTAACCTACTAGACATGCATATCTATAACCATGACAATGCATGCATAACAACATATAAACACTGACATGCATAACAAATGCATAATTGACATACACTCATGATAAACATATCAAATCATCAACACCATCAACTTTCATATGGCGACAAATATGCAACCATGGCCATCACCATGCATACACAACAAGCACATAGACCACAAGCATAAAGAACACATATGAAACCAACATGTATGTATGATCAACACACCACCCATCCAGTCCAAGGGGTGAACCATGCTCTGATACCACTCTGTAACGCCATCCTCCCACATTTACCCAAGCTAACCAGTCCACTGCGGTAAAGATGCGACGAGAGGCTACTATGATGTGATTCAAATCCAAAATTACAGTTCACGAAGTGGAACCGACAAAACACAACCAAACTAACCTTCTACACATACTACAAAACCTTCAAGAGCCAACCGACCCTTCTAGTGACCAAACCCTGAGGTAAATTAACATTTTACTAACCTAAAGGGCCAGTTGATCCCTTGCCAAGCCCTCTAAGTGACTGAGAGACTCCAGTCTCTCCCATGAGCCTTCTTGAGTGCAAATGTAGCCTTTTTCTGCCAGTGCTATGCCAACGACTCCGCGATTTAAGTCTAGGAGCCAGTCACTGCACAAAAACTCCATGAAACTTCCAAAACTCATAAAAGACATGAAGACAATGCTTTTGATAACAAACTTAGTCAAGGGATTCACTGGACCCCTGTTAGCCATGACATACATTTCGTCAAAGATGTCACAAATATGCATTCTAGAGGTTAAAACAAAAGATCTGAGTATAGAGGTATCATACTTATCTGAGAATCACTAATATGTATTGATGCCTTATCATATTAGTTGTATTATCATTTATTAGGTCATATATTAATTGTTCATTCATTTACAGATCAAAACATGATGAGAGTGACAAATCATCATTGTCATAAAACACACTCATATCAGCGTATAAACTATAAAAATAACAAGGATACAATAGCCATAAGATCCACATATAAATAGTACATTTACACATTAAATACCAAGGAGAAAGGACTCTAATTAATGAATGAAAAAGTGAACCAATTTTGGGAATTCCATGTACCACATGACCATATATTGGCTGAACCAAATATTTCTTTCAGCTAATCACCCCCCGTGCCTTATTACAAGCATGAATGTGGGACTTATAACCAAAATGAACTAGGGATTCCCGAGGCTAAACCACCTCACCCTCATCAACAGAACCAGACTTTATCGTGATCCTCACTAGATCACTAGGCCCTAAACAAGCATGGATGCCACCGGATTTATCCACCTACAATGTGAGTAATTTTACTGTCTCCTAGTCACTAGGATTTACTGCAATCCATGGTTCGATCCAGGGATTAGTAGGCCATAATCGAGACTCCATCCTCCAGGCTGTACCGTATATCATGTCATTCACCGACCATGGATTCCTAAGCCTTATCATGGGCCCCCACCTCTAAGTTTTACCGTATATACTGCCCTTCACCGGTCGAGGATTCCTAGCCCCACCGAGGTAACAAAAAATCTGGCTTTACCGCAACCCATGGTCCAATTCAGGGTTTACTAGGCCAAGGATTTACCCCAATCCACAGTACAGTTCAGGGATCACTAGGCCATGTGTTCTTTCTTTCAGAGATCCACCTCACTAAATTTCGAATCCATCTAGCAATCCAACTCAACCAAAACATGAGAACCCCAGCACACCATGGCTATCCGAAAATGGCAAGGCTAGGTTGAAAACACTGTCACACCTAGAAAAATCCATGCCAATGACAACAAGAGAACCAAGAACACACATGCATAACCATGCATTCAAAATCTAGCAAGGAAATCACACATGCAAATCGATACCTACATATAATCCTATTGTAGCTGCTTAATCCTGCTCTTCCTTGATTTATATTCACTTCCTCTTTGCCTTCTTTTCCTTTCTTGATCTAATGCTGAAGTGCTCCAAGAAAACTCTAAGTGTCCAAGAGTGTATGAGAGAGAATATAGAGAGACAGAGATCCAAAACTCAACTGAAAAAGTCTACCAACTGATCCTCAGAAGCCTTTTTATCATTGAGGCCTCTATTATATTAATTGTCCTCCTCACATGAAACATGTGACCTTTCACCTTCCTTTTCTCCTATTTTCCATTATTATCATAAATAAAATTCCAATTAATGCCACTTTTCCTTTCCAAAGCCTTTGCCAATTTCCTTAGCCATAATAAACCAAATGAACACCCGCTAGGATGTTTTGCCCAACATTCAGCATGGAATACATGTCCCATGACCTTGGTCTTATATTTTTTTTACATGAATTTTTAACCAAGGTTGTTACATGGGTTATATCACCAAATTTGCCTAGGATTTTCTCGTAGCCTAACCACTATTGTGTTTATTGGCCTGCATCCACAATATTGAGCACAAGCAAGAGCATGTGATCTTTAACACCCTTGTCCCACATCTACCCAGGTAACCTGCCAACTAGGGTAAACATGTGACAAATATTTACTATGATATGATTAAAATCCGTATGTATAAGTTAAGGAAGTGGAACCGACGGAAAAAAAACAACCTAACCTTCTACACATGCAAATGAACCCCCAGGACCCATCCAACCCTTCCAGGTGACCAACCATGGAGACAACCTGACATTTTATTGCATTAAAGCCTCACTATAAACCATGACATGGGCATGCATGCGACTGGGACCCTCCATTCGCTCCCACAACAAGGGATGCCTGCGACTGGGGAATTTTCTAGGTAGTTCTGTGCCAGCGACTTCGGATTTCGAGGCACTTTTTCAGGGCCAGGACTAAGGTCACTGCCTAGAACTCCATGAAACTTCCCAAAATAGAAAGTAACATCGAAACAATGAAACAAATGTAAATAATTGAAAAAATACTTGACTGGACCCTTACTATCCATGATAGACATTATGTCAAACATCTAACAAAAATGCATTCTGCAGGTTAAAACAACATATTTGAGCATAGGGGTCTCACACCTTTCTGAGAATCGCTAAGAATAATTGATGCCTCATCACAATAACTACATTACCATCTATTAAGCCCTACATTCATCGATTAATTAAAACATAACAAGAGCCACACATCATCACTGTCATAAAAATCACTCATAACTAGCATATAACCAACAAAAATATCAAAGATATAACAACCTTATATACCACATATAAAAAAGTATATTTACTCATAAAATGCTAAGGAGAAATAGCTCTTATTGATGATTAAATTGGCCGACCAAGTATGGGACTTCCACGAACCACCCGACCATAGATTGGGATGAACCAAATCTCTCTTTCAGCAAATCACCCCCGTGCCATATTCCAAGCATGGATGTGGGATATCATAAAACAACTCAATTAAAACCATCACCAGATTGGTCGCTACCCAAGTTGTTTAGGGCTCCAAAGCAATTGTTCCAACCAGCGCTTCTAGGACTAGTAACTCAACCCACAACTGCCACAGTGATTACAAAGTGTTTTTCCAACCAGTGCTTACAAGACTATAAATGAACCCACCAAGGTATTCCATAGAAATTTCCCAACCAAGGCTTCTAGGACTAGTAACTCAACCCAAGTTGCTACAGGGATTCCAGAGCATTTTTCCAACCAAGGCTTCCAGGAACTAATAACTAAACCCACAAAAAAAGGCACATGAAAACCAACCAGAAAACAAAAAGTAAAACCAACAACACCATGGTTATCCAAGAAATGGAAAGGCTAGGCAAAACCACTATCAATCTAGGAAATCTTCCATGCCAATGTCAAATATTAACCAAAAAATCACATGAATATTCCATGCATGCAAAAAATAGTAAGGAAATCATACATGCAACTTCGTACCTACAAGAAAAACCCTCTCTAGTTGATGATCCTAATGTCCTCTTGCACTTTATTGCTTTTCCTTTTCCTTATTGCTCCAAATCCTTAGTATGCCACACTCCTCCAAGAGTGCTCCAAGAAAACTCTGTGTTCAAGAGTACGAGAGAGAGAGAATAGAATGAAAGCTCCAAAACCGAAATGACAAAAGTCCATGAACTGATATTTAGAAACCCTTTTGTTAATGAGGCCTCTAATTTCTTCAATTTTCCATTATTTGCCTTCAGTTTCGTCCTCACATGCAACCTGTGACCTTTCACCTTCCTTTTCTCCTATTTTCCTTTGTTTTCATAAATAAATGCCAATAAATGCCACTTTTCCTTTCCAAAGCCTTTGCCATTTCATTTCCATTTTCCATAGCCATAATAAACCATATGAACACCCACACTATGATGTTTTTCCCAACATTCAACTTGGAATACACGTCCCATGACCAAGGTCTTATTTTACCTTTATTAATTTTACATGGATTTTTTACTAGGGCTGTTACAGAACCCTCCCCCTTAGGGGAAGACTGTCCTTGGTGTTCAATGACACCTACAACCAACAATATTGTTGAAAGAAAAACATACTGACCATGGAGCTTTATAACTTAGCTCGCTGCAATATTCATAATGAAAACCTGCTGAAAAGCAAACCAACGTGAAAACATAACATCATGACAATCATAACGAAATAACACCCATACCTCTTATTGGAGCTTTATAACATAGCTCGTGGTGGTATTTACATCCATATACATATGTGCATAAACAAAAACATCACACCAAAACATATTCCAAAACATTCACTCAACCAACGAATAAAGAAGGATACATAGCCCACATCTTATCCACCATCTCCCATATATCTTCATTGGGCCCAAAGTGCTTCCACTGCACTTTAACTTGCTCGTTTGCTCATTTCCATAGCATGAAAATATTTCTCTGCAAAATGCACTGAGGTTCCGGCTGGAATTATCCTTCTGGCTACACCTGCAATACAAAATAAAAAACAATCAATCACATGATCAACATCTTTAAAATACTTCTTAAGCAATGAAACATGGAAAACATCATGGACTTTCAATGTCGGAGGCAATGAAAGTTGATAGACTACTGGTCAAATTATTTCAAGAATCTTGAAAGGTCCAAAAATCTGAGGTTCAAACTTGGCACATGATCCAACCCTCAAGGAGCTCTTCCTGGGCTTGATGTGAAAGTACACCAGTTACCCAACATGAAACTCCTTAAACAACCTGTTTAAATCTGCATATATTTTTTTGTCTATCCTGTGCTACTTTTAGATTCTTATTGATTACCTGAATTTCCTATTCCATTTCTACCAACATATCTGATCCTATCAATACCCTGTTAATTGGATCACTCCAACTAATAGGATTATTACAACTCCGACTATAAAGTGCCTCAAATAGAATAATCCTAAAATACTCAAGATACTCATTGTTGTAAGAGAACTCAACCAACGAAGGGTAATATTCTCACTTTCATTGCTGATGCATCACATACATCCTCAACATGTCCTCCAATATCTTTTTGACCCTCTCTGTCTTTCCATCTTTCTGTGGATGATAAGTTGCATTGAAGGCCAACCTTGTACCCAAACATGCAAATAACTCTTTCCAGAACCTAGAAGTAAACTTAGCATCCATGTTTGACATAATATTCTTTGGAACACGATTCAACCTCACTACATCTATGATGAAGACCCGTGCTACATCATTGGCTCAATAATTAGATTTCATTGGAATCAAGTACGCTACCTTTATCAACCTGCCAACCACAACCATAATCGAGTCATGTTGTCTAGATGTCCTTGGAAAACCTGTGACGAAGTCCATGGAAATGACCTCCCATTTCCACTTTGGAACTGAGATCGGTTGTAGTAACCAACATGGATGCTTACACTATGCCTTTACTTGTTGAAAATCCAAGCATCTCGCCACAAAATTTGGCACTTATTTTTTCAAGTTCGGCCTGTAGTAGAGCTTATTCACCGTTGTCAATGTCTTATGATATCCAGAGTGACCTGATTACAGTTTCACATAAAACTCCCTCAATATAGTATTCTTGAGCTCAATGTTATCTAGCACATATATCTTGTCCCTAAATCTAACCAAGCCATGTGTTGTGAGATGATAGTCCACATCCTGTGCATGTGTACCTGTGTCTGTACTTGTATTCTGCTGTAACCTATGCATGAGATCCATGTTACCTATTATCTTGCTGACCTGCCTGTAAGATCCGAACCTGCAAATCTGTCCCATAAGAACTCATAACTCCTATGTGGTTTACCTGTATCTGCCTGTTAAGAGCATCTGCAACCCTATTCTCTTTACCTTTAATGTACTTGATCTCAAATTCAAACTCACTGATCATGGAAAACTATCTAGCTTGCCTGGGGTTCAAATTTGATTGGTAAAATAGATACCTCAATCCATTGTGATCGCTCATTAGTACAAACCTCTTGCCAAGAAGATAGTGCCTCCACATATTCAATGAATGGTTGATCACTGCCAACTCAAGATCATGTGTCTAATAATTCTACTTGTGCTCATTGATTATCCATGGCTCATAACATACTACCTATCCTTCCTACATAAAAACTCCACCGAGTCCTCTCTTTCAAGCATTTATGCATATCACAAAATCTTTGTCTAGATATGCAATATTTAGCACTGGAGAATTTGTTCAAAATTGTTTCAACTGCTCAAAAATTGCTACAAATTCCTCTGTCCATTCAAATTTCTCACCTTTCCTCTGTAGTGATGTAATAAGATGTGAAATCTAAGATAAGTTCCTGAAACACCTCTTATAATAGCCTGCTAACCCCATAAATTATATTACCTCATCCACGTTTCTAGGAGCTGCCCATTCCATGATAGCCCTTATCTTCTCTCTATCCACTGCTATACCTTCCTTGGAGACTACATGCCCCAAGTAATGTACCTCTGTCTGAAAGAAACTGAATTTGATAAGCTTAGCATACAACTTTCGCTCTCTTAGCAATCTTAACATTGCTGCTAAATGTTCGACATGTTCTTCCTCATTCTTAGAATATACCGATATATCATCAATGAATACAATAACAAACTTGTTCAGATAATGATGCAACACACTATTCATCAAGGACATAAAAGTAGTTGGAGCACTAGTCAAACCGAAAGGAACTACAAGAAACTCATAATTCCCGTACCTAGTCCGAAAAGTTGTCTTGTAAATGTCATATTCTTTAATGTGTACCTGATGATATCCTGATCTCATATCAATTTTTGAGAACACTGTTGCTCCATTCAATTGATTGAACAAGTCATAAATCCTAAAAAATGGATACCTTTTCTTAATTGTCACCTTGTTCAAATGCCTATAATTAATGCATAACCTAAGGGTACCATCCTTCTTCTTCAAAAACACTACCGGTGTGCCCCATGGAGATACACTTGGCCTAATGTATCCTTTTTCAAGCATTTACTTTAACTGCAGCTTCAACTCTACTAGCTCTGGTGTGCTCATCTTGTATGGTGCTTTTGATGCTGGTGCTCCCCCTGATACCAAATCAATAGAAAAAACCACTTCCCTTTGAGGCGACAAATTTGAAACCTTCGCAGGAAACACATCCTGAAATTGTTGTAGAATCGGGTACCTGCTCAAGACATCTGCATCTTCAACTTCCTTAAATTTTTCACGAGAAATATGCAATGTAAATAACACACACCTTTCCTGCGACTACAATTTTCCTGCATAACTGTTACCATTCTAAATAATGTTGCCTTCTTCTTACCTTGCAAGACTCTGTACTTCATTTTCATCCAAGCACTTAATATATTTGTCATAGCAATCCAATTTGGTACTATGAAGATACAGCTAGTCCATACCCAAAATCATGTTATATGAGCCGAAATACAATACATTCAAATGTGTTAATGTAGAGATACCATTAAAATCAAATGCATAAGCTCTTACCCAACGATGAACTCCCTTCTTTGTACTTTTATCCAACTGCACTAACCAATACTCTACATGCACTTCTTTATTCAAACTACACTTATCCACCAAATTAGGGTTAACATAACTATAATTAGATCCAGGGTAAGTCAAAATAGAAAGTGTCTTGCTCACAAAGCTTACTGTCCATCTTGATAATAGACACCTGGTGATCTGCCTGCCTTTCATCCAATGTGCATAAATCCGAGGAACACTCTATCAACATCCCCTACTATCTGCACTTCTTGAGCAATGTAGACTTGTATTCTACCACCCTGATGTTGCGGAAAATCTCTCCCACAATGATATTTGCCATAAGTCTAACACTGTAAAGGCTTCCAACCTACACCCTTATTCTACTCCTCAAAATTAAATCCCTTCCCTTTGTCAGATGCATTGAACTTCTTGTGCAGTGCTGCATTCTCTTTGGTTCCCGTGTCTTGAGGCCTTTCTTTCTTCTTATCCCATTTCCCTTTATTCTTATCATTACCTTTCCAGTCATGCTTAGTCTCAGATCTGCACTTTGATTGCTCATAACAATGATTTAGCTTTCAGATGGCCTCCTCCAATGATCTAGGCTCATTAAACTCAATCCCGTCTTTGAATGCTACCAACAACCCACTAATGAATCTATGAATCTTGGATTTATCCTCCTTGGGGTAAGGCATATACCTCAATAACTCAAAGAAACTGCTAGTGTACACCTCATTGGTCATAGATCCCATCTTAAGCTCGTAAAACTCTTTTTCCTTGTTGTCATAATATCTCTCCAATATATACTTCTTCCTGAATAGTCTCTCAAATTCACTCCAAGCCAACTCCTCCTCATAAATATCTCTGACGTTATTTACATCTTCCCACCATATATTTGCTTTACCTTTAAGATTGAATGTGGTTATTATGGCCTTCTTGTTCTCTTAGTAATCATGTAACCTGATGAACTTATTCATTCCAAGAAACCATGCTTCTGCATCCTATGATTTCTTCATTTCCCATCGAATGTAGGTGGCTTTTATTTCTTAAAATAATCCGACATATAACCCATATCACTCCTCCCGTAAGGATGATCGTGATCCGACATAGAACCAGAACTAGAATAAAACCTGTTATATTCTCTCCTATCCAAAGTATCCAAGAACATGCCATATCTGATAATGTCATCTCTATCTGACCTATGCCCACTATGGGCTCTACTTCCATAGGCCCCATTAGTTCTATCTTCATGTCCACAACTGATCCAATGTGGTCCCTATCTCTATAGTTTTGACAAATTCTGAAGAATTACTGGATTGACTCCTGCTTGTTTCTCCTGTACCTACATGATTCTGTCATTATCTGCTTTGCAAATCCTTATTTATTCCTTCAAAGTCCTCAATGTGTCTACTAAGTCAGAAGATTTCCCAACACCATGCTGCTCATTTGATTCATAGGGAGAATCTTTGTAGTCTACCATATTGCTAGTCATCTTTTATCTCTTCTTATTGCAAGGTATATGATGTCACCTAAACCAAATCATAAACAAACCAACATACATTAATATAGTTTTGGGAGGAAATCTCGTCTGCAAGACCGACCAGATTAGCACAATACGTATATAAACATAATCAGATCAACATATAAGCATATTTGTAGCCATTATCCAATTATCAATGCATGACTATGCTGACCACATACCATGACTTCATGCACAACAACCATCATCCATTCAATGTATGCATAAAAACATATAAACACTGACAAACATAACCAATGCACAACCGAAATACAGTCACAATAAATAAATTAAGCAACAACACCATCAACTTTCACATGGCGACACTACTGCAATGATGACCAATGCCATGCATACAAAAAAATCACATAAACTAATAAGCATAATGACCTATATGCAACTGACTTGTACATATGACAACACATTCATCCAAGGAGAACGAAAAAAAGACATCACCCAAGGAGAATGAAACCATACTCTGATACCACTCTGTAAAACCCTCCTCCCACATATACCCAGGTAACCGGCCAACTAGGGTAAACAAGTGACGAATATTTAGTATGATATGATTCATCTCCCTATGTATCAGTTAAGGAAGTGGAACAAACAAAACACAACCAACCTTACCTTATAAACATGAGAAAAAACCCTAGGAGCCCTCCAAATCTTCTAGGTGACCAACCCTTGAGACAACCTAAAATTTTCTTACATTAAAGCCTCAGTCACTCCCATGAAATTGGCATGGATGCAACTGAGACACTAAATTTTCTCCCACAACAAGGCATGCTTGTGACTGGGGACTTTTCCACGTAGTTCTGTGTAGTGACTCCAAATTATGTGCCACTTTTTCAAGTCCAGGAATCAGGTCATTGGCCATAACTCCATGAAACTTCCTGAAATGGAAAGTAACATAGAAACAATGATAAAAATGCAAATACTTGAACAAGGACTTGATTGGACCCCTACTAGTCATGACAAACATTTTGTCAAACACGTCACAAATATGCATTCTAGAGGTTAAAATAACATATATGAGTATAGGGGTCTCACATATTTTTGAGAATCACTAAGAAGCATTGATGCCTCATCACAATAACTGCATTACCATCCATTAATCCATACATTCATTGATTAATCAAAACATTATGAGAGCCATACATCATCAATGTCATAAAACTCACTGATAACCAACATATAACCAATAGAAATATCAAATATATAACAACCATATATACCGCATATAAACAAGTATATTTACCCATAAAATACCAAGGAGAAAGTTCTCTTATTGATGATTAGATTGGCTGACCAGGTATGGGACTTCCACAAACCACTCGGCCATAGATTGGTCTGAACCAAATATTTCTTTCAACCAATCACCCCCATTCCATATTCCAAGAAGGAATGTGGGATCTCATAAAATAACTCAATCAAAATGAAACAAGGGTTTCCAGAGGCCAAACTACCTCAACACTCAACCAGTGTTTCCACCTCACGATCATAAATCACTAACCATCACTAGATTGGTTGCTACCTAAGCTGTCCAGGGCTCCAGAGCGTTTTTTCTAACCAAGGCTTATAGGTTTTCTAGGATTAATAACTCAACCCAGAGCTGTCGCTAGGTTTCCAGAGCGTTTGTCCAATTAGGGCTTCCAATATTAGTAACTCAACCCACTAAGGGATTCCATAGCGTTTTTCTAACCAAGGCTTCAAAGACTAGTAACGCAACCCAAGCTGTTATAGGGATTCCATATCGTTTGTCCAACAAAGGCTTCCAGGAACTAATAACTCAACCCACAACCAAAGGCACATGAAAACCAACCAGAAAACAAAAGTAAAACCCACAACACCATGGCTATCCATGAAATTGGAAGGCTAGGAAAAACCACTGTCAATCTAGGCAATCCTCCATGCCAATGAAAAATCGCAACCAAATAACCACATGCATATGCAATGCCTTCTAAAACTAGAAAGGAAATCATACACGCAACTCGTTACCTACAAGAAAAACCCTCTCTAGCTGCTAATCCCAATGTCCTCTTGCACTTTCCTGCTTTTTCTTTTCCTTCTTGCTCCAAATCCCAAGTATTCCAAAGTCCTCCAAGAGTGCTCCAAGAAAACTAGTGTCCAAGAGTATGAGAGAGAGAGAATAGAATGGGCTCCAAAAATGAACTGAAAAAATTATGTGAACAAATCCTCATAATCCTTTTCATTAATGAGGCCTCTAATTTCTTCAATTTTCCATTATTTTCCTTCATTTTCATCCCCACATGCAAACTATGACCTTTCACCTTCCTTTTCTCCAATTTTCCATTATTTTCATAAATAAATGCCAATAAATTCTACATTTTCTTTCCAAATCCTTTGCCATTTCCTTTTCCAATTTCCATATCCATAATAAGCCATGTGAACATTTTTTCCTAACATTTAGCTTGGAATACGTGTCCCATGGCCAAGGTATTATTTTACCTTTATTAACTTTCACATGGATTTTTGACCAAGGCTGTTACATGATCCAGGTGGATATTGGTGGCCACCCACCTATTCTGCTTGGACCCCCAACACTATTTCCTTTTAGTTTCCTAATTTCTAGAACAATTTATTATATTTGGAAGTTTTTAAAGTCTTGAACTTCCGGGGCTGTTTTGAGGCCCTAAACAACATTTTTGTAGAAACAAGAAAACCTATAGTTTTTTTATAAAGAATTTGTAGAATTTTTTTTTTATCCTTGGATAGATCTTTCTAACGAGGTATCATATGCGTAAGACAAATATTGTATGCCAAATTTATGACCTCGGGAAGTTGATGTACCAACTAACCCCAACGAGGCCCACACAATTTTGGCGCTTCATCTCCTAGGGTTAGGTTTTTGGATGTTTATGGTTTTCCATTATTTCTCAATAATAAAAAGGCCTTTGAGCCTCATTGTAACACAATTCAGTAGGAATGTAACCGTCACATATCTTCTGAGAGATAAGCTACCATTGCTCGAGCTAGTTTGTTTCTGTTATGTATGTAAACATTTTTCAACTGTTTCTATTTTATTAATTGAAATCCTATTTCGCTGTATCTCTGTGTTTTGGTTTGAGTCTATATTTCATTTCTTTCTTGCATAAATCTAGATCAATGTTATCAGAGTGGTCTGCTCTTTCTCTCTTTTTTTGTGCATGTGCCCAATGAGGTCAGGGTATAAGGAGTTGGGACTTGAACTGATCGAACCCTCGCAAGACTGTCCTCGTTGACACCGATGATCTCCCATGGCAGAAGAAAACAAAGACAAGAGAGCATGAGATCCTTTCAAAATATTGCTCGAAGAAGCCCTCGAATGACAAATTAATGAGATGATGGAAAAATTTTCCCAGATCCTTCGACGAGTATCAGCGGGCGAAGCATCTTCATCCAACAATAACTTCGGAGGCACCACCCCCTTCATGGTACAGGTTCACTTTGACATCCCTATATTTGAAGCAAAAATAGATGCAGATGCCTTGGTAGATCATTTAGTCTGCTGAGGCGATATTTTTTGGTCCATAATTTTTACGATAGGGAAAATATTATTTTTACACTCTTGAAATACAACCCCCATGTCAAGGATTGGTGGGAAATTCATTGTGAGTAGAGGGATGAGGAGAAACCCTCACTATTTTCAATCACACCCTCTTGGAATTCCTTCCAAGATGTCATCAAGGAACAATATTACCTTGTCAGAAGCTATAAGGATAATTATATAAAGTGGACCTCACTATGGTAGGGAAGGGACCAAGATGTGTTGGAGTTCACAAAATTTTTCCATACCTACGCACAAAGTTGGGTATCCCTTCCCCCATTTCTCATACATCCCTAGCACCATCTCCTTCATTTTCCCTTTCCCATTCCTCATTACTAAGACCACTTTCCATCATCATCACAATTCCTTAGGGTTTTGACTTTAAAACGTCATGGCAGAAGAAGAGAACAAATCATATAGTGAGGGAGAGGAAAGATAGGCTAGAAGGCCAGATAGAGGGGGAAGAATAATCAGACTTGAGCCAACAAGTACTAGAGAAATTTTTGCATTTCCTATGGCAGTGGCATGTTTCAAACATGTGGGTTGCTTTGATTTCTATGAATTGGTCCAGAACTACAAACCCTAATCAAGTAGAAAGAGAAGGGTAAGTTGGATTTTCTCATTGATGCATCCATGATAGAATAGAATACCATATAATGTCTCCATGAAGTAAGTCTGAAGCATTTTTGAGGAAATTTGAAGAAAATTTAGGAAAATTTGGAAAACTCTTCGAAGGCATATTTTCCAGAAATGTCTTGCTTGGTCACCTTTTTGAAGAAAATATTGTGGCAAAAAAAAATTGAATTTTTGGAAACTAGAGGAGGTTTTTGTTCCTAAGATATCAAAGTACAAAAAATATCTCACTTTTTCCACAGGTATTATAGAATGAGAGATCCATTCACATCTTCACAACCTATTTTTCTGCCTGTGCAAAATCCTGTTTGAGACACCTTTTTGCAGAGAAGATTGTGGCAAAAAAAAAAGATTTTTGAGAAACTGGAGGAGGGGTTTGTTCACAAAATACCAAATAACAAAAACCTCTCTCAGTGTTGCAAAAAAATTCATGTCTAGTGAGATATTGCTCCATCTTGGAGGCCCATTTTTCCATAAAATTCAGAATTTTTACACAGTTTGACTATCCTATGTTCAACACCCTAGGCGTTGTGCAAATGTCTGGGGCACTTTTTGAGGGAAAGGAGACCACCAATGGATTCATAAGGACAATTACATCTAGGAAAACCACTTTTCAAGCCTTCATTTTTAGATTCAGGAGATCAAAAGGGAAAAAAATTATGTAAAAATCATGTTTCTGTCCATATTTTTGCCTAGGCGTTGCGCACAGAGCACTCTTGGGAGATTTAAATTTTGAAGGGTCAAATCAACATAATTTTGAGAGATAGAGGAATATTCAGAAAAAGGACTTGAAAATATTTCCAACAAGCCATCTTGGGCATGATTTGGACACCTATGGGTCATTCAAAAGTTTCCTTGAACATGGAGGGCGCACAACCTTAAGGCGCTGCGCATATGACAGGAAAATGATGCATATGACAGTTTGCTGATCTTTTTGGTTTTTTACTGTAAATTTTGATTTTATCTCAGAAAATCATCTTTCTATTAATGTAATTCATCATTGTAAATGTAATTATGTCAAGGATAAGTTACCTAGGGGTAGATTCATTAGGTAAAGTTATTAGTTAGTCCAAATGAATCAGTTTGAGTGTAATTAGGAATGAGTCACATGGACCATCCTACACTTCAGCTTTCAGTTCAGTACTTTGTGGATCTCTTCCTAACCTTGTGGATTCAACCCCTAAGGATGAGTGAAGCTTGTTTTATGTCTATTTAGCCCCTTTCTTCACACTAATCAAGGGTTGGAATCAGTTTGGATGTTAGCTTGTTGATCAAGGAACTATTGTACTCAGTTTTGGCGAGTTAATAAAGAAGATTTGCAACTATTTTTTGGGATACTTGTGGTATGATGTTTATCATTGTTGTTTCTTCAGTTTCATATGTTAGAATTTATTTTATTCATGTTAGATTACATCTCTATGGTATGATCTCTTTCAAGTTTGATAAGAAGAACACATGCTTGCTCATGCTTTGGGAAATTGATCATAGTTTGTTCATTTTCCTCTATTTAGGAAGAACACATCTCCCATGCTCTTCCTAGCTCCTCATCAGTCCTAAAACCATCTCATCACAATAATCTTTAAGTGATAAGCCTTATGCCTACCTTGCCCCATTGAATTCCTGCAACCCTATCTCATTTTCCCTGACCTAGCTCCCTTGACCTAATTTCTTCATCTAGTGAAACCCAACCAAATATAATCAAAACAACCCCTGCACTCAATATCTAGCCTAAAAACCCTAATTCCTCTAGCCCTCCTGGCTGTGAACTTTTGGAGAGAGCCCTCTCCGATTTGGTAGGGCTAGCTACCAAGCCAAAAGTTTGGTCTGTGGTTACCTCCGTTGGGATTCCTTCTTCAGCCTTGGGAATCTGGTGGAGTGCTAACAACAGGGAAAAGGCATCTCGAAACCGTAGGAAAAAAGAAAGAGCCAAGGTTGAGCAACCCAGGATAAATCATAGAAGCCACAATCAAAGGATAACACCACGAAGGTGAATAAGGAAAACAGAAAGTGGTGTGAATTCTACAAGAGTCCCACCCACAACACAAATGAGTGCCATGCTAAGTAGTCACTGGTGGCTGAGCTAAAACCTTCAAAGTCAAATTCATGTTACGATTCTGAGTCAGAGATCGACAAGGGGAACGATAAGGGGAATAAAATTTTGATGCAAAACCTAGTGTGAACATTTCCACCACGAAGGTCAAGAAGATCAAGCCTAAAGATCTAAAGGAGGGCGAGCATATCTTCCAATGTGGGTAAAGGGTTCACCGTTGCAGTTCATTATTGATAGCGGTAGTCAAAAGAACCTCATCTCAACCAAGGTAATGAAGTGATTGGGCCCACCGAAAACCCCACACCTGCAACCGTACACCATAAGGTGGCTCCACCAAGGGCAATATCTTCGTGTCATCCATAAGTGTTGCCTTCCATACAACATCAAGCCCTTCACGATGAGGAACTATGTGATGTTGATCCCATTGAAGTTTGTGATGTATTATTAATCCAACCATACTTGTGGAAGCGTCATGCTATGTATGAGTCCAAGCCTCACATTGTTATTATTACTTTGGGAAGTAAGCTATACAGGATACCATAGGTAGCCCCACCTATCGCCATTTATTTTATCTCTACTAAGGAATGCAGTAAGATCATTTCCCATAGCAGGATTTTTGTTTTTTTTGATTCACTATCAAAGTAAGGGGAAGCTCGTGGCCACATCCATGGCCCCTGGGAAGGGTTCCTCCACGCAGTAGAAGAAGGTGATTAAGGTTGTGGAAGAATACAATGACATCTTCTCCTCACCTATAGGGGTCCATATGCACTATTAGATGAAGAATTCGATCGGTTTGACTCCCTAAGAACCTCTATCCAATGGGTTGATATACCTCTGCTCTCTTCTATAAAACGAATAAATCAAGTGGAATATCCAGGAGTTGCTATAAAAAGGGCACCTTTGACCAAGTGAGTGAAGATGATTTGGGAGGTGCACTACTTTCAGGTCGCAAGACACTTTTCCGTAGAGAATATTGTGGAAGTAGTACATAAGTATTTTATTGGCCAAATCTCCGACAAGATGTTGGAAAATATATATGATCTTGCACTTCCTGTGCCATAACCAAGTCAACCATTAATAAGAAAGGCCCGTATACTCCTCTTCCTACTCCTAATCGAACTTGGGAATCCATATCCACAGACTATATATCTAGACTTCCTTCTAGAAAACATGGTAACGACTGTGTATTTGTCGCCGTTGATAGATTTTCTAAGATGGCTATATTGATGGTTTGCAAGAAGATCACCACAAAAAAAGATATTGCCAAATACTTCTTTGAACGAGTGTGGGTACATTTTTGGATCTCACAGACTGTTATCTCATATCGGGATAACAAGTTCTTGAGCACATTCTGGTTGAGCCTCTGGTCATTGTTGGACACTAAGCTCACCAAGTCGTTTGTATTACATCCTCAAACTAATGGACATACAAAAGTTGTCAACAAGATGATAGTGCATATACTATGCATGTACAACTCCAAGAATCCACAGACATTGGATGAGAGTATTCCCTATGTCCAACCCAACTATAAAAAAACTCTCTATAGCTCCACTAGCCACAACCCTTTTCAAGAGGGCATGGGATTTCAACCATTATGTCCCATTAATGTTATAGTGCCTCTTGCGACTACACAGATAGAATATGCACATGTTCAGTCCAAAGCTGGTAAAGTAACTAGGTTTATTGAATACATCTAACAGATCCACCAGTAGGTCCATGACATCTTGGACAAAGCCAATGACAAGTACAAACAATGTCATGATCAACATCAGGTTCCAAATAAGTTTCAAGTGGTCAACAAGTGTGGTTGCATTTGCATAAGGAATTCCTTACCAAAGCCCATCGAAAGCTTATGGACCTTACACCATCACCAAGGTTGTGGGTCACAATGATTTCGAGCTAAACATTCCCCCATGTCTTATCCTACACCCAATGTTTAATGTGGACTGCCTTCGACCATACTTTCCACCATTGTTGGACACATAAGACATTGCTGAGTAGCTGGAACCAACAAAGCTCAACCCATATTGCGTTGAACAAGCCACAACATGATATGATCATGGAAACATAGAATAAGAACACTGACCAACAAAGGATAGAAATTTATTAGGTTTTCAAAGTCAAACAATTCCTGCACCAAGGCAAGTGGCTCCCCAGGGACCAAGTTCGGCAGACATCTTCCCATCTCATGGAGGCACTCAATGTAATGGGGACCATTACTTATTAAGGGGGCAGGAATGATCTGGATAGATATTGGTGGCCACCAGCCTATTCCACTTGGACCCCCAACACTATTTATTTCAATTTCCTTATTTGTAGCACAATTTATTGTTTTTAGCAGGTTTTCATTTCCTAAACTTTAGGAATCGTTTTGAGGCTTAAATGAAGCTTTTTTGGAAAACAAGCATAATTAAATCATTTTATAGGGGTTTTTTTTTTTTTTAGTCCAAAGTTGTTTCCTCAAATATATATTTCTAGCTAGGTATCGTACGCGTCAAATGAAGATCGTATGCCAAAGTTACGTCCCTCGAGAGTTGATGTACCAACTAACTTACTTGGGGGCCACCAAATTTTGGCGCTTCATCTCCTTCAGGTTAGGTTTTGGATGTTTAGGGTTTTCCATTATTTCTCAATAGTAAAAAGGGCTTGGAGCCTCATTGTAACACAGTTCATTAGACATGTAGCCATCACATCTCTTCTTAGAGATAAGTTACCATCACCCGAGCTAGTTTGTTTCTATTATGCATGTAAATAATTTTCAACAATTGCTATTTTAGTAATTGAAATATTGTTTCACAGTACATTTGTGTTTTGGTTTGAGTTTATATTTCATTTTGATCCTGCGTAAATCTGGATCAACATGTCACTTGGTAAAATTTGAACTCCTGGTGGGGGCTATATTAGCTTTCTACTTTCACTTACCCAACAAGCCACTATTAATGAACTAGGGCCCTCTCTCACACTTTTATTTTAGAGATTCAAAGTAAAAAATTCCGTTTAAATGAGGGTATCTACAAAAAGTACCTTTAAAACTACTAAATGGTTATATACCTAATTTTATTTTAAGACAAAAATTACGAACAAACTAGCAAGGTAAGGGAATTGAGACTGATTACCTTAATTTAACTGCAACTGTGAAGTTGAATTTAGTCAGATTTAACATAAAAAAAGTACAATGGAAAGCCCTCTCATATTTTACTGTAACTAGTGTAACTCTGCAAAGTGGAACCAAATAAAAGGGGAGCTACAGTAACTATGCATACAATATCCCCCATGGCACAATAAACTATGTTGTTTTCTATGTAATAGTGGTGTGACTCCATTGGAATTGATGTTTTCATTCAAATTTGATGGGAATTTGCTGCCCAAAAAGGATTTGTTTGGTCTTGCATTGTCATTAGAGTTTAAATGAAATGGCCTAGTTTTTTCCCTACACAATAAATCATAATCACTATATACAATGCACTAGAGGGATTGCGCTATATCGATCAATAAAGAAGACGATATATCCCATGATTTAGGTTTGAGAAAATTTTGGTAGTTCCAGTCCTATCTAGTATGCACTAGAGTGGAATTTGAGAATGCCAGATGGATAGAAGATATCCTAGATGGTTCTCTAATGATTTTGAGGACACTATTTTTTATTTAGCTACATATTTCTAGTAAGGTAGAGTACCATGCTCACACCCAAATAAGAAAAATTATCATTTACATACAAAATTATTTGGTTAATATAGAACCTGGACCTTGTGGTGTAAAAGGAAAGTCTTTAATATATTTTTCCCCAATATTTTATATTTTTGTCTATGCACTCACTATAAATTCCATCTTCTCTCTTGGAAATTTGGAATACTGAACTTTCCTGCAATAAGCAAGGAATTAGCAATAACATGCACTTTACATCAATCTATTTTGTAAAGGTTATTTCTCAATACGTTCAAACATGGTAGGGCATAATGCATGCCTGTTTAATTGATTAAGGAAGGTGTTAATTAAGTCCAACATTGTTTACACATGCCTATATGGTGGGGTCTGGACGATCTCGATGCTTATAGGGAAGCATTACTATCGCCTCCATAGGAAGATAGCTCTTATATGACTCCACTCCATTACCATATAGCTAGAGGTGTAATACAACCAACCTTAAAGCCCCCAAGCTCTTTACAAAGAAGATAAGAATCATAGTTACAGCTTACCTAGTGAAAAGTATGTTGAGGCCAAAAAGAAAAATGAAGTTTGACAATGACCCTTTGACTATACTTTGAAACCATTATTGAATGTAAACCCAATTGCTTGTAGATTTTAGAACTAGAATATTTTCAGTAGTTTCTTGATTGCAAAATAAATTTATGTCCCAACAAGCTTACAAGATTAAGACTTGGAAACTCAACAAGAAACCAACCATGAAAGAGGTTGATCCCAACAGTTCTAAAATGGAGTCTTAGTATCTTATTTTTAGGTTGGAAATTATGCAACATCGAAATTTGTGCTTCTTCACTTTCATGATTTCCTCGTCCACTAGTAATTATCAGCCCTAATAATCATAGATCAATTCTCAGCCCTCGATGTTGGCAAAAATAGAGGTGATGATATCAACATGGAAGTGGAGCTCACTTATATTGATCAAAGTGTCGAGTTCATCCTCATTGAAATTCTCACCCATGCCAAATTTGGGGTAGACAAATATTTCCTTAAGATAACTGATATATCATGAAAATGGTACAGATCCATGTATAAACAATAAGTAGAGGTAATTCCCTGAAGTAAAAAAGTATGACCTCAAATGTACTGCACCACCTATCTCTCTCTCTCTCTCTCTCTCTCTCTCTATATATATATATATATATATATATATATATATATATATAACTGCTTTTGGTTGTTGATTTGGAGCCTTTATGCATGCCAATTTAGTCTAATTTAAGTTTTCCATCAATCCTATAAATCGCTGCATGGGTTAGGTCCCTTTTGGTTAAATTTGGCCCGACAAAAATACCACCTACACCACTCAACAACTGAACTATTCTATACACACAAGGGATTTTCGGGTATACCACCACAATGAAGATGCATTAGAATAACATGCCATGTGGCACTGTTACCCAACACTTTGTGGGTGATATCCATAAGAGAATTTTTTCTCCATGATGGACCTCAACCAACAACCAACTTCCCCTTACAACCCTCAACTAGCTCATTGTGTGATCAAAATCTAGATTAGGGGCAAAAATTTTCCAAATATTCAAAGAGATCAGAATCACACCAGACAAGAATGACTGGATCGGGCCCATTGCTAGGAATCCGACACACTTAATTTCACTCAAAACAGAGTCCGTATGAAGAAGTTAGAGCCCGATGATCATTTTCCAAATAGGGGAATTTAAAAAAAAGGTCAAACATGGTCAAAGGCCAAAAAATTGGGTTTTCCTCCGGCCCAATGAGAAGATGACAAGTGGCGAATTGTGGTTGGTTACTATGTGGGTGATTTTTCACGATTTTATTGGTTTAATTTTAAGCCAATAAGAAGAGGACATATGGCAAGCTCGGAGGTGGCCACGTGCCCCCCCCCCCCCCCCCCCCAAAGGTCGAAATTCGGTAAGTTGGTCGAAATTCAAATTTTTTATGGGCGGAATTTTTTTTATTATATGGTTGGGGGGAGGTCGGGGTCAAACCCGCGACCTCCCCCACACAACGTGTCTCCCTTACCACTATGCCACGACATTGGAACTTAATATACAATGGCCACAACATGTATTTAAAGTTGAATAAATGGTATGGCAGAGGAAAAAACGGGTGAGCCCCTTACAACGGGACCACGCCCTAGGACCATGGTGGAGGGATTATTCCCTTATGGCGAAATTAGCATTTAAATGCAAGTTAGCACTTAATCCAATTTTAATTTTTGGTTTTGTAAAAATGCGCTTAGAGCGCTAACCATACCTTAATCATGCTTAATATTTAATTAAAATCCAATTTAACTTGTGGAGGTTTGGCGGTTCCACTATTTTCAGCTCCACTACCAATTTTGGCGGACTTAACTGGAGATGTTCTAGATTTGGAGGAATTTTTCTAGGGAAAATTGAATGAGCCATAAATTTGGCATATTTCGACCAATTTTGGCTCGAGAAGTGTCATTACTAGATGATTTGGATACTATGAGCATGATGGTGTAGGTTTCAGAGGCGTTGGAGCACTTCTTTAATTGATTTTTCCACTTTGAAGATTAAAGAAGCCTAGGTCCACCAAGAGAGGAGGTCATGCCTAGTTCATCTGAAGACCATTTTTAGAGCTTGAAGAATCTATTTTGAGGTTTTTCGGTGTTCTGAAGCCAATGGAGCAAGTTTTAAAGCCATTGGAGCACTGTATGTGCATGTAATGACCATTAATCCAAAGAGGGCCTAGCCAGTTGAAGCAGGTCCATGGAGATGTAGCCCAGGAGGGGTTAACTCTTTTATCAACTATTGTGTAATGTGTTTGATTTGTGTTATTTCTCTGCAATTTATTTTTTGTACATGCGTTTTTAACAACTAATTTACTTAAGATATTACTCATAAAAGACACAAAACTTGACACATAAAACCTTCACATAATTGGCTAATTTGAGACGATCCTAAACTCATTTATTTTATACTGATGTGGGAGCTAGCACATCAAAACTAGTTTGCAAATATATTAAGATCATTGTGCCATTTCTCCACCACCTGAACCAACCATGATGTCCTTCACCCATCTATATTGATCGTATGTTTGAAGGTGGCCCTCCCGAATCTAAAATGTATGTCTTGTCATTTGGTAATTGAGTATTGGGTTTACTTATCATGGACACTTCTGGGCATGTATTTATGGGGGGATTTGGCGGAAAGAGTGGGCTTAGTTTGTGCTCCACTCCCCTTGATATATCTTGGATGTTACCCTTAGATATTAGTTTCGTGGGATCTCCTTTTTTGACCATTTGGTTCTAGGGTGGTACTACATAGAAAACCCCTGCTTTGGGTGTGTGGTCCTGCTCCTTTATTCACATATATTACTCCATTTCCACTCACTATACCCCAATTTATCATTTCTCCCACTTGGGTCCACATTTCCTCTCTGGGTCCACATATGGTCAACTTCCCTATCCCCTTTCCCCCACCTTCGGTCAGGCCCGAAATGATGCCCTAGAGGTTGAAGCAGCTAAAATAAAAAGTAAAATCATAAATGGCCACATTCAACAGGAAATTGTACCACAAAATACAAAAGATAGCCGAGACAAAAATAATTAGCATTTTGGAAAAATCCAATCCATGATCTCTACCCCATATCCATTGTCATCACCCTGGTTCCATAGGCCCTAGACGAGCCTCCTTATCATTCATGAACCCATGATTGTCCCAATCCCATGAGGGCAATGAACCACCCTACCTAAAAGGGGGTAATCATTTCTATATCCTACACATCATGCTCTTGTCCTTAGAGCCTCGAGAAGTTAATTAAATACAATTCATAAAAGGCGAAAGGCATATAAATAAGGGTAAAAAAATCAAGGTCGAGGCTCCTCATGTACCACAATTTCTCCCTCCTACACATTATGTACCCAAGTGTGGGCTTCCCATTCTGTAGCTACCCTTGAGCCCAAATTTGTGGCATAGGACTACCCCTCTCATTCCATTTCCATTTCACTTCTTTTTCAATTTCAACCCCCCATTTGAGGGATGTACCTTGGACATAATATCCTCTCTAAGGGTAGAAACCACTTAATAAGGTACCTAGCTAACCCCCTTTTGGAGCTTGGAGACATTAGCACATGCCAAATCCCACTACGAAAGGAAATTCCATTATGAAGTTCCCACTTTGTTGTCTATGGTTTGTAATCTCTTTTACACAATTACTCTAATGACTTATTGTACTAGAAGGCTAGGGGATGTATTGGATCTTATATAGGATTACAAATGGTGTCCATTTGGGTTTGCTCTCCCTATATGTGATACTAACCTCCTAGAGGGATACATTGGAACACGTAGGGTGTGTGTAGAGAGATATGGGCCTCCACAACATCAAACAATGCTTCATGGATCCTCACCAATGTCCAAATATTACTAGAGATCCACCTTTGGGACGAGGATGATGCACTTGGTACACTATGCCAAGCCGGCCCGATAGGAGCACCACACATTTGGAAAGTGCCCCACGACTTGTACGATGACATGGCAGCATTCATTCCATCATTTGAGCCCTTATAGATGATCTACATTAATCTTCAACTCATATGGAGACCCATGGGGTCATTGGTGTGCCTCCAAACCCATTTGGATCACCACAGGTCTACTACTTTAGGAACAAGGGTCCACCACCTTTTCCATCACATTTTGAGGAGTTTATTCATCATTATGGCAGTTCTAGACATTATCAGGCTTATTGGAGGGCCCCACGACATGCACATATTATTATTTGACCTCCTAAGAGGCTTGTTATTTCATTTATGAGCTAGTTTGGTGGGCTTGTCACCAAAAGTTGGTTTATTTGCACATTATTTTATTTTGAGGGGCTAATGTAGGCTCATTAGCTAAATCGAACTCCTAAGAGGTGTATAAATAGGATTTAGTTGGAGTCATTTGTATCATCACTTGACTTGAGATCTCTCTATCTTTACAAAACTTCACATTTTTCCTTGGAGGACTATTTTTGGATGATGGATGAATTTTGATGTATGGATTTCGGATATTTATATCTTGGAACTTCTTATTTTCAAATGTGATGCTGGTTGGATATACTCTTGAACATTTTAAGTGAAAATTTAATGCTATTTTTCTTGTTGCTGCATATAATTGAACTTCAATATAACTAGGGCTAATTGTTGCATGATTGAAATGTGGAATTATGTGTCTATTTAGTTTATTCTATGTATGGGCCATTGTTAGATGAATGAAATCTCCTAGAGATCATTTTATATTGATAATATTGCACCATTTTTATGAAGTATAAATGCTTGAAAGTCAATTTTCTTCTCTTTCCTCTAACATTGGATGAAGTTGAATTTCTGGGCCTCCTTGAAAAACCAAATTCTTCTTCATTATTAACCTTGACTCCATATCGCCAAGTGAATCAGGAACTGGTCCCTCAAAAAAGGGTGATCATTTTCCCCTATTTTTCACATTTTTATTTATTTTTCCTACGTCTAGCCCCATTAGGTCACCTAGGGCATCAATTTCCTGGGAATCTAGCCACCAGAAAAATTCGATCTCCTAGAGGAAACTATGCTGGTGGGTACCTTCACTCTCCTCCTAATTTGGGCCAATTCCGACAGTGGAATCTTCAGATACCCCAAGCAATAGCTCTAGGATCAAGTTTTACCTAGGTGTTCCCAAGGCTAGAACCTAGGAGGATCAATTTGACATCATTGGAATAAAATTCCTATTTGATCCTTTCCACTCACCTTAGCCAGGTTAGTAACATCATTGGGTGCCCAAATCCACCCCCTAACCTAGGTTGGGTCCACTTGGCCTCGTGTGGCCCCATTCTTCATCAAAGTTGATTTATCAAGGAATACTCGGGAATACAAGTTCCCAAATGATTTTAGGGATTGAGAACCTCCTTTGTAAACCTTATTCTTCTACCTCAAGCCTCCAATCAATCTTCATCCCCTATCCCTAGAAGATCAAGTCCCTTGATTAAAAGGAAAGCACGTCCCATTCTTCATTCTATCCCAGGGAAAGTGTTTCTATTGTCACTTCACGCCTATTCATTGATGTATAATTTACAAGTGATTTCCTTAAACTACCAGGCCTCCTCCCATCGGTGAAAGTTCATAAAGAGTAGGGAGTCTTAGCGGTGGTGACAGTGGGCTAAGTCTCCATCATTGCCCTTGACCTAGTAGTTGTCCCCAGAGGAACCCTTATTAGGTCCCCTACTGGTTTGAGTGGTAAAATTTTTGGCGTCATTTCCAGGGACACAAGACATGTGTTTTATTCCCCATACGACATATTTACATATCCTTATTGGCGACTCCATTGGAAGAATGAAGCCTTAGTTATTCATTGAACTTTAAGGTAAATGCTTGTAGGGTGAAGTAAGTATTTTTATAGGCATCTTCAAATTCACCCTGGCGACTCCTATGTATTTTTCATGTATATCTCAAATAGGTTCTCTTTCTTTGATAAATTTCCCACTTTGTACATTTATAGCATCCCAGGGCACCCCAATCATATCACAGGAAGGATGGTATGTGGGGTACCCATATTTGATGATGACCCAAGTTTCACAATTGACCATGTGAAAATATTTAATGCACATACCTCAAGGAAGAAAGTAGTCACCCGGGATGTCCTTGTGTTGTTATTATTTAGTTCCCTCTATGGTCATAAATCATGGTTACAAAATCATGAACCTAGGAGCATATCATCTATTGATGAGTTTGTTGATGGCTTCCTTAGACATTTTCAAGTATGCCCCGCATTGAGCATTCAAGATGAAGCCTTCATCGAGCATCATAAAGACCTTGAGAACCTAAGTGATAAAGGGGAAGATGAGTCCACCTTGGGTCCACATCATGAAAAGGATGATTTTGAGAACACATGTGTTGGGAAGAATGATTCCATGGAAAGTTAAATTGAGACTAACCTTACCTTTCTCAAGGATATTAATCTCGATGAATCTCCTTTTGAGAACCTTGAGGAATATGATCCCATTATCCCCTTGGAATATGGCATTGAAGATTAAATCCACATTGAAAAGGGTAAATGGGTAATTGCTAGTCCTAAATTTAATTGTGCTCCCAATTATGACACTTACAAGGAAGATGAGTTTGAAAGTGGTATCCCCTTTCACTCAGACATTATTTATGATGACATATCCATCGACACCCTTGAGAATAAGGATCATTATTTTCTCGTACATGAAAAGGATGATTCTGAGGAGAAAAAAACCATTGAATATATCAATTCACCCTCCCCTTTGCCTCATCCTCTTGTTCATCACCTCACGTTTTCCACAAGTGATTCCCTTGCCCCTTTTCAAATGATCTCGTGTGACCATGATCCCTTTCCCCTTTCTGAGTATGGTGTCATGGAAGAACCACTCAATGAATATACTTTTTCTTCTTGGGTGCCCCCTCAGGATCATGACCAATCTGTAATTTCCCCTATTCGGTGTGATTGTCATGGGTGGCCTGCTTGTGTTTCTCTATCTCAATAGTCTCATTTTTCTAATCATAACCCTTTTGAGGCAATAAAATATGACATTAATGATAATGGAAATAATATCCCCGAGGTTTCCACCATAAAAAATTCATGAGCCTAATCATTGATTTCTCTATATTTTGGTTAGAAGAGAGGAGCTCATGGACTATGTTACATCATTTCCTTACCATTTCTCACATGATCATCCATGTGTGTGCATCATATTTTCCCACCTCCCACCCACTTCATCCTCCATATAATTGTATTCACATTCACTTTGGGATTTTATACGTGAGTAATCATAGTGGTAGGCAGATTTATATTGATACGATGATATGTTGGTTACACTAGATTTATGATTACACTTAGTATTAGCATTGTACTATATGCATTTTAGGGTAGGACTCATTCCATCTTGATTTTCTGCATTAGAATTAATCTCATATGATATTTCTCATGATATATTAGCTGCATTTAGATTAAAAATTTCATATTTTTATTACTTTTTGGTTTTACGGGCTGACATTAAGCGTGGATGATCATATAACACCATGAAATACATGCTTCCCCGTGGTTTTTGTCATTAATGTGTGAAGATAATAGGTCTATGATGACCAAGGGATCGCTAGAGTTCTCGTGACCTCTCATTCGAGTATCCTTGCCCATGTCTTCGATAGATCAAATCACAATTGGAGCCATATGTTACCCACCACTTCATGGGTGATATCCCTAGGATAAATTTTTCTCTATAATGGACCTCTGATGATAGCTAGTAGTCCCTTGCAACCCTCAACTAACTCGTTATGCCATTTCTCCGGCACCTAAGCTAGCCATGTGGTCCCTCACCCATCTGTATTGATCATATGTTTGAAGGTGGGCATCCTGAATCTAAAGATATGTCTTGTCATTTGGTAATTGAGTACTGGGTTTACTTATCATGGACATTTATGGGCATGGATTGATGGGGGGATTTGGCGGAAATAGTGGGCTTAGTTTGTGCTCCTATCCCCTTGATCTATCTTGGATGTTACCCTTGGATCTTAGTCTCGTGGGATATCCTTTATTGACCATTTGGTTCTAGGGTGGTAGAACTTGGGAAAACCCAAATTTGGGTGTGTGGTCCTGCTCCTTTATCCCCATATATTATTCCCTTTCAACTCACTATACCCCATTTATCATTTCTCCACCTGGGTCCACATTGTGTCTTTGGTTCCACATAGGGTCAACCTCCCTATCCCCTTGCCCCCACGTTAGGTCAGGTCTGGAATGATGCCCTGGAGGTTGAAGCAACTAAAATAAAAAGTAAAAGCATAAATTCCCACATTCAACAGGAAATTGTACCATAAAATGAAAAATATGGTTCAGAAAATAATAATTAGCACGTGGGAAAAATCCAATACATGAGATCTATCCCATACCCATGGTCATCACCTTAGTTCCATACATCCTATATGATCCTCCTTTATCATTCAAGAACCCATGATTTTCCCAAACCCTGTAGGGCAATGGAAAACTCTACCTAAAAGGGGGTAATTACTGCTATATCCTACACATCATGCTTTTGTCCTTTGAGCCTCGAGCAATTAATTAAATAAAATTCATAAAAGGAAAAAAGGCAAATAAAGGAGGGTGGAAAAATCAAGGTTGTGCACCTCATGTACCACGATTTCTCCCTCCTAAACATTATGTACCTAAGTGTGGGCTTCCCCTTATCTACCTACCCTTGACCCCCATTATCTGTCCTAGGACTGCCCCTCTCATTCCCTATTCAATTTCACTTATTTATCACTTTCCACCCCCATTTGAGGGATGTACCTTGGACATACTATCCCCTATAAGGGTAGAAAACACTTAATAAGGTACCTCTCTAACCCCCTTTTGGAGCTTAGAGACATTAGCACATGCCAAATCCCACTACGGAAGGGCATTCCATTATGAAGTGCCCACTTTGTTGTCTATGTTTTGTAAGCACTTTTACACGATTACTTTAATGACTTGTTGTAGTGAAAGGCTACGGGACACATTGGATCTTATACATATGGTGTCCATTGGGGTTTGGTCTCCCTATATGTGTTCCTAACCTCCCAAAGGGATACATTGGCACATGTAGGGTGTGTGTAGAGAGCCACGAGCCTCCACAACAACATAAAATTCTCCATGGATCCTCACAGATGTCGAGAGATTACTAGAGATCCACCTTTGGGAGGAGGATGATGCACTTGGTACGCTATGCCCAGCAAGCCCCACAGGAGAACCATACTCTTAACAAGTTCCCCAAGACTTGTACGATGAAATGGAAATGTTCAATCCATCATTTGACCCCTTACATATGATCTACATGCATCTTCGAATCACATGGAGATCCATGGGGTCATTGGTGTGCCCCTACACCCATTGGGAGCACCACATGTCTACTACTTGGAGAACAAGGGGCCACCCCCTTGTCCATCACATTTTGAGGAGTCTATTCATCATCATGTCACTTCTGGACATTATCAAGCCTTTTGGAGGGCCCCACAACATGCACATATTATTATTTGACCTCCTAAGAGGCTTATTATTTCATTTATGAGCTAGTTTGGTGGGCTTGTCACCAAAAGTTGGTTTATTTGCACATTATTTTATTTTTAGGGTTTAATGTAGGCTCATTAGCTAAATAGAACTCCTAAGAGTTGTATAAATAGGAGTTACTTGGACTCATTTGTATCATCACTTGACTTGGGATCTCTCTATCTTTAGAGAACTTCACTTTTTTCCTTGGAGGACTATTTTTGGATAATGAATGAATTTTGATGTATGTATTTGGGCTATTTACATATTGTATATTCTTATTTAAAAATGTGATGCTGGTTGGGTATACTCTCTAACATTGTAAGTTCAAATTCAATGCTATTTTTCTTGTTGCTGCATAGAGTGTAATTCACTATAATTAGGGCTGGAATTATGTGTTTATTTAGCTTATTATATGTATGGGACATTTTTATATGAATTAAATTTCATAGATATAATTTTATCTTGATAATATTGGACCATTTGTGTGAAGTATAAATGCTTCAAAGTCACTTTTCTTCTCTTTCCTCTAACATTGGACGAAGTTGACTTTCTCGGCTTCCTTGAACAAGAAACCGAATTCTTCTTCATTATTATCCTTGAATCCATATCCCCAAGCGAATCAAACATTGGTCCCTAAAGAAAGGGTGATCAATTTCCCCTCTTTTTCACATTTTTACCTTTTTCCCTAGGTCTAGCCCCATTAGGTCACCTAGGGCATCAATTTCTGGAAATATAGCCATAAGAAAACTTCGATGTCCTAGAGTCAGCTGTGTTGGTGGGTCCCCTCACTATCCTTCGAATTGGGGCCAATTTCGACAGGTGGAATCTCTGGATACCCTAAGCCCTAGCTCTAGGATCAAGTTTTGCCTAGGTGTTCCCAAGGCTAGAACCTAGGAGGATCAATTTGACATCATTGGAAGAAAATTATTTTTTGATCCTTTCACCTCACCTTGGCTAGGTTAAGAACATCTTTGGGTGCCCAAATCCACCCCCTAACCTGGGCTGGGTCCACTAGGCCTCATGTGGTCCCATTCTTCATCAAAGGTGATTTATTAAGGACTACTTAGGAATACAAGTTCCCAAAGGATTTCAGGGATTGAGAACCTCCTTTGTAAACCTTATTCTTCTACCTCAAGCCTCCAATCAATATTCAACCCCTCTCTCTAGAAGATAAAGTCCCTTGCTTAAAAGGAAAGCAAGTTCCATTATTCATTCTATCATAGAGAAAGGGTTTCTAGGGTCACTTCACACCTATTCATTGATCTATACTTTACAAGTGACTTCCTAAAACTAACGGGTCTCCTCCTATCGGTGAAATTCCATAAATAGCAGGGAGTCTTAGCTGTGGTGACAATGGGCTAAGTATCCATCGTTGCCCTTTACCTAGAGATTTCCCTCATAGGAACCCCTCTTAGGGCCCCTGCTAGTTTGAGTGGTAACATTCACCATGTGGGTGCCACATGGCATGTCAACGTGAAGAAAAAAATATTGGTGTGATGTTAAATTCTAGTTTTTTTTTTTTTCAATGTTTCTAGATCCTATTCTCATAACTACACTTTGGGAATCAAATTATCACAGTAAACCCATATCCTTATTGGAGTAAATAAAGGGGTGTGTTACAAGTGGTATCAAATATCTCAGGTTCAACACTTTGACCTAATGGGATCTATCACGAAAGGAATAAAATTCTAAACGT
This sequence comes from Pinus albicaulis, assembly GCA_034641835.2. Lineage (NCBI taxonomy): Eukaryota > Viridiplantae > Streptophyta > Pinopsida > Pinales > Pinaceae > Pinus > Pinus albicaulis. The sequence continues at coordinate 339,190,049 of CM076570.1, read as the reverse complement.
GTAACCTACTTACAAAATGGAATACATGGTTGCATAAAAGTTTTCAACATGATATTGAATCTTACCATTGTAGAACTACATGCAATGATTTTGTGTATGGCCCTGAAATTACTGGAACACATTCATAGTAGATATCCTCAACTAGTTGGTGACTATTTACCTCGTAACCCATGGGACAAATATAGTATTTACTAGATTTCATATGCTGGGCACAAGAGCTCATAGATTATCATATCATCATCCTTACCCTTCCATTACTGAATAATAAATTTCCTTACCCTTCCATGCATATCCCCAAAAAAGAAAGTAAACAATTGCACAAAGCTTTAACTTCATTTTTCATAAGCTTTGAATGCTCGTGTGTTGTGTACGGTCCCTGTTAATGGAATGCTTGAGCATGAGAACAATAAAGCTAGAGCTAAAGTGAAGATTAATTGAAATTTATACAACTTTATCACATCTTGTATATTTTATCCAATATAGTGTCAGGCTTCAGGTAAAGGGTCACTTTTTTCATAAAACCATTACATGTTTTGAAAGTTCAACTAAAGTCATTCATGTTGCTCTTGATTTATAGATAATTTTTACTAACATAAATTTGTTCTTAAATTTTAATTATTTGCAATAATACTTCTAAAGTGGAGGGCCTACAAAAATTTCTCTACAAATCACCTAAAGTGTTGGGCCAATTATATTATCCCCTTTCATTCTTGTGTACATGATTACACACTCTTTTCCATATTTCCTAATAGGAATGTAAGCATTAAACATTGACATGGGTATAACTGGTAGCCCCAACTTGGTTTCTGTCATATATTTCTTATCATCTAAAAGTGTTTATAGAGCCTTATTAAAATTGTACCTTAGTAATTTAATGAGTAGGTCGTGAATCAAGTCATGAAGTCATTGTTATGACATTGAAAACGTCAATTGGAAATTCTTGCTAGGAAGTCCTGATTGGGTAAATAGATGTGTTTCCCTAGTGTCATGTACATAGGACCTCTATGTGTATTAAAAGGTTTGCCATTTTGAATTTATTTATCATCAAAAGTTGAGGAAACATCATTGTATACTATGCACAATACCTTTGTTTTTGTTGACCAGGTCAATGCACCTGTGTAAATAGGATGTGGGATGGAATAAATATTGCATTCCTGTGATTGATGGTGTGATTATTTTTCATATTTATTTAGGCCACATGCACAATACATTGTTCCTGGAGTAACTATATCATTGCCACTCCCATATTGATAAATTTGGCAAAACTTTATCAATGATACATATCTTTAATTTTGGTGTTAAGTTTAACTCATGATTATCTAGAAGACTATTTCCTTATTAATAACTCTAAATTTTATATACAGATGGTAGAGTATTCTATTGGCCAAGAATTTATCGGAATTATCTTCATTCTTCCAAAATATTTTGTAAACAACCAGTGCAAGGAAACTGCCAGTGTGATGAAAAATAACCTCACCTTGAATCATGATTTACTATGGGAACCACCTCTAGATGGTAAGGATTTGGGTGTTATGCATGAATGAATGTGAAAGTTTAAAAATGGTATGCATGTTAATTGATTCTATGAGGTTCAAGGTGATATAATAAGAAGGAAGAATCTTGCCAAGTGTTCGAACAAATTGTTTCAAATAGTGATTTCGGAAAAGAGGTTGATTATGATTACCCTGTTAGCACATATCTAACATTGCAAATGAAGGATAATAGTTATGACCAATGCACATATGTGTTCCTAGAATTGAAAGAAAACTTACATAAATGTTATGTTTTGTTTGCGATATATATATATATATATATATATATGCTAACAATCCTATGGATGCATGAACAAATACAAGGCAACAGGTTGATTTTAATTTCACAAGGAAAGACCCAATGACAGAGATAGGGAAAGGACGTTGATTTTGTTACATATATGTGTGGATGGTATGATGGAAAAGAGTTGCATGAATGCCTAATTTGGACATTGAGTCAAGTTTTGGTACTCTTTCACTTGATGATGGATGTGCTGTGATTTTGAACTTTGTTTGTACATTTTGATTTATGGACATGCATAACCATGCTGTTTTTTTGTGTGCAATTTTCCTATATGATTGCAATTATGAATTTTATTTTTCATTTGAGATGTTGCCTCTGATTTCCCCCTAGAATTTCATGTTGGTTTTATAATTGTCCCTTTATTTACATACTTGGGGGCGTTGGGGAAAGAGGGTTGGGTGGCAGGAGAGCCATATATTTATGAGAGGAGGTAACCTATGATTCACATGGATAAGAACATACTGACAAAAAGGTAACATGGAACACCAAGAGGCAAGTTGGTAGAAACATGGAAATATGCATATGGAAAATAAAAAGGGTAAGTGGAATGTGATATGATAACCAAGTAGGCTGGTCGAGCCCATAGAAATGTTGGACAACATAATAGTAAAAATGATTTTTTTAACCCTAACTTTATTCACACATGTGCTTATATATTGTATACATGATTATGTTGATATGAAGATGCCATTTTAACTGGAAGGATTTTTTAGGAGTAATTGTTGTGGAAGAATGATGGAGGCACATGGTACAATGAGGAAAATACACATAAGTGGAGCAAGTGCTCTGGACTCTTGTTGTGTATTAGGTGGATACCAAATAGAGCTTTGGATTCCTGTATTGATTGGAGGGTGGAGGTATAAGACTTTGGATGCCCTTATCCTTTGTGTATATGTGCATATGTCTTACATGTGTAAATGTGTATATGTTGTACCATGTCAGATGTTTGTTTGTGCTATGTGTACATGGCATCATGTTATGTGTATGTGATATGGTGTCATGTGTATATGTATATGTGTATGTTACTTGTATGGGCCCATGTGATATGTATGGCTTTTGGGTGGAAGCGAGATAGCCTCTGGATTCCCAATATCTCTGTTGACAAAATACTACCTAGTTTGGTAGTGCCTGTAGTCACGAGTGGGATTACCTAGCATGACTATGGGGAAGGTACCTGGGTAGTTATCGTGGAGGATACTTGGATCCCTGGAGTAGCATGAATGTGATCCAACATGACTGTGGGGTGGTTTTTGAAAAGTTAGCCTGGAGGGTACTTGGATCCATGGAGTAGCATGAATGTTGAGTTGGCACCTTGATGAATAGTTTGGAGGGTAATTAGAGCAATGGAGCATCCACTTTGGATCGATGCTTTGGCCATGGAGGACATGCTATCATCTAGATGCTTGTTATGATATGCGATCGACCCCATGTGTGTACGAGGAAATAAGAAGCCATCAAATAAAGATAAGTACAAATGCTTTATTGAAGTTCTAAATACCATATAATGTCTCCATGAAGTAATTCTGAAGCATTTTTGAGGAAATTTGAAGAAAATTTAGGAAAATTTGGAAAACTCTTCGAAGGCATATTTTCCAGAAATGTCTTGCTTGGTCACCTTTTTGAAGAAAATATTGTGGCAAAAAAAAATTGAATTTTTGGAAACTAGAGGAGGTTTTTGTTCCTAAGATATCAAAGTACAAAAAATATCTCACTTTTTCCACAGGTATTATAGAATGAGAGATCCATTCACATCTTCACAACCTATTTTTCTGCCTGTGCAAAATCCTGTTTGAGACACCTTTTTGCAGAGAAGATTGTGGCAAAAAAAAAAGATTTTTGAGAAACTGGAGGAGGGGTTTGTTCACAAAATACCAAATAACAAAAACCTCTCTCAGTGTTGCAAAAAAATTCATGTCTAGTGAGATATTGCTCCATCTTGGAGGCCCATTTTTCCATAAAATTCAGAATTTTTACACAGTTTGACTATCCTATGTTCAACACCCTAGGCGTTGTGCAAATGTCTGGGGCACTTTTTGAGGGAAAGGAGACCACCAATGGATTCATAAGGACAATTACATCTAGGAAAACCACTTTTCAAGCCTTCATTTTTAGATTCAGGAGATCAAAAGGGAAAAAAATTATGTAAAAATCATGTTTCTGTCCATATTTTTGCCTAGGCGTTGCGCACAGAGCACTCTTGGGAGATTTAAATTTTGAAGGGTCAAATCAACATAATTTTGAGAGATAGAGGAATATTCAGAAAAAGGACTTGAAAATATTTCCAACAAGCCATCTTGGGCATGATTTGGACACCTATGGGTCATTCAAAAGTTTCCTTGAACATGGAGGGCGCACAACCTTAAGGCGCTGCGCATATGACAGGAAAATGATGCATATGACAGTTTGCTGATCTTTTTGGTTTTTTACTGTAAATTTTGATTTTATCTCAGAAAATCATCTTTCTATTAATGTAATTCATCATTGTAAATGTAATTATGTCAAGGATAAGTTACCTAGGGGTAGATTCATTAGGTAAAGTTATTAGTTAGTCCAAATGAATCAGTTTGAGTGTAATTAGGAATGAGTCACATGGACCATCCTACACTTCAGCTTTCAGTTCAGTACTTTGTGGATCTCTTCCTAACCTTGTGGATTCAACCCCTAAGGATGAGTGAAGCTTGTTTTATGTCTATTTAGCCCCTTTCTTCACACTAATCAAGGGTTGGAATCAGTTTGGATGTTAGCTTGTTGATCAAGGAACTATTGTACTCAGTTTTGGCGAGTTAATAAAGAAGATTTGCAACTATTTTTTGGGATACTTGTGGTATGATGTTTATCATTGTTGTTTCTTCAGTTTCATATGTTAGAATTTATTTTATTCATGTTCGTTACATCTCTATGGTATGATCTCTTTCAAGTTTGATAAGAAGAACACATGCTTGCTCATGCTTTGTTTTGGGAAATTGATCATAGTTTGTTCATTTTCCTCTATTTAGGAAGAATACATCTCCCATGCTCTTCCTAGCTCCTCATCAGTCCTAAAACCATCTCATCACAATAATCTTTAAGTGATAAGCCTTATGCCTACCTTGCCCCATTGAATCCCTGCAACCCTATCTCATTTTCCCTGACCTAGCTCCCTTGACCTAATTTCTTCATCTAGTGAAACCCAACCAAATATAATCAAAACAACCCCTGCACTCAATATCTAGCCTAAAAACCCTAATTCCTCTAGCCCTCCTGGCTGTGAACTTTTGGAGAGAGCCCTCTCCGATTTGGTAGGGCTAGCTACCAAGCCAAAAGTTTGGTCTGTGGTTACCTCCGTTGGGATTCCTTCTTCAGCCTTGGGAATCTGGTGGAGTGCTAACAACAGGGAAAAGGCATCTCGAAACCGTAGGAAAAAAGAAAGAGCCAAGGTTGAGCAACCCAGGATAAATCATAGAAGCCACAATCAAAGGATAACACCACGAAGGTGAATAAGGAAAATAGAAAGTGGTGTGAATTCTACAAGAGTCCCACCCACAACACAAATGAGTGCCATGCTAAGTAGTCACTGGTGGCTGAGCTAAAACCTTCAAAGTCAAATTCATGTTACGATTCTGAGTCAGAGATCGACAAGGGGAACGATAAGGGGAATAAAATTTTGATGCAAAACCTAGTGTGAACATTTCCACCACGAAGGTCAAGAAGATCAAGCCTAAAGATCTAAAGGAGGGCGAGCATATCTTCCAATGTGGGTAAAGGGTTCACCGTTGCAGTTCATTATTGATAGCGGTAGTCAAAAGAACCTCATCTCAACCAAGGTAATGAAGTGATTGGGCCCACCGAAAACCCCACACCTGCAACCGTACACCATAAGGTGGCTCCACCAAGGGCAATATCTTCGTGTCATCCATAAGTGTTGCCTTCCATACAACATCAAGCCCTTCACGATGAGGAACTATGTGATGTTGATCCCATTGAAGTTTGTGATGTATTATTAATCCAACCATACTTGTGGAAGCGTCATGCTATGTATGAGTCCAAGCCTCACATTGTTATTATTACTTTGGGAAGTAAGCTATACAGGATACCATAGGTAGCCCCACCTATCGCCATTTATTTTATCTCTACTAAGGAATGAAGTAAGATCATTTCCCATAGCAGGATTTTTGTTTTTTTTGATTCACTATCAAAGTAAGGGGAAGCTCGTGGCCACATCCATGGCCCCTGGGAAGGGTTCCTCCACGCAGTAGAAGAAGGTGATTAAGGTTGTGGAAGAATACAATGACATCTTCTCCTCACCTATAGGGGTCCATATGCACTATTAGATGAAGAATTCGATCGGTTTGACTCCCTAAGAACCTCTATCCAATGGGTTGATATACCTCCGCTCTCTTCTATAAAACAAATAAATCAAGTGGAATATCCAGGAGTTGCTATAAAAAGGGCACCTTTGACCAAGTGAGTGAAGATGATTTGGGAGGTGCACTACTTTCAGGTCGCAAGACACTTTTCCGTAGAGAATATTGTGGAAGTAGTACATAAGTATTTTATTGGCCAAATCTTCGACAAGATGTTGGAAAATATATATGATCTTGCACTTCCTGTGCCATAACCAAGTCAACCATTAATAAGAAAGGCCCGTATACTCCTCTTCCTACTCCTAATCGAACTTGGGAATCCATATCCACAGACTATATATCTAGACTTCCTTCTAGAAAACATGGTAACGACTGTGTATTTGTCGCCGTTGATAGATTTTCTAAGATGGCTATATTGATGGTTTGCAAGAAGATCACCACAAAAAAAGATATTGCCAAATACTTCTTTGAACGAGTGTGGGTACATTTTTGGATCTCACAGACTGTTATCTCATATCGGGATAACAAGTTCTTGAGCACATTCTGGTTGAGCCTCTGGTCATTGTTGGACACTAAGCTCACCAAGTCGTTTGTATTACATCCTCAAACTAATGGACATACAAAAGTTGTCAACAAGATGATAGTGCATATACTATGCATGTACAACTCCAAGAATCCACAGACATTGGATGAGAGTATTCCCTATGTCCAACACAACTATAAAAAAACTCTCTATAGCTCCACTAGCCACAACCCTTTTCAAGAGGGCATGGGATTTCAACCATTATGTCCCATTAATGTTATAGTGCCTCTTGCGACTACACAGATAGAATATGCACATGTTCAGTCCAAAGCTGGTAAAGTAACTAGGTTTATTGAATACATCTAACAGATCCACCAGTAGGTCCATGACATCTTGGACAAAGCCAATGACAAGTACAAACAATGTCATGATCAACATCAGGTTCCAAATAAGTTTCAAGTGGTCAACAAGTGTGGTTGCATTTGCATAAGGAATTCCTTACCAAAGCCCATCGAAAGCTTATGGACCTTACACCATCACCAAGGTTGTGGGTCACAATGATTTCGAGCTAAACATTCCCCCATGTCTTATCCTACACCCAATGTTTAATGTGGACTGCCTTCGACCATACTTTCCACCATTGCTGGACACATAAGACATTGCTGAGTAGCTGGAACCAACAAAGCTCAACCCATATTGCGTTGAACAAGCCACAACATGATATGATCATGGAAACATAGAATAAGAACACTGACCAACAAAGGATAGAAATTTATTAGGTTTTCAAAGTCAAACAATTCCTGCACCAAGGCAAGTGGCTCACCAAGGACCAAGTTCAGTAGAAGTTTCCCCCTCTCATGGAGGCACTCAATGCAATGGGGAGCATTACTTCTTAAGTGGGGAGGACTGATCTAGGTGGATATTGGTGGCCACCCACGTATTCCGCTTGGACCCCCAACACTATTTCCTTTTACTTTCCTAATTTACAACACAATTTAGTATTTTTGGAAGTTTTTCAGGTCCTGTACTTTCGAAGCCGTTTTGAGGCCCTAAACGACATTTTGTTTGGAAAACAAGCATAATTAAATCATTTTATAGGGGTTTTTAGTCCAAAGTTGTTTTCCTCAAATATATATTTCTAACTAGGTATCGTACGCGTCAAATGAAGATCGTATGCCAAAGTTACGTCCCTCGAGAGTTGATGTACCAACTAACCCCAACAGGGCCCACCAAATTTTGGCGCTTCATCTCCTTGGGTTAGGTTTTTGGATGTCTAGGGTTTTCCATTATTTCTCAATAGTAAAAAGGGCTTGGAGCCTCATTGTAACACAGTTCATTAGACATGTAGCCATCACATCTCTTCTTAGAGATAAGTTACCATCACCCGAGCTAGTTTGTTTCTATTATGCATGTAAATAATTTTCAACAATTGCTATTTTAGTAATTGAAATATTGTTTCACAGTACATTTGTGTTTTGGTTTGAGTTTATATTTCATTTTGATCCTGCGTAAATCTGGATCAACATGTCACTTGGTAAAATTTGAACTCCTGGTGGGGGCTATATTAGCTTTCTACTTTCACTTACCCAACAAGCCACTATTAATGAACTAGGGCCCTCTCTCACACTTTTATTTTAGAGATTCAAAGTAAAAAATTCCGTTTAAATGAGGGTATCTACAAAAAGTACCTTTAAAACTACTAAATGGTTATATACCTAATTTTATTTTAAGACAAAAATTACGAACAAACTAGCAAGGTAAGGGAATTGAGACTGATTACCTTAATTTAACTGCAACTGTGAAGTTGAATTTAGTCAGATTTAACATAAAAAAAGTACAATGGAAAGCCCTCTCATATTTTACTGTAACTAGTGTAACTCTGCAAAGTGGAACCAAATAAAAGGGGAGCTACAGTAACTATGCATACAATATCCCCCATGGCACAATAAACTATGTTGTTTTCTATGTAATAGTGGTGTGACTCCATTGGAATTGATGTTTTCATTCAAATTTGATGGGAATTTGCTGCTCAAAAAGGATTTGTTTGGTCTTGCATTGTCATTAGAGTTTAAATGAAATGGCCTAGTTTTTTCCCTACACAATAAATCATAATCACTATATACAATGCACTAGAGGGATTGCGCTATATCGATCAATAAAGAAGACGATATATCCCATGATTTAGGTTTGAGAAAATTTTGGTAGTTCCAGTCCTATCTAGTATGCACTAGAGTGGAATTTGAGAATGCCAGATGGATAGAAGATATCCTAGATGGTTCTCTAATGATTTTGAGGACACTATTTTTTATTTAGCTACATATTTCTAGTAAGGTAGAGTACCATGCTCACACCCAAATAAGAAAAATTATCATTTACATACAAAATTATTTGGTTAATATAGAACCTGGACCTTGTGGTGTAAAAGGAAAGTCTTTAATATATTTTTCCCCAATATTTTATATTTTTGTCTATGCACTCACTATAAATTCCATCTTCTCTCTTGGAAATTTGGAATACTGAACTTTCCTGCAATAAGCAAGGAATTAGCAATAACATGCACTTTACATCAATCTATTTTGTAAAGGTTATTTCTCAATACGTTCAAACATGGTAGGGCATAATGCATGCCTGTTTAATTGATTAAGGAAGGTGTTAATTAAGTCCAACATTGTTTACACATGCCTATATGGTGGGGTCTGGACGATCTCGATGCTTATAGGGAAGCATTACTATCGCCTCCATAGGAAGATAGCTCTTATATGACTCCACTCCATTACCATATAGCTAGAGGTGTAATACAACCAACCTTAAAGCCCCCAAGCTCTTTACAAAGAAGATAAGAATCATAGTTACAGCTTACCTAGTGAAAAGTATGTTGAGGCCAAAAAGAAAAATGAAGTTTGACAATGACCCTTTGACTATACTTTGAAACCATTATTGAATGTAAACCCAATTGCTTGTAGATTTTAGAACTAGAATATTTTCAGTAGTTTCTTGATTGCAAAATAAATTTATGTCCCAACAAGCTTACAAGATTAAGACTTGGAAACTCAACAAGCAACCAACCATGAAAGAGGTTGATCCCAACAGTTCTAAAATGGAGTCTTAGTATCTTATTTTTAGGTTGGAAATTATGCAACATCGAAATTTGTGCTTCTTCATTTTCATGATTTCCTCGTCCACTAGTAATTATCAGCCCTAATAATCATAGATCAATTCTCAGCCCTCGATGTTGGCAAAAATAGAGGTGATGATATCAACATGGAAGTGGAGCTCACTTATATTGATCAAAGTGTCGAGTTCATCCTCATTGAAATTCTCACCCATGCCAAATTTGGGGTAGACAAATATTTCCTTAAGATAACTGATATATCATGAAAATGGTACAGATCCATGTATAAACAATAAGTAGAGGTAATTCCCTGAAGTAAAAAAGTATGACCTCAAATGTACTGCACCACCTATCTCTCTCTCTCTCTCTCTCTCTCTCTCTATATATATATATATATATATATATATATATATATATATAACTGCTTTTGGTTGTTGATTTGGAGCCTTTATGCATGCCAATTTAGTCTAATTTAAGTTTTCCATCAATCCTATAAATCGCTGCATGGGTTAGGTCCCTTTTGGTTAAATTTGGCCCGACAAAAATACCACCTACACCACTCAACAACTGAACTATTCTATACACACAAGGGATTTTCGGGTATACCACCACAATGAAGATGCATTAGAATAACATGCCATGTGGCACTGTTACCCAACACTTTGTGGGTGATATCCATAAGAGAATTTTTTCTCCATGATGGACCTCAACCAACAACCAACTTCCCCTTACAACCCTCAACTAGCTCATTGTGTGATCAAAATCTAGATTAGGGGCAAAAATTTTCCAAATATTCAAAGAGATCAGAATCACACCAGACAAGAATGACTGGATCGGGCCCATTGCTAGGAATCCGACACACTTAATTTCACTCAAAACAGAGTCCGTATGAAGAAGTTAGAGCCCGATGATCATTTTCCAAATAGGGGAATTTAAAAAAAAGGTCAAACATGGTCAAAGGCCAAAAAATTGGGTTTTCCTCCGGCCCAATGAGAAGATGACAAGTGGCGAATTGTGGTTGGTTACTATGTGGGTGATTTTTCACGATTTTATTGGTTTAATTTTAAGCCAATAAGAAGAGGACATATGGCAAGCTTCTCGTAGGTGGCCACGTGCCCCCCCCCCCCCCCCCCCCAAAGGTCGAAATTCGGTAAGTTGGTCGAAATTCAAATTTTTTATGGGCGGAATTTTTTTTATTATATGGTTGGGGGGAGGTCGGGGTCAAACCCGCGACCTCCCCCACACAACGTGTCTCCCTTACCACTATGCCACGACATTGGAACTTAATATACAATGGCCACAACATGTATTTAAAGTTGAATAAATGGTATGGCAGAGGAAAAAACGGGTGAGCCCCTTACAACGGGACCACGCCCTAGGACCATGGTGGAGGGATTATTCCCTTATGGCGAAATTAGCATTTAAATGCAAGTTAGCACTTAATCCAATTTTAATTTTTGGTTTTGTAAAAATGCGCTTAGAGCGCTAACCATACCTTAATCATGCTTAATATTTAATTAAAATCCAATTTAACTTGTGGAGGTTTGGCGGTTCCACTATTTTCAGCTCCACTACCAATTTTGGCGGACTTAACTGGAGATGTTCTAGATTTGGAGGAATTTTTCTAGGGAAAATTGAATGAGCCATAAATTTGGCATATTTCGACCAATTTTGGCTCGAGAAGTGTCATTACTAGATGATTTGGATACTATGAGCATGATGGTGTAGGTTTCAGAGGCGTTGGAGCACTTCTTTAATTGATTTTTCCACTTTGAAGATTAAAGAAGCCTAGGTCCACCAAGAGAGGAGGTCATGCCTAGTTCATCTGAAGACCATTTTTAGAGCTTGAAGAATCTATTTTGAGGTTTTTCGGTGTTCTGAAGCCAATGGAGCAAGTTTTAAAGCCATTGGAGCACTGTATGTGCATGTAATGACCATTAATCCAAAGAGGGCCTAGCCAGTTGAAGCAGGTCCATGGAGATGTAGCCCAGGAGGGGTTAACTCTTTTATCAACTATTGTGTAATGTGTTTGATTTGTGTTATTTCTCTGCAATTTATTTTTTGTACATGCGTTTTTAACAACTAATTTACTTAAGATATTACTCATAAAAGACACAAAACTTGACACATAAAACCTTCACATAATTGGCTAATTTGAGACGATCCTAAACTCATTTATTTTATACTGATGTGGGAGCTAGCACATCAAAACTAGTTTGCAAATATATTAAGATCATTGTGCCATTTCTCCACCACCTGAACCAACCATGATGTCCTTCACCCATCTATATTGATCGTATGTTTGAAGGTGGCCCTCCCGAATCTAAAATGTATGTCTTGTCATTTGGTAATTGAGTATTGGGTTTACTTATCATGGACACTTCTGGGCATGTATTTATGGGGGGATTTGGCGGAAAGAGTGGGCTTAGTTTGTGCTCCACTCCCCTTGATATATCTTGGATGTTACCCTTAGATATTAGTTTCGTGGGATCTCCTTTTTTGACCATTTGGTTCTAGGGTGGTACTACATAGAAAACCCCTGCTTTGGGTGTGTGGTCCTGCTCCTTTATTCACATATATTACTCCATTTCCACTCACTATACCCCAATTTATCATTTCTCCCACTTGGGTCCACATTTCCTCTCTGGGTCCACATATGGTCAACTTCCCTATCCCCTTTCCCCCACCTTCGGTCAGGCCCGAAATGATGCCCTAGAGGTTGAAGCAGCTAAAATAAAAAGTAAAATCATAAATGGCCACATTCAACAGGAAATTGTACCACAAAATACAAAAGATAGCCGAGACAAAAATAATTAGCATTTTGGAAAAATCCAATCCATGATCTCTACCCCATATCCATTGTCATCACCCTGGTTCCATAGGCCCTAGACGAGCCTCCTTATCATTCATGAACCCATGATTGTCCCAATCCCATGAGGGCAATGAACCACCCTACCTAAAAGGGGGTAATCATTTCTATATCCTACACATCATGCTCTTGTCCTTAGAGCCTCGAGAAGTTAATTAAATACAATTCATAAAAGGAGAAAGGCATATAAATAAGGGTAAAAAAATCAAGGTCGAGGCTCCTCATGTACCACAATTTCTCCCTCCTACACATTATGTACCCAAGTGTGGGCTTCCCATTCTGTAGCTACCCTTGAGCCCAAATTTGTGGCATAGGACTACCCCTCTCATTCCATTTCCATTTCACTTCTTTTTCAATTTCAACCCCCCATTTGAGGGATGTACCTTGGACATAATATCCTCTCTAAGGGTAGAAACCACTTAATAAGGTACCTAGCTAACCCCCTTTTGGAGCTTGGAGACATTAGCACATGCCAAATCCCACTACGAAAGGAAATTCCATTATGAAGTTCCCACTTTGTTGTCTATGGTTTGTAATCTCTTTTACACAATTACTCTAATGACTTATTGTACTAGAAGGCTAGGGGATGTATTGGATCTTATATAGGATTACAAATGGTGTCCATTTGGGTTTGCTCTCCCTATATGTGATACTAACCTCCTAGAGGGATACATTGGAACACGTAGAGTGTGTGTAGAGAGATATGGGCCTCCACAACATCAAACAATGCTTCATGGATCCTCACCAATGTCCAAATATTACTAGAGATCCACCTTTGGGACGAGGATGATGCACTTGGTACACTATGCCAAGCAGGCCCGATAGGAGCACCACACATTTGGAAAGTGCCCCACGACTTGTACGATGACATGGCAGCATTCATTCCATCATTTGAGCCCTTATAGATGATCTACATTAATCTTCAACTCATATGGAGACCCATGGGGTCATTGGTGTGCCTCCAAACCCATTTGGATCACCACAGGTCTACTACTTTAGGAACAAGGGTCCACCACCTTTTCCATCACATTTTGAGGAGTTTATTCATCATTATGGCAGTTCTAGACATTATCAGGCTTATTGGAGGGCCCCACGACATGCACATATTATTATTTGACCTCCTAAGAGGCTTGTTATTTCATTTATGAGCTAGTTTGGTGGGCTTGTCACCAAAAGTTGGTTTATTTGCACATTATTTTATTTTGAGGGGCTAATGTAGGCTCATTAGCTAAATCGAACTCCTAAGAGGTGTATAAATAGGATTTAGTTGGAGTCATTTGTATCATCACTTGACTTGAGATCTCTCTATCTTTACAAAACTTCACATTTTTCCTTGGAGGACTATTTTTGGATGATGGATGAATTTTGATGTATGGATTTCGGATATTTATATCTTGGAACTTCTTATTTTCAAATGTGATGCTGGTTGGATATACTCTTGAACATTTTAAGTGAAAATTTAATGCTATTTTTCTTGTTGCTGCATATAATTGAACTTCAATATAACTAGGGCTAATTGTTGCATGATTGAAATGTGGAATTATGTGTCTATTTAGTTTATTCTATGTATGGGCCATTGTTAGATGAATGAAATCTCCTAGAGATCATTTTATATTGATAATATTGCACCATTTTTATGAAGTATAAATGCTTGAAAGTCAATTTTCTTCTCTTTCCTCTAACATTGGATGAAGTTGAATTTCTGGGCCTCCTTGAAAAACCAAATTCTTCTTCATTATTAACCTTGACTCCATATCGCCAAGTGAATCAGGAACTGGTCCCTCAAAAAAGGGTGATCATTTTCCCCTATTTTTCACATTTTTATTTATTTTTCCTACGTCTAGCCCCATTAGGTCACCTAGGGCATCAATTTCCTGGGAATCTAGCCACCAGAAAAATTCGATCTCCTAGAGGAAACTATGCTGGTGGGTACCTTCACTCTCCTCCTAATTTGGGCCAATTCCGACAGTGGAATCTTCAGATACCCCAAGCAATAGCTCTAGGATCAAGTTTTACCTAGGTGTTCCCAAGGCTAGAACCTAGGAGGATCAATTTGACATCATTGGAATAAAATTCCTATTTGATCCTTTCCACTCACCTTAGCCAGGTTAGTAACATCATTGGGTGCCCAAATCCACCCCCTAACCTAGGTTGGGTCCACTTGGCCTCGTGTGGCCCCATTCTTCATCAAAGTTGATTTATCAAGGAATACTCGGGAATACAAGTTCCCAAATGATTTTAGGGATTGAGAACCTCCTTTGTAAACCTTATTCTTCTACCTCAAGCCTCCAATCAATCTTCATCCCCTATCCCTAGAAGATCAAGTCCCTTGATTAAAAGGAAAGCACGTCCCATTCTTCATTCTATCCCAGGGAAAGTGTTTCTATTGTCACTTCACGCCTATTCATTGATGTATAATTTACAAGTGATTTCCTTAAACTACCAGGCCTCCTCCCATCGGTGAAAGTTCATAAAGAGTAGGGAGTCTTAGCGGTGGTGACAGTGGGCTAAGTCTCCATCATTGCCCTTGACCTAGTAGTTGTCCCCAGAGGAACCCTTATTAGGTCCCCTACTGGTTTGAGTGGTAAAATTTTTGGCGTCATTTCCAGGGACACAAGACATGTGTTTTATTCCCCATACGACATATTTACATATCCTTATTGGCGACTCCATTGGAAGAATGAAGCCTTAGTTATTCATTGAACTTTAAGGTAAATGCTTGTAGGGTGAAGTAAGTATTTTTATAGGCATCTTCAAATTCACCCTGGCGACTCCTATGTATTTTTCATGTATATCTCAAATAGGTTCTCTTTCTTTGATAAATTTCCCACTTTGTACATTTCTAGCATCCCAGGGCACCCCAATCATATCACAGGAAGGATGGTATGTGGGGTACCCATATTTGATGATGACCCAAGTTTCACAATTGACCATGTGAAAATATTTAATGCACATACCTCAAGGAAGAAAGTAGTCACCCGGGATGTCCTTGTGTTGTTATTATTTAGTTCCCTCTATGGTCATAAATCATGGTTACAAAATCATGAACCTAGGAGCATATCATCTATTGATGAGTTTGTTGATGGCTTCCTTAGACATTTTCAAGTATGCCCCGCATTGAGCATTCAAGATGAAGCCTTCATCGAGCATCATAAAGACCTTGAGAACCTAAGTGATAAAGGGGAAGATGAGTCCACCTTGGGTCCACATCATGAAAAGGATGATTTTGAGAACACATGTGTTGGGAAGAATGATTCCATGGAAAGTTAAATTGAGACTAACCTTACCTTTCTCAAGGATATTAATCTCGATGAATCTCCTTTTGAGAACCTTGAGGAATATGATCCCATTATCCCCTTGGAATATGGCATTGAAGATTAAATCCACATTGAAAAGGGTAAATGGGTAATTGCTGGTCCTAAATTTAATTGTGCTCCCAATTATGACACTTACAAGGAAGATGAGTTTGAAAGTGGTATCCCCTTTCACTCAGACATTATTTATGATGACATATCCATCGACACCCTTGAGAATAAGGATCATTATTTTCTCGTACATGAAAAGGATGATTCTGAGGAGAAAAAAACCATTGAATATATCAATTCACCCTCCCCTTTGCCTCATCCTCTTGTTCATCACCTCACGTTTTCCACAAGTGATTCCCTTGCCCCTTTTCAAATGATCTCGTGTGACCATGATCCCTTTCCCCTTTCTGAGTATGGTGTCATGGAAGAACCACTCAATGAATATACTTTTTCTTCTTGGGTGCCCCCTCAGGATCATGACCAATCTGTAATTTCCCCTATTCGGTGTGATTGTCATGGGTGGCCTGCTTGTGTTTCTCTATCTCAATAGTCTCATTTTTCTAATCATAACCCTTTTGAGGCAATAAAATATGACATTAATGATAATGGAAATAATATCCCCGAGGTTTCCACCATAAAAAATTCATGAGCCTAATCATTGATTTCTCTATATTTTGGTTAGAAGAGAGGAGCTCATGGACTATGTTACATCATTTCCTTACCATTTCTCACATGATCATCCATGTGTGTGCATCATATTTTCCCACCTCCCACCCACTTCATCCTCCATATAATTGTATTCACATTCACTTTGGGATTTTATACGTGAGTAATCATAGTGGTAGGCAGATTTATATTGATACGATGATATGTTGGTTACACTAGATTTATGATTACACTTAGTATTAGCATTGTACTATATGCATTTTAGGGTAGGACTCATTCCATCTTGATTTTCTGCATTAGAATTAATCTCATATGATATTTCTCATGATATATTAGCTGCATTTAGATTAAAAATTTCATATTTTTATTACTTTTTGGTTTTACGGGCTGACATTAAGCGTGGATGATCATATAACACCATGAAATACATGCTTCCCCGTGGTTTTTGTCATTAATGTGTGAAGATAATAGGTCTATGATGACCAAGGGATCGCTAGAGTTCTCGTGACCTCTCATTCGAGTATCCTTGCCCATGTCTTCGATAGATCAAATCACAATTGGAGCCATATGTTACCCACCACTTCATGGGTGATATCCCTAGGATAAATTTTTCTCTATAATGGACCTCTGATGATAGCTAGTAGTCCCTTGCAACCCTCAACTAACTCGTTATGCCATTTCTCCGGCACCTAAGCTAGCCATGTGGTCCCTCACCCATCTGTATTGATCATATGTTTGAAGGTGGGCATCCTGAATCTAAAGATATGTCTTGTCATTTGGTAATTGAGTACTGGGTTTACTTATCATGGACATTTATGGGCATGGATTGATGGGGGGATTTGGCGGAAATAGTGGGCTTAGTTTGTGCTCCTATCCCCTTGATCTATCTTGGATGTTACCCTTGGATCTTAGTCTCGTGGGATATCCTTTATTGACCATTTGGTTCTAGGGTGGTAGAACTTGGGAAAACCCAAATTTGGGTGTGTGGTCCTGCTCCTTTATCCCCATATATTATTCCCTTTCAACTCACTATACCCCATTTATCATTTCTCCACCTGGGTCCACATTGTGTCTTTGGTTCCACATAGGGTCAACCTCCCTATCCCCTTGCCCCCACGTTAGGTCAGGTCTGGAATGATGCCCTGGAGGTTGAAGCAACTAAAATAAAAAGTAAAAGCATAAATTCCCACATTCAACAGGAAATTGTACCATAAAATGAAAAATATGGTTCAGAAAATAATAATTAGCACGTGGGAAAAATCCAATACATGAGATCTATCCCATACCCATGGTCATCACCTTAGTTCCATACATCCTATATGATCCTCCTTTATCATTCAAGAACCCATGATTTTCCCAAACCCTGTAGGGCAATGGAAAACTCTACCTAAAAGGGGGTAATTACTGCTATATCCTACACATCATGCTTTTGTCCTTTGAGCCTCGAGCAATTAATTAAATAAAATTCATAAAAGGAAAAAAGGCAAATAAAGGAGGGTGGAAAAATCAAGGTTGTGCACCTCATGTACCACGATTTCTCCCTCCTAAACATTATGTACCTAAGTGTGGGCTTCCCCTTATCTACCTACCCTTGACCCCCATTATCTGTCCTAGGACTGCCCCTCTCATTCCCTATTCAATTTCACTTATTTATCACTTTCCACCCCCATTTGAGGGATGTACCTTGGACATACTATCCCCTATAAGGGTAGAAAACACTTAATAAGGTACCTCTCTAACCCCCTTTTGGAGCTTAGAGACATTAGCACATGCCAAATCCCACTACGGAAGGGCATTCCATTATGAAGTGCCCACTTTGTTGTCTATGTTTTGTAAGCACTTTTACACGATTACTTTAATGACTTGTTGTAGTGAAAGGCTACGGGACACATTGGATCTTATACATATGGTGTCCATTGGGGTTTGGTCTCCCTATATGTGTTCCTAACCTCCCAAAGGGATACATTGGCACATGTAGGGTGTGTGTAGAGAGCCACGAGCCTCCACAACAACATAAAATTCTCCATGGATCCTCACAGATGTCGAGAGATTACTAGAGATCCACCTTTGGGAGGAGGATGATGCACTTGGTACGCTATGCCCAGCAAGCCCCACAGGAGAACCATACTCTTAACAAGTTCCCCAAGACTTGTACGATGAAATGGAAATGTTCAATCCATCATTTGACCCCTTACATATGATCTACATGCATCTTCGAATCACATGGAGATCCATGGGGTCATTGGTGTGCCCCTACATCCATTGGGAGCACCACATGTCTACTACTTGGAGAACAAGGGGCCACCCCCTTGTCCATCACATTTTGAGGAGTCTATTCATCATCATGTCACTTCTGGACATTATCAAGCCTTTTGGAGGGCCCCACAACATGCACATATTATTATTTGACCTCCTAAGAGGCTTATTATTTCATTTATGAGCTATTTTGGTGGGCTTGTCACCAAAAGTTGGTTTATTTGCACATTATTTTATTTTTAGGGTTTAATGTAGGCTCATTAGCTAAATAGAACTCCTAAGAGGTGTATAAATAGGAGTTACTTGGACTCATTTGTATCATCACTTGACTTGGGATCTCTCTATCTTTAGAGAACTTCACTTTTTTCCTTGGAGGACTATTTTTGGATAATGAATGAATTTTGATGTATGTATTTGGGCTATTTACATATTGTATATTCTTATTTAAAAATGTGATGCTGGTTGGGTATACTCTCTAACATTGTAAGTTCAAATTCAATGCTATTTTTCTTGTTGCTGCATAGAGTGTAATTCACTATAATTAGGGCTGGAATTATGTGTTTATTTAGCTTATTATATGTATGGGACATTTTTATATGAATTAAATTTCATAGATATAATTTTATCTTGATAATATTGGACCATTTGTGTGAAGTATAAATGCTTCAAAGTCACTTTTCTTCTCTTTCCTCTAACATTGGACGAAGTTGACTTTCTCGGCTTCCTTGAACAAGAAACCGAATTCTTCTTCATTATTATCCTTGAATCCATATCCCCAAGCGAATCAAACATTGGTCCCTAAAGAAAGGGTGATCAATTTCTCTCTTTTTCACATTTTTACCTTTTTCCCTAGGTCTAGCCCCATTAGGTCACCTAGGGCATCAATTTCTGGAAATATAGCCATAAGAAAACTTCGATGTCCTAGAGTCAGCTGTGTTGGTGGGTCCCCTCACTATCCTTCGAATTGGGGCCAATTTCGACAGGTGGAATCTCTGGATACCCTAAGCCCTAGCTCTAGGATCAAGTTTTGCCTAGGTGTTCCCAAGGCTAGAACCTAGGAGGATCAATTTGACATCATTGGAAGAAAATTATTTTTTGATCCTTTCACCTCACCTTGGCTAGGTTAAGAACATCTTTGGGTGCCCAAATCCACCCCCTAACCTGGGCTGGGTCCACTAGGCCTCATGTGGTCCCATTCTTCATCAAAGGTGATTTATTAAGGACTACTTAGGAATACAAGTTCCCAAAGGATTTCAGGGATTGAGAACCTCCTTTGTAAACCTTATTCTTCTACCTCAAGCCTCCAATCAATATTCAACCCCTCTCTCTAGAAGATAAAGTCCCTTGCTTAAAAGGAAAGCAAGTTCCATTATTCATTCTATCATAGGGAAAGGGTTTCTAGGGTCACTTCACACCTATTCATTGATCTATACTTTACAAGTGACTTCCTAAAACTAACGGGTCTCCTCCTATCGGTGAAATTCCATAAATAGCAGGGAGTCTTAGCTGTGGTGACAATGGGCTAAGTATCCATCGTTGCCCTTTACCTAGAGATTTCCCTCATAGGAACCCCTCTTAGGGCCCCTGCTAGTTTGAGTGGTAACATTCACCATGTGGGTGCCACATGGCATGTCAACGTGAAGAAAAAAATATTGGTGTGATGTTAAATTCTAGTTTTTTTTTTTTCAATGTTTCTAGATCCTATTCTCATAACTACACTTTGGGAATCAAATTATCACAGTAAACCCATATCCTTATTGGAGTAAATAAAGGGGTGTGTTACAAGTGGTATCAAATATCTCAGGTTCAACACTTTGACCTAATGGGATCTATCACGAAAGGAATAAAATTCTAAACGTGTAACCTACTTACAAAATGGAATACATGGTTGCATAAAAGTTTTCAACATGATATTGAATCTTACCATTGTAGAACTACATGCAATGATTTTGTGTATGGCCCTGAAATTACTGGAACACATTCATAGTAGATATCCTCAACTAGTTGGTGACTATTTACCTCGTAACCCATGGGACAAATATAGTATTTACTAGATTTCATATGCTGGGCACAAGAGCTCATAGATTATCATATCATCATCCTTACCCTTCCATTACTGAATAATAAATTTCCTTACCCTTCCATGCATATCCCCAAAAAAGAAAGTAAACAATTGCACAAAGCTTTAACTTCATTTTTCATAAGCTTTGAATGCTCGTGTGTTGTGTACGGTCCCTGTTAATGGAATGCTTGAGCATGAGAACAATAAAGCTAGAGCTAAAGTGAAGATTAATTGAAATTTATACAACTTTATCACATCTTGTATATTTTATCCAATATAGTGTCAGGCTTCAGGTAAAGGGTCACTTTTTTCATAAAACCATTACATGTTTTGAAAGTTCAACTAAAGTCATTCATGTTGCTCTTGATTTATAGATAATTTTTACTAACATAAATTTGTTCTTAAATTTTAATTATTTGCAATAATACTTCTAAAGTGGAGGGCCTACAAAAATTTCTCTACAAATCACCTAAAGTGTTGGGCCAATTATATTATCCCCTTTCATTCTTGTGTACATGATTACACACTCTTTTCCATATTTCCTAATAGGAATGTAAGCATTAAACATTGACATAAGTATAACTGGTAGCCCCAACTTGGTTTCTGTCATATATTTCTTATCATCTAAAAGTGTTTATAGAGCCTTATTAAAATTGTACCTTAGTAATTTAATTAGTAGGTCGTGAATCAAGTCATGAAGTCATTGTTATGACATTGAAAACGTCAATTGGAAATTCTTGCTAGGAAGTCCTGATTGGGTAAATAGATGTGTTTCCCTAGTGTCATGTACATAGGACCTCTATGTGTATTAAAAGGTTTGCCATTTTGAATTTATTTATCATCAAAAGTTGAGGAAACATCATTGTATACTATGCACAATACCTTTGTTTTTGTTGACCAGGTCAATGCACCTGTGTAAATAGGATGTGGGATGGAATAAATCTTGCATTCCTGTGATTGATGGTGTGATTATTTTTCATATTTATTTAGGCCACATGCACAATACATTGTTCCTGGAGAAACTATATCATTGCCACTCCCATATTGATAAATTTGGCAAAACTTTATCAATGATACATATCTTTAATTTTGGTGTTAAGTTTAACTCATGATTATCTAGAAGACTATTTCCTTATTAATAACTCTAAATTTTATATTACAAGAAACCCCTGGTTCTATTTCAGAAGAGGGGATAGGGATCCTACCTCCGAACATTGAGAAGGTTAATTCAAGCTAGGAGAACACATAATGTTTGAGTTTCAATAGGAGTTCCAGGTTTGAAGGGAGGAAAGTCCTCAACAATGCGACCTTCATGATTGTTTCAATGTGCTCACCAATATTATATACAAGAAACTAGACCATCCACTATCCTTGTGGAAGAAAGACCCGAGTAGAAGCTAAGGTAACCTTTCCCAGCTATCATAATTGGTTGAATCCTTAATAATATCTCCTTCAATTATGGATATGGTTTGGGGGGATTGGATATAAGAAATCCACAGTGCAACCCAATTTGTGGTTGGGTGGTGAGTTGTAATCCGAGACCTAGTTGCCCTGTCATAAATCGATGAAATGTCACTTCTCATGATCGAAATGTGAAATAAACTCCAGATTATATTCATGGTGTTAGTGTTAGTATTTGCATCCTGCCATCAGTGATCAAAATCCTCTTTTCATATCATTTTAGGAGTCCCACTCAGATATTTTTATTCATTCCACTAGGTCATGCAAAAAATTAGTCACTGATGGTAGCCCTAGTCCAAAAACATCACTTTTCCTCAAATTTGATTACTTGCTGGCATAGTTTCATACCTTGTTGACCATACACCATTCATAAAGTCAATATTAGTCATGTCATCTTGAAATTCAGTCCTTCAAGGTCTCATTAGGTCTTCTAGGGTTTTTAAAGGTAGCCATTAGGTCATTAGGGTTTCGAAGGTTCAATAAAACTTCATATCCTCTGCATAAGACCAACAAGTAAAGGGTGATCCAATAACATCTCTTCACCATGTGAAGATGATTTGTGAAGAAAATATCTTGTTTCAGCATGTAATTTTGAGTTCAAATGTAATTTTTTATATTTTAATTATGTAATTTTATGTCTTTCAAATGTAATAATTTCATCATCCCAAACTTCTAACTCAGTGTTCCAAAGATGCCAAACCACTAAAAAGTCAAATTCAAAGAGTTGTCAAAGTCATCCAAAAATCAAATTGTCAAAGGAAAGAGTCAAGTACAAAGGTAAAACTTCAGAGTTTAAAGTGAAAGTGAAGAAATAAAAAGTGGGTCCCAAGGCCCAATTCATTCAAATCATGAAGTATAAGACCACTAACACATCCCATTTCCTCCCCTAGGGTTTCTAGACAGAAGACACCATGGAAAGATATAGAGACAACATGGAAGAGGAGGAAGACAGATTGGAGGAGGAGGAAATACAACAAAGAAGTCCACACAAAGGAGGGAGAATCATAAGGCTGGAGCCCACCAACACTAGAGAACTGATAGCTTCACCAATGACAGTTTCATGCTTTCAGTATGTTGGTTGCCTTGAGTTTTGTAACGTGGTTGAAAGGGTACAACATCACCCTATTTTGAGCATACTCTTCAGTGTAAACCTCAAAGACAATCAAGTAACCCTAGAAGGTGTGAATTTCACAGTGTCTACATCCACCATTGTTGCTGCCACATGGATTCCAAACATGGGTGAGAGGTGGTTCAAATCCAAAGATTTTGAAGATCAGTACTATGATCCATTCATCAAACCAATGTATAGAAATCAAAGGAAGAGGGTTTTCCCTTTCAGCTATCTTCTTAATAGGTATGCTCCCATGATGAAGATCATCATGAAGTATTTCCCTTGTGAAGGAAGGTTCTCTAGACTTTACACTTATCACATAATACTATTCATGCACTTCACAAGAGTCAAATTTCTCAATATCCAATAATTTTTATTCAGGAGCATAGAAAAAATGGCATACTTTGTGAAAAAAAGAGAGATTGACCAGCAAATGAATAGTCTTTGCCACCACTCCTTGATTAAAATCATTGTCCTCCATCGACTTAACCAGTTGAACATTTCATGGGACACATTCATAGAAAATGACATCTTCACTACTCCACAAGTTCCACATGCTGAAGATATGCCTTCTTCATCTCACCCTACTATATCTATGCCTCCATCTCAGCCCACAGTGCCTACCATTTCATCACCGTAGTCCACTTCACATACTCCATCACTGTCACCACCATCATCATCATTTCATGAGCAACATGAGTCACCTAGCAGAGTGTAGGTCAACAAGCCTAAAGAGGCTGAAATGAGCACAATGGCAAAGACATATCAGAGATGTCATATGCAGGTGTTTTCCCCACAGATTTTGAGAGGGACCCTGCCTTCTTCACCAAAAAAGCAGGTACAGAAGGGCAAAGAAAAGATAGCAGAGGAATATGTACATGAGGTAGCCATTCATGATGAGGATGACCTCCATGAAACAGAGACTTATTTTGACCTTGTTGATTTAGATGATAAGGATGATGATGAGGCCTCCGAAATTATTATGAAGTAGAAGTATGCCCAATTCTATGAGCTTCAGACCAACTTAGAGAGATCTAGGTTTGTCATTACATACTATGAGCAGGAAAATGAACAACTCAAGACCAAGTAGGCCATTATGGAGATTCACCTTCTCAAGGAAAAAAGAGAAAAAAACAAGGCAAAGACCTTGTTTTATGAGGCTTATGAAAGGTATGATGAAACATATGAGGTAGAAGAATAAGTGACAAGAAGAAGACCTAGGACTAGAGGGCTGAAAGGAGCTCTCGAACTAGAGAGGCAAAAGGAGCCTGACCTTGCTAATGAGCTTACATTGAATGAACAATTTTCCATGATTGTAAATGAGAACCAAGAGAAATGGCTTGATAGGGCCAACCAAAATCTTGAGAAGCTCCGAGAGATGGAAAACAAGGATAATGGCATATTGAGAAAGAGAACCAAGCATTACTTCAAGAAAATCCAAATTGCAAGCTCAAAGCTCAAGAAGGCAAAATCAAGTCTTGAAACCCTAACTAAGAAAAATGAAGGGGACAAGCTTGATATTCTTGCCGAGGAATCTCTCATAGCCTAGTACACCTCATCATCATCCCACAACAAAAAAATTGAAGAATTTTTTGCAAATTTTTAAATTTTTTGGGAAATTTTGTGTTTTTGGCAATTTGACATAGTCAAACTGTCAGGAGCGCAACACCCTAGGCACTGTGCTTTTCCTAGGGGAATCCAATGGAGAAATTGAAAACACCATTGGATTCAAAAGGAAAAGTACAATTTGACATAGTCAAACTGTCAGGAGCGCAACACCCTAGGCACTGCACTTTTCCTAGGGGAATCCAATGGAGAAATTGAAAACACCATTGGATTCAAAAGGAAAAGTACAATCATAAAAACCACTTTACAATTTTTTTTTGGGTCAAAGAGGCAGTCAAAAGGTCAAAAAACACTTAAAAATGACCTTTCTGCCCTGTTTTGGAGGCTGGCACTGTGCTTTTGACCAGTCTTGGGAGAATTAAGTTTTGGAGGGTAAAAAATTGACCATTTTATAAAATGGGAAAAAATCTAGAAACTAGATTGGACATGCTTTCCAATGAGCTATCCTGAGCTCAATTTGGACACCCAGAACCCCATCAAAAGTGAAGCTGAAGATGGCACTGTGCGTAGGACAGTGGCGCTGCGCATAGGAAAAATTTTCTGAGTTTGCTGATATTTTCCAATTTTCTTAGTTTTTCTAGTTTACCATGGTTAATGGGATTTTTACCAATGTAAATCATGAATGTAAAAATAAATATGATGTGGTTGAATTACCTAGGGTAAATACAATAGGTGAAAAGTTTTGATGACATGTAATGAATCAGTTTGCAAAAAGTGAGGTATGAATCAGTTTGACCTCCCTACACTCTAGGTATTCAGTTCAATTTTTGGTGGAAACCCTCCTCAACTTGGGAATTCTACCCTTGAGGTTGGGAGAGGTTTTTTTAGGTATATATCATGTACTTTTTTACTCATTTCATAGATTGGATGTTGTTGCATTGATCATAGACTCTAGTGTATTCAGTATTTGGCAGGAAATTGATAAAAATGTTGCAGCTATTTCTTTGGGATGCCTGTGGTATGGAAATTTAGCATTGGTTTTCTTAAGTCTCATTATGTATGAATGTTTTGTTTAATAATCCATTTTATTTCTATGATATGTTGGTTTTTAAGTTGATAAACATAATACATCTCTCATGCTCTGTTTTGGGAAAACCTTCATAGTTTGTCCATCTTCTTTGGTTTAGAAATAATTCATGCTTGGCCTTGCTCTTTCTAGCACCTCACCTGTCTGATCCATCCCACTCAAGAAACCCTAAAGTGTTAGGTTTTCTGCCTACCTTGCCCCATTGAATCTCTGCAACCCTAATCCTATTTGCCCTGACCTAACATGTTTGACCTAATCCTCATCCAAAAACCCAATTCAATCAAACACAACCCCTGTACTCATACCTAGCCTAAAACCCTAATTCATCCAGCCCTCTTAGCTGTGACTTTGTGGAGAGAGCCCCCTCTGGCTTGGTAGGGCTAGCTACCAAGCTAAAACATTGTTACGTGGTTACCTCTGTTTGGACTCTTTCTCAGCCTTAGAGATCTAATGGAGTGATAACAAACTGGCGCCGTTGTCAGGCAAAAGAAGATTTATTTTGCCTGGGTGTACGAAAAGAAACATTGGAATTTGATCCTTTAGATGACAGGGTTAAGTTTCAGAAAGGATGATTCGATAATTGCAGTGCCAAGATTGTAGAGCTGGCTTCAAGAAGATATACAAGAGAAAATCTCGATCCTGATCTAGCTGATCCAGAGAATATTTTTCGGAGGCATAGATATCAAACTACAGACATTAAGTCAGGACTAGTTCCATTGTTAAGATCAACTTCACTGGCTGCTAAACTAATATCTCTTGAAGATATATCGTATGATATGAAATTTGAATTGTCATTGTTTAAATCTAAGTCTGAAACCTCTTTATCCGACATAGTATTCGATCCTTTAAGACTCTCTGAGGTTAAGTCACTATCTGAATTAGACCTTAGTTCTCTGAAAGATTGGTTCTTTAAAGAGATTAAACCTGAATCATAACTTGACATAAAAGATTGGATCCAATTCTACCATCAAGAGGAAATACCTATTTCGACTCAACCTCAACCTCAATCAATTGTAGTTTTTTCATCTGCACCTTCGACCTCATCATTTATACCTAAAAATTCAGTACCTACAACTGTTGTTCCACTACCTATTCAACCAATCCCTCCTGTTGTGAATCCAACACTTCACCCAACAGGAATCATGGCAATATTTTCCCCACTTATCTTACGTGCCCAATTGAATGATTTACCTCAGGGTTATGGCCAAAAACTCCCCTTGTTTGATGAAAACTCTACCATATCTACAAGACAACATATTGTTAAGGTCACTGATTTCATATATTTGGAGGAAGTTAGTGCCGCCAATGCAAAAATGAAAATTATATCCCATAGCTTCTATGGATATGTCAAAGTTTGGTTTAGGTCCTTAACTGATAATTTCATTGCCACCCCAGACCAGTTGATTGATGCATTTATAGCCCAGTGGGAAGTAAAGAAAGATCATTTATAGTTTCTTGCTGAGTATGAGAACATAAAGGGAAATCTCAATGAATCGGCCTAATATTTCAATACTCGCTTCAATAAAATTTATAATTCAATTCCCGTTAAGATCAACCCTCCTCCAGGCTTAGCTCTCATACGTTATCCAGATGCATTTGCTCCCGACATGGACTACCAACTAAGGGAAAGAAATCCAGCTACATTGGAAGATATGAAAAAGAACACGGTTAGTGTTGAAGCAAATCTGCTAATGAATAGAGCTAGAGCTAGGAATGAGAGAAGAGTTACTATTAAAGATGAACCATCCACCTCATCTTCCGATGATAATATGGATACATTGATAAGGACTATTGAAAGGATGGTTGAAAGGATGTCCATCACTGAGAGACAGCCTGAGATCATAAATCCTAACTACAGAGGTCAACAACATCCTTGATTAAGGATTAAGCAGAGAGAACAATGGGCTCTCGAGCAACCACTGCAACAACAATAGTAAACCAGGACACCCTTGTAGCTGAACTTTGCTCAAGGAGAAGAAGATGAAGACACAATTGTTGAGGAAAATATCCTTTTCAAAGCTGATTATCTGCCTGTGTTTTTGACCGAAGATGAGGAGTATTTTGAAAAGAAAGATCAGCCTAAGGATGAAGATTTTATCCTTTTCAATGATCATGAACTGGAGACCGCATCAAATGATTATTAGCGGGGGTACTTGAATGCACTTAGTTCACAAAATAGGCAGATGTCATTAAGAAGCAAAGATGTGTCAGATAATCCCATTCAGAAAAGTGCATCTAAGCAGAAAGGTACTCAAACAAGGCAGAATCCTTTGAGTGATCAGAGTAAGGGAAAAGAGCCTGTAGTCATGAATCAGAACAAGGTAAATCAATCATCCACAAATTTAGCAACTAAGGAAAAGGATAGTCAGAAGGAAGAAGTTCCATCAAAGGACCATGCTGTACAACGATACATCGTCATTAAAGAGGTAGAAAAAACCACTCCCTTCAGCCTAGAAACTGAAATTTCAAAATTAAAAGTGTCTATTCCTTTAATTGAGCTTGTTAAGAATAACCAATATAAGTCCCATGTTGCTAAGATGCTTAAAGTAGATCCTTTGTCCGACATGGTGAATGTCAAAGATGATCACCCTAAACTCATTTTTGGTCCTGCTATTGATGGTAAACTAGAATATAGCGAGGTTCCTCCTTTTACTTGAGTCTAAGAATCCACCAATGCATTTTACACAATTCCATGTTAGACTCCGGAGCCCCCCACAATATAATGCCAAAATCCATTATGGAAAAGTTAGGCCTTGACATCACTCGTCCTTACCATGACTTATACTCCTTCGATTTAGGTAGAGTCTGTTGTATTGGCCTTATTAAATATTTAGTAGTCTCTGTAGAGCAGATTCCAGCAAAGAATGTTCTAATGGATGTGGTGGTAGTTGACATACCGCCACGATTTGGCATGTTGCTATCAATATCCTAGGGGGGGAAATTAAGAGGCACATTGCAATTAGAATTTTCTTATGTGACTATCCTTGTTTTCGGGAAATTGAGAAAATTGTACCATGAAATCAAGATGAAATATATGATCACAAGCAAAGAAAAGCCTAACAATCATCCGATAAATGTTGTACATACATATTTAGAGTCATTCATTTTTTTTAATGATAGTGGCTTAAATGATGTAGATAGATAGCTAGTAGATGTCGAATATGTTCCAGAGATTCATAATTGTATTAGAGAAGTTATAGAAAAGGAAAAATTGAATCTGCAGAGCTTATCAGAACAACCATCAGATGAAGCAGAGAAAAAAATAAAACAACCATTAGATAAAGTGGAAGAAAGTCCAAAAAAGCATGAAAAAACAGTTCAAAAATTTGAGCCAAAACATAAATCAGAGTTTCAGCACTTGGAGGATGAAAATGGTCTATGGTCCATGGAATTTGATGATGCCCTGGGGAAAGATGGGGCATGCATTGGAATTTGGGTCCGCAACCCTTTTCATCAGCAGAATAAGGTCCCTACTAATGTTATATTGTGCTCTTATAAGTTAGATTTTGATTGCACTAACAATGAGGTGGAGTATGAAGCTCTGATTACTGGCCTAAAGATCTTGAAGAAACTAGGAGAAAGAAGGATTGCTGTGTATGGTGATTCAAAACTTGTGATCAAGCAAGTTAAAGGTGAATATCAAGCTAACCATCCTTGAAAGAGACAATATAGGAATGTTGTACTAGATATTTTAAGATCCCCATCTTTTCAAACAGGAAGTTTGAGATTCATGTGAAACATCGGCTCACTGTTCCCGATAACCTGTAGTATTGGAAAGTATTCTGGGATGATAAGAAGGAAAATAAATTTCTCCAAGGTGATGCAGAATTTGAGAATTTTTCCATAGATGAAATTTGTGATAAATATGACCAGGATATAGAAGCAACTCAGATGGATATACTACAGATGAAAGACAACAATATTCCAAAAGGTCTCATACCTTTGGAAGAATTTTTTGACCAAGATGACGTAGCAAGGAAGCCTACATTGGTGCCTACAAAAAATGGTGTTGAAGATGTAAACATTGTGACAACATATAAACCAAAGATGGTTAAACTATCCAAGTCATTATCTCCCGAGGTAAAGGCTGAATATGTGAAATTACTTTCTGAATTTTCTGATGTTTTTGCATGGGAATATGCAGATTTAAAGGTGTATTACAATAACATCATTCAACACACTATTCCGATCAAGTCCGATCAAAAACCCTTTTGGCAAAAGTTGAGAAGGATAAATCCCAAATTGTTGCCGTCAATTGAAAAAGAGGTAAATATAATTTTCAAGTCCGGTCTTATTGTCCCTATCAGATTCTCTGATTGGATTCTGAATTTGGTCCTAGTAAGAAAGAAGATTGGAGAAATTTGGCTCTGCATAGATTTCAGGAACTTGAACAAAGTGTCCCTCAAAGACAACTATCCACTTCCCAAAATGGACCATATACTTCAAAGAGTTGTCGGTTCTTCCCAGATGTCATCATTGGATGGCTATTCGAGATACAACCAGATTTTGGTGCACGAGGATGATCAGGACAAGAAAACATTTACTACACCTTGGGGCACGTTCAAATATGCAACAATGCCATTTGGTTTGAAAAACATAGGGGCCACATTTCAACGGACTATGGACATAGCATTCGCTAATGAAAAACATGTTTTCTTGGTTGTTTATTTAGATGACTTGACAGTGTTTTCACATTCTGATGATGAACATTTGCACCATTTAAGAATTTTTTTTGAGAGATGCAGGAAGTTCGGAATATATCTCAATCCAAAGAAAAGCCTTTTTGCCATGGAGGAGGGAAAACTTATCGGTCACATCATCTCCAAGGATGGGATTTAGATTGACCATTCCCGTGTTCAAGCAATTCAACAGATTTATTTCCGTCGCAACAAAAAGGAAATACAAGCATTCAATGGTAAGATGAATTTCTTACATAGATTCATTCCTAATTTGGCAGAGCATCTTAGAGAATTGAAAAATATGTTGAAGAAAGATAATGATGTGAAATGGTTTGAAGATGCCCGGAAATCCTTCAACTCAGTTAAGTTTTCCTTGACTACTGCCCCGATTTTGGTAAGTCCTGATTATACTACTGATTTCACAATATTCTCATTTGCTTTTGAGCACACTATGGCAATAGTCTTGATGCAGAAAAGGGATAAAACAGAGCTACCAATTGTATTTTTCAGTCACAATATTAAAGATGCAGCCCTTTGGTACAACATCATATAGAAACAGGCTTTGTATTTGGTAACATCACTGAAATATTTTAGAGTTTACATATTACATTCACATACTCTTCCCTATGTGCCTAATGTAGCTGTTAAATAATTTCTCACGTAGACAGACCTAGAAGGTAGGAGAGGGAGATGGATAGCAGCATTACTAGAATATGACCTTGAGATCAAGCCCACCAAGCTGATCAAAGGTCAGGGTTTAGCCAAGCTCATGGTTGAGTCAAACCTTCATGCTTTAGATATAAACTTGATTTTAGCCTCGTCCGAAAATGAAGAAGAAGTGAATCTCATTCAGGTATCTGATATCTTTTTTTCATCTCCATGGGATTCTGATATTGTTTATGTTTTGCAACACCTAAACCCTCCTCTAAGCATGACTAAGAGTCAAGGCAGATCTTTGAAACTCAAAGCTTCAAATTATTGCATATTGGACAATGCACTTTACTGGAAGGATCCCAGAGGTGTGTTACTGAAATTTTTGGTCGAAGAAGAATCTAAGGAAGTGATGAATGGCTTCCACAAAGGATATTGTGGGGGCCACCTATATTGGAAGACCACGACCAATAAAATATTGAGAGCGGGATATTATTGGCCCACACTTTTTGCATATGTCTACAGAATAGTAATGAGCTGCCACGAATGTCAAGTTTTTCAAGGTAAGAGAAAGCTCCCCTATTACCTCTTCAACCTATTTCAGTACATGCACGATTTCAGCAGTGGGGCCTATATTTCATAGGCAAGATTCACCCAGCATCATACACACAACACAAGTGGATATTGACAACCACATATTACTTTACAAAGTGGATCGAAGCGATCCTGACCAGGCAAGCAACACATTCTGTCATCATTCAGTTTTTAGAAACTAATATTTTGTCCTGTTTTGGTTGTCCTACTAAGATAATCACAGATAACGTGACAAAATTCAAGTCTAAGAAGATGACTCAGTTTTTGTGAAAGATATAATATTAAGTTGGGACACTCTACAACCTACTACCTGTAAGGTAATGCATTGGCGGAGTCCTCTAATAAATCATTGATCGGTATCATTAAGAAAATGTTAGAGGCAAATAAAAAGAATTGGCATAAGAAGATGATCAATGCATTGTGGGTAGACCGGGTGAGTAATAAGAAGTCTATTGGTATGTCTCCAATTCAAGTTGTGTATGGTGTCAATACTGTGTTTCCTTCATCATTAGCAGTCCCGGTAATGAAATTGTTGCAAGAAGCAGGGACTGAAAATCACATACAACGTCGTATTAATCAAATGATGCACCTTCAAGAGACGAGAGATGAAATATTTCAAAATACTTCAAAACTTCATAAGAGGATAAAGAAGATTTATGACCGGAAAACAAAGGAAGAAAAATTCAAGGTTGGAGATGTAGTACTCCGTAGGGATGACAGAAATGAGGATAAGGGAAAGCATGGAAAATTTAAGAATTTATGGAAAGGGCCATATCAGATTTCTGCTTGTCGAGGACATAATGCTTATTTTGTTGAAGAGATGAATGGAAAAGAGTGTTTAGGAGGACCAGTCAATGGTAGGCTCCTGAAACATTATCTAAGTACATTTTTCAATCACTTTTCCATTTCATTGTAAATATCAGTTACATTTTCTGCAAGTGTGAAGTAGAGATCACTAGAGTTCGGAGCCCGAAGTGAAGGCAATGGAGCTTCAATGATTTTCTGCCATTTTCAAAAGTTCAGTTTTCAGTCAAGTAAGTCAGTATTGAGTCAAGTTTCAGTCATTTGAGTTTTCCTTGAGTCAGTCTATTTCTTCTGAGTTTTTAGTTTTTAGTTATGTTTGTTAGTTTGAGTTTTTGACCGTACTGGCCCAATGGATAAGGCACTGATTTGCAAAATCCAGTGTTCTGTGGTTCTTGAAACCTCTTTCAGAGCTATAATCCCCAATAAAGCCAAAAGTTAGTGTCAGTATTTGCATCCTACAATCAGTGATCAAAATCCTCTTTTCATATCATTTTAGGAGTCCCACTTAGAAATTTTTATTCATTCCACTAGGTCATGCAAAAAATTAGTCACTGATGGTAGCCCTAGTTCAAAAACATCACTCTTCCTCAAATATGATTACTTGATGGCATAGTTTCATACCTTGCTGACTGTACACCATTCATAAATTCAATATCAGTCATGTCATCTTGAAATTCAGTCCTTCAAGGTCTCATTAGGTCTTCTAGGGTTTTTCAAGGTATCCGTTAGGTCATTAGAGTTTCCAAGGTTCAGTAAAACTTCATATCCTCTTCATAAGGCTAACAAGTAAAGGGTGATCCAATAACATATCTTCACCATGTGAAGATGATTTGTGAAGAAAATATCTTGTTTCAACATGTAATTTTGAGTTCAAATGTACTTTTTTATATTTTCATTATGTAATTTTATGTCTTTCAAATGTAATAATTTCACCATCCCAAGCTACTAACTCAGTGTTCCAAAGATGACAAACCAATAAAAATTCAAATTCAGAGAGTTCTAAAAGTCATCAAAAGATCAAATTGTCGAAGGAAAGGTCAAGTACAAAGGTAAAAGTTCAGAGTTTAAAGAGAAAGTGAAGAAATAAAAAGTGGATCCCAAGGCCCAATTCATTCAAATCATGAAGTATAAGACTGCTAAGACATCCTAGACATCCCATTCAAACTCATTTTCACATCCAAAGGTTGAATTTTCACTCCCTCAGCCCAAAAAGGTCGAACTGCAGAGTCAGAGGTGAAAAAGGTCGAACTGCAGAGTCAGAGGTGAAAATTTGCTTGGCACTACGAATAGGCAAGTGGCACTACGAATAGGCAAGTGGCGCTACGCATAGGAGAGAGGCGTTGCACTTAGGGAATTTGGAGCTGCCTTTTTTACCTCAGGCACCGCGCATAGGAGAGAGGTGTTGCACTTTTGCCTAGTGCGCTACGCTTATGCCCAACATGCCCTAGAAGCATAAAAATTCCCTCAAACCCTCTCAAAATCTCAGCAAAGGATTCTTTCCTCTTTTATCAAGAAATTAAAACAAAATCTTCACCTCCTTGCTTTCCTAAGTGTTATTTTTATAGTGGTTTTCTTCATAAGGAAAATTAACCAATTTTCTAGTGGAAAATCCTATTTTCATTCCCTCACTTTTAATTTGTTGCCCATAAACCCTATAACACATTCCTACATCACTATTAAACCCATCCCTACCCCTACACTACTCTTTCCTAATCCTTAAACCCCTTCCCTATAAAAACCTAAGTCCTTGGCCACTAAAATTCCTAGGCAACCACTACCTAAAACCTACAATCCAATTATCATTTTAAAATTCATAAGTATCTTGACCTCCTATCACCCGCCAAAGTTCCCTAACCCCTTACCTCATCTCCCTAAATTTTCCTATCCTAATCCCTATTCCCTATACCTATCCCCATTCCCATTTCCCACACTAGGGTTTCTAGACTAAGACACCATGGAAAGAGATAGAGAGTATATGGAAGAGGAGGAAGATAAGCAAGAGGAATAAGATAGATTGGAGGAGGACATACAAAAAATAATGCCACACAAAGGAGGGAGAATCATAAGGCTGGAGCCCACCAACACCAGAGAACTGATAGCCTCATCAGTGATAGTTTCATGCTTTCAGTATGTTGGTTGCCTTGAGTTTTGTAACATGGTTGAAAGGGTACAACATCACTCTATTTTGAGCAGACTCTTTAGTGTAAATCTCAAAGACAATCATGTAACCCTAGCAGGTGTGACTTTCACAGTGTCTACATCCACCATTGCTACTGCGACAAGGATTCCAAAGATGGGTGAGAGGTGTTTCAAATCCAAAGATTTGGAAGATCAGTACTATGAGACATTCATCAAACCAATGTCCAAAAATGAAAGGAAGATGGTTTTCCCTTTCAGTTATCTGCTTAATAGGTATGCCCCCATGATGAAGATCATCATGAAGTATTTCTCTTGTGAAGTAAGGTTCTCTAGACTTTACACTTATCACATAAGACTACTCATGCACTTCACAAGAGTTAAATTGCTCAATATCCCATACTTTTTATTCAAGATCATAGACAAAATGGCATAATTTGTGCAAAAAAGAGAGTTTGACCAGCAGATGAATAGTCTTTTCCACCACTCCTTGATTAAAATCATTGTCCTCCATCGGCTTAACCAGTTGAACATTTCATGGGATACATTCATAGCAAATGACATCTTCACTACTCCACAAGTTCCACATGCTGAAGATGTGCCTTCTTCTTCTGACCCTACTACATCTATGCTTCCATCTCCACCCACAATGCCTACCATTTCATCACCTCATTCCACTTCACATACTCCATCACCATCTCCACCATCATCATCATTTCATGAACAACATGAGTCACTTAGTAGAGTTGAGGTCAGCAAACCTAAAGAAGTTGAAATGAGCACAATGGAAAAGAAATATCAGAGAGGGCATAGGCAGGTGTTTTCCCCACAGATTGTGAGAGGGGCCCTGCCTTCTTCACCAACAAAGTAGGTACAGAAGGGAAAAGAAAATATGGGAGAGGAATATGAACATGAGGCAGCCATTCATGATGAGGATGAACTCCATGAAACAGGGACTGATTTTGACCTTGTTGATTTAGATGATGCACATGATTATGAGGCCTCCAAAATGATTATCAAGAAGAAGGATGCCCAAATCAGTGAGCTTCAGACCAACTTAGAGAGATCTAGGTTTGTCATTACATACTATGAGAAGGAAAATGAACAACTCAAGACCAAGCAGGCCATCATGGAGATTTAGCTTCTCAAGGCAAGAAGAGAAGAAAACAAGGCAAAGGGCTTGCTTGATGAGGCCTATGAAATGTATGGTGAAACTAGTGAGGCAGAAGAACAAGTGACAAAAAGAATACCTAGGACTAGAGGGCTGAAAAGAGCTCTAGAACTAGAGAGGCAAAAGGAGGTTGAGCTTGCTAATGAGCTTACATTAAATGAACATTTTGCCATGATTGTCAATGAGAAACGAGAGAAATGGCCTGACAGGGCCAACTAGAATCTTAAGAAGTTCTTGGAAAAGGAAAAAAATGATAATGACATATTGAGAAAGAGAGGCAAGCATTAATTCAAGAAAACTCAAATTGTAAGCTCAAAGCTCAAGAAGGCCAAATCAAGTCTTGTAACCCTAACTAAGAAAAATGAAGGGGACAAGATTGATATTCTTGCTGAGGCATCTCTCATAGCATAGTACACCTCATCATCATCCCACAACAAAAAAATTGAAGAAATTTGGGCAAAGTTTGAAATTTTTGGGAAATTTTGTGTTTTTGGCAATTTGACACAGTTAAACTATCAGAAGCGCAACGCCCTAGGTGCTGCGCTTTTCCTAGGGGCATCCAATGGAGAAAAAAAAACCGCCATTGGATTCATAAGGCCATGTATAGTCAGAAAAGCCCCTTTAAAAAACTTTTTTGGGTCAAAGAGGGAGTCAAAAGGTAAAAAAACACTCAAAAAAATGACCTTTCTGCCTTGTTTTGGAGGTTGGCGCTGCGCTTTTGACCAATCTTGGGAGAATGAATTTTTGGAGGGTCAAACCTTGCATATTTTAGAAGATGGGCACATATCTGGAAACTAGACAAGACAGGGTTTCCATTGAGATATACTAAGCTCAGTTTGGACACCTGGAACCCCCTCGAGGGTGAAGCTGAAGATGACAATGCGTGTAGGACAATAGCGTTGCGCATAGGACAAATTTTCTGAGTTTGTTGATATTTTCCAATTTTCTCAGTTTTTCTAGTTTGACCATGGTCAATGGGATTTTTACCAATGTAAATCATGAATATAAAAGTAAATATGATGTGGTTTAATTACCTAGGGTAAATACATTAGGTGAAAAGTTTTGATGACATGTAATGAATCAGTTTGCAAAAAGCGAGGGATGAGTCAGTTTGACCTCCCTACACTCTAGGTATTCAACTCAATTTTTAGTGGAACACCTCCTCAACTTGGGAATTCGACCCCTGAGGTTGGGAGAGGTTGTTTTAGGTCTATATCATGTACTTTTTGACTCATGTCACAGGTTGGATGTTGTTGCAATGATCAAAGACTTAAGTGTAATCAATATTTGGCAGGAAATTAATGAAAAGGTTGCAACTATTTCTTTGGGATACTTGTGGTATGGAAATTTAGCATTGTTTTTCTTATGTATCATTATGTATGAATGTTTTGTTGCATGATCCATTTCATTTCTATGATATGCTGGTTTTTAGGTTGATAAACATAATACACCTCTCATGCTCTGTTTTGGGAAAACCTTCATATTTTGTCCATCTTCTTCAGTTTTGAAAGAATTCATGCTTGGCCTTGCTCTTTCTAGCACCTCACATGTGTGATCCATCCCACTCAAGAAACCCTAAAGTGTTAGGTTTTCTACCTATCTTGCCCCATTGAATCTATGAAACCATAATCCTATTTTCCCTGACCTAGCCTCTTTGACCTAATCCTCATCCAACAACCCAATTCAATCAAACACAACCCTTGTACTCATACCTAGCCTAAAACCATAATTCATCCAACCCTCTTAGCTGTGACTTTGTGGAGAGAACCCTCTCCGGTTTGGTAGGGCTAGCTACCAAGCTAAAATATTGGTCTGTGGTTACCTTTGTTTGGACTCTTTCTCAGCCTTAGAGATCTAGTGGAGTGATATCACATGGTATGAGGCATCATATTTTATAAGAAAATGTATATCGATGATGATGTTGTTTGATAGTGCATGAATTACTGTAAAGGCATATACCTTTGTCTAGAAGTAGTTCAACAATTTTGTCAATACAACTTGTTATGTCTTTGTTCGTCATTAGTTCAACAAAGATTTTCACAGGCCTATGAGAAAATCCCGGGTTTACATTATTGCGAAGAGCAAGTCCCATTTCATAAGATTTTGTAATGTTATTTTGTGGATGCAAATCTTCCCGTGATTTTATCTCAGGCCTTTCTTGGAAAATTTAGTGAGCGCGTGTTTTAGAGATTGCTAGTAATATTTACCGAAATTTACCGATTAGATTAGACTTTCTTTCACATGCTTGTCGAATTAAGATGGATTTATTTGATTTATCTGCCACTTGGGTTTCAAACTAAAGTTGATTGAAATATGTGATCTTTTACTCTACTTCTCGTGATTGATTATAGGGCCCGCCTTTACCAATGTGAAATTCAGTAAGCATGTGCTTCAAAATTTACTAAAAATATTTTACTGATATTTATGACTTAGATGAGGCCAGTTTGAATATGCTCGTCAATATATTTACAATATCGGGAGTCAAACTAAATTTGGTTAATTTTTTTCCCCCTACATTTGAAGTAGCTTATTTTCTACATTAAATGCCTTAAAAATCATCATTCTCATTTGATCTATGTTAAATCACTTAATTGAACTTATTTCAGCTTTGAAATGGCTGTTACATGAGGCTTATTTTGTGAAAATATCTCCTACAGAATAAATAAAATTACAGATTTTTAATATGTTTGGTAAGGTACTTTAAACACCTTAAATCCTATGCGAAGTTAGTTGAATATCCACCATAATTTATTTAATTATTATTCTCTAAGATATAGGTCTCAAAGGGCTCCCATATCAATTAAACTATCTTCATTATGATATTATAACGTATTATAGTCAAAGTAATTCGGGAGATTGTGAAAGCCTGTCTAATTCAATAAGAGCTAAAGCTCTTATCAAGAATTAATATCCTTTTACGAGGCTAATGTGCCTATATTTATCCCTAGTGGAAACAATTAGCACCCTTCATTTCAATTTCCTTTGGCTTAACAATAGTAAGTAGGTGATATCCATTCCACCAAAGTTACCCAGGATTTGCAACCACCCCTAACCACTATGTGTGCACTGGCTTGCATCCACAAGCTTAAGCACGAGCAAGAACATGTCACTTGGTAAGATTTATACTCTTGGTGGGGGATATATTATCTCTCACCTCTCACTTACCCAACAAGCCAATGCTATTGAAATAGGTCCCTCTTACACACATTTGTTTTTTAGATTCAAAGTACACAATTATTTTTAAAAGAGGGTATCTACAAACTTGTGCCTTTCTGACTACTAAATGGTTATATACCTGATTTCATTTTATAGCTAAAATTATAAACAAACTAACAATGCAAGGGAATTAAAACTGATTACCTTAAGTTAGTTGAAACTGTGAAGTTGCATTTAGTCAGATTTAACATGAACAAAGTACAGTGGGAAGCCCTCTTAGGTTTTACTGTAACTAGTATTCCTCTGCAAAGTAGCTTCGAATACAAGGGGGGATATAGTAGTTTTGCATGTAGTAGCCCCCACGGAATAGTAACCTATGTTTTTTTGTATGAAAGACTGGTGTGACTCCATTGGAATTTATATTTTCATTTAGAGTTGATGGGAAATTGTTGCTTGATAAACATTTGTATGATCTTGTATTGTCATTAGAGTTTAAATGAAATAGGCTGGTATTTCCCTACACAAAAACTCAGAATCACTGCCTACAATGCACTAGAAGGACTATGTTATTTCAAATAATAAAAAAGAATATATATCCCATGATTCACATTTGAGTAAATTTTGGTATTTCTAGTCCTATCAAGTATGCACTAGAGTGGATTATGAGAAAAGGGAACCTAGATGGTTCTCTCATGCTTCCGAGTGTTGGAATATGAGGAGACTTATGTATTATAAATTATTTTCTTTAACTTGATAATTACTTGTGATATATGTTGGCATTTTATTATTTTATTAGTTATTGTTCATCAAGCAATTACCAAAACAATGAAGATCAAAATAAGCCAATGTACACAAGATATAGGCTCCAAGCCGGGGAAAAACACCTCCAAGGGGAAAACCCATAAAATATTGCTTCTCTTCTTATAAAATATTCTTACAATGAGACTTACAAGACCCAATTCCCAAGATCCTCCCAAGCACCAAGTTAGCCCCCTAGTAAAGTATTCTTCAAGGCAGCTTCCAAAATTTGAACTACTGCAACTTCGTCCCATATTTTTGGCCCTGCAACTGCACCTCAGAATTTCAGCCTCTTGCAACTGGAAACAAAAAAACCCTAACTTTTCACATGTGGAGAGATATATATGTTTCTAAGACACTTCAATTTCTTTTCTTATTCCTTTACAACTCTTTTTCTCCTTCTCTATTGCAGATCCAACTTGTGTGAGATATGTGTCTCAATTGAGGTCAAGCTCCTTGTATTTATAGCCTTCTTGAGGGTCAAATAGCCCTCCCTTACACTAGCTTGTCCTTAACTGAGGCCGACTTTCCCTTGGAGGAATAAATGGATTTTTCTTGAAAAAATAAATATTTCTTTTGTTACAATGAGTCCAAATGGGACTACAATACATGACATAAATTCTTCTTTGTCCTAGAAATAACTAGAAGCACGAAGAACATTTTTTTGACCTAGAATTGAGCATGAAACCCATGCTTTACATAAAAATAATTTTTTTTCTTTCTT
Source organism: Pinus albicaulis (assembly GCA_034641835.2). NCBI lineage: Eukaryota > Viridiplantae > Streptophyta > Pinopsida > Pinales > Pinaceae > Pinus > Pinus albicaulis. The sequence continues at coordinate 339,149,139 of CM076570.1, read as the reverse complement.
TCTTTTTCTTTCTTTATACAAAGTATACAATGTCACGATTACAAATAAGTCATTATGAAGACTGAACCTAGTTACAATTTCCAACACTCCCTCTTAACTAAAGAGGTATTCATAATCCCATCACATGATACAAGGAATCTCATCCTCAAAACATTCTCATAAGAAGATTCAGATTGATAAGCCATATTTGTCAAGCATCTATATCATTACCAAATTTATCCTTGAATGCCTTAACTAGACAAGATCATCTTCATTCGAGAGCATTACGCTGGGAGGATTTATCTGAGCTGCCACACTACTTCTAAGGCACATACCCCATCCATATGTTCACTAGGTATGTCCTTTTAGGAATATTCTTATCTTTTATTTCTAACCTGAATCCTCAAAGAATATCGGTCCTATTTGACTACTCTTGTCCCTAATTCCCTACCTCATCATCAAAGAGTATTGGTCAACAAATTCTTTTCCTGGATTCTACAATCCATAAGAAGTTTCAATCTCAGTTGCTTATCCAATCCTATAGAGTCCATTATTTCTTTATGGCCTTCCCTCTGGAGTCCATTCTTTCTTTATGGCCTTCACTAAGACTTACGACTATTAGTCCTAGTTTAGTGCATGACCCATAAAGAAAATAACTATCCAACATCACTCCCTTTCAATTAGGGAGGATATTCCCACCATACTAAGCTTACCTCTCAGGTAATCAAGCTTCTTGTTTGGTATTTATTTAGTCAGAATATCGGGTACCTGTTCATCTGTAGGTAGATAGTACAACTCTACGACCCCATATCGTACCAAGCTTCTGACATAATAGTACTGATTATTTGTATGCTTCATCCTTGCATGAAACACAATGTATTCTGTCAATATTATGCACCTTTCATTATCACAATGTATTAGTGTAGGGATAACCGGTCCTTTAAAAAAATATTATAGTAACTTCCTGAGCCAAAATTCTTCCCTAAAGACTTCGCTTGCAGCAACATATTTAACTTCAACACTACTCAAAGCAATTATAGCCTGCTTTCTTCTCATCCATGAGACCATGGAAGATCCTAGGTTGAAGCATCCACTTGTTGTGCTTCTTCCATCTCTCACTGCCACCCTAATATAAATCTATATATCCCATGAGTTGGATTTCATTACCAGTATACCAAAGGCAACGATGTATGGTTCCACACAAATACCTTAGGATATGCTTATCTGCAATCCAATGATCATGTTTTGGCTCCATCTGAAACTGATTGAGGACATTCACTGCAAAACACATTTCGAGTCTTGTATTTACCAGATATATCAAGGACCCAAACAACTGTCTATAGTACGTAGGATCCATCAGAATATAATCTGAACTCCTCAACTTCTTTAGATTGGAAATCATAAGAGTCATCATAAGCTTGCTGTCCATCATGCAAATTTTTTAAGAATCTTGATAACATATTTACCTTGATCAAGATATATCTCACCTCTCTTCTTTCAAACTTCTAGGCCCAAGTAGTAATGAATAATCCAAATATCCTTCATATCAAACTTGATTGCTAACTGCTTCTTCCATTCCTAAATCTGATTCTCTACACTTGTGACTAGTAGATCATCCACATAAAAGAGTATGATGACTAGTTCACCCTGGACCACCCTGATGTATAGGTTAGGCTATGCAAAACTCTTGGTAAAACCAAGCCTCAACAGGTATGCATCCATTCTTTCATACTAAGCTCTAGGTTCTTGCTTTAATCCATATAGATATTTATTCAACATGCAAACATGAGTCTCCCTCTGATTTATTTTAAATCCTTTAGGTTTCTCAATGTAAACCTCTTCATCGATAGTCTCATTCAGAAATGTTGTCTTAACATCCATTTGATGGATGTTCCATCCCATAGTAGTAGCCAAATAAACAAGCTACCTTATTGTTGTATATCTAGCCGTAGGAGCAAAGGTTTCTACATAATAAATACCTTCTTTCTGTGAGAAGTATCTTACTATAAACCTTGCTTTGTATTTATCAATGCTCCCATATGTAGCATACTTTATCTTATAAATCCATTTTGAAGCGACTATATATTTTTCACCCAATTTTTTGTTTTCATAATAAAATATTATTCTTCCTACATTGCATTCCTCCACTCTTGATGTTTAGCTTCATCTTCATAGGAGGAAGGTTATGCTTCAATGAGATTTGTCATGTATGCAACATACCCAGAATAAATCTTCGATATTTTTATTTCTATGAAGGTCCCCTTAGATGTGTGTCTTTTCTTCTTCTTATATAGCAGCTCTCAACCAAGCAGGTCTCTTTCGAGTTTATGGAAAAAATACTTGTTACACAGGCTCACTTGGACCTTTAACATATTCTTGAGTAGATGCTTGATATTTCTCAACATTGTCCCTAGAGATATCCTCAAATATCGGTATCTCTTCTTCATCAGAGTCAACTAGAACATATTTTGATTTCCTATAAGCTATAATTTCATCAAATATGACATCCTTGCTTACTTCAATTCAACGATCCTCCTTAATATAGATGTTGTACACTTTAGAAGAAGCACTATACCAAACAAAGATTCCCTTTAGACTGGTAGGATCCAACTTATTTCTCTTGTCCTTAGGTATATGTATATACACATGACACCCAAATATTCAAAGATGATCCACACTTGGCTTATTTCTTGTAAATGCTTCTTCGAGAATCATTTTGTTGAGAATATTGTGAGGACTTCGGTTCTGCAAGTAAAAAACTATCATGCATGATTCTCCCTATAGAAATTGAGGGAGATATTAATCATGTAGCATGTCCCTACCACACAATTCAAATTTTCTATTCTTCCTTTTAGCTACACCATTCTATTCAAGATTATAAGGAACAAGAGCTCCCTCTTAATCCCCGCTTCCTTGTATAATGCTATTAGTTCCTTGGAGGTGTATTCTCCACCAGTGGAAGACCTGAGAGTATTGATCTTTATCTCAGTTAGATTATCCATTTCATTATTTAATTCCTGAAATTTCTCAAATACCCCATCCTTGTTCTTGAGGAGCTATAACCAAGCTTTCCTTTAGAAATCATTAATGAAGGTTACACAATATTGATGTATGCCAAGATATTTTACTACCATAGGTACACATGCATTTGAGTGTATGAAATATAAAACTTCCATAGATATGGTATTAATTCTTGCAAATTGTTTCTTCATGTTCTTGCCTAGAGCGCATCCCTTACAGGTCCCTTCATGTTCTTCCTTCAATTCGAGGATGCCATTGACCACTTGAATTAGAGATGGAAAACTATTATAATGAAGGTGTCCATATCTTCTATGCCAGAGTTTGGAAGGGAATAGATCCAAGTGGTCTAGGGCTTGATATAGAGGTGTAAAAAGTCTACATAATGTCCCCTCACAAATCCCAATCACCCTAGCATAAACAATACTAGAGCCCTTACCAAAAACCGAAACCTTGCCATAAACAAAAGAAATTCCATCACCCTGATCCTCTAGACAAGAAATAGAGATTAATATTTTCTTCAAACCTCGAACATATAGAATATTTTTTAGGTGAATACTTCCACCATACTCGAGCTCCAACGAATTAGATCCAATCCCTTTCATTCGATAGCTCTTCTTGTCTCCAAGTTCGATTGAAAGGGAGGAGATTACTTTCGACAATGTCTGAATTTGATTGAATTCTCCTGTCATGTGTCTGGAAGCACCACTATCAATAACCCATGCATTCTTGTCCTTGAAAGTGTCAGATAATGACGAAGAAAAAACTTCCATCTATTACTTACTTTTCTAGATTGGATATGATATTCAATATTAAATCCTTGATAGATGTAGCGATATTCCAAATAAACTTGAAACCCTTCCTTATAACTCTTACCATAATTCCAACCAATATGTGATCTTCAGTCTCCTTCTTGCACCTTAGCTCTGACACCGTGTTGAAAAATCAAGATACTTATGTATTATAGATGGTTTTCCTTAACTTGATAATTAATTGCGATATATGTTGGAATTATATTACTTTATTAGTCCTTGTTCATCAAGCAATTACCAAAACAATAAAGATCACAACAAGACAAAGTACACAGGATATAGACTCCAAGCCAGGGAAAAACCCCTCCAAGGGGAAAACCCAAAAAAAATGCTTCTCTTCTTATATAATTTTCTTACAATGAGTCTTCCAAGACCTATGTGCCAAATCCCAAGATCCTCCCAAGCACCAAGTCAACCCCCCAAAAAATTCATATTCAAGGCAAAATCCAAATTTTTACCTACTGCTACTTCGTCCTAGATTTTTTGCCCTGCAATTGCAACTTAGAATTTCAGCCCTGCAATTTTGGCCTCCTGTAACTAGAAACAACAAAACCCTAACTTCACATGTGTGGAGAGAGATATGATCCCAAGAAACTTCAACTTATTTTCTTCATCCTTTCCATCTCTTTTTCTCCACTATTGCAGATCAAACTTGTGTGAGATATGTGTCGAGCTCCTTGTATTTATAGCTTTTTTTAGGGGTCCAATAGACCTCCCTTAGGCTGACTTGTCATTAACTAGGTCCGACTTGGTATTGGAGCAATACATGGTTTTTTATTGAAAAAATATATATTTTGTTTTGTTAGAATGAGTCCAAATGGGACTATAATACATGACATAAATTATTCTTTATCCTAGAAATACCTAGAAGTACGAAGATCATGATTTTGACCTAGACTTGAGCATGAAACCCATGCTTTACATAAAAATATTTTTTTCTTTTCTTTCTTTTTCTTTCTTTATACAATTTATACAATGTCATGATTACAAATAGGTCATTATGAAGACCGAACCTAGTTACAATTTCCAGCATTAAGGACACTATTTCCTGTTAAGCTACACATTTCTAGTAAAGAAGAGTACCATACTGACACCCAAATGATATACATTATCATTTACATAAAAAAATATTTGGTTAATATAGACCCTGTCACTTGTGGTGTAAAAGGAATCTATGCAATGGATATAAATAGTATGAACTGGATATAAATGCAATCTTCTCTCTTGGATATTTACAATACTGCACTTTCCTGCAATAAGCAAGGAATTAGCAATAACATGTGATTAACACCAATCTCATTTATAAAGGTTGCTTCTAAATACGTTAAAAAATGTTAGTGCCTAATGCATGCCTATTGAATTGATTCAGGAATGTGTTTAATTCCATCATTTTCTATACATGCCTATATGGCGGGGTTTGGTTGATCAAAATTCTTATAGGAAAAAATATATAACCAATTCAAACCTCTTAGTTGGTTCAAACCTCCAAAGGCTAACGCTCTATGATCATTACTATCGCCTCCATTTGAAGATAACCCTCATATGACTCCACTCCATTACTATATATGTACAGGTGTAATATATCCAACCTTCATACCCCCAAGCCCTTTACAAAGAAGGTAAGAATCATAATTACAACTTACCCAATGAAAAGTATGTCAAGGCCAAAAATAAAAATGAAGTTTGATAATGGCCCTCTACCTATATTTTTAAACCATTATCGAATGCAACCACAATCACTAGTAGATTGTGGATCTAGAATATTTCCAGTAGTTTCTTAATTGCAAAATGCATTTATGTCCCAACAAACTTACAATATTAAGACTTGGAAAATCAACAAGCAACCACCCATGAAAGATGTTTATCCCAACAATTGTGAAATGGAGTCTGAGTATTTTATTTTTAAGTTGGAAATTATGCAACATCGAGTTTTGTGCTTCTTCACTTTCATGATTTCCTCATCCAGTGCCAAGTATCAACCCTAATAATCATAGATCAATTCCTGGCCCTCGGTGTTGGCATAATTTGTAGAAATTATACAAACATATGTATATCAACGAATTCAATCCGATTAAGCAATGTACTAAAGCTAGATACTGAATCCTTCTACAAATCAATTGCGGAAAATAAACATAATCGCCAATCACAACAAGTAAAGAAAGAAATAAATCAAACCACAACACAGATAATTTCTCGTGGAAAGCTTGTTGCTCAAAACCCTCTGTCATATATTGTATATTACACAAAGAATCATGAAACAATTACAATTCACTTTTATCACAAGAGTCTCTTGCAATCTGCCTATCGTCTCACAATGATCCAGAAAAAATCGGGCCAACACTTAGCCAATTCTCAGCCAGTCTTTAGCCTGCCTTGCTCACACAATTCCTGATGAATGAAATCCCTATTCTTTAGGAATTTCAACCTTCCTCAACTGCACTGATTATCATGGGCATCCTGTGGTGTTTTAATTGCATCTAGGCGGTTTTCTAATAATACAACTGATAATCAACTTCCCTTTAACCTTTGTCTAAACTAGGTCTCGAATGGAACTGACATGCATGTAGCTATTAATAGTAAATCATCAGTTGCATGGCAGATCACTAATTTTGAATTAAATATGATTTAATTCACTTGATCTCTCACTAGTGCAACAAATATTTACAATTAGTTCAACCGACTTTAACTCACCTAACTGAGTTAACTGATTACTCATGCACTTAACTGCAACTTGAACTATAAAACACGTAGAATCACTCTGCATGCCTCACCAACTACCCTCAACTCGAAATTCATGAGCTAACTGAGTTTATCACACTCAGTTAACTATTACAAGTGATTATGAGATAAGATTACATTTTATTGTCCAATTTAATTAAGGGATAATTAAATTTGACACATTCCCAATTTATTAAAAAAATTGAATTTCACAATAATATATCGCTAGGACCCATCATTACAAGACCTGTGGTCCCACACTAGTGTAGGTGATGCCATGTTGCTTTTGGATTCCAATTTCACTGTTTCTTGTTGCAAACTTCAACACTCCCTCTCAACAAGAAGGGAATGTCCTTACATGCGACATGCAACACTTCTTTAGTGTTTCTCGGACATGCAACTCTTGCATACACCACTTCTCTAATGTTTCTCGCACATGCAACTTTTGCATGCAACACTTTTGAAATTGAATAGCCTGCAAACAATTGAATCAATATAATGCATTTGTCATCAGATTATTTTAACTGCTAGTACCTACTGCACATTTCTACTGGATTCTCTGCACTGTTGACATATGCATCCATGCACTATGCATTGCTACCAACACTGATCTGTGCTTCAGTATCACTCTGATTTTTTCCCTCCTGACATATGACTGCGTCAATCTAACTAATCCTGCTACTTTTGTACTATGGGACCCTCATAGCCAAGTTCTATCCATGAGACACACCATGTTTAGCACACATTTATTTTTGGGATTAATTTTGTACATTGCCACACCTCACACCTGGAGATATAGTTGCATGCACTCCCTCTGCCCATCTAGCTCGAAATTTCTCTACTTGAGTGGTTTCTACCACTCCATGATCCTTCGCATGTGGTTTCTCCACATCTTGAGGTTCATTCTTTGGAACCAAGAGTTGCTGATATGCATGCAATTAAAGCTTCGTCTCAAGGGAAAATTGCATGGATTTATCACACTTCCCCATGGCACATCCCTTGCATGTGTCTATATGCGCAAGAGTACCTTTTGGAAGCATCGTAGAATTCTGCTGCATGACTTTCAAAGCTCCATGGTGTAACTCACCCTCATCCCAACTCACCACTTTGTCTTCTTTACCCATCAATGCTACACAAACATCTACATCAAGTTTATAGAGATTCTTCACACGAATCCCAATCTTCTTGGCTTGTACTGTTGCTTCGTGTCGAGGCAAAGCTTTTCCTTCACTGAAAACAACATCATAGCTTCTATCCTCCAACATTGCGACTGAAACTAAATGTTTCTTCAAGCCTGGTACATGCATTACATCTTTTAATAAAATTGGTTTACTTGATTGCCTCTGGAAAGTAACTGTACCAATCCCAGTAGTGCTATACCTTTTGTCGTCACCCATTTCGATATGCATCTAGAGGTCCTTCTCCTCCAAGCTACTGAAAAGTTCTAAGTTTCCTGTCACGTGGAAAGATTCAACACTATCCAAGTACCACCCTGATCCCATCGCACTTGACACCATGCATGCAATAAACGAGAAGTCCAACTCAAATTGGGAGGCCAAACCCTCACCAGATGCAGATCCTGAGCCTTCTTATCCTTCTCCTTTTGTGGACAATTAGTGGCATAATGTCCATGCTCGTGACAGTGAAAACACTTCACTTTGGACGTGTCGCGCTCCTTGCTTTTTTCAACGGTCTCAAATTTGGAATAGGATTTCTTTCCCTTCCCCTTATTCACCTTACCAGCCAAGGCGTAATTTTCTTGATCATCTTCCGTAGATGAAGATCCATCCCTGGTATTGCACCAGAATTCATATTGCACCAAATCCGACCAACGTTGTTCCCAATCTGGCAGCTTTTCCCTTCCATTGATAGAGTCTTGATAACTATGCAAAATATTGGGAAGTCCTAGAAGAGCTAGGCTCACCAAATCATCATCCGCAACAATAATTCCTACACTCCCAAGCTCATCCCGACATTGGAAAAACTTGGTCAAGTATACTGGAATAGTGTCACCTTTCTCGATTTTAATTTTCCTGAGCTTGTCCTTCAGTGCCAATTTTCTATGATCACTGCTGCTCTGAAATAGATCTGTAAAAGCATTCCACATTGCATATGGAGTCGCTTTTCCATGTAGACTTGAGACAATGTGTTCTCGTACTCCCTCCAATAAGATCCTCCTCGCCCTTGCAACCTTGTTTTTCCAAACATCAAGATTTGCAACATTTGCTACAGTGGGTTTGGGAACATCATTATCAATGAATTATTTTAACCCATTGTCCTCCAGTACTGCCTCCATCCTATATTTCCAAGCAATATAGTTATAGATGCCCTCAAGTGCATACTCCAATCTCAAGCCATTGAAATCCATTTCGATCCTCAATCACCTGTCGCACCAAGAATGTATTTTGCAAATTCGAATTCTATTCAGTCACAAACTTAGCTTCTCCTCCATTATAGTGATTTCCTGTGCTCTGATACCATGTAGAAATTATACAAACATATGTATATTAATTGATTTAATCCAATCAAGTAATGTACTAAAAAGAGATACTAAATCCTTCTACAAATCAATTGCAAAAAATAAACACGATCGCCAATCACAACAAGTAAAGAAAGAAACAAATAAAACCACAACACAGATAATTTCCCAGGGAAATCTTGCTGCTCAAAACCCCTCTATCATATATTGTATATTCCACAAGGAATCATGAAACAATTACAATGCACTCTTATCACAAGAGTCTCCTGCAATCTGGCTATCGTCTCACACTGATCCAAACAAAATTGGGCCAACACTTAGCCAATTCTTAGCCTGTCTTTAGCCTGCCTTGCTCACACAATTCTTGATGAATGCAATCCCTATTCTTTAGGAATTTTAGCCTTCCTCAACTGCGCTGAGTATCATGGGCATCCTGTGGTGTTTTAATTGCATCTGGGAAATTTTCTAATAATACAATTGATAGTCAACTTCCCTTTAACCTTTGTCTCAATTGGGTCTCCACTGGAACTCATATGCATGCAGCTATTAATAGTAAATCATCAGTTGCATGGCAGATCACTGATTGTGAATTAAATATGATTTAATTCACTTGATCTCTCACTAGTGCAACAAATAGTTACAACTAGTTCAATTTAATTTAACTCGCCTAACTGAGTTAACTGATTACTCATGCACTTAACTGAAACTTGAACTCTAAGACACATAGAATCACCCTGCATTCCTCACCAACTACCCTCATCTCTAAATTCATGAGCTAATTGAGTTTATCACACTCAGTTAACTATTACAAGTGATTATGAGATAAGATTACATTTTATTGTCTAATTTAATGAAGGGATAATTAAATTTGACACATTTCCAATTTATTAAAAAAATTGAATTTCACACTAATGTATCGCTAGGACCCAACATTACATGACCTGTGGTCCCACACTAGTGTAGGTGATGTCATGTTGCTTCTGGATTCCAATTTCACTGTTTCTTGTTGAAAACTTCAACACTCCCTCTCAACAAGAAGGGAATTTCCTTGCATGCGACATGCAACTCTTGCATGCAACATGAAACTCTTGCATGCGAAATGCAACTTTTGCATGCAACACTTCTTTAGCGTTTCTCACACATGCAACTCTTGCATGCACCACTTCTCTAGTGTTTCTCACACATGAAACTTTTTCATGCAACACTTCCAAAAATGAATAGTCTGCAAACAACTGAATCAATATAATGCATTTGTCATCAGAGTCTTCTGACTGCTAGTACCTACTGCACATGTCTACTGGATTATCTACGCTGTTGAAATTTGCATCCATGCAGGATGCACTGCTACCAACGCTGATCTGTGCTCCAGTATCTGACACCTGTCACTCTGATTTCTCTCCTCTTGACATCTAATTGCATCAATCTAACTGATCTTGCTATTGCTGTACTATGGGCTCCTCGTAGCCAAGTTTGATCCATGAGACACACCATATTTAGCCCAAATTTCTTCTTGGGATTAATTTTGTACATCGCCCCACCTCACACCTGGAGTTATAGATGCATGCACTCCCTCTACCCATCTGGCTCGAAATTTTTCTGCTTGAGTGGTTTCTACCACTCCATGATCCTTCGCATGTGGCTGCTCCACATCTTGAGGTTCATTCTTTTGAACCAAGAGTTCCTCATATGCATACAAATCAAGCTCCATCTCAAGGGAAAATTCCATGGCTTTCTCACACTTCCCCATGGCACATCCATTGCATGTGTCTATCTGCGCAAGAGTACCTTTTGGAAGCACTGTATAATTCTGCTGCATGACCTTCAAAGCTCCATGGTGTAACTCACCCTTATCCCGACTCACCATTTTGTATGATTTACCCATCAATGCTGCACAACCATATACATGAAGTTTATAGATATCCTTCACACCAATCCTAATCTTCTTGGCTTGTCTTGTTGTTTTGTGTCGAGGGAAAGCTTTTCCTTCACTTAAAACAACATCATAGCCTCTATCCTCCAACATTGTGACTGAAACTAAATGTTTCTTCAAGCCTGGTACTTGCATTACATCTTTTAATAAAAATGGTTTACCTGATTGTCTTTGGAAAGTAACTGTACCAATCCCTGTAGCGCTATAACTTTCATCGTCACCCATTTCTATATGCATCTAGAGGTTCTTCTCCTCCAAGCTACTGAAAATTTCTTTGTTTCTTGTCATGTGGAAAGATGCAACACTATCCAAGTACCACCCTGATCCCATCACACTTGACACCATGCATGCGATCAACTAGAAGTCCAACTCAAATTGGGAGGCCAAAGCCTCACCAGATGCAGATCTTGAAGCCTTCTTGTTCTTCTTCTTTTGTTGACAATTATTGGCATAATGTCCATGCTCGTGATAGTGAAAACACTTCACTTTGGACATGCGTGCTTCTTGTCTTCTTTGCCGGTCTCAAAATTGGAATAGAATTTATTTCCCTTCCCCTTCTTTGCCTTACCAGCCAAGGCACAATTTTCTTGATCATCTTCCTTAGATGAAGATCCATCCCTGGTATTCTACCTGAATTCTTCTTGCACCAAATCCGATCAAAGTTGTTCCCAATATGGCAACGTTTCCCTTCCATTGAAAGAGTCCTGATAACTATGCCAAATATTGGGAAGTCCTAGAAGATCTAGGCTCACCAATTCATCATCCGCAACAATAATTCCTACACTCCCAAGCTCATCCCGACATTGGAAAAACTTGGTCAAGTATACAAGAATAGTGTCGCCTTTCTCCATTTTTATTTTCCTAAGCTTGTCCTTCAGTGCCAATTTTCTATGATTACAGATGCTCTGAAATAGATCTGTCAAAGCCTTCCACATTGCATATGGAGTCGCTTTTCCATGGAGACTTGAGACAATGTGTTCTCGTAGTCCCTCCAATAATATCCTCCTCTCCCTTGCAACCTTCTTTTTCCAAGGATCAAGATTTGCAACACCTACTATAGAGGGTTTGGGAACATCATTATCAATGAATTCTTTCAACCCATTGTCCTCTAGTACTTCCTCCATCCTGTCTTTCCAAGAAATATAGTTATATATGCCCTCAAGTGCATACTCCAATCTCAAGCCATTGAAATCCATTTTGATCCTGAATCGCCTGTCGCAACAATAATGTCTTTTGCAAATTCGAATTCTATTCGGTCACAAACTTAGCTTCTCCTCCACTATAGTGATTTCATGTGCTCTCATACCATGTAGAAATTATACAAACATATGTATATCAATTTATTTAATCCGATCAAGCAATGTACTAAAGCTAGATACTAAATCCTTATACAAATCAATTGCGGAAAATAAACACTATCGCCAATCACAACAAGTAAAGAAAGAAACAAATAAAACCACAACACAGATGATTTCCCAGGAAAATATTACTGCTCAAAACCCCTCTATCATATATTGTATATTCCATAAGGAATCATGAAACAATTACAAAGCACTCTTCTCACAAGAGTCTCCTGCAATTTTCCTATCGTCTCACACTGATCGAGACAAAATCGGGCCAAAACTTAGTCAATTATCAACCTGTCTTCAGCCTGCCTTGCTCACACAAATCTTGATGAATACAATCCCTATTCTTTAGGAATTATAGCATTCCTCAACTGCGCTAAGTATCATGGGCATCCCGTGGTGTTTTATTTGCATCTGGGCAGTTTTCTAATAATACAAATGATAGTCAACTTCCATTTAAGCTTTGTCTCAACTGGGTCTCCACTGGAACTGACATGCATGCAACTATTAATAGTAAATCATCAGTTGCATGGCAGATCACTGATTGTGAATTAAATATGATTTAATTCACTTGATCTCTCACTAGTGCAACAAATAATTACAACAAGTTCAATTGACTTTAACTCACCTAACTGAGTTAACTGATTATTCATGCATTAAACTCATACACTTAACTGCAACTTGAACTCTAAAACACATAGAATCCTTCTGCATGCCTCACCAACTACCCTCAATTCGAAATTCATGAGCTAACTGAGTTTATCAAACTCAGTTAACTATTACAAGTGATTATGAGATAAGATTCCATTTTATTGTCCAATTTAATTAAGGGATAATTAAATTTGACACATTTCAAATTTCTTAAAAAAATTGAATTTCACACTAATGTATCACTAGGACCCATCATTACATGACCTGTGGTCCCACACTAGTGTAGGTGCTGTCATGTTGCTTATGGATGCCGATTTCATTGTTTCTTGTTGCAAACTTCAAAATAATTAGAGGCACTGATATAAATCTAGAAGTGGAGCCCACTTATATTGTTCAAAGTGTCGAGTTCATCCTCATTGAAGTGCTCACGCATGATAATTTTTTGGTAGAAAAATATTGCCTTAAGATAACTGATATGTCATGAAAATGGTACAGATTCATGTATAAACAATGATTAGAGGCAGTTCTTTAAAATCACAAAGTATGACCTCAAATGTATTGCACCACATAAACCGAATAGAAAGTGATATATATGGGTGTTGATTTGGAGCCTTTATGCAGGCCATATTAGTTTGAGTGTTCCATCTATCCTATAAGTCAGTGCGCGGGTTAGGTTCGTTTTGGTTGAATTTAGCCTGAAAAATCGGCGGCCTACACCTCTTAAGAACTGAACTATTCTGTACATACAAGGGAATGTTGAGTATACCACCACAGTGAAGAGGCATTAGAACAACATGCCACATGGACACCATGTCAAGGTGAAGAAAAGAACGTCAATGTGATGTTAAATTCTAGTTAAAAAAAAATTCGAAGTTTCTAGATCCCATTCTCATAATTGCACATTGGGAATCAAATTAGGATAGTAACCACCTCTCGTTATTAGAGTGTTGTCGCTGCAATAATGACCCTCCAAAATTTTTTCCTATGTAAATTTTGGAGCCTACATCAATTGTCATCTCAAGCCCCGTTGTGTCGTCATATTGTTTGATTTGTTATTTGTGTGTTTTCTCCTAGTGTCACATCCTCCTAAGTCAATGTTTCCTAAGTGTTGTCTCTTAACCATTAGAAGTGCTTGAGTTAGTTAGTCCATGGTTAGATTAACTTACCACTTATATTGACTTAGAAGCTTTCCTTCTGTCCATGCACACACTCGAGAAACACTTAAAGCACAGAAAAAGCAAAAACGCAAGAAAATCACTCAAAAAAGAAAAAGCACACTCCAAGTTGGTGAAGACATGTTCTCAACTTGAGCGCACTCCTTAAGGTTGAAGAAGTGCGCCCTCCTTGATCCAAATCCTTCATGTTGAGCAAGTGCACCCCCTTGAGTGCACTCCTTTGTGACAAAGACAAATGCTCCCTCTGGGTGCATGCATGAGCCATATTGTTTCATGTGGGCGCACTCCTAGAAAATAGAAGCCCACTTAACTTCGGTTAACTATTACTTTCACTTATCAACAAGTGGAAATCACGCATGGATCAAATTTACATGTAAAATTATTTAAATAACCTAGTTAATCATTCTTATCCAAGTTATGCACACAGTTGTGAATCAAGAAACTCTTCATCAACCAACGCTATGAGTAAGTTTTGCATGTCGAATATTTTCATTTCCTTTCATGATTTCACTATGATTCTTGATTTTATTGTTGTTGTTTCTTCATATTTCAATTTATTTGCTAGATTTTATGCTCAATATTCATGTTACAAGTGTTAATATGTTGTCGCATGCATAAACTATTCACATTCGTCAAGATTTCATATTCCACATAGAGTGCGAAAACATCTATATAACCTTGCAGATATTTCTTCTCCTAATCATATAATCAAATATTACTATTTAAACTTGTTTATGAGCTTCCAATAGGTAGAGTTCACTTCTTGAGCTTGAAGTCCGATCTGTCTCGAAAACTGCGCCCTAAAATACCAAGTTTTCCTTATGAGTGCACTTCCTAACCTCGAATAACTGCACCCTCCCTTGAGTGCATGAGCGCATAACGAAGACACAAAGCATATTCCTTTGGCCCTTCGGCATGCGAAAATGCACCCTATTTTCGTTTGAGCGCATGAGTGCATTATGAAGGTCTGAAAGCTTGTCAACCCATTACTTCTTCCCTATAGAGTGTGAAAATGTGCCCTCCATGTCTCCTTGAGCGCATGATGAAGACCCGAATTCCAAACCACTCATCTCTTTGACCCTTTAGAGTGTTCCAGTGCAACCTAGATGGTTTTATTCACTTTCTTGAGCACATGAGCACACTGCAAAGCCTTGAATGACTATGTACATTCCTTCATGCTTTGAAAGTATGCCCTCCTAGTTTGCATGCATATTTTCTCATGCATGCAAGTTATTTTGTGCTATTGTTCATAGATTTTCACGTCCTATCACATGTGATATTTCTTTGTACATGATTAACAAGTATTTCTACATAGTAGGTTTCTTTAATCTAATATTTTCGTTATAAGTGTGTTACCTCAAAAAGTGTCGCGCTAGAAGTATTGTCATCCTGTCTTCATCTGTTGGAGCCATGCTACCTAAAAAAGTGACCTCCAGAGAACTCTCATAAGCAAGCACTCATGAACCTGTCGAGGTTAAAAAACCAAACATTAGCATATATGCAGACACACAATGCTTTATTGATAAGAATATAGAGGTCACATGGAGCAAGATATATAACACATTCATGCGGGAAAAGTTTTCTGAGGACTTAGAATATGTGCATGCATACATAAACATCAAGAAGTCGAGGATGCACAAGATCACATGTAGATTCTCGGTCATGCCATGTGTGGAGGTGATTGAATGGATCATTGCACATATGGATGACTCTCACCTTCTGTTTCGCAGTGAGAGTGGCAGTCAACTCACCACCTATTATGGTGAAGACATGCAAACATATTATAAGATTTTCAAGCCCATTGAATATGCAAATGATAACTTTCACGTGAGATGGGTTGACCTTGACACAAGTGACGTTATCAAATCATGGCGTCGAGGCGCTTCCAAGTTTCACCATTGACCATATGTTGTATATTTGACAAAGATTCTCAGAGATGTATATCAGTATTTCATAGCCGTGTGTTGTCGGTTTCATGGGCGCTAGAACACTGAGGTGTTCGAGGAAAATTGGATATATATGCTCAATATGGTGGTGAACTATGGTAAAAGTTTCAATTGCGAAAATATATTATAATTTGAGTTGCAATGTCATCTAGGTCATGGAAAAGCATCTTTGCGGGTGAACCAGACACCAAAATTGTACATTCTGAATTTCTCTTAGATGGAATCTATGTATAGTATTCCTTACCGAGAATGAACTGGATTTGGAACCCTGAGGAGAAGTTCCCGGTTTACTTCCACTGCAAAGTGTTATCATAACCAAGCTTCAGAGGAGTATATGAAAATTTGGATGAACACTTCTTTGCATTTATATTTAAGATGATATTCAAGATCAATATTATTTTCATGACTGATTAGGTGAAGGATTCACTCCTAGATATCACATACCGGTTTACAAATGATGAGGGTACATACATTAGATGTTTTGGTTGTCAAATATCCTCCCATCTCATGCTGCGATATGTGACCAACAAGGTGGTCTTTCAAGAAGTAGAAAATTATCTAGACAAGGGAATGCCAAGAATTATTCATTGGAGGAAGAAAACCCTTGGTCCATCTTCTCGTTGAGATCGGTTTATATGAGATAAAGAGCCACAAAGAAAAAAAAATAGAGATACATGAGCTAGACCACCTACTGTTTACCAATAAATAATTTCATGGATATGATCCCAGATGATTGGTCAAGAATCATTGTGAAAGGATTGGTCATAGTATAGGGTACTCATCGATGTCCACAATAGAAGATGAGAAGATAAAGAACTAGTACAACACAAACATGAAGGCATATCTAGGGATGGAGACTAGTTCACCCCAAGACCCACTAGCTCAAGAATTGTAGGTGTAGGATGAGGAGGAGATAACCCCTCAAGCAAGGAAAATAACTCCTAAGAAGAGGATAAGGTATGAATCGACACACGAGAGCAACACGAAATGGAAACCGATCCTTTAAAAAATAGAGGCAGTCCCAGGAGGAGGAAGCAACGCAGAGACTGGAAGAAGAACAACTGACTGAGGAGATGGAAGAAGAAGAGTTGGAGGAAGAAGATACCATCCAACCCATGGATGATGAACCAGACACCCCAGAGGAACATACCCTTATAGGTGGCCATTTCTATTTGGGGAAATCAATATCACACCTGCACCAACTGAAAGAATCATGGATTTATGTTGCATAACGTTTTATTAACTTAAGAAGAGGATCGTGCAACAAAGACATAGATTCTTCCCCAAGAATAGTCAAAATAAAGTCTAAATTTCTACAGAGAAGGTGATAACCTCCAACACCATAAGGAATACCAAAGCTATTATGGTGGAAAATGTTGCATTTTCTTTAGCAACATAGGATAATTTTGAATACTTGCTGAATGAGAATTCCCGGTTGAGAAGAGAACTTGTTATGGTGAAGCAACATGCGACACATATTGTGGTGGAGAATCAATGGTTGTCATCGCAAATCATCAACACCATCGAATGGAAGTCAACCATGCAAGCATGATTGGGGCCAATGGAGGACACCATGGCGCAATTATATGATGAGATGATTATTCTATAACAAGTTGTGGCTCCTCTTGCTGACATTTAGAAGAAGGCACAAGAAGTGGTGAAACTCCCGAAGATAGAAAACAAAGAAATCGATCATCTTTAGGAGTGGGATGCTAAGTATCCAGATACTCTGCAACATTTGGAGAAGAAAGATAAGATTCTCGTGGAGATGGATAGAGTTCAGTTAAGAATCCACCACCAAAACTACATGTGCCTTGGAGAACAATCGATTAGTACTATTGTTGCATACAATCGACTAAATAATGGTTTTGATTCTCTAACACAGAAGCATGGGATGCCATCAATAGTTACACTTGAAGAGATCAGAGGCAAGGAGATCATCGTCCCGGATATCAGGAAATACATTGAGCAGATCAAGCAGGAAATAGAGCGGGAAGGCTTGGAGGTAACCAAAGACATTATTCTGCAGTATGCCATTGCACTAGCTTATCATTGAAAAATTTTGCAGTAATTTTGAAAACCTATCTTGTTTTGAATCTCATGATTTAAATAATGAATCTTGTTTTGATAAGAATTTGACCGTTTTTTCCTAAAATTCAAAGTTAAGTAAGGTGAGTAGGACACTTCAGCCTATTCTAATGGTTATGTTAGGCTCCTATCACCATGGCGACATTTGTGATTTCAATTAGTTCATGATTATTGTTTGGTCTCAATCTAGTCTCCTAAATTGAGCTCATTTAATTGTCAACCAGGGTTGGTAAACTGCTGAAGTGAAGTGTACTGTATGTACCTAGGTGTTTGTTTCTTAATGCGTTGTGTGTAGTGTTTTGTGATGTTTTTGGTCTTTTGTGATGATTTATGATGTTTTTGATCTTTTGGTGGTTTTATGTTCACAAGGAAAATGACTAGAAAGCTAATGGAAGGAAGCTAATGATTAAAAACAGAGTGAGACCTAGTTGGTTGATGACAAATGACAAATGCAATTGCAGATATTGAAACAAAATCAAATCCAAACTATGACTAAGCAAAAACAAAGCTTGATAATGACTTTTAAGCAAATGATTCAAAGCATAAACTCAATTTGTCAAATTCTTTCATCAAAGGTGTTTGAGAGAGAGCTTGAGACATGGTCAACTAAGTATGCAAATCCTCCTAACTAAACAGTTAAACAACTAACTTATAATGATGCAACATTTTATCCTTGATTAAAGATTTGTTGAAGCATAATTGGAGTAAAACATTGATATCATCGTAAGATCTTCTACTCTAAGTCTAGTTCCTAACTCTATTCTGCAACTCAGTTTTATAGCACTACACTTCACTCAAAGGTTATAGATTTTTGAAATAGTCTTTTGAGGAAATGTTTGTTTGTGAGATGATAAGGAAGTTGCAGAAGTACTTCAGGCCTTAAAGTGATATTGTCTTCTGTTCATATGTTTATGAATCAATTATGGATTTTAGAACAAGAAGAGGTTTGTAAATAATGAAGGTTGTTTTGTTAAGTTTAACAATTGAAGTAATCTAATATGCAGTGAATGACAACTGAATGTGGAGTGCAAATGCAATGAGTTAAGCTAAAACTGAACTTAAGATGTCACTAATCTAAAACAGTGCTGAACTACAAGTCATTATCAAACTTAAAACAAAATAACTGAGCATGAGTTAAATGCAATTAGACTCTGGAGTATCCTAACTATTCTATCATGAATTATTCTAAGGAATTATATAGTCTGTTTGTCCATCATGATTGGTATTTTGGAAGAGTTTCTTAGAACAATCCTAACTGTACAATTCAGTGCAAATGCAAACATAAAGACTGAAAGCAATGAAAAACTAAGATATCATAGCTGTCTCCTACCCATCATTATGATATTTTGGAAGAGCTTTTTAAGAGCAAGAATAGCTATGGTACTTAGTGCAAACACACAACTGAAACGTTCAAGATCACAATCATGCTTAAGACATTATAAGGATTTTTTGGAAGAGTTTCTTCTTTTGGAAGAGTACTTAGCATAAGTATAACTGTGATGGTGAAAAAAAGAGATTGCAATTAAATCCTACAATACTATAGCCATTTCTCATTCATCATCATAATCTTTTGGAAGAGCTTCTTCTTTTGGAAGAGTTTTTAGAACGAGTATAACTATAGTAGCTAATGAAAACAACTACAAATTCAACTTCAAAAAAACGTAAAGGCAACTAGAATACTTATCTAAATTACGCAAATAAATCCGTACAGGGGGCAGGGGCCCTCTACCACCAGACGAAATCTAACTCCAAATCAAATCAACGCTTTCAAAACAACACTGTCTGCTTCATTAAAGGTGAAATAACTTGAACAGAGCACTCTGCGTCTTCAGAAATGTAGCACAGAATCTAAGCAAAATCTAGAACAAAATATAACCTAGCTCTCGGTTTCCCAAGTGTTTATATAACAAATGTACATAACAAGACTTGCAACAATTCCAGGATTATTGTCTTTCCTTATCGAAATCACATTAGGACTCTTGAAGTGGCTGCGTAAAAAGGAAAAGGACATATGGACTAAGACAGTCCTATTAGAAGTCTGCCTTCTTAAATGTGTTCCCACGTACCAAAACCATACCCAAAATTCGTTCCTTCCTTCATGGTGAGCAACGAACAATGTAGACATGACGTGGAATATGCCCATATGCGGTTTTTCTTGAGAGGCCACCTGGAACATACCCAAACGTGAAGACAGCTGCAGAATCGCCGGTTAGCTACGGAATGTCTGCATTCTGCAGCTAGTTCCGGTAAAAATGCATTACAATGACAAAAATCATAAAACTTAGCAAGTCAGTCATGTTAATCATTCTAAAAGTAATTTTAACTAAATTCATTGATCAATTGGGTCTGGAATAGCAATGGACAAAGGAAAATGAGGTAAAGTGGAATGAAAGAAAGCACAATCTTGAGGCTCAACAATTATATTGAACAAATTTTTCATTAATGTCATCACGTGGGATGTTGATTCTCTCCTGAGGGATGCTCATTTCCTTCACATAAAATTCTTCAACCCCCAGGGGAGGAAATTTAATTTGACAATTAAACTTCCACTGATACATTCCATCTCAAGAAAATATCTAATTTGTAATGTAGAAATAGTGAAGAATATTAATGATTCTTTTACATCATCCATCAAAGAATCTCAAGCGCATGACAACTTGGATTGTGGTCAACCTGTGGATATCGCTTATGACATCGATTTGTCATTGTTCGGTCTTTTTTTATTTTTATTTTCCCTAAAGTTTATCTCCATGATCCTATTGTAGACTCATTAGAAGATTATTTAAGTATGGACCCATGTCTTGTGGCCTGTAGTTGCATACGCTTCCTAAAGTATTATATGGCATAAGCCTGGTAATAATTTCCCTTGTGGGGTCTATTATTTGGCAGAGCAGTTGAGTGTAATACACCGTTTTGGTTTCACTTCCTATTTTCATTAGTTAGTGAAAATGTTTGCACAATTTATCTTTTTCAATGCACTGCACTTTATTTTGGTTTTACACAATCACATATTTTGGTATAAAGGTCAGGAGAAACTTGTATGGCTGCATTGGAAGTTCCACTTTACGTCACCCGACCCTGTACTGTTTAGGTTAGGTTAGGATAGGTTGCATGTAGTTATCTGCATTGAATTATTGTTATGTGTTTTCATCTTTCATGTTTCGACTTTATTCTTTTGGTTTTATTTTTCTTTGAGTAAAGTCAATTTTTGAGCTTCAAGATGATATGGCTAATATTTTGTGAATGGAAAGTTGTAATAACACGAAACCCTTGGATTATCTATTACCCCCTTCCTTGATTTGGTTTATCTCTTTTGAGTCGATGAATTTTGACGGAAAATATGATCCTTCAGTTGGGGAGCTGTAAACAAACCATGAAGCCCACATCTATTTAGGATTCTCATTCTTACACTTGACCTTGTTTATGAGTAATGTGTTATAATTATCTATTTGTGAGAGTAGGATAATGGGAATTTTTTTAGCAAACAAAGCATAAGAGGTATAAAACCTGTCTCTAAAGGAGAAAACTCCTCTGCTCTCAATAAGTCTGGATCCTTCTTCCACCTGTTGAAAAATAATAAGTGCATATGCATAGTTCTATAAAAAAATAAAAATAAATAAAAAGGGTGAAGGAAGAGAAAGGCTTCCTACACAGGGAGGTGAAGAAAGTGACTTCGTTGGGGTATTGTCCAAGCTCGCTGGTAGTGAAGAAACATTTGTGTTCCTAAAGCAACTCCAATGGGGTACTGTCTAGGTCTGCTGGAAGCAGACGAACGCCAGATATGTAAAAATCACACACTGATTTTTTTTTAATTCATCATACTATATTACCCTTAATTACATCGACTGGATAATAATACAACTTGTTTTATGTTGTGTTACACCAAGTAATGGAACAAGGAATAATATATATTTAACCGGATAAGAATGGGGAGCTAAGGTAACCCACTTATTGAATCAATACTTCCTGAAGAGATGAGGCTTTTTACTTTAATGAAACCATTTCAGAGAAGCTGGGGTTCTCCCAGTGTGTCTCCAAGTGTTTTCGATGCGACAACGACCCTCTAACATTTTTTCCTATGTTAATTTTGGAGCCTACATCAACTGTCATTTCAATCCCCCTTATGTTGTGATGTTGTTTGATTTTTTATTTGTGTGTTTTATCCTAGTGTCACTCCCTCCTACGTCAATGTTTCCTAAGTGTCGTCACTTAACCATTAGAAGCTCTTGAGTTAGTTATTCCATGTTTAGGTGAACTTACCACTTATCTTGACTTAGAAACTTTCCTTCTCTCCATGCACACACTCGAAAAATACTTAGAAGCATGAAAAAAATAAACAAAAGCAAGAAAATCACTTATAAAAGCAAAAGCGCACTTCAAATTGGTAAATAAATGCACTCAAATTGAGCGCACTCCTTCAGGATGGAGAAGTGCACCCTCCTTGAGTGCACTCCTTCATGTTGAGAAAGTGCACCCCCTTGAGTGCACTCCTTCATGCCAAAGACACACACTCTTTATGGGTGCATGCATGATCCATCTTGTTGCATATGGGCACACGACTAGAAATTAGGAGACCCCTTAACTTCTCTTAACTAATCCTTTCACTCATCGACAAGCAACGATCATGCATGGATAAACATTGCATGTAAACTTATTTAAATCAACCCATTTAATCATTCATTTTCATAATCATTCTCATCTGAGTTGGGTGCATAACTATGAATTAAGAAAATCTTCAATAACCAATGCTGCGATTAAGTTTTTCATGTCGAATATTTTCATTTCCTTTCATGATTTCACTGTTGTTTTTACTTTTCTTGTTGTCGTATCTTCATTTTCAGTTTGTTTTCTGGAATTTTTTCTTAATCTTCATCCTACAAGTGTTAATCTATCATCGCATGCATAAACTCTTCACATTCATCAACCTTTCATATTCCACGAAGAGTGTGACAACATCTATATACCCTTGCAAATATTTCTTATCCTCATCCTATCATCAACTATTTCTATTTAAACTTTTTTTTCGAGCTTCCAATAGGTAGACCACACTTCTTAAGCTCGAAGCTTGATCAGTCTCGAAAATTGCTCCCTAAAAGACCAAGTTTTCCTCATGAGCACACTTCTTCACCATGAAGAATTGCGCCCTCCCTTGTGCGCATGGGTGCATCATGAAGACATAAAGAATATTCCTTCGGCCCTTCAACATGCAACAATGTGCCCTCTTTTCCTTTGAGAGCATGAGCACATTATTAAGGCTTGAAGGCTTGTCAACCCATTCCTTTGTGCCTTTGAAGTGCAACAATTCCCCCTTCCTGTCTCCTTGAGCGCATGAGTGCATGATGAAGACTTGAAGTCCCAACCACTCATCTCTTCGACCCATCAGAGTGTGCCAGTGTTCCCTAGATGGTTTTCTTCACTTGCTTGAGCGCAAGATTGCACTACAAAGCCTTGAATGACTATGTACATTCCTTTGTGCTTTGAAAGTGTGCCCTCCTAGTTTGCATGCCTATTTTCTCATGCATGCCAGTTATTTTGTGTTGTCATTCATAGATTTTAATGTCCTATCACATGATATGGTTCTTTGTACATGATTTAAAAGTATTTCTAAATCGCAATTTGATTTAAGATAATCTTGTTATTATGAGTGTGCTGCCTCAAACAAGTGTTCGTGCTAGAAGTATTGTCGTCCTGTCTTCATCTGTTGGAGCCATGCCTCCTTTGAAAGTGGCCTCCAAATAACTCTCAGAAGAAAACATTGATGAAAATATCAAAGTTACAAAGCTAAATATTCTAATATATGCAGAAACATAGCGATTTATTGATAAGACTACAAAGGTCACATGGAGCAAGATATACAACACGTTCATGCATGAAAAGTTTTTTGAGTTAGAAGATGTGCATGCATACATAAAAATTGAGAATTCTACGACGCACAAGATCACATATAGGTTGAACCCGATCATGCCATGTGCAGAGGTGATTGAATGAATCATTACACATATGGATGACTCTCACCTTGTGCTTCGTAGTGAGAGTGGTAGTCAACTCACAACCTATTATCGTGAAGACATGCAGACATATTATAATTTTCTCAAGCCCAATGATAATGCAAATAATAACTTTTACATGAGATGGGATGGCCTTGACACAAGTGACGTTATCAAATTATGGTGTCGAGACCTTACCAAGTTTCGCCATCTCCCATCTACTGCCTATCCGACAAATATTCTCAGAGATGTATATCAGTATTTGATTGTGTTTTCGGTTGCATGGGTGCAATAAAGTTGAGGTGTTCTAGGATAATTGGATATATATGCTCAATATGGTGGCGACCTGTGGTAAAGATTTCAATTAAGAAGATATATTATCGTTTGAGTTGTAGTGTTAGGTAGGGCAGGCAAAAGCATATTTGAGGGCGAACCGGGCACCAAAAATATACATGTTTGCATTCATCTTAGATGGATTATGTGCACAGTATGTGCTCCCAGGAATGAATTGGAACTAGACCCCTAAGGAGAAGTTCCCAATATACTTCCACTGCATAGTTTTATCAGAAGCAAGATTCAGAGGTGTATATGACAAGTTTTATGGAAAATTTTTTGTAGGCATTCTTCAGATGATATTTGAGATCGATCCTCCTTGCATGGACGATCAGGTGAATGAGTTAGTCCAAGATATCACAGAATGGTTTTAGCTCCCCAGGGTACATACATCATATGTTTTGGTTTTCAGATATCCCCTCATCTCATGCCGCGATATGTGACCAACAAGGTGGTCATGCAAGAAGTATCAAATTAGTCGAACAAGGGATTGCCAAGAATTATTCGTAAGGGGAAGAAAGCCCCTTGGCCCATATTCCCATTAAGGATCATATTATATGAGTTAAAGAGCCACAAAGAAACAACAACAAAGATACAGGATTTGGACCATCTGCACATCGCCACTAAATAATTTCATGGATATGACCCCAGGTGAGTGGCCAGGAAACATTATGAAAGGATTGGTCATAATATAGGGTACCATAGATGTCCACAACAGAATATGAGAAGATAAAGAACTGGTACAACACAAACATGAGGGAACATCCAGGGATGGAGACTAGTTCACCCGAAGACCCACCACCTCAAGACTTGTAGGTGCAGGAGGAGGAGGATATTACCCCTAAAGTAAGGAAAGTAGCTCCTAATAAGAGTATCAGGTATGAATCAACAAACGAGAGAAACAAGAAATGGAAGGCTGATCCTTTAAACGCAAGAGCTATTCCAGTAGAGTAGCAGAGGAGAGTAGTAGAAGAATAATAGGATAAGAGGAAGCAAGATGAGTTTCTCTAGAAGCAATGAGAAGAAGAATAAGAGAGAAGGATAAAATAAGAACAACAGAGGAATTCATGGGAGGAGGAAGTATCACAAAGAGTGGAAGAAGAAAAAATGGCTCATGAGATAGAAGAAGAAGCATTGGAGGAAGACTATACCATCCAACCCATGGATGATGAACTAGGCACCCCAAAGGAACCTCCCCTTATAGGTGGTCATCTTCTATTTTGGGAAATGAGGATCACACCACCGAACGATAGAGTCATGGATGTATGTAGCGTAACGTTTGATTAGCTTAAGAAGAGGATTATGAAGCATAGGAATATATACTTCCCGAAGGATCCTCAAAATCCAGTCTTAGTTGCTATAGAGAAGGTGATAACTTCCAAAACCAGAAGGAATCCCGAAGATATTATGGCAGCAATTGTTACGTTTGCTACAAAAAAACATGATAATTCTAAATACTTGTTGAATGAGAATGTTAGGCTGAGAAGACAACTTGCTGCAGTGAAGCAACAAGTGGAACATATCGAGACAGAGAATCAAAAATTTTCATCGCAAATTGTTAAAACTGTCAAATGGAATTCAACCATGCAGGAAGAATTCGGGCTAATGGAGGACACCATGGCATGATTATATGATGAGATGATTCTTCTAAAGAAATTGGTGGCTCCTATTGTTGGAAGTCAGAAGAAGGCACATGAAGTGGTGAAACTCCTGAAGGTAGAAAAAAGAGCAATTGATCATCTTTAGGAGTGAGATACCAAGTATCCAGATTATCCACAATATTTGGAGAAGAAAGACAAGATTGACGAGGAGATGGATAGAGTTTAGTTGAGACTTCTCCACCAAAAATACATGCACCTTGGAGAACAATAGATTAGTACTGTTGCTTCATATAATCAACTGCATAATGGTTTTGAGTCTCTAATACATAAGCATGGGATGCCTTCGATAGGCACACTTGAAGAAATTAGAGGCATGGATATTATCTTCCTAGAGATTAGGCAATACATTGATCAGATCAAGTAGGAAATGAAACACGAAGGCTTGGAGGTAACCAAATAAATTATTTTGTAGCATGCCATTGCACCATCCAAATCTCATATGAAGCTTTCATGAATGTGGAATAATGTATATTAAAACTCCAAGAACATATTGACATAGGCACTAGAGGTTAAGATTCGCTACATTGGGGACTTTCCATTTCAGGTCGAATCTATCTCGATGGAGTTCAGAGCTTGGCACACTTACATTAAAAATGAGCTCCATGAGGAAACGAATGGTTTATCCATTTGAGGACTCTTTGTCGAATTATCAATTTTGTCTTATATTATAGCCATCATCTCATGTATAATTTTTCTTATGTAATAAATGATATGTAATGAAGTCCAAGGGAAACATGTGGAATGTGAATAACCACACATTAGAATGTAATGAATCATGTAAATATTATTAATAGTCATAGAATTCAAAGAGGAGGAAGCTCAAAGGTCATTATTATTTGTTCTAAATAGCACCTCATAACTCAAGCAAAGGGGCTTGGATTCTAGAGGCCTTTCCTTGGATTCTATTGTAATACATAGGAGATAGATCATTCTTTGGAGGAGCAAGTTGTGGATTCATATTCCACTATTGGATATAATGTTTCATCTATGTAATAATGTACTTGGGATCTTACACTTTTAATCAAAATATCAATGAGCCAACACTTCTTCATACATGTATCGTAGTTGTAGTTGGAATATTCTAGTTATGTTTGTGGTATATCTTGTTTTAATTACATACTAAGTTAATGAAATAATTCGTTTCTTAGATATGCGTATTATTGAATGAGTGTTTTTATGATTTTGCAATTGTTGTTTATTAAGTGGACTAATCTACAGGTATTCAAAAATCCTTTCTCTTTATCCCTGGGTACCATTTTAGGATAATACTATTACTTTTCTAATCGGTGGCTCATTATCCTTACTAGCCATGGAATTATCCATCATACACCTTACATTGGGTGTCTCACAAAGGTCACATTATTCCTATGCCAAAGAGCTTTTGTGTTCTCTTGTGTTCGATCGTAACCAAGGCATATCTTTAAAAACATTTCCAATGGTGGCTGGACCGCATGACTGGATGGGAATCCTCCACCAAATGGTGTGAGGTTTAATTGGGAATTCAAAATGGGGAGAGCCCATTACAGTGTTGGTGGCATCCAACACCGTCAACATTTTTTGGCACTAGAAGGGGAGCTAGATGACAAGCTGAGCCTGTAAAGTCTATTTGAATCTTTTACCTTTAATGGCTTCATCCCAAATCATAATCCTGAGGTGTTTTTCTGAAGCTTTTAATATTTAAATCCTCATGGAATTTTTACATAACTTTTCACATATTAAATTCGATGGAAAGGGTATGAAAACCTTCCTTGATTACGTGATTGAATTCGTTCATTTTTTTTTTCAAGTGGCATTTATTCTGAATAAATTCTCGTGCGATTGTTTACCCTTACAATGGATGGTCGTGTGAAGCAATGGTGCTATTCTTTACCCGCTACTTCTATCTCATATTTTAAGAATTTGGTCAACGAACTTCGTTCCGTTTTTGAAAAATATGAATATCGATAAGTTCTCAATGAAATCGGTCATCTTAGAATGGAACTGAATTAATCACTTGAACATTTCGCTGATCGATTCCTTCATATTTTCTATGAATTTCCAGATGAGGATGTGGACTGACAATTCTTGGATGAGAAATTTCATTTCTTGGTCCAGATGTCAAGAAAATATTTTGAATATGATTCATTATGTCCTCCCGATCCAAAATAATTTTAGCATCCTGAGGAAGAACCAAACCCACTTTTTGTTCCATAAGGCTCCTCCTTTTGATGTTCCATGTTTCGAACCTCAAGTGACCATTAAATCAGAAGATCAATTAGATTATGAATAATTAAATTTTATCTCACATATTTCCATTGATGGTGATTCATTTGATTTTATCAATTAATCATTTCCCAATTATGATATTTCATCAGTCGATCCTTCACCCGTTGATCAATTTGAACCCTTAGATGATCATTATCATGATGATTTCATTTTCTTCAGATTGTACGATCATGGTTGTTCAAGTAATATGGATGAATCTTTTCTCTTACATGAAGATTTTAATTTGCAACAATTTTAAATGGAGTTTGATTTGATTATTGAATACTTTCTTTCAAGTATATCTCCTTTTGATCAAGAAAATGACATGGTTTTTTTTTTTTTTTTTTTCCCCGAGAAAAATCGAACTTTCGATTAGCAAAACAAAAATTTAGATCACATATGCCATAGCATTCCATAAGTCCTTGCGCCCAAAAGGAGAGCCTAGAGAAAGACCATCCATCCAACAACCATGGGTGAAAGACAAAAAAACTGTGATACCAGGATCACTCAGAGGCCACTTTAGGCAAAAATTGCTAAAATGGAAAATGAGCGCAGCAACCATAAGCAAGTCAAAACTATGGGCCTCCGATCATGGAGAAGCACTCGACAGACAATACGATGGCTAGAAACCATCCATAACCCAACCTCTCCAAAAAGAGGGACTGACCAGAACATAAAAAATAAATATTGTGTTGAAATATATGTTATGTCCAAAATAAAAGAATAAATTATATGTCTATAGAAAAAACAATAGGGGAAAAATATGTACATCAACTCCAGGAGATATAGCAATGCTGGAGAAAATAAGGAAGTAATAAAAACACGATTATGATAGATGAGGGGAGGCCCTCCATCAGTATGGCATAATATCCGACACATGGACCACTGGACCATATTTTTCTTCTATTGACCACGAGCCCTGAGCCTGTCTTATAAGACCGATCTTAGACAAAGCGTCAACATGTTGGTTCCGTTGCCTGTAAATATGGCAAATAGAAATCCATGCAAAATGTGTTTTTAGTGACAAAATCTGATCAAGAATAGGAATCAATAAATAATTTGGACATCTCTGAGAGTTTTTAAACCAGTTTATGACATTCAAGGAGTCCCCAAATATTTGTATCGAAGATATTTCCAGGAGAAGAAGCCATCATAACAAGAGTTTTAAGGTTTGAAGCTCTGCAAAATTGATTTTCCCTGTGCCAAGACCCATAGAGGCCGCAAATGAAATATTTGAATTTTGTGAATGACCATGCCCACCCCACAGAGACCCTGAGTAGCCGCTCCGTCAAAATAGGCCCAAGGTATATCAGGAATAATGACTTCGTTCAACACCCGCCTGGGATGAATTGTCGAGGAAGGGCAAGAGGAAGCTGTGTAAATGGCAACACTTTCACCTGCCATCAGTGCCGTGGAAGAAAGGATGTCTTTAAACACACATTTGTTCCTTGAAAGCCAAGTGCCCCAAGAGATGATGAATGTAATGCATCTGTGTTCTGGATCTTTACACTTCTCATCCTAGGATTTCCACGCCTCATTGCAGTTATTTCCCACCCAAGAAGAATCCACATCACAAAGAGTAAGGGTGTATTCCCAAACCTTCCCGGTGAAGGGGTAGGAAATGAATAAGTGGTCAATAGATTCCTCCGCCTTGTAGAAAAGATAGCACCACTCGGGACCAGTGAGGAATCATTGTTGGAGGGTGTCCCAGGTCAAAATTTTTTGGCAACGAATGTTCCAGAAGAAAATCTTTGATTTTGCAGGGCATCCAAGTTCCCAAAGAGCCTTATACCACCATTATTTATTCCCTCCCTCCTTGGAGGCCATAATATAGGCATATCCAGCCTTGGGAGAGTATAAACCAGATTTGGAGTGAACCCAGATGAGGATATCAATAGATTCTTTTAAGCGAACTCTTGTATTTTCCAGCTCTTGAATGTAGGCCTACCATTCATCCACCCACTGATTTTCCAGACCAATCTCATCCGCATTTTTCCAAGCCTGAGCCCAAATGGTGGTCTGACCTGGTGAATTTATCTGAGCAATAGTACTAAAGCCTTTCTGGTGCATGGATTCCCTAAGGCCCACAGAGAGTAAGTAATTTCCATTGCATCCAACCCAAGGGTCTAGAACAATCTTGCAACGTTCCCCATTTCCAATATTCCAGGCAAGTCCTTGACCCAATAGTTCAAAAACCATAATGGTAGCTTTCCATATGTTGGAGCCTCTCTTAGCTTCTTTAACCAGGGATCTAATCCAGTTGTCCAATGGAGTAGGATCAATATATTTTCTTCTGACCACTGAAGTCCATAATTTTTTTCTTTAGAAAGTACCCTTCAAATAGATTTTGCTGCTAGCTCCGAGGTGAAGTGGTTTAGTTGTTTGATACCTTAGCCCCCCCATTCCTTAGGTTTTGCAATATTATCCTAAGCCACACACGATAGATTTTTCTTGTCCTCCTTGCCTGACCAAAGAAACTTGCTATAGATGCTCTTGATTTTATTAAGAATGCCAATAAGAACCCATGCCAGACTGATCCAATAGACTGGGATGGCTAATAAGACATATTTTATTAGGGTTAATCTCCTCGCTCTAGAGAGCCACTTATGACTCCAAATATTAATTCTTTTTTTTTTCAATTTTTGAGACCAGCCAGAACCAATCTTGTTTGAGATACCCATTCGTCTTCAACAAAAATTCCATGTACTTTATACACGTTCCCAAAGGTGCTTGTAAAAAAGGAAGGAGACCAAAGGTCCATAAAAGATCAACTTCGGGGATGCCTTCATGGGCAAGGGAATACTTTTGATTGTTGATAATTAAACTTGTTGCCTTCATAAATAGATTCAAGATATATTTTAAGGTTTTAACTTCACACTGATTTCCATTGCTGAATAACATAATATCATCCACAAAGAGGAGATGTGTGATGATTAGATTTGAAGCCACCTTGATGCCCCCCAAGGTCCCTAGTTCTTCTGGCCTGGTGAATGGGTTGAATAAGGCCTTCAGCTGCCAAGAGGAAGAGTAATGGAGATAGAGGAAATCCCTGTCTCAGTCCTCTTTGATTTGAAAAGAATTGTGAAGCTGCTCCATTAATAAGAACAACAAAAGAAATATTAGTGATACAACTCATAACCCAATTAATAAAATCAATATGGAACCCAAGATGGGTCAATAGAAGTCTAATATAGAGCCAATTGATTATGTCATATGACTTGGAGAGGTCAATCTTGAAAACCATACATTTTTTGTGGGACAATTTTATATTATGGAGAGTCTCTTGTGCCACCCCGATGGCTTCATGAATTTTCCCACCATCCAGGAAGCCAAATTGTTCTTTTGAGATGGAACTTGAAAGGATAGGATTTAATCGATTGGAAATGGTTTTAGAAATAACTTTATAGATGCAATTACAAAGGGAAATAAGGTGAAAATCATCAAATGAGGACGGGGCATCATGTTTAGGAATGAGGGCCAAGAAGGTAGATTTAATGATGTCGTGAATATGGCCCTGAGAGCATGATTCCTCCACCACATTTGTAATGGAATGACCCATCAGATCAAAAAAGTGTTGAAATAATTCCACAGTCCAACCATCAGGCCCAAGGCTTTTGTCAGCTTGCATAGATTTTAGAATGTGTTCAATCTCATTTTTTTCCACAAGTGCCAAGAGAAAATGATTACTTTCCTCTTCAGCATAATGAGGAAATCACTGAGCAAGTTGAATAATTTCCTTGATATTAACCCCTTCTAGAGTAGAATATAGGATTTTGAAGTGAATTCTCCCCATTGTTAAAAGATCTTTGAAGGTATTTGCCTTAACACCTGCTGAGTTTTCCATTTCCCAAATGGTATTGGTGTTTTTCCGCCCCTTAGCATAATTATGAAAGAATTTGGTATTTTCGTCTCCCGCTGCAAGCCAAATGGCCCGACTTCTTAAGCACCAAAGTTATTCTCTGTCACTGAGAATTTTCTTCCTTCTAGTTTCCAGCTCTTTGATATTATTCCGAGCATTCTCATCCACGTACCCCCGCTCCCCATCACTGTACAAGGAGCCCAAGGACTCATTGATAATCTTAATAGATTCCATATCTTTTTGGGCCTTGTATTTAGCCAAAAGAATGGTGGATTTTTTAATATTTTTCATATTATCAATGAAAGCCTAGGCATGGGAGTAGCCCTCTTCAATCAAGGGGTGGCTCCAATTATCAACCACCAATTGGTGGTATTCCACCTCCTTAAGCCAACCAACGTTAAACTTGAAAGGTGCAAGAGGCTTCTTGAAAGGACCCACCAGCTCCAAGAGAAAAGGGGAGTGGTCAGATATCCCTCCAGGACCAACCCATTGTTGAAAGCCAATATAAGTGTTTGAAAAATAATCACTTAAAAGGAAATGGTCCAATCTTTTAGCGATGCGGGCCTCCCCCACTCTACTGTTCTTCCAAGTGGGAATTAATTTAGCAACAGAGGGGTCAAACAAGGACCCTTATCACATCATTTTCAGAAAATAGTCGGCAAGTGGGTCAACCCAGGCACACAAGCCCCATGCTTCTGATCAACCCAAGGAGAAATTTAAGTCACCCCCCACAATAAAATTTGGGCCATTCATAAAGGATTTACCCCTCAAATTATTCCAGAAAGATACCCTCTCCACACAAGGGCCATAAATGTTAAGCACCGAAAATACAGAGCCCAATTCCATTGAGAAAGCCTCCACACTAATCAAAGATTCTGAAGTCCAACAATTGATCATATTGACCGAATTATTCTTGAGCTCGATCATAAGCCCACTAGAGCTTCCCCTTACATCGGAGGAAACAAAGGTCCAATTTGGAAGAAACCAAGACAAGAATTGGGAGATATGAGCCCCGATGCCCAAGGTTTCTTGAAGCAAGACAATGTCCGAATGGTGAAAATGAACAAAGTTTTTAAAGGTTAGTTTCTTAGGCTCACTAGCTAAACCCCTACAGTTGAAGGAAAGCATGATCATTTGGTAACATGTTCTGGGGAAGCCACCGCTCTAAGCGCCCCTTTGAGGGATCATTGTCTACCATCAACTATGTCTATAATGGCCTTGATTTGGGATTTAGAAAGGTCAGACTTTCTACCCATGAGTTTTTTGACTTTCTCGATATTGGGAAATTTCCCAAATCCCCCAAAAATTTCCTTTTCTAGCACTTTCTTTTATCTAGGTCTAAAATTATAAGGGACAATATGAATGGATAGTTTAGGAATAATAGTGATGATACTATCCAAAGCCAAAGATATGTTACTAACACATAGAGAGGGGGAAGATACAAGCCTGAAGGTACCGGGATTAGTCATGCTATTGAAAAAAAGATCAAATGAGTTTAAAATAGGAGAGGAGGGGCAAGGGGAAGTTCCTGCTAAATCCGAAGCAGGATCAATAGGGGGTGGCATCGGCTGCTCCAAAACCATGTCCACCTCCTCCACCTGGGCGACCGCAACTAGTTCTCTTCTATTTTCATCCATCTGTAGTTTGATCACCAGGTTAGGAATAGCCCCCGTGTCAACTTGGAGCCTCTCCACGTCCACATGCTGCCCCGACTGCATAACATAATCCTTCTGCACCCTGATATCCGCATTGATGAGCTCCTCCGAATCCGTGGCCTCCTGTCTGTTTCTTGCAGTGTGGGATGAGCCCCTTTTTTGTTTGCAACTTTTTTTAAATCCCAGAGGATAATCCCTGGCCAGTTGGCCCATTGTGTGACATCTGAGACAGTGAAAAGGGAGATGTTCATAATCAATCACCTGCTCAAATGTGTGTCCTTTCGTGTTCAGTACAATTTTCCCGATCAATCCTTCCCTTGGGGCCAACTTGACCATAATTCTTGTCGTATTCCTGGATCTTGATTCCAAGAAGGAAATATCTGATTTTAGGAAAGTCCCCAAGCTATTCCAAATATCCTTGAAAACCTCCATGATCCAAAAATGAGGCAGAAGAGCCAGGAGACAAACCCAAACCAAGATCTCATCCATCCTTTCTTTGTTTGCGTCAAAAAGAGGAGTACATCATTTGAATAGAATTGGAGCAATACCAAAGCCCCAATGACGAGAGAGGAACCATTCCAATTTTGTTGCATTTTTAAAGGTCACCATAAAACATCCTTTTGATAGAGTAATGACCTCAATATCCTTATCAGGCGCCGCCGACTAGTTGACTTGAATCCATTATGTGATATAATCCGCAGAGAAAAAATTCCCTCTGGCCCTTCTCACCAAGATCATTTCAGAGGCTGCCATCAGACTATCGTAATGAAGATCAACCCTGAAAACCAAATTCGTTCACTCAAAAATCTCCTTTATCGTTTTCCCTTTCTTCCTTTTGTTACCTTTCTGCCCATCGATTTTCACAGTGTGTTTGGATGACCGAGCACCACCTCTGGAAGAACCTCCCATATTCCAGGCCCCATCATTCCCCGACTGACCCAATCCAACCCCCAATAAATCCCGACCGTGACTATGTTTTGATCCAATAATGGGCCCTCGCTAAGCCCTGTCCAGATCCTAGGGTTTATATGCTGAAGGAGGTCTACCGCCCTTTCACTGAAAATACCTAGTAGGCCTTGAAAACCACCACTCAAACCTCCCAGAGAGAAGCAACAAAAACCACCACCAGTGCCCCACTTCGGTCTTATGAGGTCCGCCATCCTAGAGACAACTGAAACCCCATGCACCACAGGAGAGTCTGAGTCCAGAATCCGAGAGTCGAAAGGAGCAGTCTCAGATGGGCCATTTGGCTTAGCCACACAGGGGTCCAAGGGCCTATTTCCACTGATAGAGTTGAGGATCTATTTTCTTTCCACCCCAACCCCGATGATGATGTCCTCCAAACCCCCCAAGAAAATGTGCGCACGGGAGGAACCAAAACCTAGAAGACTAGAGGATGCAGCCAAGGGCAGAAATGTAGAGACTTTTGTTTTTTCCAGACCTAGAGGTTTGTGAAATGAGACAAAACTAGCCCTCTCCACTGATCGATGCTGAGTAGGTGATAGATCGACACTTTTAAGTGAGGCAAAACCTACCTCAGGGTTCCATTTAAATTTCTCCTCCCCACCCTTCGCCTCATACGACTGAGAAGGAAGGGAGACTTTCGCTAGATTAGGGCTTGTAGGGTATAAACCCCAGACTAACAGAATGTTCTCAGCCTCCAATTCCACATCCACATATTCCTTATCATTACCCATATGGATAGATAATGGAAAAAACCCAAATCCCCAAACACTAACAAAAAACACACGGCAAGAAACTGACTCGAGGGTCATTGCGGCAGACTCGGAGGACTGAGATAGTTGCGACAAGAAATAGGAAGCGGAAAAAAGGTCCAGGAGAAATAAGAACATAAAATGACAAAATAACCGCCAAGAAATTAGCTCCAAAGAAAATCCAACAGATAGACCAAGAGAAACAACACTATACTGATAGAAACCGAGAAAAACCCGAGAAATTTTTTTTTACCGACACATTAACATACCTCCACTGGATGAGAGGCCATTTGAACCGGGAAATAAAATAGTTGCGCACAACCCCAACACCCCAGACAGAGGCGATTCACACCTTTCCAGGGAAACCGGGTGAGAAACTAAAACCACCGAGAAAAAAAGCACAGAAGAGACCTTCCACCATAAAACCGCAGGACCACCAAACACACCAGAGCCAAAAAGCGGTGTCGGGCGGGCACTCATTCATCTGGGAGGGGCACCACAAGTGTCCTTCATGCGCAACATCAGGGGTCAACTAGCTGAAGAACTGTCCATTGCACCAATAGTAGAGAAAGCCTGCAACATGTTTAGGGTCCCACCATTTTCGCTTCAGAGTTCCTCACAGAGATCCTACGTGATCAAGAAAATGACATGCTTATCATTGAAATTTTTTTTCAGTTTTTTTGAAAACCTATCTTGTTTTTAATCTCATGCTTTAAATAATGCATAATGTTTTGATAAGTGTTGTCAAGATAAATCCCCTCTGCGGAAAGAGGCTATCTCTCTAGCCCTATAGTGGGTCTAGCAACACGAGAATATTTCTAACATAAGATTTCTTAACTAATGATTACAACGCAAAGAGGAAAGAGACATAAATACATTTTTCCAATTGATATCCTTGGATCCGTTGATGGTGACCTCGATCCATGATCCTTGTAGGCTCGCTTGTTGCTACTGATGACACACGAATACCTATGGATAATCAGGAGACAACAACAAACATGATACAATATATAATAAACGTAAACACTAGATATCTAGCAGATTAAGGAGTACCAGAATATTTTCATAATCATGTAGACAAATATAGAAATAAAACATCAGATGTTATTATTGATAAATTACAAAAGGAGAGCTTACAACCAAGCCTTGATGTTGGAGGAGTCCTTAGGTGAAAATACGAGTCCTTCACCCAGCCCAAAATCATTCTTTCTCTCGTGCACTTAGGCTTAATAACTATGCAAGCATGGGAAGGGATGAGAGTTCAGACAAGTCTAACAATGATCAACCAAGCTATAAACTTAGGGGAATGAGGGATGTGAATTTATAGCAAGGATAAGGAGGTTGGGAGCCCATGAAAGGAGGAGGAAGGCCCACTTTCCAAGGGATGATCCCCCATAGATGAGATCAAGGATCTAAAATGAGAGAGCTCGACCTTATCATCTTTTTTCAACAACCAACTCGTTAACCTTGAGCTTCTAGAGGTTGAAGCTTCTCCTCCATTTGAGGAACCACTGCCAAAAAGGGGATCAACATGGTTTTCCAATAAATTAGGGCGTTGATAGCGCTGGGCCAAAATTGGGATAAGGACATCAGCGTGGTCATGGCACCAGGAAGGGCGTTGACCCAGGAAACTAGGAATTTGACCAAGTTTCTTTAGTAATCTTTCAAGGAAGTATTATTTGGATCTTCAAGGGGATATGTTAGCATATTTCTTGATGATGGAAAAATTTCACATGATTCTTCACAGGGCATTTCAGGATCAGGGATGGGAAAATGAGCATGGTGACAAATGACTGTGTAATAGATGCCTTCTAAAGCATGAAGGCAGAAAAAGGAGTGATGGCTGAAATGATTTATGAACCAAGGAAAAGAACGCAGACCACCTTTAGAGAACTTGCCAAATCAAACATTTACAATATATGACATCTCTGGTATAAATATGCCTAACCACATAATGTTGCACTAGGCATCAAATGACACATAAGCCCACGGTATGGTCGCAACCATCCGTCAAAAAGAAATCATAGAAATGGATCCGTGGTATGGACGCAACCATCCGTATATATAGGATCATGTATAAAATCATGAATACTCAATAACTCCACACAGCTTGGACCAAAATTCAGATGTGACCCAGTGTCTTCATTGCGATCTCAATCAACCCACTGTACGAATCTAGCCATGTAAATAAATGTGTTTATTTCAAACATGGTAGAAACCACCTGATTACCAGTCAATTATGAAATCCGTTAACAGGCACGAGGGAGGCCACCAATAATGACGATGGACCTCAAGGTACAACAACACAATCTACAAGTGTGAATGGATGTGTTGAAGTTGAACACTTGCTGAATCATTGGATCGAAGGCCAATGATGTGAACCTGTCATAAAAAACGAAGAAATTGCCATTGAGGCATGCAAGCTCCAAGGTAATGAAAGAAGTCTCTAAACCACTTTCCCAGATAATGAGCTGAAGTTGGCAGGAAGTGATTCATCAAAGGAGGGCCATAATGATTCCCACATCATCGACACGAAACAACAGATATATTCAGACGATAGAAGTGATTCCAGATTGTATCAAAGGAGGTCAAATATGCATAAGGTGTTTGACAAAAAGGACTTCTCTTGAACATATTGGCGACACGACTCTGGAGTGTGGCAACATTTGAATCAAATAGGATCCAAGGTCATGTTGAAAAAATTGGTAATGAGATGAGAGGAAAATTGATTTCCAAAACCCATGGAGGCAAAGTGACGAATGTAGGATGTCCCCAACCTAACACGAATTGCAGATGAGAGTCATGTTCAAGAGTGAAAAGCTGCCCAAAATACACATAGGATGTTCACTTTCAATTTCCCCCCATTATTGCTAACGAGTACCTATTTATTTTTTTATAGCCAGCGTGGAGAGGATAGAATATGCTGAGCATGTAAGTTCATTCTTTGAATGAATCCATCCTATTAAGTTTAACGAGCCCTAGGAAGGAGGAATTCGGCCTCATCATGGTGACAAGTCTTTCATCATTTAATCTTTCACGAGTCTAACAAAAGGTAAACTCGACAACTTTTCATGTTTAAGGAGTTTTAAGAGAAACAAAAAGGAAAATCCATCATGTAAGTTGTCTCTCAAATTTGAAAAGGTAGAAAACTATGTCCAAGAGAACCTCTTGACCATGTTCGATCAAGGTATTCCTTTCTCGTAAATAGTAAATCTTAGCCCAAAAAAGGGGTAAACGTAAAGGGGTAAATAGTTGACTCCAGGGGGGTTCCTTTTTCATAAATGTTTAATGAGCCAGAAAAAGAGATAAAATTAAACTCTTTTGCATCGTAAACAATCATCAATAGTGTGAAAGTCCTGTACTGCACATAAACAACAAACCTCACGGATATCAAAGAAAAGTATTAAAATATTGGCAATTTTTTTTTCAAAAATCTATACATATACCAAAAAAAAATCAATTTCACCTTTCCATTTTTGGAAGATAATTTTGTCCATTTTCCCTCCGAATTTCAAATCAACGGTGTGGCCGATCCAAGACACCATTCGTCGATTCGTCTCCGCTAGGTAAGAGCTCTGAACTTCCTTTTCATTTTCATTCTATTCATTTGGCATTTATTTTTCAGAATTAGGGAGTTTAGGGAAGAGTTTTAAAAGTTTAAAATCGCCTATGACCAACATGATTTTGATCTATTGGGGTCATGCTGGTCGTGCTCAGCCCATTAGGGCAGCGTGCCACCAGCACCGAATTATTTTAGACAGAAGCACTGGCCACGGGGAAGATTTTAAATTGAGAAAATATCAAAACTCCACTGTTAATTTCCAAAAATTCTTCCATGAATTCTCCTAAAAGACCAATTGGAAATGTTTTACAGGTGATTTCAGAGAAGATGTTGGTCGAATGGAAAGAACGAGGCCATGAGGTGGAAGACCACCAAGCCTTGCATGACCAAAATTGCGTTAATGCTTTGCACAATTGTGGACTTTTGAAATTATTTCAACATCCAACTTGAGAGCTCAACTAGAGCTTCTCGAATACTTGATCAATATCTGGGATGTGGAATGACAACTGTTCATCATTGGGGACCAAGAACTTGAGCTAGATGTCATGGACATCTATTTTATCATTGGATTATCAAGGCGAGGAGAGAGAATACAACTCTCTAGGGCTCGCCCAGGTGGTGAGAGCACGAGCATTCTCATCCAGAGATATTATCCCAGGGCACGGAGGACAGAGAGTGGGAAGGTAGACATATCTTCCATCAGAGTGCTCACCATGCGCACGATACTACATTATATTACCAGAGTGGCAGGATCCCAGGCATTGCATGAGGCAAAGAAATCACAGTTCCAGTATGTGGTGGATTTCTTGACACCAATAATGTTCAACTCGTGCAAGGGGTTGCTGGCTAATATGAAAAGCCAGTTAACCAAGTGCAAGACCAGGAGACTGAAATTTTTTGAGTATAGGTCAATTCTGGTGACCTTCTTTTTGGAGAGAGTACGCCTGTTCCAGTATCAGTGATTGGAGATCTATGATCCAGCCCCAAGGTATTTGAGGCTGATGCGATGGTGTGACATAATTCCTAGACAGGGAGGATGGAAACAAATGCATTTCCCCACAACCTTCTTCAGTTGGCTGCGACGTCAGCTGATCATAGGCAAGGACTACGCCTATGCCAACATTGACTTCAAAAGAGATCCAAATATTCCAATCCCAATAGGCGCACAGTGGACCAATGCAGGTAAAAAGTGTTTTTAAACATTTTTAAAATTTTTGATGTTTTTGTTATATGTTATGAAACGTAAAATTATGATTTGTTTACAGATATGAGTCCACAGAGACCTCCCGGTATGTCATCGATTGCACGAAGGGTAGCCCGTCCAGCAGAGGATTCTCTTTATGAGGAGGGATGAGATACATTGGCTGAGTTGGAGCAGATCTTTGTCGGCCTCACGTGAGGCATTCCAGAGTATCCAACATTTGATGAGATCCTATTGTGCTTTGAGAGACACACTGTCGAATTTCTGGGCAGACTGCGTCGATTACTCTGGCGAGTAATTCGAGCAGTCACCTACTATCATGAGCGCCATGTGGAAGGATAAAAGCCCTATTTATACATTTTTGTACTGATTTAGGCTCAAAGAGCCAGTTTTGTAACATAAAACATATTTTTTGTGCTTTTGGATGTAACACACTTACAGACCGATATATATATATATATATATATATATATATATATATATGCATGTTTCTACGGATACTTGTGTATCATAATGATTTCTTGATTTACATATTGCGCAAATGTCTATATAATAAATGGTTTGATAATGAATATGTTATTGTATTTAATGCCTTGGAATGTGTTGATATGTGATAAAATCAAAATGCCTTTCCAATAATATAACACGTAAATAAATAAACAAAATTTGAGGACTACGCACAGAATAACGCCCATTCAATTGTAACACAATGAGCTGTGAGTCCAACTTAACAACCAAATCTCTTATCCCAATATCAATGGCGTCCGATAATAGTTCGATCACCACACTATACTTGGAAAC
The DNA here is from genome assembly GCA_034641835.2 of Pinus albicaulis. Classification (NCBI taxonomy): domain Eukaryota; kingdom Viridiplantae; phylum Streptophyta; class Pinopsida; order Pinales; family Pinaceae; genus Pinus; species Pinus albicaulis. The sequence goes on along the minus strand of CM076570.1, from coordinate 339,107,979 downwards.
ATTGTTAGTTGTTTGACCCAAACAAATTCCTTTTAAATTAATCAACTCACCATTAAGAGAAAAGAGTGCCCATGTTGCGGAAGATAGGTTCTACGTGCTATGGCAAGCACCATCAAAAAAACCAACGTAGTGATCTGAAGACATCTGCAAACCAATTGGAACACAAGGTGAGCAGAGGAAACATGTATGCAAGGCAAACAATCACACCAAAAATTAACTCAAATCACACTAATGAATAACACACTAATGTACAAATTTATCACACTTAAAATTAAGCGTAATATTTCTTCAGATAGAGCTCAAGAATGAACTCCAATGAAGAAATTCTGTCATGATTAACATAAATAAACCCATAGTTCTACCATTGACACAGCATGTAAGCATTACCTTAGCCAATTTTGTGAAAAGATTCACAACAACCATAATGTGATCATGCCCCCTCGCCGAGTAGTGGTTACGAAGCATGTGAATTATGCCCCCGAGTGGAAGTGACCAAACGGTAAGAATAGGGTCGGAGGAAGTGGGGGAGTCATGCTTTTTGAGGAGAGCAGTGTAAATCTTGAGCTCACGGGGAGAGGAAGAAACTCAGAAAAAGACATTCTCGACAATCACAGAGATGTCGAGTGGAACGGTCAGAGTGATATTTCCCATGTTGCCCTTGGACAACACTTCATGAATCAAGCCTGGATTCTGAAGTGGGTCAGTCGGTACCGACAAAGCATGGGATCCCAGACATGTGGAAATGTCACCCGAGATTGGGAGAAATGAGGAACGATGATGTCCATCATCCCATGTAGTTTCTTCGAGAGACATGACCTCCACGATACTCTCTTTAGTGGGTAAAGTCTCATTTAAGGGATCATTAGAGTCCCAAGAACCAAACTAGGGAGACTGTGCATAAGTGTCTAGGGATGAAACCAAATGAGTATTGGTCTCAGATGTAGCCTCGGAATCTGTGAGGATATCTTGATACATCTGCTCAACTAGGCTAAGAGGAATATCGTCACCAAAACTCTCGATCTAGTCAGGATTATGAAAAATCCATGGATCGTGACCAGATGAAATCATATTGACAGAGGTGACATTCAGAGGCGGAAGCGGAAAAACTGCCATAAGAGATGAGTCTTTCAAAAGACCTAGCCCAATGTTCTCATAAGGAGTAACGAGCTTGCCAACATATGGAATGTTTCCTGCTGAAGACTCATAGGGGAACACCTCCAACTGACCCACAGTCACTATCTTCCCTTTATGAGGGAAATGGAGGAGACGAAAGAGGGTGGATACCACACAAACCATAGCGTTTATCCAACTACATCCAAGAAGGAGGTTGTAGTTCAAGTTTGCGTCTACCACTTCAACTTCCATGTTCACCGTTTTCCCCTCCAATAGGATGGGAAGTATCTTAAGAATGCCGTATGGCCGAGAACCTCTACCATCGAAAGCTTCTAAGGTATTCATGGGCTGGCTTAATGGGGGAAAGCTGATGGATTTCCAGCATGCGACGGGCATGATGCAAGTCGAAGCGCCTTCGTCAATGAAAATCCATTGAATAGTCTTTCCCATAATGGTAACTTGAATAAAAAATTTACCTGAGATGGGAGGTGAAGAATGAAATTATCGAGATAGAAAATAATCATATTAGAATCTGAAGGATCAATCCATCCAATGGAAGTGAGTAGTGCCTTCTGTTGTGATGGGCATGACTGAAGGACCTCCAAATCCGACATTGCCGAAGGAGCCTCAGCCATATCTTATACAATATTTTAGTGATGTGCTTCTCTCGCATTTGGATTGTATGATGATTTCTGAAGAACACTTTTTGGGGGTGGTCGAATGATGGAGTCATTACTCGGTCTCTCGATCTGGAGAGGGCCAAAGGTAGGAGGTGTGGAAGAGGAAGAGTGATCTGGGACTTCCGATTCCACAGGAGCCTTGGATGGATTGGGATAAAATTTTGTTCTTGTGGTGATGGCAACAGATTTCATTCCAGCCATGAACACCTGAGAGCTACCAGATGATTGAACCCAGTCTACCATTTGCGTTTGCTGGGAAGGGAATGGTTCTTTCAAAACTGCTGGAATCCTAGGTGCGCCTTTCAGAAGACAGGAAACTTCGGCACTCCGAGGAAAATCCTTGATGTAATGATCGTCTTCACATATTAGACAAGGATATTTGGGTTTACATGATGAAGAATCACTACCAGAAGAATTCTTTGAATCCTGTTTAGGGTTCTTGGATTTATTCTTGCCTTTACACTTTTTCTTACCCTTCAAGGATTTATCTGCTACAATAGAATCAATAACATTTACCTCTGAGGTTTTCAAGGATTCTTCTCATTCTGAGAAGGAGGGGGCATAGTGGAAGCAGTGGATTTGGACTTCGAAGAAGCCTTAAGCGCACTACTATTAGTATGATTCACTATCCCTATAACACCATCCACCGGAGGCATAACATGAGACTGAGATGATGAAGTATTAGTCAAAGGTTGCAGCGCATGAGGTAACTCTTCACTACCGTTTTGAGCATTGACTCTATATTTCTCAGTTAGGCATTCTATATTGCTCAATTCTTCCTACTCGATATCGTACACAATCTATTTTTGTTTCCCCTGCCCATAAATCTGAGTGAATTCCTGTTCATAGTAATCCCTCATCGTGTGTTGTATATAAGCCAAAAATAATTCCTAGGACCAAAGATTCAGGTGGAAAAAAGGGATAGCTCTCCGTTCATGGTTCTCTTGTAGCTGGATGGCCCATAGTGTCTAATTTTTTTGATAAAGGGGTGTTTTCATGGGTTTTCCTTGGTATCGGGTTAACTCATATAGAATCCTAGACTAGGAACGAACCAAGTCAAGGTATTGAGTTGTAGTGATGACCTCCTCTTCCATGACACACCCTCCCATTACAAGATATTTTGTAATTTTGGGAACAAATGATTTTGTGAACCATTCGGTCAACAACTAATCAGGGATCTCAAATTTGATAAGGCGACGACGACGCTGCCATTCATGGATGTGAACTGAGATATGTGTAGTAGTTGACTGCTTCAACGAAGTGAGAAAATGGGTGCCAGTTTCATATTGTACAGGTAGATGGAAGTGAGTAAGGAAAGCCATAGCCAAGGAATTGAAATCGAAGAAAATTCCTCGAGGGAGGTCAATGTACCATTTGGCCACAACACCAATCAAAGTGTGCTGGAAAAGAAGAAGATGGATGGGATCGTAAACCCAAAAAGTAGAGGAACACCACAAATGGTATGTCATAACATGGGTTTGAGGGTCTTCCCCATATTTTCCTTCAAACTTTGGACAATCTCCTAGAATATTAATTGGAATTGACGACCAATGCAACTGATGCTGGATGGGGTCATTTGTGAGCTTTGACACATCCTACAATTCCAACGTAGCCAAGAACGATAAAGGAGGATGATGAGGCGAGAAATGTTGGGGGTTTCAACCTGATTGATAAGGATTCTGGCCCCAATAGGGTAGATTCTGACCTAGATATGCATATTTCCCCCATGGCTGGTAATGATCTTGCTGTATATATTGCGGATAGGGACCTGGTTGGGGTTGTTGATATGGACCCTGCCAGAACTGAGGCTGTGGACCTTGCTAGACATGGGGTCCAAGATAAGGTCCCTACTGAACATAAGGTCTAGTTTGTGGCCCCTACTGAAAGTAGGGTCCAGCCTGCAGTCCCTGCTGAACATGAGGTCCAGCCTGTGGTCCCTGCTAAACATGAGGTCTAGCCTATGGTCCTTGTTGAACATGAGGTCCAACCTGAGCTCTTGGTTGAGCTTGCTGGTATTGAGGAATTAATTTATATGAAGCACCAGGTTGAGGCCCAGTCTGGGGTTGTTGGTACTGAAATTGAGGAAAAGGCTAGTATTGAGTACCAGAATGATGAGGGAAAGGACCAGATTGACCCAAAAGGAGATTCAGACCAGCTTGGCTGTATGAACCAAACTAAGGATTGGTCACAACAGTACTAACCGAAGTTTGGGGATCTTGGACATACTGCTGATATTGTACATTTGACCTTTGAAAATAAGGAATGTTAGGATTCTAAACATACGAATATACTGTGTTCGGTTGCGGAAAAGGCTGCTAAACCTAGGAATATTGAACATGATATTGAATCACCCCAGGAATAGATCCAGAACTTGGCTTCCCCCCACCCAAAAGGGGAGGTACATAGAGAGGGTTAGACTGCCCCTAGGCACAAACGAAACTGTGGATTTCCCACTCAATGGTGGGACTGCAGTAATCGTAGATGGTGAAAAAGCAATAATTTGACCAATGGTGACCGTCAAATAATCGTAGAGGATCCGAATGACATTTTCATTTGACCGATGGTGACCGTCGGTTGAACAAGGCCACATTCGAAACAAATGGGTCGGAAGACAGAGGAATACCATTGACCAAACGGGATCCGAAAATAAGGGTGTACCACTGGAAGCTCCAGAAATGAGGTTTCCAAAAGAGGTATAACCATGCGAGAGCGTAGACACAACATAACAAGATGGTATTTCAGTTCCACTACCCGAATCGTGAGGTGTGGATTCAAAAAATTCTCCCTCAAAGGGAAAAAACGATGAAGAGGCTTTCGGGATACACGAGCCAAAGTTTTCCTGAAGAGTGCATTGAGGGGCACTAACGAACGGAACGTCATTAGAATTTGATGCCATTTAGTCAAGAAACAATCGACGAACAGTAGAGCGAGATGCTACCAGAGAAGCTCAAAAAGGGATTTTGGGTTGATCGAAAGTGCTATAAGGTTGCTCAGGAGAGACTACAATTGGATCAAAGAGCGGATTCAAAGGAAAGACCGAGAACTGTGCAGCTTTTTTGGGGCTTTCCGGATCAAATTCTTCCAATTTAGTACAAGGAGAATCGTCAGGAGGTGCTCGAGATGATATGTGTTGAACACTGATGACAATTCCAAGCTCTTCACCTTGCGCTTCGAGGGGTCCAACCGTAAAATGAGGGACCTCAGGAGGAGGTTGCTGAGATCCATCAGAAGAGGGAGTGGGAAAATTCAATGATTCAACCATGATGACCTTCGAGAAGAAGATAAAAAATGAAAGAGGTGAACAAAATCACAACTTACCAAGAAATAAAAGCTGAAGAACTGCACAGGTGATATGTTTTCGTGGGCAATTACTTTTAGAATTAACAAAAATAAATAAATAAAAAGGGATGTGCTAGGCATGAAGGTTTACCAAGTATCCGTGAACTATGATATACACCTTGTTGATCAAATGAAATAGAAATGACCAGGGACTTAACATACGACAGCTAGTCTCGCCGAATGTTGTGTTAAATGTATCACGTCTACAGGGTCGTCGACTCAGTTACCTATGGCAGGCTTGCAACCTAGTGGTGTCTCAACAAATATACGCGATGCTACGTGGGAGTCATGTCTATAGTAGTGTTGTCTAATGATAATCGTTCGATGAGATCGTCCCAAATATACTTATCATACATCAATATACTTCCATACGTGGGACGAGATATCACCCCCGGATTGTGATGCAGACTGTTAGCGACAAATCCTATGCTTAATGACACTAAAACACATATCTAGCCTAGATCACTAAATATTCTTGTTAATTCCAATGCTTCTTAATGTAAATTGGGTTCATTTTAAGTTGATCTTGATTAAAGTTTCAGTTTCAAGGCTCAAAACGAATGTCACCTGAAACCTTGAGTAAAAGCAAAAAATATGCTTTCAATTTCGATGAATTCTAAACTACTTAGGGAAGAAAGAAAAACAAGAATGCACTCAATACATCAATGATAATGCCCCAAAACTAGTTCAGAGTTACGAAAATGCAATGCTTTTCAAATTGAATTCACTTTCCCAACCAATGCAACTTATTGAAAATGAAAATGCATTTCCTTTCACTAAGATGCACGAAATATTTTTATTTTTTGTTTTTCACTTTGAAATGAAAGCAAAAAAAACGAACAAAGGAAGAAATGAAAAATCCCTTTACTTTTCTTTCAATCTAACCAAACAAAAATTGATTTAAAAACTGCATGAATGAAATGTTTTTCACTCTTTTTAAAATGACAAAGATAATCTAAATAAAAAATGAAAAAGAAAATCACTTCCAATTTATTTGGAATTTAGAAAAAATACACTTTTCTAGACTTGCGCGTCAAACAAATTGTAATCTTGTGCTTGACATTGAACCGAAGGGAAACAGTCAGAAATGAAAATATGACCAAATCATACACCAACTCTCTTCGAAACAAGACAAGAAAAATGCGAAAAAGAGTGTTTGAAATGGAAAAAAGATCCCAAGCTTACGAAAACTCAAAGAGATGAAACAGACTCGCTTAGAGAAGATAGGTAAGTCAAACACATAGAAAGGAGATCACTGAGATCTCACAGACTCCTTCAAGGGTCATGATACTTTGGATAATTAGAAGGGAAAATCAAATTTTCCCAAGGCTGAGATCATCACCTTTTTTGCTGAGCAGAAGAGTGCTGAAAGGCCAATCAACACAATTGTACTATATAGAACAACACTGCCAGTGCTACTGTGAGGAAAAAAATGGCGTTGGGCGCTAAAAACAAGGAAAAAATACAAAGAGTCTCACACACACACCAGACCTGACACAGTGAGGTGACAAACAACCTTTACACAAGCTGACAGAGACCCAAGCAGATTTAAATTTCATAAATCAGTGAAACTGATCCAAGATCAGTTTGGGGAAGGAGGACTTAAAAGGCTAAAGCTCCCCAGTGGAGTCACCAATTCTGTTGTCAAGATAAATATCCTCTGTGGACATAGGTGATCTCTCTAGCCCTAGAGTAGGTCTAGAAACACAAGATTCTTTCTAACATAAGCTTTCTTAACTAATGCTTACAACGCAAAGAGGAAAGAGACATAAATACCTTTTTCCAATCGCTATCCTTGGATCACTTGATGGTGACCTCAATCCACGATCCTTGTAGGCCCACTTCATTCTACTGATGGCACACAAATACCTGTGGATCATCAGGAGACAACACCAAACGTGATACAATATATAATAAATGTAAACACTAGCTATTTAGCAGATCAAGGAGTACCAAAATATTTGCATAATCATGTAGACACGTACAGAAAGAAAACATCATATGTTATTATTGAAAAATTACGAAAGGAGAGCTTACAACAAGGCCTTGAGGTTGGAGGCATCCTTAGGTGAAAATTTGAGTCCCTCACCCAACTCAAAAGCATTCTTTCTCTCGTGCACTTAGGCTTAATCACGACGCAAGCATGCGAAGGGATGAGAGTTCGGACGAGTCTGACAATGATCAACCAAGCTCTAAACTTGGGGGAATGGGGGATATGAATTTATAGCAAGGATAAGGAGGTTGGGAGCCCATGAAAGGAGGAAGAAGGCCCACTTTCCAAGGGATTACCCCCCATAGATTAGATCAAGGCTCTAAAATGAGAGAGATTGACCTTATCATCTTTGTTCAACAACCAACTCACCACCCTTGAGCTTCTAGAGTTCAAATCTTATCCTCCATTTGAGGAAGCATTTCCAGAAAGGGGATCGGTGCGGTTTTCCAATAAATTAGGGTGATGACAACGCTGGGCCAAAACTGGGATAAGGACATCACCGCGGTCATGGTACCAAGAAGGGCGCTGACCTAGGAAACTAGGAATTTGACCAAGTTTCTTAAGTAATCTTTCAAGGAAGTATTATTTGGATCTTCAAGGGGATATGTTAGCATATTTCTTGATGATGGAAACATTGCACAAGATTCGTCACGGGGTATTTCAGGATCAGGGACGGGAAAATGAGCATGGTGACAAATCACTGTGTAACAATAAGCAACTGACCGTGTTTTCTCGACGTTCAAAGTTAAGTAATGTGAGTAGGATAGTTTAACCTACACTGATGGTTATGTCAGGTTCCTATCACCATCGCGACATTAAATGTGATTTCGGTCAGTTCATGATTCTATTACACAAATTTTTCAGTAATGTCATCACATGGGATGTTGATTCTCTCTTGAGGGATGATCATTCCCTTCACATAAAATTCTTCAACCTCAAGGGAGGAAATTTAATTTGAAAACTGAACTTCCACCGATACATCCCATCCCAAGAAAATATCTAATATGTAATGTAGAAATAGGGAAGTATCTTAACGGATATTTTACATCATCCATTAAATAATCTCAGACGCACGAGAACTTGGATTGTGGTCAACCTATGGATATCGGTTATGACATGGATTTGTCATTGTTCAGTATTTTTTGTTTAAGTTTCCCTAATTTTTTTCTACATGATCCTATTTCAGACTCATTAGAAGATTCTTTTAAGTCTGGATCCATGTCTCGTGGTCTGTACTTGCATGCAATACATAAATTCTAATATGGCCATAGGCTGGGTGATCATTGCTGTTGTGGGGTATATTTTTTGGTAGAGAAATTGAGTGTAATACACATTTGTGGTTGCACTTCCTATTTTCATCGGTCATTGTAGTTTTTTGCACGATTTCTCCTTTTCACTGCACTACACTACACTTTATTCTGGTTTTACACGATCACATGTTTTGGTCTAAAGTTATGAAGTAGCTTATATGGCTACATTGGAAGTTCCAATTTACATGACTAGACCCTATCCTGTTTAGCTTAGGTTAGGATAGGTTGCATGTAGTTAGATGCACTGCATTCTTGTTAAATGTTTTCATCTTTCATGTTTCAATTTTATTTTTTTGGTTTTATTTGTCTTTGGGTAAAGTTAGTTTTTGAGATTCTAGATGATATGGATAATATTTTGTGAATCGAAATTTTTAGTAACACACAACCCTTAGAATAAGATAAGGGAAAAATTTTAGCGAACAAAGCATAAGAGGTCTGAAACCTATCTCAGAAGGAGCAACCTACTCTGCTCTCAATAAGTTGGGATCCCTCTTTTTCCCATTGAAAAATAATAAGTGCCTATACACAGTCCTATAAAAAATAAATAAATAAATAAAAAGGATGAAAAAATAGAAAGGATTCCTATGCAAGGAGGTGAAGCAAGTGACTTCATCAGGGTACTTTCTAGGCTTGCTGGAAGTGAAGCAACACTTGTGTTCTTGAAGAGACTTCGTCGAGGTACTGTCCATGCCTGTTGGTAGCAAAGCACCACCAGAGATGTAAAAATCACACTCTAATTGTTTTTAATTTTCCATACTATATTACCATTACTTACATCGACATGATAATAATACGACTTGTTTTATGTTTTGTTACATCGAGTAATGGAACATGGAATACTATATCTTTAACCGGGTAAGAATGGGAAGCTAAGGTAACCCACTGATTAAATCAATACTTATTGAATAAATGATACTTTGTGCTTTAATGAAACCATTTCAGAGAAGCTGGGGTTCTCCCAGTGTGTCGCCAAGTGTTGTTGCTGCGATAATGACCCTCCAAATTTTTTTCCTATGTTAATTTTAGAGCCTACGTAAACTATCGTTTCAATCTCCCTTGTGTCATCATATTGTTTGATTTTTTATTTGTGTGTTTTCTCCTAGTGTTGCAACCTCCTAAGTCAATGTTTCTTGAGTGTCATCATTTCACCATTAGAAGTGCTTCAGTTAGTTAGTCCATGGTTAGGTGAATTTATGACTTATATTGACTTAGAAACTTGCCTTCTTTCCATGCACACACTCGAAAAAAAACTCAAAAGAACAAAAAAAGAAAACAAAAGCAATAAAATCACTCAGAAAAGAAAAATAACACTCCAATTTGGTGAAGACATTCTCTCAACTTGAGCACACTCCTAATGTGCTAATAATGATAATGAAGAATTAATATAATCACAAGAACTTTTCAAAGTTTGAGGAATCATTAATAAAATTATAACCAAGCACTTCTCTAGATTTCTCAACATGGTATAAAAGCTTGGTTTGATGGCATAAGGAAAATAAGAAGGTCACATAGGCTTCAGAACAAAGAATTAAGACTAGATCTCTAAGACCGAGCTCCTAGGAGAAAGGAGAAAAAATTCTGGGCACATTATATTAGCCCTTACCAAAGTGAGTAGGCCACATGCTTGTTTAAGGAAGAACGAGGGGTTTTGAAGAGCATTAAAGCTCTGTTTCAGAAGGCCGAAAGGCTAAATCAATAGCCTTGTCAAGGTCAAATATCTAGATGAATAAAGTGAAGTTTTGAGACTAGTCTACAAGGTCTGAAATTTCCATCAAAGGGTTTGAATTATGCTACCATATCAGAAACATCAAATTTTCAGAACCCTATGCATGTTGGTGGATTACCAAAATCCATTTGTAAGGACTAGGATTAGTCATATTTTCCAGTGACGCGTTTCTACTTTAAAAATACTAGAGAACGATTAATCTATCTCCAATCTATAATCATAAATTTGGACTAAAATACAATAACAAAACTAGCAATCTTGTAGTCCCATTTGGAGCCATCTTTTGAAAGTGATTAACAAAGAGAAGCCCCTTCAAAAGGTATATGATCAATGTTTGAAAATTCATAATCTTATATCAGTATCTTGAAATCCATAAATAGAAGATAATCTCAAGTCTACAAAGAAAGAATTCAAGAAAAAGAACAACCTACAAACAATGAAAATTATCTATTTAGAGTATCTTGCATGAGCCTATGGAGAGGAACTTTGAAGACCTCATCAAAATCGAATTTAGAAGGAATCTTCAACGAAAGTATTATAAGGAGTTTTTTTGCTAAAAAATCCCTTCAACTAAAATCCTACAAGCTTGTGGAAGAAGCTTTGAGGATCTTATTAAAAGTTAGGTAAGTATTGTTTCTTATTTCTCAATCAGCGAATATGTCTTCAGTTTGCAAGAAGAACAATAAATTTAGTGGAAGATAGAGGTATGTAATTCTTAAGTTATGCATATCTTCGTTCATTTTTTAAAAGGTTAATGTTTTAGGGTTTATTTGTTTGTATGATATTAGGATTTGGAATATTATATATAGGGCATGTGAATAATATATATGAAAACCTCATTCACTTGTTCTCTTATAAACGCTATCTCTTAGTGTCTAGGGCTTATAAGTAGTTCAAGTTATATGGAAATTCATGAAGTAATGTCTAGGTTTTGTACTTAAGAATTATAGGAGCCTAGATCATAGTCTTGTACATGCATACTTTTGATGGTGTTTGTCAAGAAAATTATTGCAGATACATAAAAAAATTCTAATTTAAACTCCCCTCCTAAAAGATAAGTATTCGATTTTGATTTCTTTAGCTTTATTATTCGTGTTCTTTTATTCTTACCTTTGAAGGAACACCTGTAGAGAGTAATGATTGAATTCAAAAGGAGTATCCAAAAGAAGACTTATAAGAAGTTTCAACCGAAGTCCTTCAATAGATAACCCTACAAGAATAACTCTAGGTATTTATAAAGTTTTGCATCAAAAGGGTATGCTCATTCTTCATTTAAAATTTTCTTTGTATTACTAACTCTCTAATGTATAGGTTTTTAAAACATAAGGATTCTTGTTAGGGTGATTAATATTTAGATTGATTCTGCCCTTATCACTCTACCTCTTGTTGTTTTCTCATTTTGGTGAAACCCTAACCTTTAGGGTTCACTGTAAAACCCTATCATTTCAATGCTTAGGGTATGGTAATGATGAAAGCCTAGTCTTCTTAGGGTTTTTTTATAAAGTTTAGATCTCAGAATGAAATCCTACTCTTTTAATGTTTAGGGTTTTGGTAATGTTATGGTAAAACCCTAGTCCTTTTAGGGTTTGATGGATTATGGTTTAGGGTTTTTCAACAAAACCCTTGTAATAGTTAAATTAAGGTCATAGGAATGAAACCATAGGCGTATGTGCTACCATATAATTTCCTAGATTGATTAAATTTTTTGTATATCTAATTTTGGAATTTGATATAGAGGTTTACAAAAAAACCATAGTAGAGATTGATATTCTAGGGCATGATAATGAATCTCTAGAAGTATAATGTTTTCTCTATGATTAAAATGCCAACTTGATTATTGATATGAATCAGTTTTGATTATGAAACCTAGGGTTTGTGATGAAACCCTAGTAAATGTTGTTGTAAGAAGCTTAATGTATGTAACTCTTGGATGATTATAAAACCTAATTAGGTTTAGGTCTTGAATGTCTAAAATCTGATTTATTATGCTCCTATTATAATGAGATGCTAACCCTATATTGATAAAGTTTACCTCATTCTCTTATACATATATATTTGTGTTTGGTTCTACTTGTTGTTGAAAGTTTACAAGTACACAGTCTTCAAGATGATGAAGATGCCTACCTCATATTTGATGATAATTTAATGATGATGTTGATCATGATGGAAAGAGGGAGCCGTGAGAACCTCAATGACATTAAATTTCGATAGATGACTTTTTTTCCATGTGAAGGATGATGAAGTTTTGGAAGGTCTAAATTCTCCAATGAAATTGTTCAGCCTGTGTGACTGGAAGAATAATATAGTCGATAGACATGTTCCCTAGTTACTTAGATAAAGGAAAGTGTATATCACCAGAGTGGAGAGGGAGCTTGAAGAAAATTGAATGAAACGATGAAAAGGCCATGAGGATGTTTGAAATTAGAGAATAGTTGAAGAAATACTGATGGTTATTCGAGATTGATAAAGTTGTGAGCAGGACGAATGTTTTTGGAAGACGTGTTGAGGATGAGTTTGGTGTTGTTGAAATTTTTTTAGAAGTAAAGCTTCCGACTAGATGTGTTTGATATGATGATATAAGAATCTAAAGGTTTTATCTAAACACACACACACACACACATATATATTGAAAATTTATTACTAATTGGGTTTGTGATTATGCAAGATCTCTCCATAAAGAAGGTTGAATATTTTTGGAAGCATGCTTGGAATGGTGGATATATCTGATTTAGTTTATAGGAAGAGATGAAGCTTCTCGGGACAACAATATGCTCGGGAGGAAATTTGGCCGACTTGTGATGATGTCTAGATCCCAAAGTAGGGAGGGTGGAATTGGACTTGGAGCTCTGACCTTGGATACACACCCAGATCCCTGGGTTGGTGTTAGAGCTGAAGCCTGATGGTACCTAGAGTGGCTAAATCTTGGAACACACCTTAATCCCACTAGATTAGATATGTTGGTCAAGTATCTAATCTATAGCATTATGTGTGTCGTGGCTCTTTGTAGAAATTATCATTTTGAGATCTTCCATGTACCTAAGTATATATGTAATTATGAATACCTCCCTAGTTAAGAGGGAGTCTTGAAGATTGTAACTAGTGTTAGTATTCATAATTGTATTTGAGTCATGATGTAATGCATTTGTCAAAAGAAAAGAAAAATATTTTTTTATTAAATAAATATTGACTTATTAAAGCATGGGTTTCATGCTTGGTTCAATGTTCAATAGGTCATGTTAGCACTTTGTGAATTTCCTAGGCCGAGGAGGAAAATGAAAAAGGTAACCACAAACCACTTTAGGCCAAAACCTAGCCCTTCTAGCCTAGAGAGGGATCTCTCACCTAGTTTTCTAAACAACTAGGATATTAGGCTAGGTATTAAGCTCAAGAATTTTTTTATTTTAGAGATCCGTTGATGAGAAAAGGGGGAAAACCATTGGGCTTGGAGTCATGATCAAAATCTTATTTTTGTCTGGTGAGATGATGGGAAAATAGAGGGTTTCTCCACAAGGGCGAGGTAGCAATATTTGGTCTTGGTTTTAGATCAAATTATTGTAGAAGGTGAAGGAATAAAAACTGAAGGAAAAGCACATTAGAGCATCAAACAATAGGAAAATTCTAAAATGTTGTTCTAAAGCTAAAAATATTAATAACTTGGCAAAATGATTAGAGCATCATTAAGGAGGAATTCTGAATCAATCATCTAGTTTTTTCCAAGAAATAAAGATGTACATTTAAAGGGATGAAAACCACATAATATAACTCACAAATAAAAGGAGCACAAGCCACCAAAATTTTGACACAAGAATCCCTGCAAATTACCTGATATTCCATTCATTACTGACAAAAAGTCTTCAATATTACAATGTACAAAAGTATTCTCCTATAAAATCAACGAAAAGAACCTTTACAATCCTTTTGCTATCTTTATACATCATCAAATATTCGATCTCCTATCCTAGGTGGTTGAATTCATTGGCCAAAACTAATTTTAACTAGATACATTCAAAATATGGTGCATATACTTAAAAATATGAACTGTTTTCCTTGTAGCCAATCCAAGTTTAAAACATCACTAGCTTATAATACTAATCAATAAACATTAAACACGATCCCTAGGATAATTTTCCATCTATTTACATGTTCAAAACTATTACTAGAAGTCAAAAATTCAAATTTTAAGACAAATGGCTAACTTTCCAGACTCGCAGAGCCATTAGGAAGATTCACAACAAAAAAAAGTGACTTCCATGCTTTATATGGTTGTGGCCTCTCTCTGACAACATGAAGCAATTGGCTATGCCTCAAGTTCTCCTATTATGGTGATGATCCTCCTGAGAAAGTTTCAAAACACATGCATACCTCACGTTTTCTTATACCCCACTTTCATAGTGCACTGTTGGTTTTCACAACACCTTTACAAATTGAAAACTTGATGACGTTTTCCTCCATGTGGAATGTTGAAAACCTCAAGTAGGTACTGGAACCTTCATATAAATCCCTCATGACAAAAAGAACCTTTAACTTCACTACCCCATAGCTATCAAATTTACATATGGAAAATGCAACAAGCCCCTTGTTGCAATTCTGCTATTTTCATCAAAATTTGTTTCTGTCTAATATTTTGAACCAAAAATGAAGTTTACAGGTCTGGGTTAATGTTTCTTGCTAGAGTTTCATCTTTGTACTAGCCTCTACCATCAAGTGCAACTTACCTCTTCCTCTTTCTTCCAACTTCTCTGACTTCAGTAAGTATTTTCTTCACCAACACAAGTCTTCTTTTTAGGACCAAGTTTGTACATATAAATTCTTCACTTTCCTATGTAGAAGTTCCACTTTAGTTTATACCTATATTTTTCAAGAATTAACATAACAACCTATACCTCTTTAAAAAATCAAACTTATCCCTGTGGTCTTTGATCCATTTGATGTTGTACGCCTTCAAGCTGCTCTAGTAGCTTCTCATATTCCTTTTGCTCATTAAAAACCACAGGCTGCATAGTATCCTTTTCTTGTATCTGTACCTTGGAAACAAACCTAGTCTTAGGTCTCCTTGAATACTGAATTGGCTCTTTCATTTTTTCAACATCAATCACCACTTTAACCTTGCCTTTGGAAACATGTGTCGATGCTTCCTTTGATGGTTCTTCTCTTATAGAATGGATAGTTTCTTGAGGCACTTTATGTCTAAGCTCCTTGTTCTCCTACTGGAAATAAGCTATTGTCACATGTGCCTTGTATAGTTGATCCTGTAATTCCCTAATTTGCTGGTCTTTTTCATCAATTTCCACATCTCTTTGTGTGATTTCTGATTCCATGATTTGAAGAAGAGATGATGGAGGGACCACATGTAATATCTTAGTTGCAGACCTTGTTCTTGGCAACCTTACCATTTTCTCTATCTCAGGGGAAAATTGTAGCTTCTTAACACTTTTCTTACCACCCAACTTGCCTTTGGTCAAAATTTTCTTGACTGAGCACTACAAGGAAAAGACCCTCTAGCGGATGTTTTTGAGGAACCCCACAGAAAAATACCCCAGACGTCTGTTTCTAGCGGAGGATCCTAGAGGAGGTTGGCGGGCGGAGGTTTTTGCGAATGTATTTCGTCCGGTGCTCTTATCAACCTAAAACGCACCGGTGTGTTCAATATGACAAAGCACCGGTGCATTACAAAAATTGGCACACCGGACACCATGCACTCCGTACACACAGGCCTGGTGCGTTTTATTTTGTAGAGCACCGGTGCTTTACATGTCGACCGCACAGATACTGCCTGGTGTGGAATAAATGAAATGCACCGGGGTGCCCACAAAACGCGCCCACGGGTGGATGGTTAAATAAAAAAAATTATGTCAAAAAAACTGCATAAAACATTAGCACACCGAAAACAGTGCGCTCCGTACACACCCTCTCGGTGCTTTTAATTCAGCAACCGTGCCAGTGCGTGTCATATCGTCAGCCTCGGTGCTTAATAAAAAGCACGCGGAACATAAATGACCTGGTGCCGAATGACTGAAACACACCGGCATCCTCGTAAATTCTGTGCATCGGAAAATGGTTTAAAACAATTAAAATTACGGCCAAAAAACAGAAAAAATCATTGGTTCACCGGGCACCGTTATCGGTGCGTCAGGTTACTGTACAACCCCGGTGCGTCACATCGCCACACCCCGGTGCATCATCAAAGCGAGCAGAACATAAAATTCCCAGGGCAGAATGATGGAAACGCATCAGGATCCCCATAAATGCCACGCACCGGAATATGGTTAAATAAAAAAAAATTACGGCCAAGAACCCGCAGAAATTATTGGTTCACCGGACACTGTTACTGGTGTGTCATGATAATGTAGAGCACCGGTGCTTTAAAAATACTCCGCCCTGGTGCCTCCTAAAAGCGCGTGAAAACATAAAGAGCCCTGTGCGGCATATATACAATGCACTGGTACTCCAGAAAACATCCTGTGCACCGAAATAGGGTTAAATAAAAAAATTTACGGCCAGAAAACCGCAGAAATCATTGGTTCACCAGACACTGTTACCGGTGCGTCATATTACTGTAGAGCACCAGTGCATTAAAAATACGCAGCCCCGGTGCCTCCTAAAAGTGCGCAAAATAGAAAGAGCCCAGCGTGGCATACAGGCAACGCACCGGTACTGCGGTAAAAAGCCTGCGCACCGGAATAGGGTTAAATAAGAAAACTACGGCCAAAAAACTGCAAAAATGATTAGTTCACCGAACGCCATAACCGATGCGTCTCATTACCTTAGCGCACCGGTGCGTGACAGTTACGCCGCCTCGGTGCTTCCTAAAAGCGCAGGAAAACAAAAAGATCCAGGTGCGGCATTATTACAATGCACCGGTACTCCAGTTAAAACATGATGCATCGTAACAGGGTTAAATAAAAAAAAAATTACGGCCAAAAAACCGCATTTTTCACTTTTTTCAGTGCTACAGAGCTCTCAAGCACCGGTGCAAGTTATCCTTGCTTGAGCTGCACTGACATCCGTGCTCCCATTGCAATTATTGCATGCACTGCTGCTGTACATTGCCACCAATCTTAACTCATTAATATTTCAAAAAACTCATCTTAAAAAGTATAAATATTGATGAAATAACACATATTGTACCATATCACTCTTGGTTCTCATGATCACCCTCATTATCTTCTAGCTCACATGGCATGATAACACTATTGTTCTAAAAAATATGTTTTAATCTACGGTCATGTGTCAATACGAACCATCAATCCCTATCCAACACATCTGGGTAGAAACACATGATTGAAGTGTTTAGGGAAAACATAGGGCTCCTTAGCTTCATCCCACATATTTCTAGAGTTGATACATATCAGCCTACTATCGCGATCTTCCTTTACATTATTCTGATCAAAGGTGTCCCACCACTTGCACCTAAAAATAACACATTGGAAAGAAGAAAAATCCACTTCAATGATCTCTTGTATCTTTCTGACGTAACCTAACGTCCCTCTTACTAGTTGTTGATCATTGTGGCTAGATCGACTAGATTGATCGAACTTGACTTCCACTCCACAGTCTTGTGTGATGTTTCCAGCATCAACATTTTATGTGCGAAAATGGTGTCCATATGCCCACATAGATGGGAACAAATGCACCTATTATAAAAAAGTTTAAAAAATCATATAAGTGTCATGTGTCTTATAAATAATAATCCAACAGTTAAAATATGAAATGTAGATGTCTTAATATAAGTTTCAAATTTACATGTAAATTATTACCGAGTTGCTGCACCCAATCCCAACGTTTAGCGCATCCTCTTCAGCATGCGGGTAACGACCGGTAGCACTCAGCATGCGGGTAACGACCGGTAGCACTGTATTTCTCTTTGACTTGGTCAGCAACCCAACTGTTGGGGCATATTTTTGGCATATTTTCCTTTAAATGATCGGGATAATGCACGCTTCTACCGTTCAACTGTTTGAATTCTTTCCTGTCACTATCCCATTTCATTATTTTTTGTTCGTACAATGGGACCCACGGTTGTGTCACTTCAGAATTGTAAAGAATGAATTTATTGATTGCTTCAATTTCTACATTCACTAATGAAATCAAACCAACATTATATAGTAATTAGAGATCAAAATATACATTATATCGAAGTGAGAAAAAAAGCAGTAAATTGAAAATTGGGCGGCAAAATATTTTCGAAAATCTAATTTCATAAAACATTTCTTTAAATACTAAACACTTTTCATTATTTCACTATTTTTGCAAAAAAATTCAACCAGAGATTTGCAGGATACATACCTGGAGAAAACAGAGCACGAGAGCACTGTGGAGCAGGGAAATATGTTTGAACAGAAGTATTCAGACAATCCGAATTCCAAACCTCTGGTAATTCAAACCCTGTACCATAGAATTTTAAACGACGTGAGTAAAGTTTATTATTTTTTTGTACTTTTTTTCTGCAGTTTTTTTTTTTTTTTAATGCAGTGAAATAAGAAATCAAAGTCTATTGTTTTATTTTATTTTTTCTCTAATTTTTTATGAAGTAAAATACAAAATCAAATCTTAAAATCTTATTTTTTTTTTAACTTTTTGTTTCTGCAGTTTTTTACCTTTTCTGCAGTTTTCAGAAACAAAATAAAAAAAGAAATCAATTTTTAGAAAAAAAACCATAGATTCTTTTTGTTTCTCCCATTTTTTCTCCCTCTTTCTTTTGAATTTAGATTTATAGGGTTTCTGTACTCATAAGAAATCCAACCCACAGGACGACTTGCATAGTCGGATCCCAATCCATGTTGGCCCTTGCGTCAATCTTAAAAAAAATACAGATTTTTTTTCGCCGGTGCACCCTGCGTAACGTTGTGCACTAGTGCGCTTGGTTATACCAGTGCATCGCACAAGTATAATGATATTTAAAAAAAAAAAATGTTTTTATCAGTGCGCCATATGTAACATATGGCACCAATGCACTATTACATTATGTCACACCGTACAATGCGTTGTTTTGAAAAAAAATGATTTTACAAACCCTACATTATTTTTGTTTCTGCTCTGTCTTCTCCCACTTGCTGTGATTTCAGAATTAGGGCTTTTCAATTTATATTTATAGGGTTTATATTGCTAAATATAAACCTAAGACATCCAACGAACGGGTTGACCTACACAGTCGGATCCCAATCCATGTCGGCCCTTGCGTAAATTAAAAAAAAAAATTTCAGTGTGCCCTGTCTGAAAGAGTGCATTGGGGCGCTCTGTTATCACAGCGCACCGCAAAAGTACTGTCATAAAAAATTAGACAAATATGCAGTCGGTGCGCTATTTCATTATGACGCACCGCGAACGTTCAGTTTCGAAAAAAAAAACTTTCAAAAAATACAAACCTTACTTTCTTTTTGTTTCTCCCCTTTCTTCTTCTTCTTTTTGTGATTTAGAATTAGGTATTTTCAATTTAGATTTATAGGGTTTGTATTGCTAAATATAGACCTAATACATGCAACCGATGGGATGATTAGCATAGTCGTATCCTAATCCATGTCAGCCTTGGAATGATTTAAAAAAAAAACCAATTTTTTACCAATGTGCCCTATGTAAGGTAGCACACTAGTGCTCTGTTGTTTACAAGAGCACCATATAAGTAATGTGAAAAAACAAGATTTTTTTAACGGTGCGCCATATGTAAAATATAGCACTGATTTATGCTAAAAAAAGTAACATTGGACGATTTTTATTATTTTTATGATGGTTAACTGGTGCGGTCATTGACATGTAATGCACCGGGGCTTCTTGTTGACATAGAGCGTCGTACGGTGTATTATACTGTTTTTGCGGTGCGTGGTAAAGACATACACGCACCAACGTCGGTGCGTTCACCATGAATGGCGCATTGGTTTTTTTAGATTTCTTTTTTTTAATTGAGAAGTTGACAGTTTATTTAAAAATATATTATTGACTGATATGATACAGGTTTGATATTGTTAAAGAAATGAATAACAAGAGATCAAGTAACAAAAATACTGATAACACATCAAGATCAAAAGCAAAAAAGGCAAGTTCTTTGTAATTTTTTTACAAAAAAAATTATTTTTGAACTATATGTAAGTTTAAATAATATGTATTGTTTAATGTGTATCATGCAGAGCCACAAAAACATGAAGCTCGATAATATTATTTCTGATCTAGGACCAGAAGAACGTATAAGCTTGATGGAAAAATTGCAAAATGATGAATCAGGTGAATGAAAAAATACTATCGATCCAATATGAGTTTCTTTTTTTAGTTTTAAATAATAATATAATTAAAATTATTAGATAACATGTGTGAAAAAGTCTATTAATTCACCTCTGTTTAATTTTCTACAGGGATAAACAACTCAGAAAAGGAATGTTGTTCTACGAAAAGAAAAACAATAGAACATGCAAATGAAAATGAATTTCTCCTTAGCTCATCTGGAGTGATGTTGGAGGTTAACGAAAGGGGGAAAAAATTTCACAAATGTTTGAGGGATCTAGTGGAACGAATGTATAGACTTTCTTTCCACTTACAATACAAAAACCATTCCAATGATTCCAAGAACCAGATTTTATGTAAACTACAGGAAGAGTTTCCAGAGAATTGGTCAATGAGACATGTCAGAATTTTAATAGCAAAAACGTACAACAACAAAAAAGAAGGAATGAAAAAGTAATATTCCTTTAGATGTTTGTCTATAATTATTTATAAATATCACTTTTGTTATACTTACTTTTCATATATCAATATAAAAATTAAATAGTTTATTGTCATGTTACATTTTCAGGAAGATTATGAAAATCTCAAAAGATGAACGAGCTGATATCAGAAATATGCCAGTAGGAATGTCCAAAAATGTGTACAAGGAGATGGTCAAAGAAATGGACAAAATTGCATCGCGGGAGGAGCCATCTCAACAACAACGTGCTTCAAATGTAATATGTAATCATTGAATTTTTTGATCATTAGGTACAATAAATAAACAATTTAGCATTAAATATTAATTTTCAAGTATTTTTTTGCAGAAAAGAAAAGAAAATGGAACCCATTCAGCACATAAAATAGGACGACAAGAAAGAAAAGGACTGATATCTAAGTTTGTGAGTAATCGTTACTTCCTTATAACAACTTAACTAGATTTAATTTTTGTATTTTTAAGTTGTTTTACAAAAATCATCATTGAATGTCTTCAAACAGGTGCTAACATACAAAGAAGAACCATAAGAGGAATTGATTGAAATTGGTTTAAATATGGGTTGTGCGTATATGTTGGCATATCAGAACTTAATTGTGGAATTTGTAAGCATCTATCGATCTTGTTTTACTTATCTCCGTCTATAATTAATAGAAAAAATAAATCTTTTATATTAAATATGTGATTTCTTATGGGGTATAAAATTTGCAAGAAACAAAGTATGGCACTGCGCCAATAGATCAAATCTTGAAAGATGGCATGTTACATGGTTTTGAAAGAATGTGTATAGTTTATGAGTCAATTGTTGCATTGGTACGTCATTTCTTTTCAATTTACATTGATGTATATTATTTAATATTGCAATTTTCATTATTCTCACCAATGTATATACACTCATTATAGTTTATTTTTATGTTTGTAGATGGAAGAAGGTGAAGAAGAAGAAAACAATCAACGTCGTGAACAAAACATTTTTGAAAATAACCCAAGTCATGGAAGTAGCTCTAGTAGTGATGGCAGTTCAAGCGAAGAATGATTATCACTATGTTTGGATATAAAAGCAAGGCGTTGTACTATTTTTGGAAAAATGTGTGTGAAATCAAACATTTTCTTTAATGTAATGGACATAGTGTCCCAATTGAAAGATAAAGGGATACCAATAATTGTCCCATTTTGTATGACAAAGAATGTCTTATATATATATATACTCTATTTAAGTGCGGAGGAGACTATGAACCATATCCTCAATTCTTGCAGTTGGACTAATAATTTGTGGATGTGGTTGCAGGAGACTTTTAGACAAACAGATCGAGATAGGGCTTCCATTCAGAATACAATAGTCAATTGGAGGACTAATTTTTCTAAATGTGACACTGTTAAAAACCTCTGGAAATTAAGTCCAGGGTTCATTGTTTGGTCGACTTGGAAAGAACGAAACAGAAGAATTTTTCAGCAGGAAACCAGAAACGAAGCAGACACCAAATTCACCATTATGCAGAATATGAAAGAGACAGTTCTAACCCACTACAAATCTACTCAGACAGAGAAGATATCAGAATAAGACAAGCGCATCTTACTTAGTTTTGGCTTGGGGTCAGCCATGAACCTCAATTCCCCTTCGCTTCGGCCTCAACCTCCTCCGCCTCAGCAGCCCTGGTTGTGTCCTATGCCGGGTTTTCTCAAGCTGAATTTCGATGGAGCCTCCAGGGGCAACCCTGGACCGGCTCGTTATGGCGGCGTTATTCGCAATGACAAAGGTGAAATTTTGCACATTTTTAGTTTGTCCCTGGGAGAAGCTATGAACAATGAAGTATGATTTTCAGCGTTGGAGCAAGGTCTGCAGATCCTCATTCATATGGGCAATGGTGCTGCGATGGTGGAAGGGGATTCCCTTCTGGCTATCTCTACGACTAGGAAAATTCAAAATGGCACCTGGCCGGAGCGGGTTTCCAAATATTGGCGACTTACTGTGGTTACAGGTCTCATAGCCCAGCATCTTGCTATTCTCAAAGGTGTCATCCTTCAGGCTATCCGGCGAAAGGTCAACGCTTTGGCGGATGCCCTGGAAAACCACGCGGTCGACCATCCGCATGACATCATAGACACCTGTTGGCACGACGTTACCTGCCCTGATCTTTGGGGATGAATGCATGCACATTTCGAGACAATGCCTTTTAGGTACGTCTAGGATGGCGAATAATCTTCAGAGTACTGACCATCAATGATTCATGTGGGTTCTACAGAACAAAAATTCAATGGTCTTTATTATTCAGAGGTGGAAATTCAGGTATGTGTACCATGCCGAGCTTCAGAAAAGATGGAATGATCAGAGCAATTTCGAAAATCAGAATAAGGGGAAAGGTTGGAAGGACATGTGGCCCTGGCTCTTAAGGTTTGTGCTGGGTTTCCGGTGTGGCATGCGATCTCATAATTGGCCGATCGATGCTCACCTCTGGGGGATCCAGGATGGCGACCGTCGGGACGGGGCAGCGTCCCTTGGCCATTATTACACGCTCTGGGCCTCTCCGCCTTATATTAATTTGTTTCCTATCAGTCTTCCTCACCAAGGTTTGCAGTTCGGATTTGAATTTAGGCTTTGCTGCTCTATTTCTGTTATGATTTTCACTCTCTTTTCCACTTGTTTTTTGTTTTCCACCATGTCTGAGCGTGTCCTTCGTAGCTCTAAGGCTGCCAAGAATCTCAAGCGTGCTCGGGACAATTTTGAGCACTCGATCCCCGACAAGGGAAAAAAAATTATCCATGATCTCGAAAAGGAGACCAATCAGGCCAGGTCTAGTTTAAACAACAAGGACATCGAGGAGGAGATGGATTGGATCCCAGATCCTGGCACCACGACCACGCGGGCCACGCAATTTCTCAGAACACAGGAGATGGCATGGTACATGAAGACTCTGCTAGCCAAAGCCCTTAGTAGCCAAGGTGCAATGGTCAAAGAGGCTTTCTAGGCCCACTCTCTGGCCTCGGCGAAGAACTCCGCCCGTTTGGATAAGTTGAAAGTTTCTCTCAACTCGCTAACTGAGGAGATGAAGATGTTAACCAGACGTCTTGATGGCTTCGTTCGACTCTTCGAGCTGTACCTTCGTTATATTTTAAATGTGTTTATTGAAATCCCGACGGACAGCTCCAAGACTACCATAATCTGTTGCCACCGTCCTCGGAATGTGCCTCAGAGCGATGATGGTTTGGGTCCGAGTGCTGTGGGTCCGAATGCGGAGATTCCTAGTGCAGACGGACCAAGTGTGGCGGGGCCGAGTGGGTCTAATGGGCTGGCTAAAATGTAATGGACCTGTGGTCTCCTTATGGTTTGCTTAATTCGGCTAGTAGGTGCTTGTCTTTGTTTACTTGTTTTCTCCTGATCGATTTAATGTTTCTGTCTGTTGGCATCCCTACGTGGAGGGCCAGTTTTGACCTTTTGGTCCTATGGCAAGTCAGTTTAGTTTGGCAAGATGGTTAGCCTCTATTATATTTGTATGTCTATATCCTGACCACTGTGTTTGGGTCTGTCCTTACAGACATTTTGGGCTGGCCTGCTTTCCTACTTTCGGGTAATGGCAGCCCTTTTTGTAACTTTTTGTACACTATTGAGATCTAATACATCTGATTATATATATATATATATATATATAATAATAATAATAATAATAATAATAATAAAATGTTTTAATTTATTCTACTGCATTCTCTATTGTCGCTATTGCATTCTCCATTGTCGTTCTCAAATGTAGTAATAAAAATTTAATTCATATGAATATTGTTACAACATATATATGTGTCGACTTTTTATGAATAATGAATTTTAAAAAACCACAATAATTATGATATGATATAACAAATTAATCTAAACATCACATTCAAATCCATTAATAAAAATTTAATTAATATGAATATTGTTATAATATGTGTCGAATTTTGATGAATAATGAATTTAAAACAATCACAATAATTGCACTGCCACAGGTCGATGTTTATAAAAAATAAAAAATGAAAACCGGTGCGCTTGTATTGTTAAGCACATCGGTGCGTTTTACTACCTATCGGGACCGCACAAATACCAAAACCAGTAAAAAATATCGAGGCGTTTGTGTTGTACGGCGTTCCGGTGCGTTTATGTATCTATATGCATCGGTGTCGTTTCACCGCCTATGAGCACCGCACGAATACCAATACCGACTATAAATTGCGGTGCGTCTGTGTGTACTATGCACCGGGGCGTTTTTTTTGTTTATACGCACTGGTGCATTTGGATGACCAATAGGCACTGCAAAAATACTGATACCAATTACAAATCTGGGTGCATTTGTGTGATAGTACGCATCGGGGCGTTTATGTGTTGATAAGCGCCGGTGCATTTATATGACATATTTGCACCGCACAATACTGATACCAATTATAAACCTCGGTGCACTTGTGTGATACGATGCACAGGGACATTTATATAAGAATACGCACCGGTGCGTTGATACGACCTATGGGCATCACTCAAATCCCAAGACCAATTAGAACGACCCCTTGCGTTGTATCACCAACACCAGGCCCGGTGCTGTTATTTTCCTTGACGACCCAGTGCATTCTCCTTCGACCGCGCCGGTGCACTGTCTACCGATACACACCGGTGCGTGAAAACCTAATAAGAGCACCGATGAAAAAACATCCGTAATAACCTCCGGCCGCCCATTTTTTTTTAGTTGCGTTGAATTTCCGTTAAAAGCTCCGCCAAAACCTCTGTTACCAGAAACATATGTGGTAGCATATGTTTTTTTGACAATTTTGGCCAATTTTATAACACTAAAAACCTCCTTTATAACCTCCACTAGAGGGTCTTTTCCTTGTAGTGGAGCTTGTTGGAGGTGAAACTTCCTTAATCACAATTGAAGGAGTGCCTTTCTTAGTCCTTTGATTGTTTAAATATTGTGATGCCCAACCTGAAGAGACCAAGAATTCATGCCATGTATTCTCTTTCTTCTAAAGCTCCTTCAAAACCAACAACTTAGTTAATGCAAAATTAAATAAATTGGCCTCTACTTGACTTGCTTTTGTCTGCACTTGATCAACCATCTTACATAAACTCTTGAACAAATAATAGGGAAGACTCATAGCTTTATTTCTATTGAAATGCATTAAGAGCCTGATGTGGTAGTGATACACCCTACTGGATCTTACCTCACATGTGAAGTACCTTTGGATGACCTCTAACAATTTTCCATGATGATCTTGTAAATAACTTCTAGGAACAGATGAACGATATCCTTTCTCATGTTGTTGAGGAGGTAAATCCCCTCTGCGGACAGAGGCGATCCCTACTAGCCCAGCAGGGGTCTAGCAACAAACAAACAATGCTATGACGCAAGCTCCTAATTACGAATGAAAGACTTGGGATAGAAGCCTACCTGGATTCCAACGCTATAATCTGAAGAAGAAGTGTCCCCGTCCTTCTTCAGCCCTGGCAGATCACAATTCTTCCACGATCTCCGCGGATGAACACCTGCACATAGAAGAAACGAACATATACAAGCATAGGAACCAGCATACGTAACTAAACATCGGTCAGAAAAGATATAACTCGCATTAACATGATGGAAAACGGAGTGGAACCATAATCATAGTCATCTATTAAGTAATAAACGAATAGAAGTTACAACCAAGTTCCGACGTCGCAGCTTCCTTCGAACGGGTCTCCGGTCGTCCACGTCTCGTAAAGCTCGCCAAGGAAAGGGAAAACCTCTCCAGAGTCTCGTAACAATGGTCTCCTCGCTTAAATGGGCCTTAAGGGAAAGAAGGGATTCTTTACAACACAAAGGCACTTGGGAATAAGGAGATGCAAAGCTTCAGCACTTCAAGACTAGCTTGCCATGGATCTGAGCAGGCTTTTATAGATGGGGAAGGAGGGAGTTGGGATCCCTATTATTATGGGATTGGCCCTATCAACAAGGAAGGTTCCATGGGAGGTGGCAAAACCAATTCCCTTCCATAGAACTCCGCAGCCAAACCTCCCAACTCAAGATAGGCAGTGGTTTGTGAGTTTGTTTGAACTCAACTTCCGCCATCCATATTTAAAAAACAGTCCCTAAAATGGCTGGCGCGATTGCTGCTCTATGACAGAGCGCCAAGTGGCGCGACCTCTTTACAGGATTTCCCTGATTGGCGCGAGCACTGAACTGTCTACCCGCGCCAATGCAAAAAGAGTTGTTTTTCATGAGTTTTGCAAGGAGATGTCTCAAGGGAAAATAAAGCTCATACTCAGAGGGATGCATTGATGATGTTTTCAAGGCATGATAGTGTTCACAGGTCACATAATGGGTCCTCCATTGTGCGGGATGGGGAATGGTAGGGACGGTGACAAATTACTGTGTAACAGATGCCCCCTAAAGCATGAGGCCCGAGAGAGAGAGGGGTGAAATGCTTTACGAGAACATGTCCAACCGAAGGCCCGCCGTCGGAAAACCTGCACAGAAAGATACAACTGATATCTCAAGTACATGATGTATATATATGGTATGGACGCAGCCATCCGAACAGAGTATGCTATAATCCGGATCCAGGGTATGGGCGCAGCCATCCAACTAAGATCAAATAAATAGACTTAGGTATGGTCGCAGCCATCCAATCAGTGAGTCATGTACACAATGATAATAATCCACAATCGCAGCCTGGATTACAACAGACACAATCCAGGGTCTTGCGCTCCATCTCGACCCAAACAAGTACAAGTCCGAGCATGTGAATATGTGAGCTGATGTCGAACATGCAAGAACATCGTCTGATTACCAGCCAATGATGAAAGCCGTTAACAGACGCGAGAGAAACCACCAATAATGACAATGGTCCTCAAGGTACTACAGGTACAATCTACGGCGTGTGAATAAATGAGTTGACGTCGAACACCCGCCGAATCATTCGATCGGAAGTCAATGATGTAAACTTCACGTCGAATGCGACGAACCTGCCATTGAGGCATGCAGGCTCCAAGGTACCATCAGGAGTCTCTAGACCAACTTCCTGGATAATGAGTTGAAGTCGACAGGAAGTGACCTTGATCGAAGGTGGGCCATAATGATTCCCACATCATCGACACGAGACAGAGGAACATAATGTTTTGTTGTGAATCAGGACCATATGAGAAACAGAGGAAGGTTGATATTCGCAGAGGCCAACTTCTCTTGAACACATAAACGACACGACAATGGACTTGGCAGTATTTGACATCAACAGATCAAAGGTCATGGCGACGAGGCAGTGAACAGATGAGAGGTCAAAAGAGATTACCCAAACCCATGGAAGCAAAGTGAAGCAACGAGATGAGATGTCCCCAACCCGACACGAATGCAGACAAGTGCCATGTTCAAGAGCGACATACCGCCGACGACAACGACGATGGTTCCATTTTTCCCCCACCATTTCTGGCGAGTACCCCAATTATTTTTGATAACAAGCTTGAAGGGGATAGCATATGCTTGTGATATAAGTCCGCCCTTCGGGCGAATCCATCCTAGTGCATTTAACGAGTCCTAGGAAGGAGAAACTCTGAGAACGTCATTGCGACGGAATCCAATGTCATCAGGGTTTAACGAGTCTGACAAAGGAAGAACTCGGCGTCTTTTCATGTTTAGAGAGTTTGAAAAGACAGCGGAAAAGAAAACTCCACAGGTCCCTTTTCGTAAATAGTTCCCCAGATCCGAAAAGGTAGAAAACAATATCCGGAAAAACCTCCTAG
Source organism: Pinus albicaulis (assembly GCA_034641835.2). Taxonomy (NCBI): domain Eukaryota; kingdom Viridiplantae; phylum Streptophyta; class Pinopsida; order Pinales; family Pinaceae; genus Pinus; species Pinus albicaulis. Next base: position 339,079,399 of record CM076570.1, on the reverse strand, counting down.
TCGCAATAGGCTAGGGTATTCCTTTTTCGTAATCAATCCATCCCAGCCCGAAAAAGGGTTAAACTTATACTGGGTGAATGTCGATTCGTGTCCATTTTAACGAGATCGAAACGACAAGGGCCTCTGCGATCTTTTCATATTTAGAGAGTCAGAAAAGAGCTGAAAGATGACTCCAGAGTGACTTTTTCGTGTATTTACCGAGTCCGAAAAAGTATAAAATACAACTCGTTTCCACCTTTTAAGTCGCAAAACCTGCCGCTGCACATACCCAACAAGCGTAAAATCCATTTTCGACATAATACATGCAAATATTTGACAAAAATAACTTTTAAAGCTCATTTAACGTGAAAAAGTTATAAATATGTCGAATTGGTAAAAAATGAAATTACTTTTTACTATTTACCTTATGGAGAGCAACAGTGGTCCATTTGGAGCAGAATCTTCTGACGGTGATTGCGACCAATCCAGGCAACCATTCAGCGTCTCGTCTGTGACAGGTAAGAGGCGCTCCTTTTCTCTTTCTTTCCATACATTTTTTAATGATTTCCCTTCATAAATTAGCTCTGTAAGGGCACTTTTGAAATTTTAGGGCCGGGCCCAGTGGTGCGGGTATCGGGCACGGACCCGCGCCACTGAGCTCTTTTTACTAAAGGGGCCGCGTCACCTGGCGCGACTGTTAGCAAAACAGTCGCGCCAGCGGCGGAACCCAAATTTTCGCCTAAAATTCCGACATTTATACCAAATTTCTTGAATTTTGAAGCTTACAAAAGATCTAATCAGGGGTTTTTGACCATGTGAATGCAGATAAACACTCAAAATGGCAATTGAATGGAAGGAACGAGAGCACGGAGATGAGGATGAAGAGGCCATGCAAAGCCAGGCTTGCATGAACGCTCTGAGAGACTGCGGATTGAAAAAGTTCTTCCTCACGCCATGTTTACGAGCTCAGCCCGAGCTTCTCCAATATCTAATCAACCTCTGGGATGAAAATGACCAAGTATTCAGAATACGAGATCAGGTGCTGGAATTGGAGGTCACTGACATTTATTTCATTACTGGATTGTCCCGCAGAGGTCCAATCCCTGTACTGACTGGGAGCAGACCATCAGGGGAAAATATGGAAGAGGTAATGGCGCGGGTGTGCCGAGGGGCACAAACAGGATCAGGAAGTAAGAAAGTATACGTCTCCACCATCCCTGATCTAGCACTGAGAGTAGTTCTCCACACCATTACGCGGGCTGCTGGGTCGCAGGCTCCGCACGAGGCCACGAAGACTCAACTCCTGTTAGCCTCATAATGCATGGGTCCCCGACTGTATGATTGGGCAACAGCTGTGACCATCAATATGAAAAGGCAGCTCACAAAGTGCAAACGGGGGAAACTGAAGCAGTTTGGGTATGGTTCCATCTTGGTATCGTTCATTCTGGAACGCATACCAACCTTCCAGGGCCAAGAGGCCCATGTGGCGAGTCCGGTACCACGAGAGCCGAAAATGGCTCGCTGGGCAGAACTGATGCCCAGATCTGGAGGTGGCCAACAGATGTCCTGGAAGCCAGAGTTCTTTAGGTGGCTACGGCGCCAACTGATCGTTGTGGAAGATTGGCCCTATTCGGGAACTGACTTTACCGGGGACCCAGATCTCCAATTGCCAGAAGGAGATGACTGGGACGAGGAGCTGGGTAAGACCTCATATTTTTGATTTCATGTTTATATGTTTTTTTTTGTTAATACACACTTGTCTTAACACAATTATATATGCATGCAGATGTAGGACCTGAGAGACCATCCGGGATGTCTCCTATCTCCCGGAGGACACAACTCGCCCCTGAGATCCAGGGGGAAGGCACCGGAGGAGAGGCACTGGTTCAGAACCTCGAGGGGATCGTCCATGGGATCCCAGACTATGCCCGACTGTCAGACGTACCGATGGAGTACCAGCGCCATACGGTGGGAGTTCCAAACCGGCTCCACCGAATCTTGAGGCGACTAGTGCGTGCAGTGACGTGCTATCATGAGCACCATGCGGATTAGTCTCTAGGATTTAGCTACACCTATTTTTGAGAGACAGAGTGTCTCGGGATGTATTAAGACAATTATGTATATTTTTGAGTTTTATGCGACACACTTTATGTAAACATTTCGATATCTATATATATACATATCTATTTCTGGATGAGTCTTCTCTACATGTGATGATGATTTATAAATTGCGCAAATGCCTATCTAACACCAAATTTTCTACTGCATCTGTTAATGTATTCAAATGTCTGGGTATATGATGATATGTAATGTATTCAAAATTCCTTTCCAGTAATCGAATACGCAAATACAATCGTAAAATAGACGGGTTTCTTACCGAATAGTGCCCGTTCAGTTGCAACACTACAAGCTGTGAATCTAGGTACACGAGCAATTCACGGATACCAAGGTTTACTGCCTCGGTTAATAATTCCAACACGGCGCTATATTCCGCGATATTGTTCGTGGTACTTCCTAAACACACACCTTGCAGGTCAATCAACTCACCAGCAGGATCGTAGATTACCCAGGCTGCGGAAGACAGATTCCTGGTACTGCGGGAGGCACCATCCGCGAAACCAACAAATGGATGAATAGACATCTGCACAACCAGGAAGACCCGATCAGCAGAAAGATGTTTACAAAGCACACCACACCTATGCACACAAATGACAATCACACACCTATGTACACACACCACACCAAGAAATCATTTCAGGCGTAGTACTTCTTAAGGTACAGCCCATTTCTGGGCTGCGCCAATGGAACTCCTTCGTAATCTATAAGCTCGTAGGCCCCATTTTTCAAAATGCGTTTTACTATATAAGGCCCGTGCCACATGGGCTGGAGCTTCCCGGCACCAAGCTTGTCATGTGCCTGATCGTATAAGAGGACTAGGTCTCCTTCGATGAAAGAGCGGGGAGAAACAGATTGATCAAAATGAGATTTGACCCTCTTCTTTTGTGCTTCGATGATCAAAGCAGCTAGACGACGAGTTTCATCCAACCGTTCGAGATACAGAAGACTCTCTTCCTCAGGAGAAGTATCCGGTAAGAGCTCCACAGCTAATTTGAGCGAAGGAATTTCACATTCAACCGGCAAAGTAGCTTCCAGACCGTACACTAGTTGGAATGGTGTGAATCCGGTTGCACTTTTAGCAGATGTTCGGTACGCCCAGAGAGCTGAGAACAGTTGGAGATGCCAACTGGATTTATGAATCCCAACTGTTCGTTGAAGCATGGTGACCAAAACTTTGTTCACTGCTTCAACCTGACCGTTCGCTTGAGGGTAGTATGGCGTTGAGCTGTCGTGACGCAGGCCCAACGCAGCTGTCAGCTCCGCCATCATGTAATCACGAAAATGAGTACCGTGATCAGTGACGATAGCTTGAGGAACCCCGAATCGTGCAATAACATGGTTGAATAAAAATGAAGCAGCCGTTCTTCCGTCAGCAGCTAGTGTAGGCATCGCCTCGGCCCACTTAGTGAAGTAGTCGATGGCGACAATGATATACGCATGCCCCCCGGCCGAGTGAGGGTTACACATCATAAAATCCACGCCCCATTTCGCGAAAGGGTCGACGGTAATAACGGGATGCAAAGGAAACGGCGGCGCGCGCATCTTGCGCTGAAAAATCTGGCATGGATGGCAGTTTCGGACTGCAGTGATACAATCCTTGAATATAGAAGGCCAGAAATAACCTGCCCTCAGAATCTTTTGGGCAGTGGCATATCCGGACATGTGTCCACCACAGGTGCCACTGTGGCAGTCATTCAAGACTTTCTCAGCCTCGTCCAAGGTAAGGCATCGTCGGAGCACCGAATCTACTCCAATACGATATAAGGTATCTCCTACTATGCGGTAGGGTTGGGACTGGTGCCGGATCCGATGGCGTGCAGCTTTATCCAACTCAGACCGAAATGTCGCGGTCTGAAGATACACTATGATGTCACCGTACCAAGGATCACGAGTATCGATAAGAAACAGCGTTTCGTCCGGTATATGATCTTCAGAGTGTTCAGGAAGAGAGTCTGTAGGGAGAGTACATATCAAATCCGCGAAGACCAATGATTTAGTTGACTTGGCAGTGGTGAACTCCAAATCAAACTCCTGCAGGATGACGATCCATTTGGAGTACTTGCCCCCTAGTAATTGTCTAGAAAGAATATACGTCATGGGGTTGCAGTCTGAAACCACTGTTATCGTGCGCAAAAGGATGTAATGGCGAAAGCGTTGTACGGCGTGTACAGCTGCTAAGGCCAACTTCTCAACATGTGCATAACGCGTTTCCGGGTCGAGAAGGTTCCGAGATAGGTAATAAACAACATGTTCGTCACCGTTCTCGTCATCCTGCACCAAGACCATGGCGATGGTGCTTAATGCGGCGGCTAGATACAAAGTAAAGTTGCGGTGGTAGTCCGGAGGACGAAGCAACGGAGCATTGACGAGCAATGTCTTCAGCTTCTCAAAGGATTCTTGAGCGATTTCGTCCCAATGAAAGGGAACATTCTGCTTTAACAAACGAGTGAATCCTTTGGCCACCTCGGCGTAATTCGGGATAAAGTGCCTAAGAAAATTCGCTTTCCCTTGCAGACTCTGCAATTGATACAGGGAGGAGGGTGACGGGAGATTTATAATGGCCTCAACCTTCAGAGGGTCGAGGCGAATTCCGTCTTTCGAGACTATAAAGCCTAAAAGACGGCCAGAATCGACGCAGAAGACGCACTTATGAGGATTGAGCCTAATATTATAGCGTCTGCAACGAAGGAATATCTGGCGAAGATGCTCAGGATGATCCTCTCGCTTACCCGAATGGGCAGGCAAGTCGTCCAGATAAGGCTAGACAATATGGCGAATATCATGAAAAGCGTATGACATCGCTCGCTGAAACGTGGCGCCAGCGTTCTTTAAGCCGAACGGGAGTTTTTTGTATGCAAAAGTGCCCCACGGACAGATGAATGTGGTCTTATGTTGATCCCCAGGTGCAATGTTAATCTGGTTGTAACCTGAGAAACCGTCCATTAAGGAGTAGATCTCACTCCCGGCGCAATCGTCAATAATCTGATCGATAAACGGAGTGGGATAATTATCCTTAGGACAGGCGCGATTGATATCGCGATAATCCACACAGACTCGAATGGTACCCTGCTTTTTATCGACAGGGACGATATTGGACACCCATTTTGTAAGGGGGATAGGATAAATAAACCCCGCGTTCAGAAGTTTTTCAACCTCTGCCTTGATAGCGGCGTCTTTCCGAGGATGCATGGGACGCAAGCGTTGGCGCACGGGTTTCACACCTGGATAGGTTGGAATCTCGTGCACGACAATACTAGGATCAATTCCCGACATTTCCTCGTAGGACCATGCAAAAATATCTCTGAATTCTTTGAAAAGTTCCGTATAGACCTGAATCTCCTCGGGAGAACAAGTCACACCCACATGAATGTTCTCAACAATCCCTGGTTTAACAGAGATGTTGATAGGAACAGTTTGAGTAATGTTACTCAGATTACCCTCCGAAAAGACCTCGTGCGTCAAAATCGGTGTTTGAAGAGGAGGGGAAGGAACCTGAGTAGCATAGCGCTCCAGACAGTCAATCATTGCCCCCAAGCTAGGCATAAACGAGGAACGATGATGTCCATCGCCCCAGGGTAGCTCCTCAAGAGACATAGTTTCAATGATAGCCTCATCTGAGGGAAAAGTCTCTCTAAGAGGATCAGGCGAATCAGCCTGACCAAGCCAGGGGGATTGTGAGTAGACGTCAAGAGCCATGCTCATCGGAGCATGCTGAGGAGGTGGAGGGTCCAATGCAGCAACAATCTCACAGTAGCTGATCTCTACTGGCGTTAAAGGCATGGACTCTCCAAACTCATATACCTGCTCAGGTGTAGGAATCAGCCAGGGGTCATCAGTCCTGGACAACATGTTGACTTGAGCGGTATTCGGTGGCGGCGCAGGGAAAATACCCATGAGGACTGGGTCTTTGAAGAGACCAGGTCCTATGCTGTCTGGGGGATTCGGAATTTTATCCACATACGGCACGTTGTTCTCATAGCTAGAGGTAAAAAATGACAACTGATCTACCGTGACAATCTTGCCCTCGTGAGGGAACTTAATGAATCGAAAGACAGTAGACGGCACGCAGAGCATGGCATGGGTCCAGCTGCGGCCAAGAAGTATATTGTAGTTGAGTTTAGCGTCAACCACTTCTACTTCTACGTTGACAGTTTTTCCCTGTAATGTGATCGCCAGACTCTCGAGAACTCCCAGGGGTTTAGATTCCCGACCATCAAATGCCTCAAGGGCATTGGGAGATGACGACAAAGTTGGAGAGCCGATGGCCTTCCAACAGGCGGAGGAAATAACGCAAGTAGATGCACCCTCATCTACGATGGCTCTGTGAACGTTCAGACCGTTAATCCCGACTTGAATGATCAAAGCAATTTGATGTGGAAGCCGGGGAGTAAAATTCTCCAGATCAAAGGTGAGAAGGCTCGAATCGGCGGGATCGATACCACCGATGGCAGACAGTAAAGCCTTCCGTTGTGAAGGACAACTTTGAAGAACCTCAAGTGCAGACATGGCACATGGCGCCTGTGCCAGATCCTCAACAATACTGTAATGTTGAGTGGCACGAGCGTTTGGATTATAAGAGGATCTCCGAAGAACACCTTTGGGAGGTGGCTTCACAACGGGTTCGAGAGTCGGCTTCTCGATTTCCAATGGACCAGAAACAGGTGGGGGAGGCGGTCCATCCGCAACTGCCTTCCCCAGTGCCTGCTGCTGACTATTGTAATCCTTCGATCTAGTAGCAATAGTGATAGGTGCATTAGTTTTCATCATGAAAACCTGAGACCCAAACGGTGCAGATGATGAACCTTGTTCGACCATCTGGGTCTGCTGAGATGGAAATGGCTCTTTTAAAACAGTCGGAGTCCCTTTCGAGCCTTTGAGAAGTTGACTAATTTCGGACCGTCGTGGACAATCCTTAGTGTAATGGTCACCTTCACAGATGAGGCAAGGGAATTTCGGCTTACGTTGGGAGCCATCCTCAGTTCGAGTTTTAGATTCCGGTTTGGGGCATCAGATTTTGATTTGCCTTTGCCCTTCTTCTTCCCCTTGGAGGATTTGTCCGCAGAATTGGCCTGAACGGCATTCACCTCCGCGGTTTTACCAGAATCAGATGAAGCGGGATTAGCAGAGGTATTGTTGGAAGAATTAGCCTTCTGCTTCCCATTCGAAGACTTCTTCGAATTTTGAGAAACGGAACCAATGACACCATCCACCGTGGGGGTAGGCGGGGCATTTTTGGCTCCGGGCCGTGGGAGAGCATCGTGGCAGATGTCACAAAAGCGTGCCAGATTGGCACAAACAAGATCCAGTATCGGGCACGCGGCGATACTTCCTTGTTCTCCACAAACGCCCAACGCGATATCCCGAGCGATTTTATTCACAAAGGAGTGTGCTGAACCAAAGGAGTCAAAAATCAGACTCCATGTGAAACTTGACGAGTATCCCACTCGCGCCGCCACTCATGGATGTGATCCGAGATGTGAGTGGGCCGAGTCCTCGTCTGTGGAAGACAGAGGTGCGTCCGGTCTCATACCGGACTGGTAACTGGAAATGCGTGAGGAAAGCCATAGCTAACGAGTTGAAATCCTGAAAAATACCACGGGATAGCTCTATGTACCACTTAGCAGCAGCTCCTGTTAAAGTACGCTGGAAAAGACGCAAACAAACCGAATCGTCCGTCCAAGAGTTAGACAAACACCAGAGGTGGTATGTCATCACATGCGCCTGGGGGTCTTCGCCAGCTTTGCCCTCAAACTTGGGACAGTCACCTGGTATCTTGGTTGGAACCGGGGGCCAATATGGATTATGAGCAATCGGATCATTGGTCAACTTCGAAACGTCCGGTAGATCTAAGGTAGCCAGGAACGGCAATGGAGGGTTAACTACCATGCCAGTCCCAGTATAAGGTCCGGTACCTGCGTTCCACGATGGTTGTGAACATCCCTACCCCCACGGGTTCTGTCCCGTAGGATTCTGACCGTAGGGGGCATGGTTCGTATAACCAGACTGATTTGGTTGCTGGTAACCATTGTGTGGGGCTTGATAACCAGGATTCGGGCCCTGATTAGGCGTTTGCCCTGTATAAGCAGCGTTTGGATTTGGCTGCTGAGCGTAGGTAGAACCGGGTGGAGGAGGAGGATACTGAGAGCCTCCAGAGTGGTTATAGTTCGGTTGAGACTGACCATGAGAATAATAACCACTCTGAGGATGAGTAGACTGCTGATAAGTGGAACCCTGCGGAGCCTGGTACGTAGGGCGCAGCTGGTGATTTGGCTGCGGCATTGAATGAACAGGCTGTTGAGCAGAGTGAACGGAATGAGAGGGCTGGCCTGAATGAACAGGTTGACCCGAGTGAGGGGGCGGCCCTGAATGAACAGGTTGGCCCGGATAAACAGGCGGCGCTGGTTGCGCAGGCTGACCTGGTTGTAAGTGAGCCCCAGGTTGCACCGAATAAGCCGGTTGGCCTGGAGGCGGGACACCAGGTTGTACCGGATGACCCGGTTGGCCTGGTGGTGGAATAGGACCAGGTGCTTGCTGGAAACCAGTTTGACCTGAAGCAGAACCATAAAGTGGTCCTGGCTGATATGCAACGTTAGAGACAACAGGATATTGCGGTTGCATCGGTAAAGAAGGCTGGATTTGCCCCCCAGGTCCATAGGCCGGTCCCTGTTGATACCCCGGCTGAGGCTGAGCAGGTTGTCCAGCAGGGTTATAATACGGTCCTTGCGGATTATAGAATGGCCCTTGCTGGCCCGCAGAGTAGCCTTGATTGGGCTGTCCCTGTGGGTCGTACTGATAGCCAGGTTGGCCTGCAGGTTGGCCTTGAAAAGGCTGTGCCTGCAGGTTCTGAGCCTGGTTGTACGGTAAACCTTGAGCATACAGATAAGCCTCAGGAGAAGGAAGACGCAAAATGTCCCCATGCTCATCAAGCTGACCCGGGAAACCATACACGGGAGTGCCGTCTTGTGCATAGTGCGAAAAGAAAGATCGGTAAGGATCTTGGGGGAACTGTCCAGCTCCGGCGTTCGGCTGCTGTAAAAACAACCGATACTCCTCCGGAGAGATATTCTCCGGTATAGCAGTAGCTAGATAAATGTCTTCAGGAGTTGGCCCAGATCTAGTAGTAGATGCTGAGACAACAGCAGAAGAGGCAGCCACACAAACAGTGGGTCGCACGGGAACAGAAGTGACGGGCGTCGAAGGAGACACCCCGGGTGTAGTGGCAGCTGGCCTCGAAGCAGGAGATGATATTCCCATAGAGGCAGCAGCTGAGATAATCTGACCCAGAGATCTGTATCCCTGTGGCAAAGAAGGACCAGATGACGATGTGGTAGCCAGCTCAGACTCGTCTCCCTCAAACAATCTACGAGGGATGCGCTGATAGTCATCAGACCCGGGAATTTCCTCACCAGAATCACTCATGGTTGATCCCGCCGTTAAATCACGCAGAAGACGGCGAGGACTAGGAGGAAAAACAGCAGCAACAAACGGTGAACCCGATGTAAGAGAAAGGAAATCAGCTCCTAATCTCAATTCAGACACAGGGTCCGAAAAGGGCCAGTTGAACTCAACTGGTTCTCCAAAGGGTTGCTTGGCGAGGACCGGTCCCCCGTCAGGGAACTCGGAAACAACAGGCTGCTGTGGTTCAACAGAAGGCTGAGAAGCCTCTGAAGAATCGTCCGTGTAAGGACTACCAGTAGACGAAACCGAAGGTTCCGCCACCGTGGCAAAAGACTAGAAGAAGAGAGCAAACACACACACGGGTTGAAAACGAGTTAAGACACACGATCAAACAGTCACAAGCAACGTCTAAACGGGTGTGTAATCGTGGGAGATTGATTTTACCACATTGGAAAATAAACGAATTCTACCGTTTCATGTTTTAAGAGTTGAGGAGGTAAATCCCCTCTGCGGACAGAGGCGATCCCTACTAGCCCAGCAGGGGTCTAGCAACAAACAAACAATGCTATGACGCAAGCTCCTAATTACGAATGAAAGACTTGGGATAGAAGCCTACCTGGATTCCAACGCTATGATCTGAAGAAGAAGTGTCCCCGTCCTTCAGCCCTGGCAGATCACAATCCTTCCACGATCTCCGCGGATGAACACCTGCACATAGAAGAAACGAACAGATACAAGCATAGGAACTAGCATACGTAACTAAACATCGGTCATAAAAGATATTACTCGCATTAACATGATGGAAAACGGAGTGGAACCATAATCATAGTCATCTATTAAGTAATAAACGAATAGAAGTTACAACCAAGTTCTGACGTCGCAGCTTCCTTCGAACGGGTCTCCGGTCGTCCACGTCTCGTAAAGCTCGCCAAGGAAAGGGAAAACCTCTCCAGAGTCTCGTAACAATGGTCTCCTCGCTTAAATGGGCCTTAAGGGAAAGAAGGGATTCTTTACAACACAAAGGTACTTGGGAATAGGGAGATGCAAAGCTTCAGCACTTCAAGACTAGCTTGCCATGGATCTGAGCAGGCTTTTATAGATGGGGAAGGAGGGAGTTGGGATCCCTATTATTATGGGATTGGCCCTATCAACAAGGAAGGCTCCATGGGAGGTGGCAAAACCAATTCCCTTCCATAGAACTCCCGCAGCCAAACCTCCCAACTCAAGATAGGCAGTGGTTTATGAGTTTGTTTGAACTCAACTTCCGCCATCCATATTTAAAAAACAGTCCCTAAAATGGGTGGCGCGATTGCTGCTCTATGACAGAGCGCCAAGTGGCGCGACCTCTTTACAGGATTTCCCTGATTGGCGCGAGCACTGAACTGCCTACCCGCGCCAATGCAAAAAGAGCTGTTTTTCATGAGTTTTGCAAGGAGATGTCTCAAGGGGAAATGAAGCTCATACTCAGAGGGATGCATTGATGCTATTTTCAAGGCATGACAGTGTTCACAGGTCACATAATGGGCCCTCCATTGTGCGGGACGGGGAATGGTAAGGACGGTGACAAATTACTGTGTAACAGACCTCCACTCCTGTTAGCGATTCTGCATGCTCCAATATGATCCGGCCTTCGGCTCTCATTAATGATCAGAGATTAATTATGATAGGCGTCCTTCGATTGCATTACAGTCGGGTCGATAAAATGGCGTTTCGCTATGGTTTTTCAGACGAGCCGGTTGTTGGGTTACACTGCCTGCTCACTATGACGAGAAGGAGAAGTAGCCAGCTGAACTGCTGCTTAGACCTTGCTGCATAACTACATTTCTCTCGGTCTCGTATGTGTCTGTCTTCCTCTGTTTCTTGGAATTCTGCTTCTCCGTCTCCTCTTGTGCCCACTGCTGAGACTACACCCATGCCTCGCCTGCGTTGAAGGATGTGTTGTCGTAGGGGGAGCACTAGAGGTCAACCCCTGCGCGCTCCCTCCAGCCCCTCAACCGATTCATCTTCTGGCCAGTCCAGTGATTATTACGCAGGTCGCTATCCAAATACTAGGAGTGGGCGGGGTCGGGTTGTAGGATCTGGCCACCGTATGGATTCCCTTGCTCCTCATTTCTCCGTCGCTAGTTCACCTTCTCCCACGACACGCACTGCGCAATTTTCCTTTAATTGCTCTCTCAACTTCCCACGAATCACAGCTTCAATCACTGTGGTTTTCCGCGAGGAGGTCCAAACGGAGGAAGAATGCACTCGTCCGGCGGGTCTGAGCTCGAAAAAATCCGGCCAGCATTCGGGCCTTCAGGAGGGGAGTCATGGCATGAATGTGGAGGTAGCACCTAGCGATCCTGGACCTTCTGAAGGATGGTGCCGAATCGTGGAGGAACCACCGGAGGAGTAGTTTGGTTAATCTATTTTTCTTGCTTCGCGGCCCACTTAATTGGGCTGCTTTTAGATTATATTACTGTGCTGGACCTCTGTAATATTTTTGAATTCTATAAACCTTCAAGACTGGTTTCCCCGTATGAGGGAAGTCTTCTTAATTTTTTGATTTTTTGATGACAAATTTGACATGAGTCTGGGCAATGTTTTTGTGTGAGGCGTATATCAACAGTACATGTCTCTACACATTTCCTGTATCCGCTTTATGATACTATTTTCATGGATGGTTTTACTTCATATAATATATTCAAAACAGCGTTTTTTCTCTTGTGAAAAAAAAATGATTAATGTTTATCACTCTGCCTTCAAAACTAGCGATGATGGTTTATTGATATCGTCTGATGGTCTTTTTATATTTTGGACATATCACACTCCTCACATGATTAGCGTTTTTCTTTATTCAAGGATTTTGGGTACTTTAATTTGTATTAGCAGGAACAATGGACGTCGGTACTCTATCTGTTGCTTTACTATTCTACATATTGCTATTTCACTTTCTTATAGATGCCTCGGGCATATTTGGATGCTTTCTCAGATTGTCGATAATCTCCATGTGGACCGTTAATCTCCATGTGACATGGGGTATTTTTCTATCATTGTCTAGGGTGGGACTTCCACTTTTTTGGATGGATATTTGGGTTCCAATCTTCAGATGTGAAAATGTAATGACTTCATGGACTATTTTACTTGATATAATATATTCAAAACAACGTTTTTTCTCTTGTGAAAAAAAAATTATTAATGTTTATCACTCTGCCTTCAAAACTAGTGATGCTGGTCTATGTTGCTGGTTTATTGATATGGTCTGATGGTCTTTTTATATTTTGGACATATCACACTCCTCACATGATTAGCGTTTTTCTCCGTTCAAGGATTTTGGGTACTTTAATTTGTATTTGGAACAATGGACGTCGGTACTCTATCTGTTGTTTTACTATTCTACATACTGCTATTTCACTTTATTATAGATGCCTCGGGCATATTTGGATGCTTTCTCAGATTTGTCGATAATCTCCATGTGGACCGTTACTAGGTTTTATATCAAGTCCCTGAATGTGACATGGGGTATTTTTATATCACTGTCTGGGGTGGGACTTCCACTTTTCTGGATGGATATTTGGGTTCCAATCTTCAGATGTGAAAATGTAATGACTTCATGGACTGTTTTACTTCATATAATATATTCAAAAAAACGTTTTTTCTCTTGTGAAAAAAAAATTATTAATTTTTATCACTTTGCCTTCAAAACTAGCGATGTTGGTTTATTAATATGGTCTGATGGTATTTTTATATTTTGGACATATCACACTCCTCACATGATTAGCGTTTTTCTCTGTTCAAGGATTTTGGGTACTTTAATTTGTATTTGGAATAATGGACGTCGGTACTCTATCTGTTGCTTTAGTATTCTACATACCGCTATTTCACTTTCTTATAGATGCCTCGGGCATATTTGGATGCTTTCTCAGATTGTCGCTAATATCCATGTGAACCGTTACTGGGTTTTATATCATGTCCCTGTATGTGACATGGGGTAATTTTCTATCATTGTCTAGGGTGGGACTTCCACTTTTCTGGATGGATATTTGGCTTCCAATCTTCAGATGCGAAAATGTAATGACTTCATGGACTATTTTACTTCATATAATATATTCAAAACAACGTTTTTCCTCTTTTAAAGTTTCATTTTTTTTTTTAAATTGAACCCGCCGTCGGTATACCGATGCCTTGTAAGCGTCGGAATTGTGACAGCTTAAAAACATAGGAAGACCGACAGTATAAAAATGTCGGACGAGCGACGTTCAAAACGTAGGACCACATTTCGTCGGAATTGCGACAGTTTACAAACGTCAGAAGAGCAACGTTCAAAACGTCGAACCACATTTCGTCGGAATTGCGAAAGATTACAAATGTCGGAAGAGCGACGTCCAAAACATCAGACCACATTACGTTGGAATTGCGACAGTTTACAAACGTCGGAAGAGCGATGTTCAAAACATCGGACCACATTTCTTCGGAATTGCGACAGTTTACAAACATCGGAAGAGCGACGTTCAAAACATCAAACCACATTTCGTCGGAAGTGCGACAATTTACAAACGTCGGAAGCGCGACGGTTTGGGAAACATCGGAAGAGCGACGCTTGTTTGGAAGCGATGGAAAAAGTGTCAATAGTGCGACACTTTTTAAGTGCGTCGGAACTGCGACATTATGGAAAACCACGTTTTGCCCGCCCTCGAACTGTCGCTCTTGCGACGAATATGTGTCGGAATAGTGACGAATTGGTCGTCATAAATTCCGCCAAATTTTCTAGTGGTAAAAAGTATATTAATATATTGGAGCAGGATTGATAACTACAATAGTTTGCTCTGCAGTATATCCAACTCCAAGATTATGAAAAGTTTTCTCAAGTGGACCTATTGGTTGTTGATGAAGCAGCTGCAATTCCATTGCCTGTTGTAAAGGCTCTGCTCGGGCCATATTTAGTGTTTCTGTGCTCTACTGTAAATGGGTAATAATTATAAATGATCCAACCACAATCACAGATTTTGTAACCATTCAGTTTCCATGGATAGTGATGATGATATTAACCGTATATATCAGTGACATATATCTATATGAGAATGATCTCAACATTGACCATGATATGGTTGTATGGATGTGACCTTTGGTATGTCATCAGAAAATCCTTAAATATCATAAAATCCCCAAATCTGGATAACTAAAGCTCATCACTTTCGATCTGGAGTACTACCCTTGTGATAAACTTGATGACTTTCGATCTCCCATTCTCTACCACTTTTCACTTCACCTTCAATATAGATCAGACCAAGGGCAATTCTTTACTGGGTGTTGAGATGGATGAGTTTGTCGAACTAAAATCCATAGCTTAAACTTCATGAAACTGGTGGAGTCAAATTCATGCAAGCACAAACACATCTTACATGTCCTCTTTGAAACTCATCCGAAATAACATTGGAAGACATCTAGAGAGAACCCTATAGCCTAACACAATCCAATGGAATTGACCAAAAAAACCCAAATAGAGTCAACCCTACAATAGGAGGAAGGGCCTGCAGTAAGAACTTACCATTTTGCAAGAGCTGAGGGAGAATGTTGTTCTGCAAGAGCTGAGGGCGAATGTTGTTCTACAAGAGCTGAGGGCGAATGCAGGGTGAATTTTGTTCTGCAAGAGCTGAGGGAAAATGTTGTTCTGCAAGAGCTGAGGGCGAATGTTGTTCTGCAAGAGTTGAGGGAAAATGTTGTTTCGCAAGAGCTGAGGGCGAATGCTGTTCTGCAAGAGCTAAGGGCGAATGCTGTTCTGCAAGAGCTGAGGGCGAATGTTGTTCTACAAGAGATGAGGGCGAATGCTGAGGGATAATGTTGTTCTGCAAGAGTTGAGGGCGAATGCTTTTCTGCAAGACCTGAGGGTGAATGCTGAGGGCGAATTTTGTTCTGCAAGAGCGGAGGGCGAATGCGCGCATGATATCAAATGTTAATGTATTTTTTAATAAAATCATTTTTATGTAGCGCGCATATAAGTGTCTTTATACCGACAGCGGAAAAAGCGTCTCTATTGCGACGAATGCCTCTAAATGTCGCAATTGCAACACTTAGACATTGTGTCGCACTTGCAATGTTTGGAGGCAGTCGTCGCAATAGCGACGCTTTAGGGCATATTGTCACAATTGCGACATCTTCCTCCAAACGTTGCAATTGCAACACTTTGTCTAAGTGTCAGTATTGCGGCACTTTTCTCTAAACATCAGTATAGCGACGGTTTCGGGCGAGATTGAAAAAATTTGGGGAAATTTCCGACATTTTGTCAAAAGCATCGGAATTTCCCCCAAATGTACTAGTGATTGTATTATTTCATGCCAAATTTTTTATCAAAATATGCATGCGCCTCTAGCTCCTCTTCACCCAGTCATTGTTGTTTGTCCTTTCCTAAAATGGGGCATTGATTTCATTACATGTAACCCTCACTCATCCGGGGGGCATGGGTATATTATTCTCGCTATAGATTACTTTACCAAATGGGCCGAGGCGATACCTACATTCACGGCAGATGGAAAAAATGCAGCTACGTTCGTATTCAATCATGTGATTGCTCGTTTCAGTGTACACCAAGATATTATCATAGACCATGGGATTAATTTTCTAAATATAATGATAACTGAACTTTCCAATCAACTTGGTCTGCATCATGATAACTCTACTCCATATTACCCGCAGGCTAATGGTAAAGTTGAAGTCATCAACAAGGTTTTAACCACCATGATTAAACAGATTATCGGAACTCACAAATCGAATTGGCATACCATGCTTTTTTCGGCACTATGGGCATACCAAACATCAGCAAAAACTGCTACAGGGTTCACCCCTTTTCAACTGGTCTATGGTTTAGAAGTTGTGTTACCCATTGAATGTGAAATATTGTCACTCCAATTAGCCATTGAGTTACTACCAGCTACCTCTAAAGAGGAGAAACGCTTTTTGCACTTAGAAAAATTATATGAGACTCGATGCACCACTGCATTAGCAACCGAAGCTCATAAGAAACGTGTGAAAGCTTAGTATGATCGAAGTGTTACCCCTCGTGTTTTTTCAAAAGGTGACCTAGTCTTAGTATACGATCAAGCTAACAATAAGCTAGGTGCTAGAAAATTTGAACCAATGTGGCATGGTCCCTACATCATTAAGAGTGTGCTTGCGAAAGGAGCCTATGAATTGACTGATTATGACGGGGTCTCTTTAGATAAGCCCATAAATGGTCTTTACCTTAAGAGATATTATGCTTTACTTTCGTGTCTTACTTGTACATTAGTTACTTTTTAGATAGTGTGCCTTAGATTAGATAAGTGTGCCCAGATTAAGTTTGTTGTTACTACTATCATTGCTTATCTTGATTACTCTTGATATTTCAGATGTCGACATCCCTTCAAATGTACATTGGTTTTGCTGATGGTGTCTATCATTGTACACAGAATATTTCTTCCATGACTTGGGTTATCTATTCACCCACCGATGAGTTAGTTTCTATGCATGGGGTATGCCTTGGTGAAACAACGAACAATGATGCAGAATATAGCGCAGTCATTGAGTTATTATATGATGCCATTTCATTTGGTATTTGATTTTTGATCATTAGGTTGGATTCAGAACTTATTGTATTACATTTAAACAGGGTATATGCAATTAAAAATCCAGTGTTATTGAGATTATTTTTGAAGGTTCGTCTCTTGGAACGACAATTTGATTACATCGAATATCAACACATTTCAATAAATTTAAACACATTGGCTGATGCATTAGCTAATCATGTTCTAAATAGACATTTGCAACATTAACATATTAAACCAAAAGCAACATTCAATACATGTTGAACAAGATACTTAGAGAAAGTAGTAATATCATAGATAGGTTTTTTTTCAAAATATTACATCGTCTATGATCATAGGTTCAAACACCTTATGATCTAATAGACACTAATACAAAAAAAAAAACATGTCAATCCACAATGATCATCCATTATCCGTGATGAATGGTAATAGACTATGGCACGCGTGCGCAAGAATCTCCTAAACGGTCCTGGAACACTTGTAACATGTCTCTAAAGCCGGAGAGGAATGTCATTTGTCCCTGTCTCAGGAATGTATATGGTTAACCTCTCCAGGTTGTGTTCCATATCTGCTAGGGTCTCTGTTGCATGATCCTGTGGTGGTGCTATAGGCTGTGCTTTCCTCCTATCAAAGCGGTAGAGTGTGGCTGGTCTTCATGGACCGACATCTACATTTAAATATTGTTATCAGTATTGGACGATAAAAAATAAATAAAAATTAGATTAAAAACATCAAAATAGTTTGCTTACCTGATTCGTCCCACTGTGCCCCTGGAGGAAAAGACATCTCAGGATCACCTCTGAAATCTATACCTACATAGGGAAAGTCTTTGATTGTGAAGACTTGGTTCCTTAGCCACATAAAGTATGCCGGAGTGAACCGAACCATTGAACTGCCATCACCACCATGGTAGGCCATTAATGCAACCCAACGTACCATCTGGGGTTCCCCACGATCTACTGGAATCAGCTGAGGGGCAAGAAGCGGGATTCTCTCTAAAGAAAAAGAAATCAAAATGGCACCATAACCAAAGTTTTTTAACTTTGCATTCTTTTCTCTAGTTAATTGGCCTTTCATGTTGGCCAATACCCCTTCACACCAATTAAATATGGTGTCTCCGAAACACTCTCCTGTTGTCTGCATTTGAGATTTAGTGGCTACATGTGGAGCTGCACTCCCACACAATCTAGTTACCGTAAATTCAATCACTTTGAGATATAATCGCGGGATAGTTTTAATGTCTATGCGATTATCCTTTGGATATGCCTCATCACTGCAATATTGTTGTTTATAGCTAGCAACGGGTAGGCCACCCTGTCTAGCCCCAAATAAAGATATGTTTTCTCCTCTTCGGGATAATCCAGTGAGGAAATACATATCCTCAAGCTCAATTTCGAGCTGATGGTCACCAATGATGAAGCACTGGTCTTGAAATTCCCATGTATTTACTAGCCATGTCATCAACTCTACTTGTGCTTTCATACCTTGGATGGCCCATAACTTATATAAGCCACAATTTTTTATCACATGCATAATTGCGGGATCATTCATAGCTTCATTTTCTATAGCCTCATGCCCACGTTCTCTCCACTCTAACATGGTGGAATAGCCTACAAATAAACACATTTGAATGTTAGAAACCATTGGATTGTAAAAATTGAAGCATTTTTAAGAGAATTTGTGAATTTTGAAACGATCACGGCGCCTCCGCAGTTTTTGTGAGGAGATAGCGCGGACGTCCGCATGGGCTCTACATAAAAACCGTGGTAGCCCGATAGTTTTCTATTTAGAAAATTATTGGGATCCGCAGGTAGTGCGCTTATGACCTGTGGACCCCTGAGAGCACATTTTTAAACATAAATTCCTCCCAAAAAATGAAATTAAAGCTAAAAAGGAGAAATGAAATGGATAAAAATGAAGAGTAAGATGATGTGGATTACCTGGTTCTAACGATTCACGAAATGGACGGTCGGTTCTCCCGATATTAGCTCCAGAAATTCTTTTCCAAAAGCTCTCAATTCACTACTCTGAAGACAAAAGGTGAACATGAATTTTTTTAACTCCTTTTTGTAGTTTTTGAATGAATACAATATTATATTTTATTTATTTTTCACTTTAAAAGTCTATTTTTCAATATTTTTACTTCTTGGAAATAGGTATGTGTAATCTTTTGAGTTTTTGTGCAGGATACAGGATTTTTGGTGCAAAGAATTATTTTAACACTGAGTATACTTTTATCACTTTTTCGGGCTCTTGAAAATTACGAAAAAGCGAAACCCTGGAGTTCTCATTTAAGCTCTTTTCAGACTCTCTAAATATGAAAATATCGCCGAGTACGTGACTATTCGATTACAACAATACTGTAGCACTCCTTCTTAGGGTTTGATTTTAATACTAATATGGACTCATCTAAAGGATGAGCTTACACAAACAAGAAAATGTTATCCTCCTCAAGCTTTTCAAAAATAAAGAGGTACTTGTCAGTATTGTTGGGGGAAAAAGAGAGAAAAAGAATCCAGTTGTCACCCTTGTTTAAAAAGCAGCATGCCACTCTTGAACACGACACTTTGTCACACTTGTACCTGGGTTGGGAAAATCCTTTGTCTAAAAGTTAATCAAACCACATTGAAAGTCTTTAGCCGGTTTCTGGGTATTAGATTTAGGTCAATTGATGCCAAACCATCTGTAGTGTTGTTATGTGTTCAAGAGACATTTCAAATAAACCACTCATTGCAAACATTTGTCTCCATTCACGTTGACCATCCCTGAGTCAGTCCTTGCAAATATTTCTTCAAGACTTGATCTAATGGTTTCGTGTCGTAGGTTTTCCTACGATGGATCACTTTCTATCGACGAAAACTCATCATCTAGAAAGTTGATCTAGAATCTTATCAATACCTTGGGATCTGCATGCCCTAATGGCAGGTTTCTCGCCTTCGACGACATGTTACATATTGACCTTCGATCGGATTATTCTATGAGTGTTCGACTACAAATCATTCATTCACACCTCGTAGATTGTATTGGAGTACTTTGAGAGCCATTTTTATTATTGGTGGTTTCTTTCACACTTGTTAACAGTTCACATCATTGACTAGTAATCAAGTGGTTTCTACCATGTTCGACTTTGACACAATCAATCGAATAGATAGAATCGTACTAGTTCGGGAAGCAGAAATCAAGACCCTGGATCTAGTTTCCATCATCCAGGTTGCGAGGAGTTTTATTATTCATGATACGGTAGACTACTTATGATAGATGGTTGTGCCCATATTGTGTCTACTTTTTATGTAATATTAAAATCATCTATGTACTAGACCATTTAGTTATTTTTGATATGAGTATGGGAATGCCTACCTCAGCATTGAATGTTTTTATAGATTTTCGACCAATGTCCACAATCCAATCCTCAGAATGATAAAGCACTTCACTCTTTAGTATAACTCAGATTTCGCACTTTAGGGGGTAATTTTTTACATGTTATTTTGTCACCATGACATTTGACTGTCCATATAGGTCTATCACCACCTATATTGTTCTCCCTTAGAAGTCAAAAACCCTAATGTTCCTAAACCAAGTCTTGGAATTGGAGAAAAGCTCATTAAAACCCTTAAAAGTCTACCTCCGCACTTTTTCTAGCCTTTTCCTGCGGGTTCACGCCACGTGGATACTTGTTCTATAGCCTATGGCAGCTCCCGCACATTCTGCTACTAAAACCTGTGGACCCCCGTAAAAATTCAAATATAGGAAAAAGTAAATTCTAGAAGCCCAGCTAGTCGAATATTCTCCCAACCAGAAGCTTTTAGATACATGATTAGTTTGAGCTTTATCCCTCCACTCATGGAGCTTATCCCTTGGTCCATGGAGCTCAAATCTCTTCATGAGAGGAATCCATCCCCCTCTTCATGGAAGTGAAACTACCTCCATTTCCCTATAAATTGAGCTCATGTTTCAATCTCAAGGGTAGATTCTACCTTGTATACGGTAATTGCTGAAGAAATTCCCAAGAGAGCATACTCTCTACACTAGTTATTGTTGGCATGAGAATGATCACACCCTTATGCCCATAACTTCGTGCTAGTATTCAGAGAAGAAGGCTTGTCAAACTAAAGAAGGAACAATTGTTTAGGACCCCGGGAGAAACTTGTATGACATCAAGGCATCAGGTTGTAAAGTTACTCTTTTCATTCAAGATAATACATATGGATCTGTTTTTCTCATTGAGTTGTTCTTGTGCTTATTGAATAACATCAATACTTAGACTCCTTGATCACTAAGTTGGATTAGCTTTTCTTGATTATTATATGTTGCAGGTGCTTTTTATTCTTTCGTTCGTCTTTGATTGTAGGTTCTACTTATTGGAGAAGCCTCTTTGAAGCGACTGAATAAAAGACTGCATCGAACGTTAGATTTTAAGGTAGGGGCATGTCCTCTTTATTTGTTATAATAATTCTAAATTGAAAATAATCTAGAGGAAAAGATTTACAAATGGATGTTTGTTTCTAGCTATTCGTAGAATACTAGGGAGATCGTTCTTCTCCGCAAGAGGGATTAATCCGCATAACATACTTCGGTTGCTTTTAAGTTGTAGTTTTATGAAGTTTAATTTGTTATTTATATTGATTTAGCATACTTACTGTACTTTGAGTCTGAGGAAGGTTTATAAAATGAAAAATCTCACTACCAAGGTGTTTGTGAAACTTTTAAGTAATGCTAATAAAATAATATTAGATAATATTATATTTTATTTTATTTTTTAAGTGTGATCAAATATTTTATTAAATCAAAATCAATGTCTAGATTTCAACCTATACAATAGGTGAGTACAATGAAAATTTTTCACGCCCAGTTATACCTGTGGATGGTCTTTATTCTTAATATCTATTAGTCATTGTACTATCATAAAGGACAAAAGGTTTTGGGAGGTATAGATTCTCCAAAAGACTTGTAGATATAGACAAAAATTACAATGCATATCAAACCCACTATTAAAGAATAGTTGTGAGGGAAGGAATATTATTTCTTATTAGGACTCTTGCGTCTAAATTTATACCTTTATTGGAGATATTATCTGCATACGAGTTGTTTATTCTCAACAATATGAAATAAGATAATAGTAGAGAAGGCTAGTTTCAAATTCTTGTTTTGATCAATAATGTTTCTCAACTTGCAATCCTTAAGAAAAAATCCATGAATAAGGTGATGGATAACTAGTAGGGAATTTTCCAAGACCACCAAATATTCGATGTGTGCTTCTTTCGCCAGAAGGAGCTTTTGCAATAATCTATGTGTCTCTACCATATTATTTGCATAGTTTTCTGAACCCCAATTGTTCTCAATTTCATTTTTTCCATCTGAGTTGAAAATAAACCCTCCTGCCCCTACCACTCGAGGGATAATAGTTAATTTTTTAAAGTAAGTTTATTGTTCTTAAATTAATAAAATTGTTGTTATGCATATTTTCCTTAGTTTATATTTATTTTATCACATACTCTAATTAATAGACGAAATGACCTTTCAAAGGGAATTTTTCTTGGTTAATTTTAACCAAAATCTAGCAGAGATTTTTAAAAACTTGAGTTTAAGTTGTTTAATCTATAAAATTCTAGGGTCCTAGGGTTTTTCATGGTTTTGAATCCATTTATGCATTCAAAAATGTATTTTAAACAACAAAAAATCACAATCTTGCCTGAAATTGTATCGTCAGATTCCATTGAAAGAGGTCATTTCGTCTATAAGTTAGACTCTGCCTTTATTTATTAGTTTGTACATATTTTTACTAATGTATTTAAAAGGGGAATATTTGATATTGTGTGTTTATGTTATAATTGTTTAATTATAAGTTTAAGATTTACATTTTAATAAACATATAATAATGTTATCTAAGTTTAAGAAAATTTAACAAATTTTCTATAGTTTAGAGGGCATGTGTGATTTTATGTTCGTTTTAAAAATTGGTGATGCAACATCACATTTTTTTCATCTTAGGGTTAAAATTCCAACATCGAATTTTTTAATCATGGCATTAAACACCAAATATCATGAGTAAAAAATATATGAAAAAAACACCCATAAATGCAAAAGTGGTGATGCAACATTACCTTTTTAGGATGAAATTCAAACATTTTTCAATCATGGCATTAAACACCAAATATCACAACCATGAAAAACATGAAGAAACACACTAAATGCAAAAGTGATGATGCAACACCATTTTATTTATTTAGAGTGAAAATTTAAATATTTTTCAAATCAATCATCATGACTATGAAAGACCCTAAAAATCAAGATTTAAAGTTTGTTTGTTTTTCTTTATTTATTTATTTTTCAAATATTTGTTTTTAAGTGTTTTTCAAATTTACTTACTTTGTATTGTATTTTATTTTTGAAATTAAAATTATCAATAAATTGATATTATGGCTGTGACAACGTGTACCTTCAAAATAATAATAAAAAATATAAAATTAACTCTAAATCTGAAAAATGGCATTACATTATTTTTTTTAATTACTAGTTAATTATTTTTTATTAATTCACATTGAAAAAAATAAATGTAAATCATTTCTTTTGGAAAAATTCAAAAATAAAAACTTTTAGGTTGTAAATTTAAAACATATATATTCAAAAAACACAAATTAAAAACAAAACAAACTTTTACTTGAGTCACTCAACGGGCAGGGCGGTTAGGCGAGTCGAGCAACGCGGATTATTATGTGGAGGAGGAATCCTTAGACTTCATCTCATACAATGATACCTACCATTATGTGGTCTGACACTCGGAATGGTTTATTACTAGTTTGCTACCTCCATGACAAGTTCCTTCGGCACAACAAAATAGAAATATACATAATGTAGAGTTATAAATAATAATATTAATATTAATATTGTTATTGTTTTCTAATTGATTTTTTAAATTTTTAATTAAAAATATGTTTAATATATTTTTTTACAATTTTAAATTATTATTTTATGTTGTAATTAAATTCGCAATCATTGTGATATAATGCCTTCGCGCTGCAACATTCTTCCATCGCCTTCAAGCTGCATTTGTCCCTCTGTGGTCTCAGAGCTGAGCTTTAGAATGCCCATAGAGAGGCGATGCAACCTCTATTGTTGTATCGTTCTCACCCCTGGTCACTACTTTTCCCATAGCCTCCATTGCAGCCTCAATTTTTCTTTAGAGCCTTCAGCTCCTCAGACTTCTATTCCTTCAGCTCAGCTCTCTCAGCCCATCACCAACGCCTCCAACAGCTCCATTATGCCCCGGCACCATCGAATGATCTGCCACCGAGGCAGTGGGCATGGGTGGGCGACTCGTCCTCCGCATTCCATCCGCTCTGAGTCCTCTTCTCCGTCACTTGAGGATTCCTTTGGCCATTATCCTGCTACTCGCAGCAGCGAAGGCCGAGGTTTGGTCTCGAGGCGGTCTCGCTCTGTCTCTTCGATTGGAACTTTGGTGTTGCGCCACGCCACCAGTCACTCCTCCCCGCCTTTGCCACGTTTGGAGACGCTGCCCTCTCCGTCCACCGTGCACTCTGCTCAATTCCACTACAACTACACTATGGATTGCCCTCGTATCACAGCCACCATCTCCATCAGCTTCAAGGAGGAAGCTTCCCTTGTGACTAGCCATAGCCCCAGGAAAAAGCTCAGAAAATCCACCATTGACTCGGCACCTCAGCCGCCTTCGCGAAATTCTGAAGCTCTTCCCATCATTAAAGGCGCCCCCTCTTCCAGTAGCAAAGGCAAGGGCAGCAGCGGCAGCGATAGCAGTAGTAGGGATTGGTCTGACGATGATGGTTTCAAGGGCAGTGTACACACCGCCATAACTCTTGAACATGTCGCGCCTCCATCCAAGATTGCAGATGACACCTTCGATGAGTACAGGTGCCCAATTGTGAAGGAGCGATCGCCTCCGCACAATGACACCTAGCTTCTACAGGTTTCTTTTTCTGGGTTATTATGTCTCTCTTTGATACTTTCGTAATTATCTCTTATTTTTTGTATGAAGTTGGTTTCCCCGTTGTGGGCAGCTGCAGTAAAACTGGTTTGACTGGTTTCCCCTTCTGGGGCAGTCACTATTTTTTTCTTTTGACATACAATGCCTCTGGAATTGGCTATTTCAGCAATTCCAAAGGTCAGAATCTCCTTGTACCATATGTTATATTAATAGAATTTAGACTTGCTTAGAAAAAATATATTTATAAACAATATTTCTCGGATCCGGGTGACAGCTCCGACAAGCCATCCAGCAGACAGGCCACTCAAACGGCACACCTTCCCATGGAAATTGATGTCGCAACCTGGATTGGAATGGTGTTTCCATGAATGGTTGTCAGCACCTCACAGCAATAGCTCACAGTTAATGCAATTAATGCACTTGTATGCCACCTGGGTTCTCGATTTGAGAAGCATGGCCTTAATTCCTCCCCCGCTCCCTCTCCCCTGCATTTTCATCCTGCACTGTTACATCTCTGCTCTCCCTCACTATTATTCTCGCCCTCTACATTTCAGCCCCACCTCCAGCTCCATGGCCCTATGCCAGAGACAAAAGCCACGTCGTGGCAATGTTAGGGGCACTCTTCTGGCTCGACTGACCTGTAGAAATTTGAATAACTGATATATTATTCACCGAGATTCTCCTGATCACACACTATTTTAGCTTCATGCACAATACAGAATCTCTTCTACCATTGATCATTCATTGCGGAAATAAAATCAATTGCATGCGCACATTAAAACCATAAACAATCACACATATGAACACAGCATTTCATGGGAAAGCTTAAAGCTGAAAACCCCAACTATATGTATATTATATGTCATAGATATCATGTAACAATCATTGTACAAAGCTTCTCACAAGCTCTCAGCACACCCTCAAATTGCTACACACTAATCAAGCTAGATCTAGCAAAACACATGCTCCAATCTCTCACAATTGAGCAGCTGCACCTCTATTGCGTAATCAATGTTGTAGAATGGCTCATAAATAACTTCAACCACCCGGCTTGTATCAGGCAATCCCCATTGGCTCCTCCAATCACCGGTTGTTGCAAATATGCAACAAGATAGTCACAACCGATAGTTAACCTCGCTCTTTCACCTATTCCCGCACCGGTCTCCACCGAAACTCGCTCCATGCACCGTTAATCGATGTATTCTTTAGTTTATTAATGAGTTTATAATTAGTGAATTAATTAATAATTAATTCACACCACTCTAAGAGGTTGTATTAACTGCCTAGACTAGATAAGTATAGCTCAACCATGTTTAGATTAGTTAAACCGAACACAACTCAATTAAATTCCTCAATCAACCCACCAAACTCTCTCACACATGAGTTCTAACCGAAGTATCCATGCAATAGCTCCACTAACCCCTAGGAATAGTCCAATTCCTTTTGTCGGGCCTGCTTGCCACATCTCAGGCACTTAACTGAAGTGCTCCAAGAGAATAAGATAATGTTTATAGTCCAAATATTATTAAGAGCTAATAATATTCGACATATCTATTTTTACACTGGCAATCTATTTTACATATCTATTTTTAGACTGGCAATCTAAAAATAGATTCCGCCCAATATGTCTAAAAATAGAAGTCCATCTATTTTTCCCGACTTGACCAACCATCCACAAATAGCATCCTGCAACTCATAGAACATGATCCATATGTCTAAAAATAGACTTTGCACCAAAAATAGCCTGCGGGCCCACTTAGTGAAGGCGACTTCTTTCCACTAAGCTCATCATATTATTGCAATATCAACATGACCCATGACACAGCGCTCAAACACTTCAATTTTGAAGATGAGCCCTCCTCCCCCTTCATTGCTTTGTCTGCAGCTTCACCCTTTTAACCCTCCTCCACTTCCATCGCTCTGCCTGCGGCATCCCTCATATCTAGCTCTAACCCCTCCCTGCAAAGTCTGCCCAGAGTCAAGCGGAAATACTAGTGCAAATCAACCACCCCCGCACCCTGATGCCTCCTTCAAATAAACTTGAGCGACTGCCTGTTAAGGCCTCCTTAATGTACATTCTCAACCTCTGGAATTACTCAGCTGCAGGAATTTGGAGCAGGGTCAACGAAAATGAAGCTCTGCCCAAGGCACCGTATGTCTTCACTGAAGAGGAGGAAGAAATTGCTCGCATCTACGGATGCCCATTGACTGAAGAAGACCCAACAGGACCAAATGCAGACCAAAATGAAGACGCCAACAAGGATTGAAGGTCATGGTTTATGTGCCATAGCCCCTTCTTTTGCTATTTTGGAAACAAATACGAGCAAGAATAGGCTAAATTCCTCAGCGCAAACCATGGAATGTATCATATTTTGCTAATTAATAGAATTTAGACCAACTTACAAAAAAAAATCTATAAACAATATTAATTAATCATATTTGTTAATTTTTGGTAATGGCATTCAACAATACAATATTTTATTAGTTGGTTTATTTTTGTGATGGAATCTTTATCTTTACTATTGTTTACTTTAATTAACTTGTATTTAAGCTAAGTGACAAGTACTAGCTACTATGTAGTTCTTGTTTTGTTTAGACACAAATATGTAGCCCTTTTTTAATTTAGATATAGATATTTTCCTATTGTTTCTTTTTAAACATTTTTTCAAAATTTAATGCATTTTAGTTTTTTCCCAAATTTTGTCAAAAAAAAAAGTTCCAAAAATTTTTGCTCTTTAATTTTTTGTTGATATTTTTTGAGAAATGTGTTTTTTAATTATTTGATTTTATTTTTTAATTTTCATTTTTTAATTAAAATAATTATAAATTTTGAGTTAGCCTTTTTTTTTAATTGGCTATTTTTATGACTTTGTTCATACTAATGATGATTTTATAGATGATTTTAAAAACAAAAAATTGCAATTTTAATGTCTTGTTGAAAATGGGTCAAGTTGTCTTACACTAAAATTCCAAATAAGTTGTAATTTATCATTTAAAAGAAATAAATTGTTGCTTGTAAAATTGATTTCTAATTTGTCTCCTTGTGGAATGACACGGTGATTGTCTCACTAGGATGTTATTCCCTCCACCCGGTTTCAAATCCCACAGGCGGACCCCGTGGCTCGTCATAGTAACGCTGGAACAATATGTGTCTCGTTGGAATGTGGGATTTTGACTCCAGTTTTGGGTGGTCTCTGGACATTTCGGTCCTAGGCTGAACTATGTTTCTGGTATATGTGGCTTGCTAGTTGTTGCATATATCTGGGGAGGTTGCTAGTTCCCCATCAACCATTTATCTTTGAAAAATCACTCTCTAATCTAGATGTTGATTTTTAGTGTTTTAGAGTCATAATACTTGGTCTTTAATGCCACGTTTGGAAAATGTTTGAATTTTCACCCTAAAAAATAGGGTGATGTTGCATCATCACTTTTGCATTTTATGGTGTTTTTTCATGTCTTTTGTAATCATGATATTTGGTCTTTAATGCCTAAGTTTAAAAAAGATTTGAATTTTCACACTAAGAAAAATAAAAGTGATATTGCATCAATACTTTTGCATTTTAGTGTGTTTTTTCATATATTTCATAGTCATAATATTTAGTTTTTAATACTATATTTGAAAACTGTTAAAAATTTAATGTTCGAAAAAAATAATAATAATAATAAATAAATTATTGTTCATCACATATTAAAATTCTTATTTTAAAATCATAACTCTCTTTAAGCTAATAACTTTATTTTAAAAATTTTAATATCCAATACATACCTATTACTACAATTAGTTAAATGATAGACACCTATTACTACAATTAGTTAAATGATAGACAAGATATCAAAGCGACCAATATTAGATTGAATTTTACTACAATTAGTTAAATGATAGACAAGATATCAAAGCGACCAATATTAGATTGAATTTTATCATTATATTGTGATAGAACATTTCCACTTCAAATCATATGAAATGGCATTGGCAATTCACATATAAATAGACTTCGCCCAATACTCTAAAAATAGAATCTCATCTATTTTTCACATTTGACCAACCATCTACAATTAGCATCCTGCAACTTATAGAATATGCTCACCATGTCTAAAAATAGACATACACCTAAAAATAGCCTGCGGCCCCACTTAGTGAAGGTGCTTAATTTTCACTAAACTCATCATCTTGTTGAATCTCAACATCAATATCTATTAGTCATTTTACTATCATAAAGGACACAAGGTTTTGGGAGGTGTAGATTCTCTAAAAGACTTGTAGATACAGACAAAAATTACAATGCATATCAAACCCACTATTAAAGAATAGTTGCGAGGGAAAGAATATTATTTCTTATTAGGACTCTTGCGTCTAAATTTATACCTTTATTGGCGAGATTATCTGCATATGAGTTGTTTATTCTCAACAATATGAAATAAGCTAATAGTAGAGAAGGCTAGATTCAAATTCCTGATTTGATCAATAATGTTTCTCAACTAGAAATCCTTAAGCAAAAATCCATGAATAATGTGATGGATAACTAGTAGGGAATTTTCCAACACCACCAAATCTTTGATGTGTGCTGCTTTCACCAGAAGGAGTTTTTGCAATAATCTATGTGTCTCTACCACATTATTTGCGCAGTTGCTTGAACCCTAATTGTTCTCAATTTCATTTTTTCCGTCTGAGTTGAGAATAACCCCTCCTGCCCCTACCACCCTAGGGATAATATTTAATTTTTTAAAGTAAGGTTATTGTTCTTAAATTAATAAAATTGTTGTTATGCAATTTTTTCCTTAGTTTTTTATTTTATCGCATACTCTAATTAATAGACGAAATGACCTTTTAAAGGGAATTTTTCTTGGTTAATTTTAACCAAAATCTAGCAGAGATTTTTAAAAACTTGAGTTTAAGTTGTTTAATCTGTAGAATTCTAGTGTCCTGGGGTTTTTCATGGTGTTGAATCCATTTATGCATTCAAAAATGTATTTTAAACAACAAAAAATCACAATCTTGCCTGAAATTGTATCATCAGATTCCATTGAAAGAGGTCATTTCGTCTATAAGTTAGACTGTGCCTTTATTCTATTATTTGTACATCTTTTTACTAATGTACTTAAAAGGGGAATATTTGATATTGTGTGTTTATGTTATAATTGTTTAATTATAAGTTTAGGATCTACATTTTAATAAACATATAATAATGTTATCTAAGTTAAAGAAAATTTAACAAATTTTATGTTCGTTTTAAAAATTGGTGATGCAACATCACCTTTTTTCATCTTAGGGTTAAAATTCCAACATTGAATTTTTCAATCATGGCATTAAACACCAAATATCATGAGTAAAAAATATATAAAAAAAACACCCATAAATGTAAAAGTGGTGATGCAACATTACCTTTTTAGGATGAAATTCAAACATTTTTCAATCATGGCATTAAACACCAAATATCACAACCATGAAAAACATGAAAAAACACAGTGAATGCAAAAGTGATGATGTAACACCATCTAATTATTTTAGAGTGAAAATTTAAATATTTTTCAATTAAAATATTACAAATCAATCATCGTAATTATGAAAGACCCTAAAAATCAACACTTAAAGTTTGTTTGTTTTGCTTTATTTTGTTTTTTTTTTCAAATATTTGTTTTTAATTGTTTTTCAAAATTACTTACTTTTTATTTTATTGTACTGTATTTTATTTTTGAAGTTAAAATTATCAATAAATTGACATTATGGCTTTGACAATTTGTACCCTTCAAAATAATAATAAAAGACATAAAATTAACTCTAAATCTGAAAAATAACATTACATTATTTATTTATTTTAATTACTAGTTGATTATTTTTTATTAATTCACATTGAAAAAAATAAATGTAAATAATAAATTTCGGAAAAATTCAAAAATAAAAACTTTTAAGTTGTAAATTTAAAATATATATATATTCAAAAAACACAAATTAAAAACAAAACAAACTTCTACTTTAAAGACTCAAGGGGCAGGGCAGTTAGGCGAGTCGAGCAATGGAGGAGGAAGCCTCAGACTTCATCTCATACGATGATACCTATCATTATGTGGTCTCACACTCGGAATGGTTTATTACTAGTTTGCTACCCCATATTCATATTCCTTCGGCACACCAAAATAGAAATATACATAATGTAGAGTTATAAATAATAATAATAATATTGTTATTGTATTTTTATTGATTTTTTTAAAATTTTAATTAAAAATATGTTTAATATATTTTTTAACAATTTTAAATTATTATTTTATGATGTAATTGAATTTGTAATCATTGTGATATAAAATATTATGTTAAAAATGTGATTTAAGATTAAATTTTAAATTATTATTTTATGATGTAATTGAATTTGTAATCATTGTGATATAAAATATTATGTTAAAAATGTGATTTAAGATTAAAATATTAATAGATTAAGCTCAAAATAATCTAAATTATTATTTTAATTTTTAAATATTTTTGCTTTATTTTATTAAGTTTCTTTGTTTTTGTTTTTTATATTTTTTAATTTAATTGTTTTATTATATTACATGGTATTAGTATTTATTTTTGCTTTGATTGTTTATTAGTTTATTTTTACCAAAAATTTATGTCTTTTATCTATAATTTAGCACAAAGAATTTAATTTTTGTTATTTTTTATTATTATTTAAATTTTATTTATTTGTAAGTTGATTGGTTAAGATCTTATCATAATTTGTTTAGTAACTTCTTTTTTCCCAAGGAAAAATCATAATTTTCATTAAGTTTGAAAATTACATGTTGTAGATGCATTGCATATGCATGTTGTCACTTACATTTAGTTCCTCAAAATTCCCCATTGGGGTGTATATCAAAGTGTATAATGTAGCATAATTACAATAATTACAATATTTAAATCGGATATGTCCATATCGACAATCAAAACTGTCAAAAACTATCAAAATTCGGTCTATATCAAATTTGTTGTGCTGTGTTATCAGGCTGTTCTATGAAAGGACGGTGGTAATAACTGAAATTTTGTGTGGCATTTTGCTCCTCCATGTGCCAAAACCCCCTGTGTTGTTGTTTAGGAACTTCTATTTCTATTAAATTACTAATTTTTTGTTTTTGGTTTTATTTTTTTTAATCTAAACTTTGTTTTTTTTCTTTTCTTTTTTTCTATTATTTTTATTTACATGAATTATATTTTTTATCCATATTTTCAATTTAAGATGACTTATTATTTTATTACAAATATATATATATATATATATATATATATATATATATATATATATATATATATATATATATATATATATATATATATATATATATATAACACAAATAAAATAAACATATATATTCAAGTGTATATATGTTAATATAAACAATATTTCTCCTGGATGCAGGTGAACATTGAAGGCGGGCATATGGCAAGCCCAGTACGTGAGACATGGCTTTGCCACATGGTCACACATGGGCTCAAGCCGCGGCATTAATACCTGCCAACTGCTCTCAACGTTGTTACATTAATTCGTTCGATAGTCGATGCGGCCACCACCCTTTCAAAATGCCTCCGCGCTGCAGCATTTCTCCATCGCCTTCAAGCTGCATCTACCCCTCTGTGGTCTCAGAGCCAAGCTCTAGAACGCCCACAGGGAGGCGGTGCAGCCTCTATTGTTGTATCATTCTCACCCCTGGTCACCACTTTTCCCATAGCCTCCATTGCAGCCTCAATTTTTCTTTAGAGCCTTCGGCTCCTCAAACTTCCGTTCCTTCGGCTCAGCTCTCTCAGCCCATCACCAATGCCTCCAACAGCTCCATTATGCCCCGACACCACCGAATGTGTTGCCGCCGAGGCAGTGGGTGTGGGCGGGTGACTCGTCCTCCGCATTCCATCCGCTCTTAGTCTTCTTCTCCGTCACTTGAGGATTCCTTTGGCCATTATCCTGCTACTCGCAGAGGCAAAGGCCAAGGTCTAGCCTCGAGGAAGTCTCGCTCTGTCTCTCCGGTTGGCACTTCGGTGTTGCGCCACCCCACCAGTCACTCCTCCCCGCCTTTGCCACATTTGGAGACACTGCCCTCTCCGTCCACCGCGCACTCTACTCAATTCCACTACAACTGCACTATGGACCGCCCTCGTATCACAGCCACCATCTCCATTAGCTTCAAGGAGGAAGCTTCCCTTGTGGCTAGCCATAGCCCTAGAAAAAAGCTCAGAAAATCCATCATTGACTCGGCGCCTCAACCGCCTTTGCGAAATTCTGAATCTCTTCCCATCATTCAAGGTGCCCCCTCTTCCAGCAGCAAAGGCAAGGGCAGCAGCGGCAGCGATAGCAGTAGCAGGGATTGGTTTGACGATGATGGTTGCAAGGGCAGTGCACGCACCGCCATAACTCTTGAACATGTTGCACCTCCAGGCAAGATTGCAGATGACACCTATGATGAGTACAGGTGCCCAATTGTGGAGGAGCCACTGCCTCTGCACAATGACACCTAGCTTCTACAGGTTTCTTTAGAGTTTGGGTTTCTTTTTCTGGGTTATTATGTCTCTCTTGGATACTTTCGTAATTATATATTATTTTTTGTATGAAGCTGGTTTCCCCGTTGTGAGCAGCTGCAGTAAGACTGGTTTGACTGGTTTCCCCTTCTGGGGTAGTCACTATTTTGTTCTTTTGACATACAATGCCTCTGGAATTGATTAGTTCAGCAATTCTAGAGGCCAGACTCTCCTTGTACCATATGTTATATTAATAGAATTTAGACTTACTTAGAAAAAATATATATTAAACAATATTTCTCAGATCCGGGTGACAGCTCCGACGAGCCATCTAGCGGACAGGCCACGCAAATGGCACACCTTCCCATGGAAATTGATGTCGCAACCTGGATTGGAATGGTGCTGCCATGAATGGTTGCCAGCACCTCACATCAATAGCTCGCAGTTAATGCAATTAATGCACTTGAATGCCACCTGGGTTCTCGGTTTGAGAAGCATGGCTTTAATTCCTCCCCCACTCCCTCTCCCCCGCATTTTCATCCTGCACTGTTACATCTCTACTCTCCCTCACTGCTATGCTCGCCATCTACATTTCAGCCCTGCCTCCAGCTACATGGCCCCGTGCCAGAGACAAAAGCCACATCGTGGCAATGTTAAGGGCACTCTTTCGGCTCAACTGACCCATGACACAACGCTCTGACACTTCAATTCTGAAGATGAGCCCTTCTCCGCCTCCATCGCTTTGTCTGCCACTTCACCCTTTGAACCCTCCTCCACTTCCATCACTCCGCCTACAACATCCCTCATCTCTAGCTCTGACCCCTCCCTGCAAAGTCCGCCCAAAGTCAAGCAGAAATACGAGTGCAAATCGACCACCCCCGCACCCTGACGCCTCCTCCAAATAAACTTGAGTGCCTGCCTGTTAAGGCCTCCTCAATGTACATTCTCAACCTCTGGCATTACTCAGCCGCAGGAATTTGGAGCAGGGTCAACGAAAATGAAGCTTTGCCCAAGGCACCGTACGGCTTCACTGAAGAGGAGGAAGAAATTGCTCGCATCTACGGATGCCCATTGACTGAAGAAGACTCGACAGGACCAAATGCATACCAAAATGAAGAAGCCAACAAGGATTGAAGGTCATGGTTTATGTGCCATAGCTCTCTTTTAGATATATTTGACATATTTAGTTTTTCCAGTTTTCATTAATGTTTTAGAAAGACTAGTTGTTAAATAGCCCCTCCTTTTTCTATTTTGGAAACAAATGCGAATAGGAATAGGTTAAATTCATCAGCTCAGACCATGGAATGTATCATATTTTGCTAATTAATAGAATTTAGACCAACTTACAAAAAAAAAAAAAAATCTATAAACAATATTAGTTAATCATATTTGTTAATTTTTGGTAATGGCATTCAACAATACAGTATTTTATTAGTTGGTTTATTTTTGTGATGGAATCTTTATCTTTACTATTGTTTACTTTAACCAAGTGACAAGTACTAGCTACTATGTAGTTCTTGTTTTATTTAGACACGGATATGTAGCCCTTGTTTTATTTAGATATAGATATTTTCCTTACTGTTTCTTTTTAAACAAAAAAATAAAATAAAAAAAATTTCTCTTTAATTTTTTATTGATATTTTTTGAGAAATGTGTTTTTTAATTATTTGATTTTATTTTTTAATTTTCATTTTTTAATTAAAATAACTATAAATTTTTAGTTACTTTTTCTTCTTCTTCTTTTTGGCTATTTATATGACTTTGTTCATACTAATGATGATTTTAAAAACAAAAAATTGCAATTTTAATGTCTTGTTGAAAATGGGTCAAGTTGTCTTACGCTAAAATTCCAAATAAGTTGTAATTTATCATTTAAAAGAAATAAATTGTTGCTTGTAAAATTGCTCTCTAATTTGTCTCCTTGTGGGACGACACGGTGATTGTCTCACTAGGATGTTATTCCCTCCACCCGGTTTCAAATCCCACAGGGGGACCCCATGGCTCGTCATAGTAAGGCTGGAACGATATGTGTCTCGTTGGAATGTGGGATTTTTACTCCAATTTTGGGTGGTCTCTGGACATTTCGGTCCTAGGCTGAACTATGTTTCTGGTATATGTGGCTTGCTAGTTGTTGCATATATCTGGGGAGGTTGCTAGTTCCCCATCAACCATTTATCTTTGAAAAATCACTCTCTAATCTAGATGTTGATTTTTAGTGTTTTAGAGTCATAATATTTGGTCTTTAATGCCACATTTGGAAAATGTTTGAATTTTCACCCTAAAAAATAGGGTGATGTTGCATCATCACTTTTACATTTTATGGTGTTTTTTCATGTCTTTTGTAATCATGATATTTGGTCTTTAATGCCTAAGTTAAAAAAAGATTTGAATTTTCACAATAAGAAAAATAGAGGTGATATTGCATCAACACTTTTGCATTTTAGTGTGTTTTTTCATATATTTCATAATCATAATATTTAGTTTTTAATACTATATTTGAAAACTGTTGAAAATTTAACATTGGAAAAAATAATAATAATAATAAATAAATTATTGTACATCACACATTAAAATTCTTATTTTAAAATCATAACTCTCTTTAAGCTAATAACTTTATTTTAAAAATTTTAATATCCAATACATACCTATTACTACAATTAGTTAAATGATAGACACCTATTACTACAATTAGTTAAATGATAGACAAGATATCAAAGCGACCAATATTAGATTGAATTTTACTACAATTAGTTAAATGATAGACAAGATATCAAAGCGACCAATATTAGATTGAATTTTATCATTATATTGTGATAGAACATTTCCACTTCAAATCATATGAAATGGCATTGGCAATTCACATATAAAAATTATTACAAATAGTGTTGGGTTTAAATTGCTCTTCCATTTATCGTCCGAGTAAAATAGATACTCCCAGTCGTTATTCTTCTGCACCATCATAATATTATTTTATATAACTATCACTTCTGCACCATCAAAGAAGATTTTACCCTTAAATAACACAGCATGTAATCAGGGATAATCACCGATCTAGGAGTGTCAATAGCCAAATTCAAACATAAAATTTTTGCTCTAGCATTATTCAATTATATCAAAAAAATTTCAATAATATGCATTTTAATTCCAAGTTTTTAGCCTCTAGGCCTCTTTTCTACCTCGGGAAGAAGCCAAATAAAAACTCAAAACTTTTGATTGGTTAACATAAAATGTTTCAGTTTTTAATAAGCTATTGAAAAGTGAAAAAATGCATGTGAAACAAAATTTTGGATAATTTGGTTTTAAACATTTATTTATTTTTAGGTGGGCTCATATTCCAAAGCATTTTGATTACAAGAGTCTATGTCAGCCTTTTGGACAAGGACTAATAAGAAGAAAATTTATTTTCACCTTGATGGTAGTTTGACTTGAACCCAATTTTATGGCCCCTTACCTTAATTTCAAAACTAATAAGAATTAGAAATTAGAAATTATATATTTTGAAATTTAAGTATTATTTTTTAAATATGTAGTTTAATAAATAGACGAAATGGTTTTTTTTCAAGTAAGTTTTGTTTAATTTTTCCCTCTACAATAGAGACTTTTAAGAATCATAATTTTAATTTTTTTAATTTACAAAGTTCGAGTGTCTCATAGGTTTTTTTAGGGTGCAAATTTCATTTATGCATTCAAAAATTCATTTTAAACAACAAGAAATCGCAATCTTATTTGAAATTATATTACTAGATTCCGACCAAAAAGGTCGTTTCGACTATTAGTTGGACTACACAAATTTTAAATGTAACATATTTCAAAATTTAACTAGTATTTTTTCATTTGTAAGTATGAAAACAAACAAGTAAATATTTTATTTGAAGTATATTGAAATTATCAAACACAGATGAAATATGATGAGTTTAAGAAGGATTTATCAAGTTTACGATATTTTTAATGCAAGAATATTTCTTAGATTCAAATTTATAATATAAAACACAAGTTCAAAAACGTTATTAAGTTTAAAGATTTTGAGTGTAAGAGTATTTAGATTTCGAGGTAGTTCAATTAGAAAGTGCCATAAAAATGAAGTATTATGTACCAAGAGATTCAAGGTTCAGATCTCCCAACTTATTTGTGTTTGCAGAAATGGAATACATAGGCACATATGGCTTATAGTGATAACAGTGAGAATTGACCTCGTGTCATGCAAGTACAAAACCAACGTAGTTGTCGATCCTCTAGTCACCAAAAAAAATGTAAACGTACTTATTTAAAGCATTGAAACTCTATATCAAATTAAATAGTATTAAAAGTATTGTATATATAATTAAAGCATTTGTATATTCTAAAACTTAAATGAAACTTTATCCCTCGATCGAGGTGAATGGACATCTGTCATAGGAGGTTGGGAGGGGTGTCTTCCACCCCGCCGCCTCTCACTTCAATTAAAAGGGGTAGGTGGCGTGGCCAACACCTCCCAAGCAATATGCATGCGAGATTTTATTCCCCTCAGCATCATGGTCTTGTCTTTGAAGACTCCTTGGTTTGTGATGGTCCTTAGTGAAGTTGGTTATTTATTACTGAATGGGAGTTCACCCTCACCGCTAGTGGGATTAAACTTCCCTCAGTTCATCTTTGGGTCACTTAAATTAGTGGTATGCTTGGTTGGAAGGTGGCATGAGTCCTGAACTTTCCCAATCCAGGTGTCACTTGCCTATAGTGCAGCAGAAGCAGTGACCCTCACTAGCTCTAAATTACCCCTGCTCCAGGTGTCTACATGTGAAGGTTGGCCATTTGTGGAGGTGTGTGGGAGCATTGCACCAAGTCCTGGAGTTGTCAGATAATTGTGAAGTAGGATAGAATGGAGATTTCAGGTTGTTTTAGTGGACTTTAATGGCACCTTCTCTCAGTTGTCTATGTCTTGGCTTTTGTTGGCCCCATCCTTCCTGGGTAGCGATGCACGGGTAATGGTTTCCTGAATGTTATTGGATTTTCATTGTCTTTTATTCACGTGGGGTTAGTTATCTTTTGTTGTGCTTCATGCATTTATCTTCCTACTACCATATCAACTAAGACTTTGAGTCTTTGGTCAGTGAGTGGCTCTGGTGTTAATTCTTAAGCATGGTCTTGTCCCTTTATTGGTGGACCTATTGTGCTTTCATTTATCATGTCTCTCATACCTTGGTTTGGTTTTTATAAGTTTCGTTCCTCCTAAATATTCCTAGTTACTTCACAGGGGCTTCACTGGGGGTGAAATACCATACCACGTGCATTCATATTGGGGAATATATATTGAGGGGAAAATGGCATAATATGAGCATATAATTGGGGGTAAATGGCTTTTTTATTGGCAGGTATTAAAAATGGAGCTCAAAGTTAATAAAAAATATAAAGGGGTATAAAAAGTGTTAATGAAAAAATGGATACTTACAATATCAAATAAAATTAGGGGTTTTTTAAATTGGCAAGGTGTATTGGGTTCGTATTGGTAGGGGGTTAAATAATGTGATTTTTAGAGGTATTTTCCAACATGTAATCAATCAAGGGTATTGTTTAGTATGCCACGAACGCATATGTTATGTCATAGGTTCATTGAGTGAAGCTCTCATGACTTACATGGGGACCAGTCTAGGTCATTCCTTTGGGAATCTATCATTTATTGTTTGTTGTTGCTTTAGGGGGGATTGAGCCCTTCGTCAGATTCTTTAATGGTGGTTTGTAGTTGATGAGGCATTGGTTTCTTGGGTTTCTTTCTACAGGAGTTGGTTGTGGTCCATATTCCAAGATTGGTGTATTTCCTTTGTGGCCTCAATGCCTAGATAGAGGATGTGCAGCTATAAAGGGGCTATTAGGTGTGACCAACAAGGTAGGCCATGAATTCATACCCAGGCGTAATAAAAAGAAGTGATATATCACTTAGTGGCCTCTCCTAGAATTCGAGAGGAGGTTCATCAACTTGAGACAAATGTTACTCATGACTGTCAGGCCTACTGATATACATAAATAATGGAGGAGGTCTCTAATTTCCTTCCTGGCCCTAGTAATACTAGGGGAAGAAGGAACTAATATATGCACTCCATCACCTTGCATTGGTAGATGAAGACCCTGTTAGGCCAAGTTCTAACGGAAAAGCATGAATACATGAATGATATCATTTCCTTCATGAATGATATATGGAGGGTGCAATGCCATCAAAGGTACTTCCTGAAGAGATTGTATTCTCACTTGGCCCACTTGCGAGTCCAAGCCCTCTGTGCCAGTTAGAACAAGTACAAGGGGCCTTGCACCTTTGACATCTTCATATTCCTGAGTTGATTCGGACTTATGTGGGAAAAAA
Source organism: Pinus albicaulis (assembly GCA_034641835.2). Taxonomy (NCBI): domain Eukaryota; kingdom Viridiplantae; phylum Streptophyta; class Pinopsida; order Pinales; family Pinaceae; genus Pinus; species Pinus albicaulis. The sequence goes on along the minus strand of CM076570.1, from coordinate 339,039,575 downwards.
ATAAAATACAAAAATACACATAAACTCAGAGATGCAACATAAATATAACTTCATTTCATTAATATCAAATGATTGAAATATTCTTACAGACAGAATGGAAATAAACTAGCTAGGGCGATGGTATCTTATCACTAAGAAGAGATGTGGCATCTATAGGCCTTTGAAATGTGTTACAATGAGGCTTGAAGGCCTATTTATTATTGAGAAATAATGGAAAACCCTAAACATCCAAAAACCTAACCCTAGGAGAAGAAGCACCAAAACTATGTGCCCCGTTTGGGTAAATTGGTACATCAACTTCTTGGGGACATAACTTTGGCATACGCTCTTTGTTTGACGTGCACAATACCTTGTTAGAAAAATCTATCCGAGGAATAAAACTTTTGAGCGATAAACATTGGTCAAAGACCCATGCTTCCCCCAGTGGGGGTCCAAGTGGAATAAACGGGTGGCCACCAATATCCACCTGGATCATTCCTCCCCCCTTAGGAATCAATGGTCCTCATTGCGTTGAGTTCTTCCATGAGATGAGGAAGCTTCTGCTGAACTTGGTCCTTGGTGAGCCACTTGCCTTCATGAGGGATTTGACCTGCTTTGACAACTCGATATAGTTGGATCCTTTGTTGTCAGGTGTTCTTGATCTGTGTATCCATGATCTAATTAGTGGTGGCTTGTTCCATGCAGTCTGGGTTTAACTATGTTGGTGTGAGTTGTTCTTCCATGTTGGATGTGTCCAGTAGAGGTGGAAAGTAAGGTCGAATGCAGTCCACATTGAACACTAGCTGCAGACCAAGGAATGGTGGAATATTGAGCTCTAATGTAGTATCCTCTAGAGCCTTGGTGATGATGTATGGACCATATTGGAGTGGGCGAAGCTTGTGGTGGGGTCTAGCGAGGCGCTCCTTCTGCAAATGTAGCCACACTTTGTCACCCACCTGGAAGTGGTGTGGCACCCGATGTTGATTGTGTCGATGCTTGTACTTAGCATTGGCTCTTTCCAATATGTCATGAACCTGTTGGTGAATGTGCTGAATGCACTCAACAAAGTTGTTCGCCTTGCCTGCTTCAGACTGGACATGAATCGAATCTTCCTGAGTAGCCGCAAATGGCATGACTACGTCAATGGGACATAGTGACTGGAATCCCAAACCCACCTAAAAGGGGTTGTGGCTAGTTAAGCTTTGGAGATCCCGGTTATAGTTGAGTTGTACATAGGGGAGGCTCTCATCCCATGTTCGTGGATGTTTTGAGTTGTACACGTGCATAATGTGTACGATCATATTGTTGATGACCTTTTTCTGGCCATCAGTTTGGGGATGGAAAGCTGTGGACTTGGTGAGATTGGTGTCCAGCATCGACCAGAGGCTGGACCAAAATGTACTAAGTAACCTACTGCCTTGACCTGAGATGATAGACTGTGGGATCCCAAAGTGTACCCACGCTCGTTTAAAGAAGAGTTTAGCAGTGGCTTCTACTGTGATATTCTTCTTGTAGGTTTTCATAATGGCCATCTTCGAGAATCTGTCGATGGCCATAAAAACAAAGTTGTTGCCATGCTTAGTAGTAGGAAGGCTTGACATGTAATCCACGGAGATTGATTCCCAAGGTCGACTAGGGATAGGCAGCGAAGTATAGAGGCCTTGCTTCGTGATGGTCAGTATGGAAATGGTGCTAGTAGTGCAGGACCTGGTGTACTTCCCGACATCATGTCGAAGGTTCGACCAATAGAAATATTTCTGTAGTACTGCCACTATTTTCTCAAACCCAAAATTCCCAGCAACCCAATTGTAGTGTGCTTCCAAAATCATCTTGGCATGCTCTCTTGAAGGAACACAAAGGTGTCTCAGGTGACATAGTAGGGCATCCCGCAAGTGAAAATCTAGAACTTTCTTACCCTCTATGAGGGTCTTGTATGTGTGGCTGAATTCTGGATCACTTTTGTAGAGAAGTGGCCAATCGGAAGTCTCATGCCCACAAGAGTTTACTCACAGTGCTTAGCACCACTATCGATGATCAGTTGAGGCAGTCTACAACATTATTGGTGTTTCCCTTCTTGTACTTGATTTTCAAATGAAATTTTTGCACGTATGTGGACCACTTCTGATGGCGATTGTTCTGAAACTTCTCTTGTGTCTGTATGAACTACATAGGTCAGATGTCTATGTGGATGATTGTTTCCTTCCCAAAAATGTAATGCTTCCATTTTCAGCAAGCCTACACAGTGGAATACATCTCTTTGTCATAAGTGGGATACTTCAGGATTGTGTTGAAAATAGTCTCGTTGTGATATGCCACCAGATGCCCCTGTTGAGTAATAATTGCCCTAGTAGCATAGTCTGAGGCATATGTATCGATCTTAAATGGTTGTTGAAAGTCTAGTAATGTGAGAATTGGTGCATAAAAGAGGTGATTTTTCAACTCTATAAACGCCTTCTATTGAGATTTAAACCAAAATAATTTTTCTTACGCTCCTCCCTTAGTGACTTGACTCAAGGGCCAAGTGATATGAGAGAATCCCAACACAAACCTGCGATATAATTGAGCAAGACCCATAAAATTGTGGAGCTCTATTGGAGTGGTTGGGGCGGGCCAATACCAAATGACTTGGATCTTGGCTAAATCCACATGCACCCCCCGCTCATCAATAATGTATCCCAGATACTGAACCTGGTTCATGCCAAAATTGCACTTCTCCAAATTGGCACATAACTTGTGTTGCCACATTGTTTGGAGGACATGTCAGATGTGGTGAAGGTGCTCTTCCCAAGTCTGGCTGAATATCAATAAGTCATCTAATTACACCACTACAAATGATTTGGTGAATGGCCGCAAGATGTCGTCTATTAGGCTCATGAAGGTTGTGGGAGCATTCATCAACCTGAAAGGCATGACTAGCCATTCGAAAAGGCCCTCCTTGGATTTGAATGAAACCTTCCACAAATCAAAGGGTTCGATTGGTACCTGGTGATACCCAGACTTCAAGTCGATCTTGCTGAAATATTTTTCCCCCTTGATTTGGTCCAGAAGGTCGTCAATCTGTGGGATCGGGTACCTATTCCGAATAGTGATATTGTCTAGCTCCCGATAGTCAATAAAGAGTCTCCAAGTCCCATCCTTCTTTTGCACAAACACGATCGGACTCCCACACATTCATGCTCCCCCTCCTCTAGATCTTTCGATTCCTCCTTCTGGATCTTCGTGGTGGAAACAGTGGTGTTGGGCTCTGCATCGATAATATGCTTCCCTTTGTCATTCCCTTGTCGGGTTTTGATTCAGATTCGTAGCATGTATCTGACTTGGAAACCTTCAACTCAACCACCAGTGACTGCTTGGCCTGACACTCACTTGTGTTGTGGGAGGAGCTTTTATGGAACTCACACCACTTTCCGGTGTCCTTCTGTGGCTTTGCGGTGTTGTTCTTTGCTTGCAACATTGGCAGGTTATCCTGGGCTACCCTGCCTTGTCTTTGTCCTTTGTTCTTCAGTTTGGGGGCACCTTTCCCTTCCTTCTGATTCACAGATCCAATCTCTTGCTTCTTCTATTTGAAATTTTTCTCAATCTTGAAAGCATACTTGTATGCTGCACCAAGCGAGGAGATGTTGACGAAATCTATTTCCTCCTGAATGTATCTGTGCAGACAACTGCAGTACTTCAACACCAATTTTTTCTTTGAATCTTTGATACCCAACTTTGTGAGCAGGGTATGGAACAGATTCGTCAGCTCATGCACATCTTGATCCCTTTATTGTCGCAGCATATTCCATTGTATGTACTTGTCCTCATAGCTCCCCAAGGATAATATTGTTCCTTAATGACGTCTCAGAAATAATCCCAAGTGGGTTCGCCCAAGAACATAGAGGGTTACCTCTCATCCTTTTGCTCACATTAGGTTTCCCACCAGTCCTTGACATGGGGGCCTGCTTTGAGGAGTGAAAAAGTAATCTTTTCCTGGTTGGAAAAGTCATGAACTAAGAAATATCCTTCTAATAGATTCAACCATATATCTACGACATATGCATCTATTTTGCCCTCAAATATGGGAATTTCAAAGTTTACTTGTACCTTAAAAGGAGTGGCACCTCCAGAGTGGCTGATGGATGCAGATGCACCATCGGTGGTTAGTCATTGAAGGATCTATGCAAAGTTATCCATCATCACGTTCCTTTGTTTCTCGAATACATCCTTGAGCAATATTTTGATAGGATCTCTTGCTCCCTCATCTTTCTTTTCTTCCCCCATGGGTGGCAGCCGGGGTTTGCGAGGTTGATCTTGTAAAGGTTCAACCATATCGAGCCCTATCTCCATATACCCTGACCTTGTTGGGGACATGCGAAGAAGGATCTAGAAAGAGAAGACTGATTTGATACCACTGATATGGACTTATGCAGGATTGAAATAAAATACATAAATACACATAAACGCAGAGATGCAGCAAAAATATAACTTCATTTCATTAATATCAAATGATTGAAATATACTTACAGACAGAATGGAAACAAACTAACTAGGGCGTTTGTAGCTTATCTCTGAGAAGATATGTGGTGGCTACAGTCCTTTGAACTATGTTATAATGAGGCTCAAAGGCCTATTTATTATTTAGAAACAATGGAAAACCCTAAACATCCAAAAACCTAACCCTAGGAGATGAAGCTCCAAAACTATAGGCCTCGTTTGGGTAAATTGGTACGTCAACTTCCGAGGCACGTAACTTTGGCATACGATCTATGTTTGACGCACACAATACCTCGTTAGAAATATCTATCCAATGACTACAACGTTTGAGAGAAAAGAATTGATCAATAACACATGCTTCTCCTTATTTTCCCAAAAAAACGTTGTTTAGGGCCTCAAAATGGCTCCGGAATTTCAGGACCTGAAAAATTGCTAAAAATAGTAAATTGTGCTACAGTTAAGGAAACTGAAAAACTGAAAGAAACAATGGTGGGTGTCCAAGTATAATAGGTGGTTGGCTACCAATATATACCTATATCATTCCTCCCCCCTTAGGAAGCATTGGTCCCCATTTCATTGAGTTCCTCCATGAGATGAGGAAACGTCTGTTGAACTTGGTCCTTGGTGAAGGAGTTGACCTACTTTAAAAACTTGATATAGTTTGATCCTTTGTTTTTAGGTGTTCTTTCTTTGTGTATCCATGATTTGATTAGTGGTGGATTGTTCCATACAGTTTTGGTTTAACACCATTGGTGTGAATTGTTCTGCCATGTTGGATGTGTCTAGTAAAGGTGGAAAGTGGGGTCGAAGGCGGTCCACATTGAACACTAGGTGCAGACCAAGGAATGATGTAATATTGAGCTCGAATTCATCATCCCCTATAGCCTTATTGATGGTGTATGGCCCATATTGTAGTGGGTGAAGCTTGTGTTGGGGTCCAGCGAGGCACTCCTTCTGCAAATCTAGCCACACTTTGTTGCCCACCTGGAAGTGGTGTGGCACCTGATGTTGATCATGTCATTTCTTATACTTAACATTGGCTCTGTCTAATATTTCATGAACCTATTGGCAAATGTGATGAATGCGCTCAATGAATTTATTCACCTTGTCAACTTTAGACTAGACATGAATGGAACCCGTCTGAGTAGCTGCAAATGGCATGGCTACGCCAATGGGACATAGTGGCTGGAATCCCAAGCCCACCTGAAAGGGGTTGTGGCTAGTTGAGTTGTGGAGAGCTCGGTTATAGTTGTGTTGTACATAGGGGAGGCTCTCATCCCATGTCCGTGGATGCTTTGAGTTTTACATGCATAGAATGTGTACGATCATCATGTTGACGAACTCTATCTGGCCATCAATTTGGGGATGGAAATTTGTGGACTTGGTGAGTTTCGTGTCCAACATCAACCAGAGATTGGACCAAAATTTACTGAGGAACCTACTGTCCCGATCTAAGATGATATAATGTGGGATGCCAAAGTGTAGCCACACTTGTTCAAAGAAGAGTTTAGTAGTGGCTTCTGTTATGATATTCTTCTTGCAGAATTTCATAATGGCCATCTTCGAGAATCTATCGACGACCACAAAACGAAATCATTGCCATGCTTAGTAGAAGGAAGGCCCGACATGTAATCCATGGAGATCGATTCCCAAGGTCAACTAGGGGTAGGCAGTGGAGTATAAATTCTTTTCTTCTTGATGGCCGGTTTGGCAATGGCGCAGGCAGTGCAGGACCTGATGTACTTCTCGACATCTTGTCGAAGGTTCGACCAATATAAATACTTCTACAGCACTTCCACTGTTTTCTCGACCCTAAAATTCCTAGTGATCTGACTGTAGTGCGATTCCAAAATCATCTTGGCATGCTCGCTTGAAGGAACACAAAGGTATCCCAAGTGACATAGAAGGGCATCCTGGAGGTGAAAATCTGGAACTTTCTTACCCTCTAAGAGTGTCTTGTATGTGTGGATGAATTCTGGATTTCTTTTGTAGAGAAGCGGCCAATCGGAAGTCTCATGCCCACAAGAGTTGAGCACATTGGTTAGCACCATGATCAGTGGTCGGTTGAGGTAGCCTGCAAAATTATTGGTGTTTCCCTTCTTGTACTTGATGTTCAAATGAAATTTTTGCAGGTATGTGGACCACTTCTGATGGTGATCATTTTTCAACTTCCCTTGTGTCTGTATGACCTACAGAGGTCGGTGTATGTGTGGATGATTGTTTCCTTCCCCAAAATGTAATGCTTCCATTGTCAGTAATACTGCACAATGCAATACATCTCTTTGTCATAAGTGGTATACTTCTGGATTATCTTGTAAAGTGTCTCAATGTGGTATGCCATTGGATGCCCCTGTTGAGTAAGAACTGCCCCAATAGGATAATATGAGGCATCTATCTCGATCTCAAATGGTTGTTGCAAGTCTGGTAATGTGACCACTTGTGCAGAACAGAGGCGATGTTTCAACTCTACAAACGCCTTTTGTTGAGATTTAGACCAAAATAATTGTACTTTCACTCCTCCCTTGGTGACTTTACTCAAGGGCCAAGTGATATGAGAGAATCCCAACACGAACTTGCAGTAGAAATTGGCAAGCCTCGGAAAGCTGCAGAGCTCTGTTAGAGTGGTTGGGGCTGGACAATCCCGAATTAATTGGATCTTGGTTGGATCCACATGCACCCCCCGCTCATCAATAATGTATCCCAGATACTGAACCTGGGTCATTCCAAAAGTGCACTTCTCTAAATTGGCACACAACTTATGTTGTTGTAGTGTTTGGAAGACCTATCGGATGTGGTGGAGGTGCTCTTCAGATTTAGGCTGAAGATCAGGATGTTATCCAAGTACACCACTACAAATGAGTTGGTGAATGTCTGCAAGATGTCATCCATCTGCCTCATGAAGGTTGCGGGAGCATTTTTCAACCCAAAATGCATGGCCAGCCATTAGAAAAGGCCCTCCTTGAATTTGAAGGTAGTCTTCCACACATCAGAGGGTTTGATTGGTACCTGGTGATACTCGTACTTCAAGTCGATCTTGATAAAATATTCCCCCCCCTTGAGTTGGTCCAGAAGATCATCAATCCATGGGATTGGAAACCTATTCCAAATAGTGAATTTTTTCAGCACTCAATAGTCAATACATAGTTTTGAAGTCCTGTCCTTCTTCTACACCAACACGATCGGGCTCCCACACGGCAATGAAATCGGCCGAATGTGAAATTTCTACACCAGCTCCTGAATCTGCCTCTCGATTTCGTTGTTCTATAGAACAGAGTGCCAATAGATTGTTCCATTAGGAAGTGGCACACTTGGGGTTAGATCGATGGAGTGCTTGACCTGACAGTGAAAGGGAACCCCTACGGGTGAGGTGAAGATGTCCCCGTAATTCTTCACGACCTTGTCCATCTATTGGTTCTTGATTTGGGTGTGTTGTGGTCAACAATACCATCTGTTTCATGACCTCTATTGAGATGAGCTTCTTTTGGCTCCCGATGTTGACAATGAATTGCAACGAGGAACCCTTTACCCACATCTGGGAATGGAAGAGACGCTCCCCTCCTCTGGATCTTCTGGTTTCTCTTTCTGGATCTTCATGGTGGAAACGGTGGTGTTGGGCTCCACATAAATAATCTACTTCCCTTATTCATTCCCTTGTCGGGTTCAGATTCAAAGTTGGAGCATGCATCCAATTCAGAAGCCTTCAGCTCGGCCACTAGTGACAGCTTGGCCCAACACTCACTTATGTTGTGGGAGGAGAGCTTATGGAACTCACACCACTTTTCTGTATCCTTCTTTGGCTTCGTGGTGTTGTTCTTTGATTGCGGCTTTGGAGGGTTGTCCTGGGTTGCCCCGCCTTGGCTTTGTCCTTTGTTCTGCGGTTTGGGGGCACATTTCCGTTGCTTTTGATTCTTAGATCCAAAGTCTCGCTTCTTCTGTTTGAACTTCTGCTCAATCTTCTCATCATACCAGTATGTTACACCAAGTGAGGAGATGTCAAGGAAATCCATTCCCTCCTGAATGTATCTATGCAGACAACTACGCTACTTCAACACAAAATGTTTCTCTGAATCTTTGATACCCAACTTTGTGCACAGGGTATGGAACAGATTCTTCAAGTCATGCACATCTTGATCCCTTTGCTGCCGCGACATAGTCCATTGTATGTACTTGTCCTCATAACTTCCCACGAGACAGTATTTTTCCTTGATGGCGTCTTTGAAAGAATCCCAAGTGGGTGCGAATGAGAAAAGATAGGGTTCCCTCTTATCCTTTTGCTCACAGTAGGTTTCCCACTAGTCGTTGATATTATCACCAAAATTTGGTCATCTAACCATTTACAATTAGATGGATTGAAGTACACCATGTAAGACCAAATTTACCATAGTAAAATTTCTTTCACTATAAGAAATAATTTAAAACCATATTTTATTAAGTTATTTCTGGTTTAAACAAGAAACCCTATGAGGAATCATTAAATAAATCCTTATTTATTTTATTTTCCTCTAGGAATAATTAATTAAACCACTATTTAAATAATATTCCTGGTCATATTTAACCCAATTATGAGAAATAATTAGATAAATCATTAGTTTTCTTATTTTTATCTAGGAATAAGTAATTAAATCATTATTTAGTTATTATTCCTTGTTAAATTTGACAAAATCACCTAGGAATAATTACACAAATCATTATTTGTTTATTATTCTTTAACCACATTCTTGAAATGATAAATAAATCATTTATTTATTTATTATTTGTAAATAAAGGTTTTTAACTAATTTAAATACCTTTCCCCTCCAAAAAAATATAATAAAATATTCAAAACAGTTAGATCTAGATCTCGGTTAATACCATTGTTGGAATTATAGTTTAAATGTGACATGAACAAAGGCCAAATTTTTCAGAACCCATTCCATATGACTGATCCCCGCATCGAGGCATCCCATCTAGTTATGTACAGAGTCTCCAGAGCTTGTGTTTTGAGATACTCGTGTATAATAATGTCCCTCCATAGACCGGGCGTATGAAGGTTACCCACAAAGATTTTAGTAATAAGGCCTTCCCAAAGGTGTCGATATCCAGCAAACCTCATCCCCCCCCCCCCCCCATTTTTTAGGCATTGCGATACAGTACCAGCTAGCCATATGGTATTTACCACCCCCCTTGCCCCCTTCCCAAATGAAATTTGAAATGGTAGATTTAATTTTGGATATGACAGACCTCGGGATGGATAATAGGTGAGCCCAGTAAACAGATAGTTGTTATAAGACCTCCTGAGCCAAGGTGATTTTCTCCCCTTTCGACAACCATCTTAGTGACCAACCATTTATTCTCTTACAGTATTTTTCAATTAGACACTGCCAATCCGCCACCCTATACTGTGTGGGTTTTAGGTGAAAACCCAGGTATGTAAATCCTTCTTTGATTTGAGTGCTTTTGAAATTAAAGATCTCTCCCACCTGTTTGATAGTTTATGGATCCCCCTCAGAGAATATTATGTTGGATTTACCATCATTTGAAATCATGCCCAACGCCTTGCAAAATTTCCTAAATATGCTTTTAAGATCCTCCCAAATTTGTTTAATGAGCATACCAAATATTGAAACATCATCTACAAAAGAGTTGTGAGTAATTTCTCTGTTCTTTGTGATTTTTTTGCCCTAGAAAGTTCCTTCTGCAGCTGCCAGGTTGATCTTATTACTTAAAGAATCCATGATCAAGATAAATAGCAGTGGTGAAAGAGCACATCCCTGCCTGAGGCCTCATCCTGCTCTGAAGAATATGGAAGGAGTGCCATTGAGTAGAACAGCCAACAGTTCCCCGGTAATGCATCCCATTATCCACTCCATTGATTCACTTATCATTCCAATTTTGTAAACTATCACACGTAATAGAGCCTAGTTAACTCTGTCGTATGCCTTACTAAGGTCAACTTTCATCACCGCAACCTTCAAATGTCTATTCTAAATAGTGTGAACAATTACACAGAACTATTCACATTGAACTTCACTCTACATTTTGCACGGAAAATTGGCATCCAATTACTTAATATCTATGGGAATTCTCTAAAATTATTCCTTGCTACAACCAAAAATGGCTTTTTTTTTCTCTCACAAAACTTTTGATCACATTTACAGGCACGAGAACAAGGAATTTGATTGATCATGGAAAACTAAAATTGATGAGGATTAAAGCTCATGCAAGGTCATTGAAAATAAGGAAGGTGAACATTAAGAACATATTTTTGACCCTTGGAATGATTAAGCCAAGACTATCGTCATCAAATTATATTTTTTATTCTAACACAATCCTTTCTTGACTTTTAATTACCTATACAAAATGGAATATATCTCTTACAAAATATTGAACTTTGAATGTTAGTTTAGGAAAAAACATACACAGAATATCTTGATAAACATATGGAACTAGAAAGAAGTTTCAATGAAAATAGTCTTGATTGTTGCAAGGAAGATATTCTTAGGCCTCATGCCATGTGAAGACCTACCACATATACCACATATACAATATCTAATTTTATTTATTTCTCATAAATAGAAGTCATTGATTTTATATATATATATATATATAATATTTTTATTTTTATTTTTATTTTTATAATTATTATTTAATTTTTTTTAAATATTAATTATGTATGTTTATTTTGCAATAAAGTTTCTAAATTTTTAATTTAGTTATCAATAATTAATAGTTGGATGGTAGGGATTTAACTTTATAGAATATTCACAAAATTTGTTTAGCAGTAGTCAGGGATAGAGTTACGAAATAAGTTAGGGTTTTTTAGGCATTTGATACTGATATTCAATGATATTGTAACTAATTTTATTTGCAAGTTAACAATCTCCATGATAAAATGGGATGAATCTCCATAATTAAAAATCTTGTTATATATTTTTGTTAAAATTATATATTCTTAACTCATATACTTATTCTTTTTATAAATAATAATAATAATAATAATAATAATAAAGATAATTTAATTAGTAGTTATGATTTTTTAAATACGGCAATGTGAGATGTATCATGAGGTATGAGGTAAGTGTGTTGTTGTTTATCATGGATTGATGCCTATAGACATTTATCAACCATTTAATTTATATGAATTCTTTAGTATTAAGTCAAATATTTCCACAACAATTAGAATTTTTCATTTTATAAGGTGGTCAAGGTTTGAAGCTCATAAGCTCATGGGGTATGGAGAAGACATTGAAAAAATTCAACCATATTAAGGGATGGTGTGGCCCATGCCAATACAATCCCCAAATAATTTTTATGACTTAGATACCCCTAAGTTGTGGCTTATTAGATCAGATGTTAATCTGATTCATAAACATGCTAAAAATAAATAAATTTACATTAATAAACTTTAATATTTCCTCTATTACTATACTTTAATATTTCCTTCATATGAATATCATAGCTTATGATTGTATGTATAGAGTATTATAATAGATATTGTATCCCCTCTTTTATGTATAAGATATATTTTACAATTATTAGTATATTTTACATATTAGAGCAAGATCACAAACAAATATTAAACACCATGTAGTAAGTCAATCAATGGTTAACTAGTTTTCTAGCCAATAATTGACTCACTACATGATGCTTAATATTTACCAAGATCACCCTCTGATCGGGGTGGCAGTCTAACAACACAATCCTTCAATGACCTTAATGATTCCAACGCATAATCTTGGGGTGGGATTTTGGCAGCGTATCTAGCTCGCTCCCCACCATGTCTCGAGTTTCGAGCGCGGTGGTGGTGTCAAGTCCACCCCCATCCTACATTTAAATTGCATTAAGCACATGTATATTCCACTTGGCGTTTTGCATCCCTCATTCCTATTTATAATGATGGGAGCTCTCGAAATGGCCATCAATTCTTCCAGACACGTGAAGGCGGTTACTCCACTCAGCCTCATAGCTTTGCATTTTTTTATTTGCAACTATGGTCTGATAATGGGGGTGGCCTAGCCAAGGTGGCCATGGGAGAGGCCGACCTCCCCACCCTCCCTAGCATGGGCATAGGGATGAACATTTTGATTGTATTATTCCTTACCCCTTCAGAAGAATGGTGGAAAATTTTGAAGCACAAGAGCTCCAGTTCTTGTGATCGGGATCTTGGGGGGGAGGCCCCCAAGATCTAAAATATTGAAATGGATCTTGGGGGAGGCCCCCAAGATCTGAAAATTTGAAAATCCAGAAAAATCTGAGAACACGCCATAAATAAAAACACAAAGAATTTTTTTATTAAACAGAGAATAACTGTAAAAGCTACATTGTGGTGGAAAATCTATCCTTTTACAAAATTAGACTTGTTACTTATAGCCATTTTTTTGTCACAATACCATAGGTAAATTCCATGGGTGGTTAAATACCATGGGTGAATGAATACCATGGGTGGATCTCACTTAAAATACCATGGGTAGATTCCATGGGTGGATAAATACCATGGGCAGATGAATACCATGGGTCGATACCATTTACAATACCATGGGTAAATTCCATGGGTGGATGAATACCATGGGCAGATGCCATTTTCCATTCGGGTCATCTTGGGTGACCATCTTTGGGCCTTGTGTAACATATTGGGATGTCATTACCAGGACCAAGAAGTTACTAACGTGTTGCTGGAAGGAAATGTCTTGGAACTGGAATGCCACTTACATCATGCAAAGTCTTCTTATTACCAAATTTCCAGAGTCTTGGATATGCAACTTCATGGTTCAAATTCTACCTCAACTGATATAGTGGTTGACACCTCACTTTCTCTAGTGCACGCGGACGCTCCCCATGACAAGCTTCACAACCTCTCACCACGACAATGGCAGTCACACGAGGAGGAAAAACCTATCTCTATCAGTTTGGGTCCCTCCTATGGAAAAAGTGGTTGTCACAATAGCCATGTCAGCAGTCACAATGGCCATGTTAGCGTCTCTCTCCAACGACACTCTAAGTTTCCAACCTCCTTGGGGCTCCTTCTACCAGATGATATGGACAATTAAAAACCTTTCCCCGTGGTCTAGGAGGACCCCCCTCAGTGTTAGTTAGTGTTACTCGGTCTTCAAGGTAGCATTGTTGTATATCTTGTGTTCTCAACTTTATTTATGATTTTGTATCTTTTGCTGCAATATAACTGGAGGGAGGCTCTTTAGTTTCTCCTCTGTGAGCAAAGATCTCTCCATCATATGTTTCCTCAATCTTAGGCCCATGTTCATGGTTAGTCTTTGATAAGCTCTAATGCTCTGAAGAACGTACTTTTTGTAATTCTACTAAAAAAAAATGCCAAGATCACATAGTCATAACTAGCATATCCATATAAATTAAATGGTAGGTAAACACTAATAGACATCAAAACACTTACATCAAGATACATTTGAGATTTTTTTTAAAATCATAAAATTAATTAAATTATAACTTTATTATTATTATTATTATTATTATTATAAAAATAATTAATAGATGAGTTAAATATATATACATTTAAAAAAACATGTAACAAGATTCTTAAACTTAAATATTCACACCGATTTACCATGGAAATTTTTAACCTGTAATAATATTATGGGTCAATATCACGGTTTACTAATACCACATGCTCAAAAAACTATAACTCATCTCTATATAGTACATGTTCATATGACATTTCTTTTAATTAATCAATTTAATTAAAAGACCTGAAACGACATAACCAATTTTGACATAAATCTGAATTTTTTATTTAAGACTAGCACTAAGAATATTCTAGAATATTTTAGCATGTAGATTTTCACATTTCATAACTTGATGATGATGAAGATTTATGGATAATTGTTCTCATTGAGATGTTTGATGTTTACGGTGAACAATTCACCTATCTTCAAGGACAAAAATCTCAATTTGATGATGCCAAGAATACCAAACCATGAATAGATAGAGATGGAATATGGCCCTTAGAGATAGGATTAGATATAGGATGTAATCATTATGTATAGTGAAAAGGATTTTTTTTTTTTTTTTGTAAGCTTCGTATTACCTTTCTATTCTCATATTTATAAAGGGAAAATTGTCATACAAAATATAGCAAGTACAGTGACCTCAACCTGCCCTGAATAAACTAGGTATGTTGGCCACCGTAACAAGTTAAAGGCAAACCAAAACCGAAATTGTCTTATCCTTCTACTTACAACCTTAATGACTTCAGTATGTCCATAACATTTACAAATAAAACAAGTAGTATTACTAATAAACTCCAAAATTATAAAGAAAACTAAGCATCTAACCAGAAATATCCTTAGAGGAATCTACAGGTGTTGGATCTTTAACAGTAGTACCCAACACCTGTTCACTGCGTTGTGGATTTTGCAACTGATTTTCTATCTTTCCAACCCTGTCATTCAGCTGAATCTGAGCTTTGAACATCTCATGCATGTCCAACTTCATTTGTTACAATTCAAACAGAATTGAAGAACTGATACTCTTTTCCTCTTTGCATGACAATGCCTTTGCAAGAAGGCATTTCATCTTCCAATACGTCTTTACTGATTGCTTAAAGAGGGATACCCGACCCCAAGTGCTCCCTGGATTTGTTATGAAATCCATTTTTGAAATCTGTTCTTCCATATCTTCATCCTCACTATCTATTTGTTTTTCCCATACATGAATTTTGTCTTGATTTGAACCAAGTTTCCATATTCATATACCTTTGCAATGTCCTGCAGCACTTGTTCGTTTGACCTCCTACCTCTTCGGCTCCGTCTAGCCTCTGGATTGGTTTGTCTGCTACGATTAGCCTTCCCTACTTGCCCTTTAACCATTTTGGCATGCGTGAAACTTGAAAGAAAGCATGTGGGAAGAAGCAAATCAGTAGTCTGGTGCAATAAAACTGAATAGGGCTCCTTCGCAGTCAACCCAGCCCTCTTTTCCATGTTTTTTGTGGACAGGTTGATAGAACAATGAAAATTGGAATTGAAATGAACCAGAAGACAACCCTCGCAAGTAACATAATTGCAGAGAAGATTGTGACAATGCCGCCCCATGATTAAAGAAAATTGCAAACCATAAATAACAGGATAGCCATAAACATTCCGCCTTACAGCTACATACCCAACAAACTCTACACATTTTTGAAATTATGCAACATAAACCTTGCAAGTAACATAATTGCAGAGAAGACTGTGACAATGCCGCCCCATGATTAAAGAAGATTGCAAACCATAAATAACAGGATAGCCATAAACCTTCCGCCTTACAGCTACATACCCAGCAAACTCTACAAATTTTTGAAATTCTGCGACATAAACCTTTTCCATGAGACGGTAGACAAGCGACCAAGGAAAACCAGGGTGCAACCTATAAAGATAACTAATCCCAAAAAGCATGCCATCCCAAAACAGAGAAGAAACAACATAATAACCCCAATTCAGATCCTCGGATACAGAAACAGAGAGGTAATTATCATTCAACTTAAACAGAGGCATAAACGGAAAGCGAAAGCGGAGGATGAAAGGCAGAAATGCCATGACATACCAAAAACTGCTTCTACCCTGTCGCCTGCAAACCTGCTCCAATTCTGGATCGTTCTCCTGTTGTAATAAGCCAGTGCATAAACCTTGTCGTGAGCGGGTGTTAGTTAATAAGGAAGGATCATAATGACCCAGCGCACCCTGCCAGCGAACCTGCATTAACCAGCCTGACATCATCTAGTTGATTTTGACAAGCATTTGCATGCAACTTAATGCGGAGAATGGAGGATTGCCGCCAAAATTTACGAGCAAAGGGAATGTAAATAGTGAAAAGGATTTTGAACATTGATGATATAATAATTATTTTATTTTATTATATTATTAATTATTGAAGATTTGGGGAATATAATAGAAGAATTTAAATTAATTTAAATTTAAAGAACAAAAATGAATTCAAGTAATAAAGTAATAAAATAATAAATTTATTTTTAGTATGGTCAAATTGATTTTATTATTACATAAAGTTTAATTTTATTTAGGATCAGAAATGAGTATTAAATAATTGTAGAAAAATGTCTTTCAGATTAATCACATCATTAGGATTTGGTCTTGATTGTTTTCCTCCATTTTTATTTCATTTCCCGTGTTCTTATGTTAAAAATTTTCTTTTATCTTCTTCATTAATTTTCTTCTTATTACATTGAATATATAAACAAAAATTAACTCTTTGATTTGAATAAATTATTTATTACTAATTTATTTTATTACCCGACTATATTGTTAATAAATTTTAATCATTTTAATTTTAACAATTAATATTTTAATTCCCTAATAATTAACTATTTTATTGACTAACTAATAACGGTTAATTTTTAACGAATATTTCCGGGCATTGATGCATCCACACTATTTATTCACTAAGATCGGGCATTGATGCATCCACACTATTTATTCACTAAGATCGGTCTATCTTTCTCACCTTGTCACGAGGATGAACCACATTAAATGGTTCAGAACGTCAACCAAATCCTAATGATGTGATTAATCCGAAAGACATTTTTCTAAATTGTGGATCACAAAAGTCTTAGATCTAACATTAAATAATTGTGTTGAGAAGTGCTCTGGAACCCAATATGGTACAGATGTTGTAACATAATGTAATGTAATTCACTGTACTGACCCATGGTATTCATGTGGAATATAGCTTATTTAAAAGAGTAAATTAAATCAATGTAATGTAATTTACTATATTGACCCATGGTATTCATGTGGAATATAATCTATTTAAAAGAGGAAATTAAACCGGCCTAGATTCATCTTAATTCAAGAAAAAGATTTGATCTCTCTTGGTACTTGATAAACAAAATAGACCAACATTAAAATATATCTTATTAATTATTAATTATTAAATTAATTAATTACTATTTACTAAATTAATAAAAAACCTATTCCAAAATAAACACATTTATTTATTAACCTAATAATTCACATAACGACTCACCAAGCTAAATTGTATGAACCACAAATCAAGCATCACATCAATTCCAACTCACAAACTATAACCAAGAGTAGTTATCGATCTATAATGAACTTAAAAGCAAGAGCTTTGCATTTTGATGTGACCCGACCCCTCAGTTAGCTAAGAGCCATCTACGATGTGTGAGGGGTGGTGGAAATAGTTTACGCTGGTTGGGAAGTAGTTTAAGATAAAAAAGAAGTTCGAATAAATATATAAATAATTTTTTATTACATGTTGTAAATGTTGGTTTAAATTTATTTTAAATAGGGATTTATTAAGTGCCGAGAGGGATCAAGTCTGGAGTTAAGATGGATCTAACTTGGTATAATTGCATTTCATAATGGATTTCCTCTAGCTTTTAAATATGTTTCATCATAACAAATATCATAGGCCAAACCATGGGTTGTCAAAACCTAGAGCCCAAAAACCATTAATAATAAATTGTTAATTTTATTGTATTTGACCGAGTCAAAATGTTAAACCACTAACCATAAATTGTTAATTTTATTTTATTTGACCGAGTCAAAATGTTTAAACCACTAACCGTAAATTGTTAATTTTATTTTATTTGACCGAGTCAAAATATTTAGATAACATAACAGAGCATTAAAACATCTATGTTGGAGAGCTCCTCTCATCACGAAAATATAGAAAGTTTTTACCCATTCGATATGTAATTAAATAAACCAACCTTAAATATATCTTCACTCTGGATCTACCAAGCTTTGAGAGGGATTAAATCTCTTTTCACTTTAAAAGAGGTTTTCACTTCAAAAAATTTGATCCCTATTGATGTTTGGTAGATCAAGAGTTGAAATAGTTCTAAGATAGTTATATATATATATATATATATATATATATATATATATATATATATATAAATAATTGGAAAAAACATGAATTTTCAAAACTAGAAGCCCAAAAACTCCAAACAACAAATTGACTATTTTATTTCAATTTGATTTTAATCGTTATTATTATTCTTATTCTTATTCTTATTTTTATATAATTTGATCTAGTCAAAATATTTACATAACATAATAAGACAAAAATTACATTTTCATACTAAACTAAACTAAACTAAAAAGTACTTCCAAACATATGGTTGTATATTATAAATAATATAAAATTTTAAAAAAAAATCCAATAAATAAATATATAAAAATTTCATTACATTTTTTATATCTTAAATAATATAAAATAAAAAAATCAATTATAAATATTTTTTAATATAATATTAAAAAACAATTATAAATTTTTAAATTAAACTTTATATAGGAGTACCTGAATGAAAACCCAAATTATACATGTTTTTATTAACCATTACCTTAAAACCTTAAATGGAAAAACAATACACAAAGCATGAAAGAAAACTAATAATGAGTTCTTACTTCTTCTTTTTTATAATTAATATTATTATTATTATTTTGTTATTTACTAGAATATATATATATATACAATTTTTTATAAAGTGAAATTCTTTACCAGTGGTTGCCAATCACAGGAGATAAAATTCTTTACAAGTAATTGCCAATGACGAGAGATAACACTTTTCTGAAAAAAGAAAAATATTAAAGAGAGACAACACTTTTCTAATAATAATAAATAAATAAAATTTTAAAAAAACCAAAAAAAAAATTGAAGTAAAATTATTTACAAATAGTTGTCAATGAGGGGAAATAACTAACAAAAAAAAAATTAAAAATAACTCCAAAAAATAAATTATATCCAAACAAAATATTGCTTTTGTCTAAACCAAGAGCCTAAAAATATAAAGCAACAAAGGAAGTGTGAGAGCATATTAGTAAAAATACATTACAAATATATTGAATGTGCACTTTGAAAATATTTTTATATTATGTATCCATCAATTCTTCATAATATAAGGATTATTCTCGGATGCGAGTGACATGATGCGCATATACAAAACCGGTTCATCCCATGAATAGGTTGATGGAGTCCTGCACTGTCAACTCTAATCTGATGCAAAACTTCCTCTCTGTAATAATTTACATGAGCTCCATGATGCACCTCATCTACTGCCACACCCTGAATCACATGCCTCCCCAGAAAATTGTCCCAACTTGCATTTGAGATCGTGTCAAAAAATCACACAGCATCTACGTTTGTGCCACCGGTCTTCAAAAGGCGAGGTCTCTCCCAATTGTGTCATCCCCTTGCTGCTCCTATTGGCCTTTAGAGCCCTCTTCGCCCCCCTTTCCATTATGTTGTTGCCTCAGTCTCTCTACATTTTCCACCAGTTGTGCACCATTCCTCCTGCGTGCCTCCATATTGGTGCCTAGCAGCTGGGTACCCACCCTGTTGCGCCCCTCAAGGCTGCACGCTCCCTGTGGCCACACACCCCCCTCTGGATTTACTCGCCTTTACATATTCACCTCGTTGCGCGCATTCAGAGGAAGGATCCCTTGCTGCGCACCACCCGCCTCCAAGCTCCCCTTCTGTACAGTTCACATTCGTGCACATCCCTGCTTTGTTTCTCTGTTAAGCGCTCCCTTGAAGAGCAAGTCACCGTCCGTAGACCGACCCCCACCTCTCTTTCATTTCAACTCCCCATGGCTCCACGCCAACACCTAAAGACCATCAGGGGTAGCCAGAGAGGCTCGTTCTCGGGACGCTATCAGCGAGGCCAAGACAATCGTCTAGAATCCATCGAGGGCTCCTCTTCTAGCAGTCGTGATAGGGAGGTACCCCAGTGCTATGAGAGCACCCCAGAGGAGACCTCCCCAACTCAGGGGCATTAAAGGGGCAGAAGGGGTCCCAAGAAATCCACCATCGTGCAACCAGCGCAGCCTCCTCCACGCAAAATCTAGCCTCTCCTGGTACAATAGGTCTCAGGGGAGGACACTCCTATGTGAATCATGGACTCAGAGGGGGTTTGGACGAGTTTTCTTGATGCTGAGTACCCATTCGCACCCATACTCTGTGCAGCAACCACAAAGCCTTCGCGTGTGCCTTCGACTAAGGAGGAGGCCATGGCGCAGGAGTACAGATGTCGTATTGAGGAGGAGGACCCTGTATTCAAGGATGATGAAGATACACCTTAATTGCGCAGCTGCTCGACTCTTGTTTGTTTTATGTTATTTCAGTACATATTATAGATATTTTTCTTTTTCAGGTGTCACAGCAAACCTTGTAATTTTTTACTGTATGATGCTATCTAAGGGTTGGTTTCCTCCCAGGAGGCAGCCCCAATCCTGCGCTACACTAAAAGAATCGAAGGTTGGGATTGGATAAGAACAACTTACCATCTCAGCACATTGCATATGTAAAGCTTCTCTTTGAATTAATATAGTTTAGCCTAACTTACCAAAAAAAAAAATCTTCATAATATAAGGATCATGTATCCATCCAAAGAGTTTTTTGATCGATTATGTTTGTTGTTGTATTGAGCTCGAATGTGTTAGAAAGTTGATTTTCTAGAAACAATATTTTATTTTTGAAATTTTGACTTTTCTAGAAGCTTTTTTTTTTTTTTTTTTGTTCTTTACCCACCGACCAATCTATTAGGCATTTGGAATCTCCAAGAATTTATATGCAATCTATAATTTTCAAATATGCAAGAAATATAGAAGTCGAGCAACCAATCAACCAATCAACTCTGCTTTTGTGTTTGTTCCTCTCCATATACCAATTCTAAACTCAAAATTTTTTTTTTTTTGTCAGTCTAATCATTCTCCCACCTCCACATCTATCCCCTTGTGCAAGTCCACTAAAAAAACTAATCGAAATACATTGAAATAAATTAGGGAGATTGATCCTTCTTAGATTTTTTTAAATTTTTTTTTAAGGTTATATTCGCTAAAATATGCCACAATCTTCGTAGATTGATTATACTAACTTTTTAGTTTTTGAAAGTGACCTATTTCTTAGTAACTAGATTCCCAGCCACAAAAACTTGAGGGGAACAAAGAGTTTTAGATCTTACTTCGATTTCTTTTAAGTTGTAGTTTTATGAAGTTTAATTTGTTATTTATATTGATTTAACATACTTACTGTATTTTGAGTCTGAGGAAGGTTTATAAAATGAAAATTCTCACAAAGAAGGTGTTTGTGAAACTTTTAAGTAATGCTAATAAAAATAAAATTAGATAATAGCTTATTTTATTTTTTAATTGTGATGAGAATCTTTTATTAAATCAAAATCCATGTCTAGATTTTAACCTATACAATAGGGGAGTATAATGAAAATCTTTTAAGGCCAGTTATACTTGTAACCTCGGGACGGTCTTTATTCTCAATATCTATTAGTCGTTTTACTATCTTAAAGGACACAGGGTCTTTGGAGTTGTAGATTCTCCAAAAAAACCTATAGATACACACAAAAATTACAATGCATATCAAACTCATTATTAAAGAATAGTTGCAAGGGAAGGAATATTATTTCTTATTAGGACTATTGCCTCTAAGTTTATACCTTTATTGGCGAAATCAGATGCAGCAGAGTTGTTTATTCTAAACAATATGAAATAAATTAATAATAGATAAGGCTAGTTTTAGATTCCTGATTTGATCAATAATGTTTCGCAACTTGCAATCCTTAGGCAAAAATCATTGAATAAGGTGATGGATAACTAGCAGGGAATTTTCCAACACCACCAAATCTTCAATGTGTGCTTCTTTTGCCAGAAGGAGCCTTTCAAGTAATCTATGTGCCTCTACCACATTATTTGCACAATTTCCTGAACCCCAATTGTACTGAATTTCATTTTTTTCCATTTGAGTTGAGAATAACCCCTACTGCCCCTACCACCCCAAGGATAATAGTTAATTTTTTAAATTAAGATTATTGTTCTTAAATTAATAAAATCGTTGCTATGCATCTTTTCCTTAGTTTATATTTATTTTATTGCATAGTCTAATTAAGAGACGAAATGACATTTTAAAGGGTAGTTTTTGTTGGTTTATTTTAACCAAAATCTAGCATAGATTTTTAAAATTTTGAATTTAAGTTGTTTAATCTGTAGAATTCTAGTATCCTAGGGGTTTTTCATGGTGTTGAATCTATTTATGCATTCAAAAATATATTTTAAACAACAAAAAATCACAATCTTGCGTAAAATTGTATCTTCATATTCCATTGAAAGAGGTCATTTCGTCTATAAGTTAGACTGTGTCTTTATTTTGTCAATTTGTACATCTTTTTACTAATGTATTTAAAATAGGAATATTTGATATTGTGTGTTTAAACTATAACTGTTTGATTATAAGTTTAAGATCTACATTTTAATAAACATATAATAATGTTACCAAGTTAATGAAAATTTAACCAAGTTTCTATTTTTTAGAGGCCACATTTAGTGTCGATTTTATGTTTGTTTTAAAAAGTGGTGATGCAACATCACCTTTTTTTCATCTTAGGGTTAAAATTTCAACATTGAATTTTCAGTCATGGCATTAAACACCAAATATCATGAGTACAAAAGATATGAAAAAAAACACAATGTAAAAATGGTGATGCAACATTACCTTTTTAGGATGAAATTCAAACATTTTTCAATCATGGCATCAAACACCAAATATCACAACCATGAAAAACATGAAAAAACACAATGAATGCAAAAGTGATGATGTAACACCATCTCGTATTTTTAGAGTCAAATTTTAAATATTTTTCAATTATGATACTACAAATTACAAATCAAATATCATGACTATGAAAGACCCTAAAAATCAACACCTAAAATTTATTTGCTTTTCTTTATTTTGTTTTTTTGTCAATGTTTATTTTTAAGTGTTTTTCAAATTTACTTACTTTTTATTTTATTTTATTTTATTTTTTAGATTAAAATTACTAATAAATTGACATTATGATTTTGACCACTTATACTCTCCAAAAAATAATAATAAAACATAAAATAACATTACTTTTATATATATATATATATATATATATATATATATATTATTTTTTATTAATTTAAATTAAAAAGAATAAATAAATAAAAATGATTAATATTTATCTTGGAAAAAAAAAAAACTTTTATATTATTAAAAATTTGAAAAAACAAAAAAAATTATATATATATATATATATATATATATATATATATATATATATATATATATATATATATATATATATATATATATATATATATATATATATATATATATATATCAAATACAAAATTTAAAAATATACAAATTAAAAACAAAACTGACTTTCACCTTTAGAAACTCAAAGGGGGTTTCTAAAGGGGCAGGGCAGGGCAGTTAGGTGATTCGAGCGATGCAGACCGCGAGTGTACTTTTTCTCTACTCTGTCGAGGAGGAAGCCTCCACCTTCATCTCATAAAAATTGCTTTGTTTAATTTAACTTTCTTTGTTTTTGTTTTTAATATTTTTAATTTAATATTATATTATATGGTATTAGTATTTATGTTCGCTTTGATAGTTTATTAGTGTGTTTTTACCAAAAATTTATGTATTTTATTTATAATTTAATACATGAAAGTTAATTTTTGTTATTTTTATTAATATTTAAATTTTATTTATTTGTAAGTTGATTAGTTGAAGTTTTATTATAAGTTGTTTAATAACTTTTATTTCTATTAAATTATTAATATTTTGTTTTTTTGTTTTATTTTTTATTTTATTTCACTTTTGTGTTTTTTTTTTCTATTATTTCTATTTTTATAAATTATTTGTTTTTTTGTTTTATTTTTTATTTTATTTCACTTTTGTGTTTTTTTTTTCTATTATTTCTATTTTTATGAATTATAATTTTTTTGTTGTTTATATTTTCAATTTAAAATGACTTATTATTATTTTACAAACATATTTTAATAAATTTAATTATAATATATATATAACACACAAATAAAATAAACATAGATATTAAAGTGTATATATGTTAATATAAAAATATTAATTATTCATATTTGTTAATTTTTTTGTAATGGCTTTAAACAATAAAATATTTTATTAGTTGTTTATTTTTGTGATGGAATCTTTATCTTTATTATTATTTACTTTAATATGCTAAGTGACAAGTACTAGCTACTATGTAGCTCTTGTTTTATTTAGATATGTAGCCTTTGTTTTATTTAGATATAAGGAAAATATGTAGCCTTTGTTTTATTTAGATATAGATATTTTCCTTATTGTTTCTTTTTAAATATTTTTTCAAAATTTAATGCAATTTAGTTTTCCCAAATTTTGTCAAAAAAAAATGTTTAAATTTTTTGCTTTTTAATTTTTTATTGATATTTTATGAGAAATATGTTTTTTAATTATTTGATTTTATTTTTTAATTAAAATAATTATAAATTTTGAGTTACTTTTTTTTTATCTATTTTTATGACTTTGTTCATATTAATGATGATTTTATAGATGATATTAAAAAAAATGCAATTTTAATGTTTTGTTGAAAATGGGTCAAGTTGTCTTAGGCTAAAATTCCAAATAAGTTGTAATTTAGCATTTAAAATAAATAAATTGTTGCTTGTAAAATTGCTCTCTAATTTGTTTCCTTGTGGGACGACACAATGATTGTCTCTCTAGGATGTTATTCCCTCCACCTGGTTTCAAATCCCAAAGGGGGACCCCATGGCTCGTCATTGTAAGGCTGGAACAATATGTGTCTCGTTGGAGTGTGGGATTTTGACTCCAATTTCAGGTGGTCTTTAGACATTTCGATCCTAGGCTGAACTATGTGTTTCTGATATATGTGGCTTGTGAGTGGTTGCATATATCTGGGGAGGTTGCTAGGCTAGTTCCCCATCAACCATTTATCTTTGAAAAATCTCTCTCTAATTTAGATGTTGATTTTTATTGTTTTATAGTCATAATATTTGGTCTTTAATGCCACGTTTGAAAAATGTTTGAATTTTCACCCTAAAAGAGAGGGTGATGTTGCATCATCACTTTTGCATTTTATGGTGTTTTTACATGTCTTTTGCAATCATGATATTTGGTCTTTAATGCCTAAGTTAAAAAAAAGATTTGAATTTTCACCCTAGGAAAAATAGAGGTGATGTTGCATCAATACTTTTATATTTTGGTGTGTTTTTTCATATCTTTCATAGTTATGATATTTGGTTTTTAATGCTATATTTGAAAACTGCTGCCTTGAAATATAAAAAAACAAAAAAGTTCTTATTGTTGCTTCACCATATTAAAATTATTATTTTGAAATCATAATTTTCTCTTTAAGCTAATAACTGTATTTTAAAAATTTTAATATCCATTGCATGCTTATTACTACAATTAGTTAAATGATAGGCAAGATATTAAAGTGACCAATATTAGATTGAATCTTATCATTATATTTTGTTTCTAAGCCATTTAGAACATTTCCACTTCAAATCATATGAAATGGCATTGGAAATTCACATATAAAAATTATTACAAATAGTGTTGGGTTTAAATTGCTCTTTCATTTATCATCCAGAGTAAAATAGATGCTCCCAGTAGTTGTTATTCTTCCGCACCATCATAAAATTATTTTTTTATATAACCATCACTCCTACAAATAAGATTTTACCCTTAAACAAGGATGGCTGCAAGGCAGCTAGTCCCTGTCTTGAGCCAGAGTTTTGAGCAGTCAAATTGTCCCTACGAAACCAAGACTAAGCATATTGCATTACCAAGACTAATCATACTGCATTACCAGATAAAAAAGGAGTACTTTGTAGTGTAAGTAATACTAGACTGTAGTGGACTATAGTAATGATCTCTCTAACTCCTATTTAGCTTGCCACTAATCCTAACTCTGAGGCTTGCCTTTTGGGATACAAATGAAATCTACAGGTGTCTATAAGGATCATCCTCATTGAAAAAGGCAACACAAGAATAATTTTGGACAAGCCTACTATTGAAGACAAAGAAAAGAAATTTTTATGTAAAATATATTCCGAGGACCTATATCAGCTCCTATAATTTCACATTATCTCTGTCTTATGAAAGGAAATAGTCTACAACAATGAGAAGAACATGTTCATATTGTCTTGCATGAGTTTTGCATCCAGTAGTGGCAGCCATAGTTAGCTAAACAGGTGATCAAATTTCTCATCAAGGACCTGGGCTTGAATATGCTAGCAATGCAATTGAAAAGGATCATAGTTTCTTGAATGTGCTAGCATTGTGGTTGGAAAGAACCTATAGTTTCACACTCGTGGCTAGAGAAAAACAATGCAACCAAGAGTGAACTTACATGTACCCCAGTTGGTAAGAAGGTGAAGACAAAAGGTTCTAATGATTAATCATTAGGCACAAGCAGAGAAAATCATTTTTTTTGCAAATTGGTCAGTTTAATGTAGTTGCAATGAGCATAAAGGTGTAAAATCATTGCAATTACACTTCTCTAGATAATTATGCAGGTAATCAATCAAAAATAAGCAAAAAACATGGGTTAAAATCTTTGTTTTACATGCGAACATTGAATTGTGTATGCTTAACTCCCATGAATTTGAATTTATAATTGAAAGCAGGAAAAAAAAAATTAAAAGAGTGAATATCTACTCCAATCATAATAGTTAAAGCACCGTGAACCCACAAGGAGATCTTTGTAATCAGATAAGTGCAACTCACTTCTTTTTATCAATATCTGGTATGTCACTTCTCTCAGCCTTCTCCACAATAACCTAAATAAATAAAACAAAGCATAAAACACAGATATAAAATAAGACCTACTTTAAGGGTCGGTTTCAAAATAAATAGCAGCGAGCCAAGGTCGACTGTCTTTGGATTTGGATGAATCGAGCTCAGAAGTGGTATTTGCAAAATCAGATTCAGGATTGCTATAGTTTCCACTAACTACTCTATCTAGCCAATTTAGCTTCCTCTCAGATAGCCTCAGCTTGTCTTGTCTCTGAATATATGAAATTGTAAACGCTGACATAATTTTTTCAAATATAACTATAAATTTGTATGAAAAATTAGTTCCAATTTTGCATTCCAAACTCTGATATTGTTATTAGCTTGAAGGTGAGTATAGAAAAACATAAATAAACTACAAATTTGTCAAGCGAAAGATCAAGTACGAGTAGAAATAGAAAATTGCCAAAAGTTTCCAGATGGCATCTGAAAGTTCGTAAATTATATTTACTCTAAATGGAATTTTTATTTAATGTGTTAAGGTCATTGGAACAAGTATGTTTTACACTTTAAAACCCCTAAAAAAACATGACACCCTAGATACACTAACATGCAGGGGCAATATTCAGCCATTTCATTCTGAGTGACAAGCAGGTGGCAGAACTACTCACTATCCCAAAAAAAAATCACTTTAGACATCATTTCTAAGAATTTTAAAGAGCAAGTAAACTCTCTCAGCTAAAGAGATTTAGCAGTCCTATTTTTCATCGTGTGGCTCTTTCAATGACACCTTATCTGAGCATTGAGGCCATGGAAGACTATTTTCAGAGAGTAATGTAATTCCTAGATTGTATGGTCCAGCATGGATTTTTTTGTTGTCATGTTCATCTCTTTTGAAATGGTATTATGCCTTCTCACCGGTGTGTACAAAAGGAATCAGGATTCTTCTCAAGGCAGTTTCACATGGAGGATCATTTGAAAAACAATTGAAAGTCACCCAAGTTGTCTTGATGCTACAACTCAATCAGATAAAGTCTCGATGCTACAACTCAATCAGATAAAGTGTGAACACAAGTATGTTAGATGAGTGCATAAAATATGCAATATCTTTTAGCATCGTAAGAAACAGTAATGAAAATCTTCAGTCACAGATCCTACCCTTTGAATTTGTAACTACAGTCCATTCTTGTCTAGTTGAACATTTCTATCTAATGTGAAGTGTTGTTAGCTCGATGATCAAAAAGTTCCAACAGAGTTTAGCTTTGTTAAATATTGACTAAATTTAAATAGGAATGGAGGTTCATTCCATTGAATGTTCACTCTATACACACCTTTAATTTGTTATGACAGGATATGCAAGGCAATTTTAATAGTTAGACTGAATAGTGAGGTATCAGCAACAATTTAAATTTCTTGTTTGAAAGAAGACATGATTCAGTACAAACACAGATCAACAACATCATTGCAATTACAATTTAGTTCTCACTGCCACTTGATTCCATAAACTCTTACAACTCATATTTTTCATGTAACTAGCATCCCTAATTTTAGTGTGTACAACCAAGGCCATATAGGCTCGACCCTTTGCTGGAAAATGCTTGTACGCATGCCAAGGATGAATGTTTGTTTCTATAATGATTGTTCAATAGGCATGTGTATTTAAAACCAATTATCTTCCTCTTTTGCACAGTCTCGTCCTGCTAGGGTATCATTTCTAGGAAACAAATATTTACTTGATAACATCAGAGAAACCAATTACAATTATTTACTTGATCAACATCATGGAAAACATCATTTACCCATAATAATTGTTTCAACGAACTAAATATTAATTGAGTCTCATCTTTAGTATAATATGAAACAAAATAAAGAGGAATAATAGCTATAATATTTTAACATAATAGGAAAGAAAGATAGAGGAATGACATGTTTAATAGAAATGGCTGAGAAGAATCATTTACCCTGTTGCGATATCTGAAGAAAGTTTTAGCTAGTAGGTCCACCCGGTGGGAACAAAGTGATTGTAACCACATTTTCTGCACCTTTGATAGATCAAATATTCCCGGTGTTAATTGTCATGTATGCATTCAATGCCACTATGGATGGAAAATATGTTTAAATGGTAAAAGACCTAACGATGTCCTTCGAGTCTATATCTCTGTTTAATATACTGCATGAATTGCATCATAGTACAATCCATAACCTATTCAATATTGTTTTCATTGTGCGATAATTTCCTCTGCAATTTTTGCCTTCTTGACAACTGCCAAGACACAAAATATACAGTCCAGATGTTATGCAATAAAGGTACATAGAAAAAGATTGTGGATAGGAAAGTGTTAATTTATACTCTAAGTAAGCCTCAGATATAATACACTTTGATTAGACATGCTCTAGCTATAGAGCCTTCTGAGACCATGGAATAAGAGCCCATGTTAGTTCATGCCCTATTTTACAGTCTCCTTGTCCTTTATAAGCCCCTCTATCTGCAAACTTTGACGGAGATCAGATGGTTGTCTATGTAGATTTCCTTTACCTCTAGAATCTAAAGCAAAAGCTCGTTTACTCATGGCACCAACCATTAGAGATAGTTGACAATCGTCAATTTCTAAACACGCCAATTTCCCGTGCCTTAGGCCATTTTTTACTATGCAAGTTGCTCTCATCAAGGGTATAACATGGATGATCCTCAAGATTGAATTGAGAATCAGAATATATTGAGGTCATTTCATCCAGATTTCCAATTTCATACTATAATTAACCATTTACCAAGGTGTTCAAACTGTAATTAATCATTTACCAAGGTGACCGGGCAGTGTCACAAGCTCCCGCATCAAAAGGGTTGGTTCTAGCAATCGCAACATAAGTGAGCGTATAAGCTAATATGAATGACGCTTATCCAATTTTTGATCGAGTAAAGCCCCATAACCCAAATGGAAATGGATCTATTCCTCAAGTCATGCTTTGGGGGGAGGCGAAGCTTGAGAATGAAAATAGGACTCTTTCAAGTCTGTCGAGCCCGGAACTGCAACAACAGGCATCACCATGGCCCATAATAGCTACACTTCAGTTCACCATGCTAGCTGAAAGTCATTAAAGTGATTTTCAAAAATAAAAATAAAAACTATATGACCATGTGGGCCCTCCCATGATGGCAACGTGTCTCACCTCCTTCTCCATAACATAGCATGCACGCAGGGCGCTAAACCACGCCACCTAACATTGTATCATGCTAATGTTTCTGCTAACCTGCCAAATTTGAACTTGCAACCATTATGAGTTTGAAAGAGCTCTCTATTCTTAAAAGGGCTACTTCTCTGGTTTCGGCTTCGTTAGGGTTTCTCTCTCCCTTTCTTCTTCAAGCAGGCGCATCAAAACCCGGAAAGGAAGATCACTTAAAATAGATGCAACTTATCAACCTACAGAAAGGAAAAAAGGAGATAAATCACTGGAATAGAGTGAGGAAGGATCGAACACCAGCAACAAGGAGAGACCAACAGCGGTGAATCCAAATATGGGCACGAGCAACAATCGCCAAAGTACGACAATGGTGATTCAGACTAATCTGGAAGCGAGAAATAGTTAAGGGGATGGAAGAATTAGTAGCACCATCATGTTCTAGACACAAGCAGCAATCACCAAAGTACGACAATGGTGATTCAGACCAATCTGGAAGCAAAAAATCATTAAGGGGATGGAATAATTAGTAGTACCATCATGGTCGAAGAGTTAGGAGGGGAAGTTGGTTATTGTTTCCCCTCCCCTAACCTGCAGTTTCTAGCTAGATGTTCCACTACAAGTGTACAGAGCATATATTTGATTGATTTATATCCCTGTGAGTATAAGTCATTCAATCCCTTGCTACATTTCCAATTCAGTAATAAATCAAGCCATATCAGAGTTTGTAAAAAAATGCATTCTACGACCATGTTTTAGGCGGTATAACCTCCCCTTCGAACCTTTAAGGTATCTATAACTAGAAGAACCAAAACTACGTGATTCTTTTGGAACGAATAGTAGAGCGGATGAAAATAGGCGAATTGATATAAGCTAGAATCGATTTTCATAAACCGCCCTATTCTACCATCAATGATGGTTCAATAGTCAAGGGTGTCGATTTTCATGGGTACTACGTATTTTTTATCATGTAACATATTGATAGATCACCTAATGCTATATGTTCTACAAAGCTATATGTTCTATCACTGTTAGTAGATTGTATCATCTCCAAGACAGTTAACCCTGCACAGATCCAAGACAATTAACCATGCATAGCCAAGAGCCCTGCATCGCCTATGAAAATCCAATCCAGTGGAAGTACTGAAGTGGCTGACCCTGGTTCATAAACCTGGGCTACTAGATCTAGAATGGGCTCTCCTGTAACTTGCTAAGAAATTATTAGGAACTCAATCTCGTCGGAAACCTTGTAGAAAGCAAGATGGAATTGGTGAGGTTTTGTTGCTCGATAATTGTTCATTTTTAGAGGTTTTGCTGCTTGCTACCTGTTCCCTGTAAAAGCAGGTGTCGTGCACAAATTTCAACTTTAGTGTTGCATGACAATGTAGGTGGCAGTACATGACAATGTAGGTGGCAATTCAGGAGTCTTCAGGAGTGAAGGCTAAAAAGGCTGAAAGTTCAGAAGGTGAAGGTCTGGTTCATGTATTGTATCCAATAGGATTTAATGTTTTAAACTAATGCTAGCATTAGTTTACCTCTCTTTCTCTTAAAATTTGAAAGGGCAATATAATATATGATTTTAGCCTCCATTCAACTATCCATAATATTGACATAATATTGACAGGCGAAATCATTAAAAAGTTTAGTTAAAATTCAGTTATCTGTAATATTGACAGACCGAAACTAATGCTAACAATACATTGTCGATTACTATAGTCCATGTCATGCCTGCGACAAGGACTAATAAGAAGAAAACTTATTTTCACCTTAATGGTAGCTTGACTTGAACCCAATTTTATGGTCCCTTACCTTAATTTCAAAACTAATAAGCATTAGAAATTATAAATTATATATTTTGAAATTTAAGTAGTATTTTTTAAACATGTAGTTTAATAAATAGACGAAATGGTTCTTTTTCGAGTAATTTTTGCTTAATTTTTCTCTCTACAATAGATATTTTTAAGAATCATGATTTTAATTTTTTTAATTTACAAATTCTGAGTGCCTCATAGGTTTTTTTAGGGTGCAAAATTCATTTATGCATTCAAAAATACATTTTAAACAACAAGAAATCACAATCTTATTTGAAATTATATTACTAGATTCCGTCCAAAAAAGTCACTTCGACTATTAGTTGGACTACACAATTTTTAAATGTGACATATTTCAAAATTTAACTAGTACTTTTTCATTTGTAAGTATGAAAGCAAACAGATAAATATTTTATTTGAATTATATTGAAATTATCAAACACAGATGAAATATGATGAGTTTAAGAAGGATTTATTAAGTTTAAGAGATTTTGAATGCAAGAATATTTTTTAGATTCAAATTTATAATATAAAACACAAAAAGTTCAAAAATGTTATTAAGTTTAAATTTTTTGAGTGTAAGAGTATTTAGCTTATGAGGTAGTTCAATTAGCAAGTGCCATAAAAATGAGGTATTATGTACCAAGAGATTCGAGGTTCAGATACCCCAACTTATTTGTGTTTGCGGAAAGGGAATACATAGGCACATATGGCTTATAGTGTTAATAGTTAGAATCGACCTCGTGTCATGCAAGTACAAAACTAACGCAGTTGTCGATCCTCTAGTCACCAAAAAAAGTGTAAACGTACTTATTTAAAGCATTAAAAATCTATATCAAATTAAATGGTATTAAAAGTATTGTATATATAATTAAAGCATTTATATATTCTAAAACTTAAACGGCACTTTTTCCCTCGATCAAGGTGAATGGATATTTGTCATAGGAGGTTGGGAGGGGTGTTTTCCACCCTGTCGCCTCTCACTGCAATTAAAAGGGGTAGGTGGTGTGGCCAACACCTCCCATGCAATATGCATGCGAGATTTCATTCCCCTCAGCATCATGGTCTTGTCTTTGAAGGCTCCTTGGTTTGCGATGGTCCTTAGCAAAGTTGGTTAATTATCACTGAATGGGAGTGATCCCTCCTTGCTAGTGGGATTAAATTCCCTTTGTTAATCCTTGGGTCACTTGAATTAGTGGTATGATTGGTTGGAAGGTGACCTGAATCCTAAACTTTTCCAATGCAGGTGTCGCTTTCCTATGGTGCAACAGAGCAGTGACCCTCACTAGCTCTAAATTACCCCTACTCCAGGTGTCTACATGTGAAGGTTGGCCATTTGTGGAGGTGTGTGGGAGCATTGCACTGAGTCCTGGAGTTGTCAGATAATTTTGAAGTAGGATGTAATGGATATTTTAGGTTGGTTCAGTGGACTTTGATGGAAGCTTCTCTTAGTTGTCTTGTCTTGGCTTTTGTTGGCCCCATCCTTCCTAGGTAGTGACGCACGGGTAATGGTTTCCTGAATGTCATTGAATTTTCATTGTCTTTTATTCACATGGGGTTAATTAGATTCTATTGTGCTTCATTCATTTATCTTTCTAGTTCCATATCAAATAAACTTCCGAGTCTTTGGTCAGTCAGTGGCTCCAGTGTTAATTCTTAAGCATGGTCTTGTCCCTTTATTGGTAGACCTATTGCTGTAAGGTTCCCTAAACACAGTAATTTAATTTCAGACATATATTAATCTAAGTATATACTCAGCAGTAACATACTTCAATGAAATGTAAGGTTCCACACACAGAGATTTAATTGCAGACCAAATATAATCAGCAGTAAGGTATTTCGTTGAAATTTGCAGTGAAATTTAATTGAGAAACAATTTTATACCTAAAAGTAATACCTGGAACGTAGTTAATGATTTTGATGATGGCTCTCCTCCCAGTGATGCTGATGCTGCGTGATGTTGTGGATAGTTAAACATTTCACCGAACAACCAAGTCCTCCCAGCCAATCCGGGAACAATCCCAGACCCAGAGGATGTCTCCTCTGCCCCCGTGCCCATATTTCCAAGAAGGACAGAGACTCCCAGGCAGTTCAATCTCACAATTCAATCTAACTTCAGCAGAATTTCTTTCCTTTGCTAAAAAAAAAAATCCCCCCCTTTCTCCTCCATATCACCTCCCTTAAATAAGTTCCCTCCATCGCCTCATACTTCCCTGAGGTCTTCCCCTTATTAATGGTGATATTTTCTGTATCTATGGTGGTATCCTTTTCATTATATTGGGATGGGAATATAATCTAAACAATCTTCCTCCACCGCCTCTAACCTCCCGAGGCCTTATCCATCATTATGTTCATATTAAATGTTTTTTTATTTGGTGGGTGGTCCACATTATGGTGAGTATGAATATACATTTATGAAGGTGGGATTATATAATTATTTTATTTATAGAGCTTGGGGCTTTATTTAAGTTCCTTTAATATTAATCTTTAATATTGCATACTCATTTTAACTTAAGGATTAACTTTATTATTTCATTTCTTTTATTACCTCTTTTCATAAAATTTATACTTAGTTGATCTTAATATAGATCTGAAATCTTAATATTAAGTTCCCAATCTATGTAATCTTGATATTAGTAGGTGGGTGTACTAGTGCGATGTGGGCGGTATAGGTAGGTGTAGCTATCAAATGCCTATATCGTTCACACGCTAATATCGTTTTGGGTATAACTTGGGAATGGGTCATTACAATTGCGCTTTCATTTATCAGGTCTCTCATCCCTTGGTTTTGTTTGTGTAAGTTTCGTTCCTCCTAAATATTCCTAGTTACTTCACAGGGGCTTCACTAGGGGAGAAATACCATATCACATGCATTCATATTGGGGAATATATATATATTGAGCATATAATTGGGGATAAAGGGTTTTTTTATTGGCAGGTATAAAAGATGGAGCTCAAAGTTAATGAAAAAATATAAAGGGGTATAAAAAGTGTTAATGAAAAAATGGATACCTACAATATCAAAAGAAATTAGGGGTTTTTTAAATTGGCAAGGTGTATTGGGTTCGTATTGGTAGGGGGTTAAATAATGTGATTTTTAGAGGTATATTCCAATATGTAGTCAAATTAAGGGTATTTTTTAGTATGCCACGAACGCACATGTTATGTCATAGGTCCATTGAGCGAAGCCCTCATGACTTACGTGGGGACTAGTCTAGGTCATTCCTTTGGGCATCTGTCGTTTATTGTTTTTTTGTTTCTTTATGGGGGATTGAGCCCTTTGCCATATTATTTAACGGTGGTTTGTAGTTGATGAGGCATTGGTTGCTTGAGTTTCTTTCTAGAGCAGTTGGTTGTGTTCCCTATTCTAGGATTGGTGTATTTCCTTTGTGGTTGCAATGCCTATATAGAGGATGTGCAGCTGCAAAGGGGCTAGTAGGTGTGGCCAGCATAGTTGACCACGCACCCATACCCAGGCCTAAGAAGTAGCAGCGATATATCACTTGGTGACCTCTCCTAGCATTCAGGAGGAAGTTCATCAACTTGAGACAAATATTACTCATGACCATCAGGCCTACTCATATACATAAATAATGGAGGAGGTCTCTAATTGCCTTCCTGACCCTAGTAATACTAGGGGAAGAAGGAACTAATGTATGCACTCCATCACCTTGCATTGGTAGATGAAGACCCTTTTAGGCCAAGTTCTAAAGGAAAAGCATGAATACATGAATGATATAATTTCCTTATTGAATGATATATGGAGGGTGCAATGCCATCAAAAGTACTTCCTAGAGAGATTGTATGCTCACTTGGCCCACTTGCGAGTCCAAGCCCTTTGTGCCTGTTAGAATAAGTGCAAGGGACCTCGCACCTGTGACATCTTCGTATTCCTGAGTTGATATGGACTTATGCAGGAACACAATAAAATACAGAAATACGCATAAATGCATAGATGCAACAAAAATATAACTTCATTTCATTAATATCAAATGATTGAAATATTTTTATAGACAAAATGGAAATAAACTAGCTAAAGCATTGATAGCTTATCTCTGAGAAGAGATGTGGCAGCTATAGGCCTCTAAATGGTGTTACAATGATTCTTTAAGGCCTATTTATTATTGAGAAACAATGGAAAATACTAAATATCCAAAAACCTAACCCTAGGAGATGAAGTGCCAAAACTATGTGCCCCGTTTGGGTAAATTGGTACATCAACTTCCCGGGGACATAACTTTGGCATACGACCTTTGTTTGACGTGCACAATACCTTGTTAGAAATATCTATCTGAGAAATACAACTTTTGCATGAAAAAACATCGGTCAAAACATCGGTTAAAGACCCATGTTTTTTTTTCTTCCCAAAAAACATTATTTAGGGCCTCAAAACAGCTCTGGAAGTTCAGGACCCGAAAACCTACTAAAAATAGTAAATTGTGCTACAATTAAGGAAATTGAAAAACTGAAAGAAAAAATAGTGGGGGTCCAAGTGGAATAGGCGGGTGGCCACCAATATCCACCTGGATCATTCCCCCCCCTTAGGAATCAATGGTCCCCATCGCGTTGAGTTCCTCCATGAGATGAGGAAACTTATGTTGAACTTAGTCCTTGGTGAGCCACTTGCCTTGGTGAGGGAGTTGGCTTACTTTGACAACTCAATATAATTGGATCCTTTTTTGTTGGGAGTTTTGGATCTGTGTATCCATGATCTGATTATTTTTGGCTTGTTCCATGCAGTCTGGGTTAACTCTATTGGTGTGAGATTTTCTTCCATTTTGGATGTGTCTAGTAGAGGTGGAAACTAGGGTCGAAGGTGGTCCACATTGAACACTGGGTGCAGACCAAGGAATGGAGGAATACTAAGCTCGAAGGCAGTATTCCCTATAGCCTTGGTGATGGTGTATGGACCATATCGAAGCAGGGGAAGCTTGTGGTGGGGTCCAGCGAGGCGCTCCTTATGCAAATGTAGCCACACTTTGTCACCCACCTGGAAGTGGTGTGGCACCTCATGTTGATCATGTTGATGCATGTACTTAGCATTGGCTCTATCCAAAATTTCATGAACCTATTGGCGAATGTCCTGAATGCGCTCAACAAAGTTTTTCGCCTTGTCAACTTCAAATTGGACATGAGTCGAATCTACCCTATGTTGAGATTGCAACAAGATGATGAGCTTAGTGGAAAGGAGTCACCTTCACTAAGTGGGCTCGCAGGGTATTTTTGGCGCAAAGTCTATTTTTAGACATATGGATCATGTTCTATGAGTTGCAGGATGCTATTTGTAGATGGTTGGTCAAGTCGGAAAAAATAGATGGACTTCTATTTTTAGACATACTGGGCGGAATCTATTTTTAGATTGCCAGTCTAAAAATAGATATGTCGAATATTATTAGCTCTTAATAATATTTGGACTCTAAACCTTATCTTATCCTCTTGGAGCACTTCAGTTCAGTGCACAGAAGTGGCACATGCAGCTGACTGAAGGAATTACGCTATTCCTAGGGTTTAGTGGAGCTATTGCATGTTGACTTCAGTTAGAACTCATGTGACAAAGTTTGGTGGAGTTAATTGAGGAAGTTAGTGGAGTTGTATTCAGTTTAACTGAGTTAAACATAGTTGAGCTAGTTGTATCTAGTCTAACTGATTGATACACTAGTGAGAGTGGTGTGAATTAATTATTAATTAATTCACTAGTTATAAACTCATTAATCAACTAAAGAATACATCAGTTAACTTCGGTGCATGGACAGTTTCAGTGGAGACCAATGCGAAATAGGTCGAAAGACACGGGGTTAACTATCGGTTGTGACTATATTGTTGCTATTTGCAACACACAGATAGGTGGAGAAGCCCATGAGGATTGCGCAGTACAAGCCAGGTGATTTATCTATTTAATGAAGCCATCCCATAGCATTGATTACGAAATAGAGGCTGGCTATCAAGTGGAAAAATATTGGAGCATGTGTTTTGCTAGATGTAGCTTGATAGTGTGTAGCAATTGAGGTTGTGCGAGATCTTGTGAAATTTTTACTATAATGATTGTTACATGATCTCCATGAAATATAATATAAAAGATAGTTGGGGTTTTATTTAAAAGCTAGCCCATTAAATGTTTGTGTTCATATGTGTGATTGTTTGTGGTTTTAATGTGTGCATGCAATTGATTTTATTTCCGCATGTAATGATCAATGAGCAGAAGAGATTGTATTATGCATGAAGCTAAAATAGTGTGTGATCGAGAGAATATTGGATATATAATGCATTAGTTATATAATTTCTACATGGTATCGAAGCTATGTTGATCATTGGAGCAATTGCATTTATTGAAGCGGTTGAGTTTTGTGCTGGTGGAATTCGAATTTGCAGCAGTGTTTTCTTGGTGTCGAAGTTGAGATGTCTTTCAATGGATTGCGATTGGAGTATGCCCTTGAGGGAAGCTCGAATTATATTGCATGGAAGGACAAGATGGAGGTGGTGCTAGATGACAATGGGTTGAAGGAGTTCATAGATGCTGAAGTCCCAAAGCCTACTTCTAGCGATGATGTTGTAATTGAGGCTTGGAAAAAGAAGACAGCAAAGTGTCGAAGGATTCTGTTGGAGGGTGTGAAGGATCACATAGTGTCCAGCCTTCATGGTAAGGCTTCTACATTATTGATGTGGAAATCCTTGACAAATTTATTCCAAAGCAAAAGCGATCAGAGGAAGTTGGCGCTCAAGGATAAACTCAGGGACATAAAGATGGAGAAAGGCGACAGTATGCCCAAGTACCTCACGAAGTTCATCCAATGCAGAGATGACCTGGGAAGTGTGGGGGTAACTGTTGATGATGAGGACTTTGTGAGCTTGGCTCTCCTTGGGCTTCCGAAGAGTTGGCATTCCTATGAGGACTCTGTCAATGGTCGGGAGAAACTGCCAGGATGGGAGTGACTTTGGTCAGATCTTGTGCAGGAGGAGATAAGGTGAAGTACCAGGGATGGATCTTCATCGAAGAATGAAGATGAGGAAAATTGCGCTTTGGTTGCCAAAGCAAGGAAGGGGAAGAGCAAGAAGAATGCTTCTCAATCTGGTGCGAAAGGTAAGAAGTAGGACATGTCCAGGGTGAAGTGCTTTCACTGTCACCAACACGGACATTACGCCACTAATTTTCCACAGAAGAAGAAAAATAAGTAGTTCTTTGGGAATGCAGTGGAACGCCTTAGCCTCGCGATTTGAGTGGATTTTCAGCGATCGCATAGCAGTTTCCAAGTGTGATGGGTTCGATGTGGTTACGGAGCAGATGCTGTCTTTTCACATGACAGGAGATCGATATTTGTTTACTGATCTGGATGAGAAAGATCTTGGAGTGCACATCGAGATGGGCGATGATGGTAGATACAGTGCGACCGGTATCGGTGCCATTTCCTTTGAGAGAGATTCTGGTAAACCCTTCGTATTGAAGGAAGTGATGCATGTTCCGGGATTGAAGAAGAATCTTATCTCTGTGGCGATGTTAGAAGACAAGGGATATGATGTTGTCTTTAGCGAGGGAAAGGCTTTCCTGCGCAGTAAGGCAACTGGTGAGACTCAGAGGATAGGGGTTTGAGTTAAGAACCTTTATCAATTGC
This sequence comes from Pinus albicaulis, assembly GCA_034641835.2. Taxonomy (NCBI): domain Eukaryota; kingdom Viridiplantae; phylum Streptophyta; class Pinopsida; order Pinales; family Pinaceae; genus Pinus; species Pinus albicaulis. The sequence goes on along the minus strand of CM076570.1, from coordinate 338,999,986 downwards.
AGGTAGATGGCTGCGCAGCAATGGCAGGCAAGGCAGAAGGAGTGGTGAGCCAGGATGATGGCGAGTTGTGGCACCGGAGATTGGGCCACCTTCACCATGGAGCTTTGAAGATATTGCAACAGATTTCTACTGGGCTTCCTAAAGGCACTCTTGCGCAGTCAGATCAGTGCAAGGGGTGTACCTTGGGAAAATTTGTGAAAGCCACCTTTCACGAGAAGGATAGTCGCGCCACGACGATCCTTGAGATAATTCACACAGACGTGTGTGGACCTTTCTCAGCAACTTCGACAGCAAAGAACAGGTATTATGTGATATTTGTTGATGATTTTTCTTGTAAGTGCTGGATCTTCTTCATGCAGAAGAAGAGCAAGACATACTCAAAGTTCTGTGAGTTCAAGGCATTGGTTGAGAAAGAATCATGGAAGCAGGTGAAGGTTCTAAGGAGTGACAATGGTGGTGAATTCATCTCTGGCGAATTCAAGGACTTTTGCAGTGCAGAAGGAATTCGAAGAGAGCTCATAGCACCTCATAACCCACAGCAGAACGGGGTTGCTGAGCGGAAGAACAGAACGATCGTGGGTGCTGCACGGGCGATGTTGCATGATCAGGGCCTACCCATTCACTTGTGGGCGGAGGCATGCAATACTACAGTATATGTGCAGAACCGTTGTCCTCACAGAATACTTGGCATGAGTACACCCGAGGAGGCGTTTTCTGGTAAGAAGCCTGATATTTCCCATTTGAGGATTTTTGGTTCACCTGTTTACATTCATGTGACGAAGGATGCCGGAAGAAGGCGAATAGCTGCGGAGGTTGGATGTTGTGGGGAGTGTAACGATACGCCCCACAACTATCGTGTGTATTTTCCATACAGTCGCAAGACTGTTGTGCGACGGGATATCAAATTTCAGGAGGAGAAAGCCATGAAGTGTTCGCTTGATAGGGAGCCACACTTGCATGCATATGAGGAGCTATTAGTTCCTAAGGATGAGTGTCAGGATGTGGATCAGCCACAAGATGAGATTCATGGAGTGGAAGAGACCACTAATGCAGCGCCAACCATCAGAGGGTGGAAGTGCACTACAGAAGCTGAGCGACTGGCTCAAGATGCAGAAAAGGTTGTAGGAGCACCTACATCACAGCGCAGACAGAGACAGTCACCTGACCGGTATACTGGATACATGGCTCTTATGAGCAAGTGTATCATGACAGAGCCATCCTCTTTCGAGGAAGCTGTGGAGGACCCCGCATGGGTAGATGCCACGGTGGAAGAGTATGATTCGATTGTCAGAAACAGTGCATGGGAGATTGTCCCAAGACAGGAAGGGAAATCAGTGGTGGGTTCGAGATGATTCTACAAAGTGAAGCAGGCAACTAACGGGAGTGTGGAGAAGTACAAGGCAATATTTTTTGCCCGAGACTTTTCACAGATAGAGGGGATCGATTATGAGGAGACATTTGCACCTGTCGCAAGGTATTCTTCCATACGGACTATTCTTGCTCTCTCAGCGCAGATGGGGTGGCACATTCATCAGATGGATGTGAAGACTGTGTTCCTCAACGGAGTCATTGAGGAGGAGGTGTACATAGAGCAGCCCGAAGGTTTTGAGATCTTCAGCAGTGAGTCGCATGTGTGCAGGCTCAAGAGAGTGTTGTATGGGTTGAAACAAGCACCTCGTGCTTGGTACACACGGATAGACAGTTATTTCACCGGACTTGGATTCTCCAAGAGTGAGGCGGATCCGAACCTATACCAGATTGTGGTGGAGGGTAAGTTGCTGATCATTGTACTTTATGTAGATGATTTGATTTTGACAGGTGATGATTTTTTGATACTCTCATGCAAGGAGGATCTTGCAAAAGAGTTTGATATGAAGGACTTGGGCCTCCTTCATTATTTCCTGGGATTGGAAATTTGGCAGCGCAGTGGTGGACTATTTGTTTCTCGGGGTAAGTATGCCCGGGAGATACTGGAGAAGTTCAACATGCATGGCTACAAGCCTGTTGATACCCCTCTTCCTGGAGGATGGAGGAAGGGAGATGCTACTTCGGAGGAGGTAGTGGATGCCACTGACTATCGACAGTTGGTGGGGTCGTTGATGTATCTGGTCAATACTCGACCCGATATATGCTATGCAGTTAACCAGCTTTCGCAAGCTATGGTTAAGCCTACCAAGGTCTTTTGGAAGGCGGGCAAGCATGTATTGCGCTATATCAGAGGCACATCGGGATATGGTCTATGGTACAGACAGGAGGATGGAGTGAAGCTTTCTGGTTTCACTGATGCAGATTGGGCAGGGCCCAACGGATAGAAAGAACACATCTAGGATTTTAGTGTCGAGTCGACGGCGGTTTCTTGGTACGACGAGCGAGAGATCCGTGGCACTCGATTCAGGGGCGGAAGTATATGGCAGGCAGGCCCGGCTGCATTAGAAGCTGTGGATGAGGAAGATCCTGGTCGGGTTGTTCGGTTCACACTTAGAGCCTACTGTGATTTATTGTGATAATCAGAGTTGCATCAAACTCTCGGTTAATCCATTATTTCATGATAGATCTAAACACATTGACATACGGTATCATCATATCAGAGATTGTGTGCAGCGGAAGGTCATGTTACTTTCATACATTCCTACGGAGAATCAGGATGCTGATATCTTGATGAAGGCGCTCACCAGGAGAAAATTTGAATACCACAGGGGCAGGATAGGGGTTGCAGATAATCCATATCTCGTTGAGAGGGAGTGTTGAGATTGCAACAAGATGATGAGCTTAGTGGAAATGAGTCGCCTTCACTAAGTGGGCCCGCAGGGTATTTTTGGCGCAAAGTCTATTTTTAGACATATGGATCATGTTCTATGAGTTGCAGGATGCTATTTGTGGATGGTTGGTCGAGTCGGAGAAAATAGATGGACTTCTATTTTTAGACATACTGGGCGGAATCTATTTTTAGATTGCCAGTCTAAAAATAGATATGTCGAATATTATTAGCTCTTAATAATATTTGGACTCTAAACATTATATTATCCTCTTGGAGCACTTCAGTTGAGTGCACAGAAGTGGCACATGCAGCTGACAGAAGGAATTACGCTATTCCTAGGGTTTAGTGGAGCTATTGCATGTTGACTTTAGTTAGAACTCATGTGACAGAGTTTGGTGGAGTTGATTGAGGAAGTTAGTGGAGTTGTATTCAGTTTAACTAAGTTAAACATAGTTGAGCTAGTTGTATCTAGTCTAACTGATTGATACACTAGTGAGAGTGGTGTGAATTAATTATTAATTAATTCACTAATTATAAACTCATAAATCAACTAAAGAATGCATCAGTTAACTTCAGTGCATGGACAGTTTCAATGGAGACCAGTGCAAGAATAGGTGAAAGAGTAGGTTAATTATCAGTTGTGACTATATTGTTGCTATTTGCAACACACAGATAGGTGGAGTAGCCCATGAGGATTGCGCAGTTCAAGCCAGGTGGTTTATCTATTTAATGAAGCCATCCCATAGCATTAATCATGCAATAGAGGCTGGCTATCAAGTGGCAAAACATTGGAGCATGTGTTTTGCTAGATCTAGCTTGATAGTGTGTAGCGATTGAGGTAGTGGTGAGAGCTTGTGAGGAGTTTTGTACTATGATTGTTACATGATCTCCATGACATATAATATACAGATAGTTGGGGTTTTCAGCTTTAAGCTTTCCCATTAAATATTGTGTTCATATGTGTGATTGTTTGTGGTTTTAATGTGTGCATGCAATTGATTTTATTTCCGCATGTAATGATCAATGGTAGAAGATATTTTGTATTATGCATGAAGCTAAAATATTGTGTGATCAGGAGAATCTCGGTGAATAATATCTCAGCTATTCAAATTTCTACACCGTAGTAGTCGCAAATTACATGGCTACATCAATGGGACATAGTGGATGGAATCCCAATCCCACATGAAAGGGGTTGTGGCTATTTGAGCTTTCGAGAGCACAGTTATAGTTGAGTTGTACATAGGGGAGGCTCTCATCCCATGTTCGTGGATGCTTTGAGTTGTACATGCATAGAATGTGTACAATCATCTTGTTGACGACCTTTATCTAGTGATCAGGTTGGGGATGGAAGACTGTGGAATTTATGAGATTGGTGTCCAGCATCGACTAGAGGTTGGACCAAAATGTACTGAGGAACCTACTGTCCCGATATGAGATGATAGACTGTGGGATCCCAAAGTGTACCTAGACTCATTTAAAGAAGAGTTTAGCATCGAATTTTGTTGTGATTTTCGTATTCATAATGGCCATCTTCGAGAAGTTTTCACAGTCATTTCCATGCTTAGTAGAAGGAAGGCTTGACATGTAATCCATGGAGATGGATTCCCAAGGTCAACTAGGGGTAGGAAACAGAGTATAGAGGCCTTGCTTCTTGATGGTCAGTTTGGAAATGGTGCAGGCAGTGCAAAACCTGATGTACTTCCCGACATCCTGTCAAAGGTTCAACCAATAGAAATACTTTTGCAGTACTGCCACTATTTTCTCAACCTGATATTCCCAGCGACCCAATTGTAGTGCACTTCCCAAATCATCTTGGCACACTCGCTTGAAGGAATACAGAGGTGTCTTAGGTGACATAGTAGGGCATTCCTGAGGTGAAAATATGGAACTTTCTTACCCTCTAAGAGTGTCTTGTATGTGTGGCCGAATTCTGGATCAATTTTGTAGAGAAGCGACCAATCGGAAGTCTCGTGACCACAATATTTGACTCACAGTGTGTCTATATGAACTGCAGAGGTTGGTGGTCTATGTGGATGACCGTTTCCTTCCCAAAATATAATGCTTCCATTGTTGGAAAGCCTGCACAATGGAATACATCTCTTTTTCATAAGTGGGATACTTCTGGATTGTGTCGAAAATTGTCTCACTATGATATGCCATTGGATGCCCATGTTGAGTAAGAACTGCCCCAATAGCATAGTCTGAGGCATATTTCTCGATCTCAAATGGTTGTTGCAAGTCTGGTAATGTGAGCACTAGTGGAGAACATAGGTGATGTTTTATCTCTACGAATGCCTTCTGTTGAGATTCAGACCAAAATAATTTTTTTTACACTCCTTCCTTGGTGACTTGACTCAAGGGCCAATTGATATGAGAGAATCCCAACACAAACCTACAGTAGAAATTAGCAAGACCCAAAAAAATGTGGAGCTCTGTTAGAGTGGTTAGGGGTTGCCAATACCAAATGACTTGGATCCTCGCTAGATCCACATGCAACCCCCACTCATCAATAATGTATCCTAGATACTGAACTTGGGTCATTCCAAAAGTGCACTTTTCCAAATTGGCACACAACTTGTGTTGTCGCATTGTTTGGAGGACATGTCCAAGTCTGGTTGAAGATCAAGATGTCATCCAATTACACCACTAAAAATGAGTTGGTGAATGGCTGCAAGATGTCATCTATTAGCCTCATGAAGGTTGCAGGAGCATTCATCAACCCGAAAGGCGTGACCATCCATTCAAAAAGGTCCTCCTTGGATTTGAAGGCAACCTTCCACACATCAGAGGGTTCGATTGGTACTTGGTGATACCCAGACTTCAAGTCGATCTTGCTGAAATATTCCCCCCCCCCTTGAGTTGGTCCATGGTCATCCATCTATGGGATCGAGTACGTATTCCGAATAGTGATATTATTCAGTGCCCGATAATCAATAAAGAGTCTCCAAGTCCCATCCTTCTTCGGCACAAACATGATCAAGCTCCCACGCAGCGATGAACTCGGTCGGACATGACCTTTCTGCAGAAGCTCCTGAATATGCCTCTTGGTTTCATTTTTCTCTAGAACAAAGCACCGATAGAATTTTCCATTAGGCAGCGGCACACCTGGGGTCTTATCGATGGAGTGCTTGACCTAACAGAATCCCTAAGGTTGAGGTGAAGATGTCCCCATGCTCCTCCACGACCTTGTACATCTATTGTGTCCGTGTGGAGGAGCCCAGTCTAGAGGTCGTGGCCATAGTCTTCTTCTTTCCCTGAGGGTGGATCATCAAGAAAACAAATTTCCTGGTTTTGGAAATGAGCTTACTACATTTTTTGCAGTAACTAAATAGATTGTGGTAGGCGGTGGTACCTTCGGTGTCATGTAAAAATTATTGCCCAAAGTAACAATAACAACATGAGGCTTGGACTGATACAGAGCATGTCGCTTCCACAAGTATGGTTGGCCTAATAATACATCAGAAACATCAAGAGGAGCAATGTCACATAATAAGTCATCTATGAAGGGCTTGATGTTGTAGAGAAGGCGGCACTGATGGCTGACACGGAGATCTCGTCCTTGGTGAATCCACCCGATTGCGTACAGTTGTGGGTGTGTTGTGGTTGGCAAGAACGGCCACTTCTCTACATCTGCTGATATGATGTTCTTTTGGCTCCCGTTGTCGACAATAAATTGCAACGAGGAACCCTTTACCCACATTTTGGAATGGAAGAGGCGATCCCCCTCATCTAGATCTTCATGGTGTAAATAGTGGCATTGGGCTCTACATCGATAATATGCTTCCCTTCGTCATTCCCCTTGTTGGGTTCTGATTCAGAGTCAAAGCATGCATTCGACTCAGAAGCCTTCACCTCAAAAACCAGTGAATGCTTGGTCCGACACTCACTTGTGTTGTGGGAGGAGATCTTATGGAACTCACACCACTTTCATGTGTCCTTCTTTGGCTTCGCGATGTTGTTCATTGCTTGCGGCTTTGGCAGGTTGTCTTGGGTTGCCTTGCCTTGTCTTTGTCCTTTTTTCTGCTGTTTTGGGGCACCTTTCCCTTCCTTCTGGTTCGTAGATCCAAATTCTTTCTTCTTATGTTTTAACTTCCACTCAATCTTGTAAACATACCAGTATGTTGCACCAAGAGAGGAGATGTCAAGGAACTCTATTTCCTCCTAAATGTATCTGTGCAGACAACTGTGGTACTTCAACATCAGTTGTTTCTCTGAATATTTGATACCCAACTTTGTGAGCAAGGTATGGAATAGATTCGTCAGCTCACACAAATCTTGATCCCTTTCATGCCGTAACGTAGTCCATTATATGTACTTGTCCTCATATCTCCCCACAGTATAATATTTTTCCTTTATGGAATCCTAGAAAGAATCCCATGTGGGTGCACCCAAGAACAGAGAGGGTTCCCTCTCGTCCTTTTGCTCACATTAGGTTTCCCACCAGTCCTTGACATGGGGGTGGCATTGAAGAGTGAAAAAGTAAACTTTTCCTAGTTGGAAAAGTCATGAACTGAAAAATATCCTTCTAATAGATTCAACCTTATATCTACAACGTCTGCATCTATTTGGCCCTCAAATATGGTAATTTCAAATTTTACTTGTACCTTAAAAGGAGTGGTGCCTCCAGAGTGGCTACTGGATGAAGATGCACCATCGGTGGGTAGTCGTAGAAGGATCTGGGCAAAGTTATTGTTACACTAATTTTTTTTTATCTAACCTGTTATTATTAGATAGACTAAAGTACACCATGTAAGACCAATTTTACCATAGTAAAATTGCTTTCACTATGAGAAGTAATTTAATAACCCATAGTTTATTAAGTTATTTCTGGTCTAAAATAGAAACCCCATGAGAAATAATTAAATAAATCCTTATTTGTTTGATTTTCCTCTAGGGATAATTAACTAAACCATGGTTTAATTAATATTTCTGGTCATATTTAAACCAAAACAGGAAAATTAATTAGATAAATCATTATTTATCTTATTATTTTCTAGGAATAATTATTTAAATCATTATTTACTAATATTCCTTGTTAAATTTGACTAAATCATTTATAAATAATTAAATAAATAATTATCTATTTAATTATCCTTTAACCACATTCTTAAAATAAAAAATAAATCATTTATTTATTTATTATTTCTAAATAAAGGGATTTGACCAATTTTAAATTCCTTTTCCCTCCAACAAAAAAAAATAATATATTCCATGAAAGTTGGATCTAGATTTGGTTAATAATATTTTAATTATGCACCAATATCTAGACTAACTCAACATTTTTTTATAAATCGAAGGGTTTTCCATTCATTCACTACCTTTTATTGCCTTGAGATCACCTTTTGATCTATACTTTTGGTCTGACTTTGATCCTCCGTCATTGTCATATTTTTCTACTTTTTTTTGTGAACTCCCTTTGAGTTCCGTTTTTTCTGGGTTTTCTGCACCATCAAGAGAGAGAGATCTTGGATATGAAATGCTAAGGACATACAAGAACCCATCCCATTGAGGGGGACTGGTAACATCTTTCTGTGTTCCCTTTCCAGGTGTCATAATACAAAATATTCTTTATAAATTAGTGTCTTGTCTATTGGATGTATGGAGCAACTCTTGCTTATTTTTGTTGTTTAATGTCTTTAACTACATAGATCTGGATTTTTGTAGCATTTAGTCTAATCACCTACTGCAGATATAAGGAAATTGACAGCCACATTTGATGTTAGGGTTGTTTTTTATGCACAGCTAAAGTGAGCTTTTTTTGTACACTTGTGATTAGAATTCACACTAACAACTGGTGACTCCACTAGGGATTTTAATTACGACCGATGTCATTTTTCAGATCCCTGCATGACCAGCTGCTTTAGCCCCTAGTTTTTTTTCTTCGGCTTCTTATTTTGCATTCCTCGATGTTGTTTTTAACCTTTTTTTACCCTAAAACAGTAAAAATTCTAACTTCCGTGTGTTTCTGGGCCTTTTGCATAGGTAACAGGCATCATCCGTGATAGAGACAACACTTTTTGGCCCAAAACCTGTGACCTCGGCTCTCAGGTAGCGGATATTTGTCCAAAAACTGTGACCTCAGCAAAAAAACAAGTCAGAACCTGCGACCTGCAGTTTTTTGTGGGATTTTTTTCTATAATTTTCAGTGTTTGCCGAGGGCACTGTTCAAGGTTGTCTGACCTCTGTATTTACTCATATTGGACTTGTACTTGATTATTTTTACTCGTCCAAGTAGGAACCGAGCCCCTTAGGGCTTCAGTACGCTTCCACCTTTTTAGATGGAGTTTAGTTGAAGCAGGTCTTTTGAGATTTCAATGTTTTTCAACCATTTTTTCAGATTTGAACCTGCCTTTTCATATCCATTTCATATCGGTTATTTTTCCATCCAAAGCACCTCTTTTCAGTTTTTTTTGGTCCTCCCTTTAGAGTTCCCTACGTTTCCGTTTAGGTTGTAGCATTTCGCCCCCTATTTTTCAGCATTTTTCCCTCTGGTTTCTTGTTGTTTTATGCACCTCTTTTCAGCAGATCTGACCTTTAGATCCCTGTCCCTCTTTACCTTAGATCTATTGGCCATATTGTGTGTTTTGAGTAGATTTTTCCCACCCTTAGACTAGTTGTTGGGAAGCCCTCCTTTTTGGGTTTAAATTTATGCATCTTTAGTTGTTTATTTTGGTATCGATTTCAGTTTCATTTACTGTCACTTTCAATTTTATTTATAGTTATACAACATCATTTTTCTCTTTTTTTTCTATACACATGTCTGGGCTTAATTAAAATTAACACACTTATCACACACACGCACACCTAAAGCGAAGAATGCTTGGTTTACACTGCCAAGCCAAGACTAAAACATTGTAATTAATTAACCTACACCTTTGTGCCCTTGTTTACCTCTCTTCTGTATTGGGTTCCATGTATCTTTTCCACCATTGCACCCCCAAGGCATTTATCCCAGAGACTCCAAGGCCTTCATCCTCATTTTCCATTAGGAAGACTTACTCCACCGCGTAGGGTCGAAGTCAATCCTCCACCGAGTCCCCATTCTGACTCTAATTTTGGCTCATCGGATTCTCCTTATATATCTATCCCCAATTCTCCTCCACCTTTCACCTTCATCATGTCTAGTGCAGGACATACCATTGGTAGTGGCCCCTACTTTAGTGTTGGAGCCGCTACTAGTGGAGTCGCAATAGGAACAATTTCGGCTACTCCCTTGCTTCCTTATATGGCAGGCCTAAACCTTTCTTATTTTAGCTAGTTGATTAGTGACCCTATACACCATGATCCAAGTTGGCTTTCTATGCCAACCAAGCTTCCTTTAGAGAACCCTAAGTTTGAAGGAAATGTTAGAGAGGATCCTCGCAACCATGTTTGTTCTTTCCACATGTGGTGTTCGTCCAACTCTATCACTGATGACTCTATCCTTCTTCGATTATTCCAGCATAGTCTTAATGGAGAAGCTTCCAAGTGGTATTTCAACCAGGCCGCTGCCTCTCATGCTACTTTTACAAATCTTTCCAAGGAATTTATGTCCTATTTCCAGCTTCCCCTTCACTATGAAATCAGTGCCAAACATTTGACCACTTTCCGTCAAACTTCTACCACCCGCCTATATGACCATGTTCAAGAATGCCGTAGAAGGAAGAGCTTATTTTGAGCTCCAATTTTTGAAGACCGTGTCTACATGGACTGGTTTCTCAGATCCCTTTTTCTCTCTATTGGAAAAGATTTCACTTCTCACTTTCCTCAGACTAAGGAAGAAGCCCTCCAAGTTGCATTGAAATATGACCTTATCTATGCGTAATCTGGTTATGTTTATACCGTCTTACCTAATCTCCCTAGACTTGGTGGTGCCAACGTACTGAGGGCATCCCATGCCACTGACGGTATCGTTGGATCCCTTTCACATCCATACACTCATCCTCCTATGGGTTATGGTTTCCCTCAGGGAGGGCCAACTCCTCTAACACTTTTCCCCCTCCCGGAAGCATGTATCCAGGACACGGCATGCCTCACGCCTTTGCCCAACCGGATCCACCGATGTTAGGGCCTGATTTTTCCTAACCTAGTTACCCCAATGTTACTCCACCTCCTCCAGCACAAGCACCTCTGCCTCCCTTGCCTTCTCAATCTCTGCAACAGCAGCCACCCCCCACTCAGGGTTAGGTGTATGCGCAGTAGAGTGTGACTAATCCTTCCACTTCCAAAAAGAAGAGGAAAGGCAACCAGAACCAACCCGCTCTAGGTAATCTAGGAAAAATACCCAAGGGAATACATCTAACACTGCAACTGAGCAACAGGGCACTTAGCCCAAATAGGACAAGCCTATTCGCAATAATAAGCTTTGTTCTTATTACGGTCTCCATGGTCACTATACCCATGATTGTCCCCTTTTACCTCAGATGTGTCAAATGTGGGAAGCTCAAGCAGCATCTCGAGAAAAACAAGCCTCTTCCTCGGTTCCTCCTAATGTTGCGCCCATCCAACCAGCTGTGTTTACCAATCCTTTCCCCTAGCAATGATATTTGGTTGCCCAGCCCCCTAAAAGTCAGGTGGCTGCTCAACCTCCCCAGTCTGGCACCTCTAATTACCAGATCCTCATGATGAACTCTGACTAGGCCAATACCGTCGATCTCAACCTTCAGACTCAGTCGCGCCAGTACACCAAGCCTCTTGTTACGTCCATAACCGAGCCCTCGTCTTCAGGTCCCACTGAGAAAATTTTGACACCCAGTGATCCTTTACAGATCCCTTAGCCTAAGGCAAAGATACATACCAAGATCCCCAAAGGACCGTTACGCCAAAATTCTGCTCCCGATAAAGCCGCCCACACCTATAGTATAGTAGATGAGATGGCGCAATCCCCTGTCACCATATCAACGTTGGAAGTCCTCCAATCATGCCCTTCATAATGAAAATCTCTACTAACTGTTATAGGCGTTTTGGATCTTTCAGATGATCGTTTGATTGTCTTCGATATTGACAAGTCATAGCACCCACCCCTTCCTACATCTATAGCCTTCCAAATACCTGTCAAGGTTCAGAATGCCAATGTCTCTTGATGTATCATTGATGAGGGAGCATCCACCTGCGTGATGTTTTCTCCTATTTGGAAACATCTCGGATCGCCCAAGTTAGCCCCTTCCACTATCACCCTCCATGTGTGGGATGGCCACTCTTCCCATCCCCTTGGCATGTTCCGCAACTATCTTGTTACTCTTGCAGGAAAAATTGTTTGTGTTGACATTGAATTCATTGATGCCCCCTTAGGCTACAACATTCTATTGGGTCATAGCTACACTTATGCGATGTCTGATTTCCCATCTTCGTTTCACCGTAATATGTGTTTTCATCACAACGGAAAGATTGTCACTATCGATCAGCTGACATATTATGAACCGAAGTCTTAGACCTTTCTAGAGTCCATTATTTATTCGGTGGCCAATAAAAAAATAGTTGAACCTCCGACCAGTGTCTCACTCGAAGTCTATAAAGAATCCTCTTTTCTTAGTTCATTCCCTAGTCTCCCCCCTCTTATCTCTGACCCTAGCTTGTCGAATGTTTGCATGATGCAATCATCTCGATCTGACCTCAAACAGTATGTTTCGACTAGTCGGCAGCCTCTCCCTTCGCAACTTGCTCCTAGTACTTTGACTCAGCCTTCGGGACATCCTCCTCAAGGCCCTTCATCTGTAGTTGGTGTCCCTGATCCTATTTTTCCTCTTGGAACATTTTCCTCTAGCCTTAACCATCTAGGAGTTGTTCCACTTAGCCATTACCCCTCCAGTCAGATACCATTTATTGCTCCCCCTTCTAGAGTATTTTTGGTACCCGTTATGGCTACCTTGACCCTTCCCAATATGACCCTGGGGATCTTAGTCTGGTACATTGATCCCCCAGCCAATACCCCACCTGGTCGGCTCAAACCTTACACTGCTCTGACCCTAGTCCAACCGGTCGCCATGACCCCTCCCTTTTCTTATGTGCCTCAACCACCTCAACAGGAACCTACTCCTGTTTTTAAAGCCTCGGGTGAGGGGGGAAAAGCCCGCAAAATGGCACCTAAGGACAAGACTGCCCAAACAACACCTGCTCCTCCTAAGCCTCCAAAGCGTACACCTCTGTGCGCTTTGTGTGACGTTGATGGTCATTCCACCCATCATTGTCCTCAATTTCCTCGTATCAAACCCATGATCAACGTCATGTTTCCTGAGTCTGATGTCCCAGAAGTCCATGTTACTTTAGTGACTTCAGACAAGAAACTCAAGACTATGCATACAAATCACCCTTATGCTTTGTGTGATCTCCATGGCCACTTTAATCACCTCTGTCCTCACCTCACAGATTACCAGACCTCCTTTGAATTGGTTCGCCAATACGAGGCCAAGCGCAACGAGTCCGCCTATCCCTTACTTGCACGTTATGCTTTGGCAAAACCAGAGGACACATCCACTCCCATTGACATTCCCCCTCTCGATGTAGAGATTACGGATCCTTTGACCATTATCCTCTACTTGTCATCATCTATGAGATCTACGATGGAATACCCCTCTGGGGCATCCCCTTTTGTTTCACCTGACCTCCCTTCAGTGAATAACTTGGGCTCAACATCGATGGATCCTTCATCTACTTTTCCTTCTCATGATGATGAATCAGGTAGCTTCACCGCATCATGTGGTCATCCTTCCACTAGTCACCCTATCTTATAATGCGATGAGGACATTATGGAAGCATTTACCACCCTTGAATTTATCTATCCATCCCATAAGAAAAATGGCACCATCCATGTCTATGGTGACTTTCGTGACCTGAGAAAAAACTTTCCCCAAGACAGTTCCCCGAAACCATCCATTATTCAATGTGTGGGGGGTAGAAATTCTACCCATAGCATTCCCTCTAGAAGTTCTTGTTCTATTTCTGCCTTGCTTTCATGTTTCCAACATTTTTCATCATCCTCTCATATGTTTTCTGGTGGCACCTTTCATATGGATCCTTAACAACACCATATATTGGGTATTCCAATGGTGCTGTTAGTTCCCAAATCCACCTCAGGCTAAAATAAGGCAGAAAAAGGACAACACCAAACCACACTCAGCCTCGTAGCCAGCCCTACGAGGACAGGAGAGGGCTCTCTCTGGGTCAATATCAATGAAAATATTCAAAGGGGCTTGAGATGACTAAAAAAACAATTGATCTTAGGCTAGATAAACAAATAGGAGGTTTTGAATTTGATTTTTAGGGGGTTTTGTTGGAAAAAGGGAAAAACAATTTTGGGCTTAGGGATGAGGCCAAATTCTTGCAGAGTTCAAGTTGGGGTGAGGTAGGCAGCAGCTTTGATGTCTGAGATCAAATGAATGGATTGAAAATACTGCTGAGGAGCTGAAGAGGGCAAGAGAGTGCAAGGATCCTCTTCAAACTGACGAAAAACATATAAAACTAAACAAAAGTCTAAGGCAGAGCACCAACAAATCAATGAATTCTACCTCAGTTACTCATTTGTTTAATTCAGAAGCAAAGAGAAGGGAAATGGAATACATATAACATTAATGAAACTTACAATAACATGAGAAGAACATCATCAAAACTCAGAAGCCACAAGGATCCCAACAAGTGCTGCAAAACTCTGGTCTTTCCTTTGCCAAAAACTGAAAATGGATATACAATGAAGTGCCAAACTTTTCCCAAGAGTCCAACCCTGAAAATGCCTCAAAAGATACAATATATAGACCATCCTAACCCCTTCCCATGCCTCTAGGGGTCGAGCTCATCCTTCTAGGAGCTGTTTCAACTAATTCTAAACATGGAACTAAAATCTAGGCAGCCAAACAACTTGCCTCTATATGCTAGGAAACTGATCCATTCACTTAATTTTCACTTTTTAGTGAATGAATCCTCTAGAACAAGTAAAAACATGCCAAATTTACATCATAGCCACAAAATTACATCAAGATAGATCAATAATTACATCCAAAAGTGAAACTAGTCAAACTGGCCGAATTTCTGAGCTGAAAAGTGAAATTTGGGCAAAATTCCTCTATGCGCCGCGCTCAAATTCTCTATGCGTCGTGCCACTTTGAGCATGTTTTTGAGGCACTCCCTGAAGTCCAAATTGAGCTCATGATAGCTCGTTGGAAAGCCCTGGATGTCTGATATCCAACCCAAGTGGAATTTTTCAATTTGGAGTTCATTTGCCCCTCCAAAACTGCAATCTCCCAAGACTGGTTCCTACTGGTGCAAAAAGTGGCAGAAAGGCCATTTTTGGAGTGTTTTTGACCTTTAAGACCACCCATAACTTCATGAAATCTCTCAGCCATTCTTGAGCATGCATAATTTACCATAACAAACCGAAAAATATCAAGTTTTCCTCCAAAATATGTCCCAATCATAAGCGCGCGTCGGGCAGAAAAACCTGTTTTGCAACCAAAATTTTCAAAAATGACAAAATTTTCTCCAAATTTGCTGAAATTTGGAGTGAAGGTCTCTCATCATGTCTCATGCTCAGCCAAGGATGCTTCGGCCAAGATTCGGAGTGGATCAGGCCTTTTCCGACGTTTCAGTGCTTTTCTCAATCTCGCCTTCAAGATCTTCATTCTGGCTCTGCAAACGTGTATGCGAGCCCAATAGTGGTTTTTCATATGTTTGAGCATGTTTTTTTCTGTATTGGCCTTCTCCAACAGCTTCTCCAGATGAATGTTGACGCTCGTAAGACAAGACAAAGTCTCTCGCTCAAAGGGTGTCATGTCACCTCGTCTCTTTCGGGCCAATTCACGGTCTTCACGGATTTTCCGCAACTCTATGAGTGTCTGCTGATCCTCCAGTTGTTTATTCTGCTGCTCCAAGTAATTTATAACCCACTGAGCTCTCTGAAATTTCTCAGTCAGTGTGTCGATCTCAGCTTTTTGCTCCTGGATGATTTTTTTCAGCTTTGAGCTGGGAGAGCTTGAATCAACATCGATCAATAGAAAATTAGTGTCTTGGCCTCCTGAAGGACCCTCATCATGCAGAGGCTTCTTGCCTCTGTCCTGTACCTGTGCTGATGTAGAAGGCGAGACCCCTTCCACGCCATGTGGAGATAGTACTCGCGCTGCTGATGAAGGCAACGAGACCCCTTCCACCCCTGGTGGAGATAGTACTCGTCGTGCTGCTGCAAATAAGGCTATGTGGCCTCTCTGATATGTCACACACACTGGAGCACTGATAGGCTCAATCTCAGGAAACTCAAACTGATGTGAAGGCTCTCCCTCATTATGAACAATCTCGGGAGGAGGCTGAGGGGCTGCAAAGAAGTCACGGGAAATGAATTCATCCCACGCGATGCCCTGCAATCCAAGCTGATGTACTACAATTATTTTAATGAGTGCATAATGATAAATGCTATTATGTTGCTGCTCTGGAGTCTTCTTTTGCACCAAGGTAGTCATCCACTCTATGTTTCGACACATGAAATATGGAATACTCATCAATCTCACTCTCGTAAAATGCATCAAAAGTCTGATATGGTATGCATAAAGACGTGAGAATCTACCCTCACAGCTGAAGTATCTAATGATGAGTTTCATTAATGGCGCATAGGACTCTTTCAGAAACTGGAATACTCTGCTCAGCTGCCTCAAATATCTAGGCCTGATGTAAGGTTCATAATATGCTCTATCCAGCTGCTGTCTCTTATTCCACTCCTCACCAATGTTCGGTATCCCGGTTGCCTCAGAAATGGTCTCTGGTGTCAAGGTGAAGTTCACTCCAGCAAGGTTTACATGACCATCACGCAAATGTAGGACAAATAAGCGAACCAACTCCTGATGGTTTTGAATCTGAGATATCAACTGACAATACCGAAAACATGAATGTTGTTGAAAGCATGTCATTGCAAGCGGGCAAGCCTGCAATTGAGCCAAAGAAGTGGGCTCCTCCCTGATGTGCCTGCCACTTTTATGAGACCTCCTCGGTACATTTAGCTCTGCGGTTGAATCACTGTCTTGCTCATATCCCTGCTCATATGATGAATTTGTCTCTGACATGATGCTGAAAACAAGGTGTTTGACAAGTAGATGCTGATATATGTATGGTGAAAACAAGAGTTTGGTGTATGTTTTTCAATATCAAGTGTGCCACATATGTAATGAAAGGCTGCAAGGAAATGTCACAATGGGAAAAAGGACTGTCAAATGAGATTTAAGTGTGAGGACAATCACTGTTTGGGGGGACTTAGGGATTTGGGGATTTATAAGTGATGTGGAGAAAGGGATAAGTATAGGGAATAAGGGGATTTGGGATAGTGAAATGGGAATGAGTGATAGTGATGGGGGTAGTTTTTAGGAACAAGATTCAATGAAATGGAAAAACATTCCTGAGTTTAAGTGGAATCAAGGAAAATGAAGCAGCCCTTGAATGTTGTGGAAATTAGGATTTTATCAATGAAGGGAAGTGGTGGCAAGTGATGGGGTTTGGGGATTTAAAACATGGAACAAAGGGTATAAGGGATATGGGACAGCGGGAATGGGAGAAAAAACTGTGGTATGATAGTGTGACAGTGAGGAAAGGGAGAATATGGTGGTCAACGGCAATAACATAGCACCAAACAACTTTCAACACCTCTTTACAAGCCCTATGGAGCAGATTTTAATATGGGTATAGGGTTTATGTTTCACCAACTCAATTCTTTGATGTCTTCGCTTCTAAACCACAGCACCATAACTAAAAATCATTAAACAAGATTTTTCAAACTTACTTGGAGAAAATTGAGCTGAAACAAATCGAGTTTTTATGGAGCGAAGATGATTTTGGCCTTGGGGGCTCTGTGCGCCGCGCACAAGCCCAATGCGCCGCGCTCTGTTGGTGCGCCACGCTCTGTGGGTGCGCCGCGCCCTTTAGAAATTACACTGTGTATTTCGGCTCTATGCGCCGCATCGTGTGGGTGCGCCGTGGCCTATCCCAATGCGCTGTGCTGTTGTCAAACACACAGTCTGCCCTTCTAAAACACAGCTTCGTCCCTCCAAACTTCAACATCGACTTTCCTCTTGGATTTTCTGAATATCTCTTGATGCAAATGAATAAATAACTTTGAGAAATATCTTGAAAAGAGATGGTTTTAATTTTGTTTCTCAAAACCCATTTTGTAATGTTTTTGACTTTGGCACTTTTTCATTTAATAAAACTCTGTCTTTTTGTTTCCTCACTGACTTTCTGAGCTTGAATGATGAAATTGGTTGATTTTTGCAGGGATGGTGGCGTCGAACCTTGGCAAAGGATGACCAGATTTTGCATGGTGAAGTACAACATGGCGGAAACATACATATTTATTACAAAAACAAATTTGACAATTTCTTCTTCAAAACAGAGTTTTGAAGAAGAAACATTCTCGAGCATATTTAACGATGAAAATTTTGAACTGAAAACTTATTGAAAACCTCCTCATGGCCTGCGGGCATTATTTAACATTACTGAAGACCAAACCCTAGACCTAGAAACTAAAATGACTCTTTTTGACCAAAATAGCATCTATGACTATAAATGACATGAACTGAACTTTGATCAATTTTGAGAAATTTTGACCAACCCAGCAGGTACAAGCATGAGGTAAAATGAGAGAACAAAGCCCTTCCGTTAGATAATGGCATGCCCCTAACGGAATGCAAATGAATGAGCGGAATGAGACACCTAAACAATGAAATGAAATAAGAGAAATGATCTCTAACGGAGGGATGTAAAGACCGACTCTAACAG